>WHPX01000396.1:200000-847073 GCA_011057435.1 Actinia equina | reverse complement strand
ATACAAAATTGGTCCAATTCACAAAATAATATCCCTGGTGTCTTAATGTGCTTTATAGAACATCTTTCAACATTGATTACCAAGAAATAGGAAATATGAGATTTAGACACCAGCACAACAACCTTGCACACACCCCATAAGAGGAATCTTATTCTCTGGGGGAATGGCACGTGACTCATTCAAAAAGATCCAAAGTGAAACTATTTGGTAGACATATATCTTGGTGTACGGGAATTGTCAGAGGGATTCTATTAAATTTATAATTCTGATATGCAAATTTATTTGGCTAGTAGTCGTGTCCTAATTATACTATTCTAAGTCATTTACATATATATATTATCAATGCAATCTACTGTTATGATAATCCCTGTCTCCGGATTGGTCCACGGCTGAATTAAATACCCTTAGCATGAATTATCTAACACTCCTTGTATTCTAATTGCAAGTAAGCGGTCAAGAGTACAACTTCCTTCGATCAACATGACACTTCGCTTCGTATTAACATACGATCCAGAGTGTTTATCCCCCATATCTAATTATCATAACAACGAAGGAGAAATAATACTATAGTAAGTACTTTTGGATACAAAAACGAATTAACTTCGTGGCTGAGTGGTTCAATAGGTAGTATCAATTGGTGCCCAGGGTGCCGGGTTCGAATCTCGCCTATCATTGAATTTTTTTTCCAATTGAGGAGAACCAAAATCCTTAAGGTCTAAACCGATTGTCAAGCGAGCCAACCGGGATAGTGTACACTAGGAACAATACCTTATTAATGCAACACCCTCATTTTGACTAATTTGATTGCCTCGTTTAACGAGCTTTAAAACCTTTCATCTCTTCACCCACGTGCGCCATATTTTTAATGTTTTGGGATTCTCTAGCACCAGTCTACTTCGGCCATACCATAGCATAGGTAACCCAAATAGCCACTTGCGCACATGCGCACTGTTCCCGCCATTTTTGAAAAGACTTTGAACGAAGGTCCACAAAAATCGAGAAATTCTTTTATTTATCTGCTGTAATTATTTGAGTTTCATTATTAGAAAATGACTCTGAAGAGAGGAGCAGAGGATGGAAAGAATGGTTTGGCCATAACGGAAGCAGAAGCCGAGCTTTATGACCGACAAATTCGACTGTGGGGTCTTGATGCTCAAAAGAGGTGAATATAAGTTTACTGTCAGATAAAAAGAATAGCATTTGATTGATTATTGACATTTTAATGACTTCTTTTGATTGCAAGGTTAATAGAATTTCCCTCTTCCTTGGAAACAATGTTTTTGGGATGGTGGATTCTCATAAAAACTCCAAACATTTATTGACAGCTTTTAAGGAAGTTCGACAAAACAACAGTATTCTATCACTCAGAGAGGATAGGGATAAAAGTCTTGCATTTTGGGTAGTAAACAACAGACCTAGGGGCTTACCCCCCTCAAAAAAAAATCAAATTAAAATTTGACAATTGATGGGTTGCAAAAATTTTCAAGAGAGTCCAAAGACAAAAGCATGGTGGCTATTTGGGTTTCTGCACCAGTCATTTGACATACCCAGGGGCATAGTAGGGATTTCACCCCATTTCCACATGTATTTGGTTCCCTGGTGGTTGGGGAAAGTGCTTCAATTCACAGCTTTGACTGCAACCCAGGGACTGACCGGGGACTGCACTTTTCCGCTTTGGGGACTGAGACATAGTGAGCTCCTCGTGTGAGTCTACGTAGTCATAATAGATGAGACGAAGACGGTAAGATTTTGGGTTGTCCTTCACGAATTTCCAAGATGTGATCCTATTGGAGGGCACACATGTGTAGAATAATAGAAAACAATGACCTTTTCCCAACTCCGATTCTAAACCTAGCCAACCACAGGAGACTTTCCAAATTCGTGAAGCCCATTTTCATTGCATTTAATAATTATTATGTTTTTCTAAGCCATTATTAGGAAAATAGCTTTTCACTCTATTCTACTATAGAGAAAAAGACAGAAAAAGAAAAACAAAAAGGGAAGCAAATAAGCTGGTACCACATGGAATAAATATTGAACACTTAAATCTTTTTCTTTGTTGGCAAACACATTTCTGCTGCAAAGATATGAAATATCCAGTTGGCATTAAAATAAACTGCCCAAAAGATGATGCAGGGACTTTACTTTTATTTCTTCCCTGTGGGGCGGGCTTTCATTACCTTTCACTGGGGGAAAAGTGAAGTCCCCTGGTATGCCTCAGGGGGGTGCGGGGGATGTCAAATGGCTGGTGCATTAAAAAATGGATGCTAATAAAAAAATCTTTTGCTAATTGGCAGCAGCACTCCCCTGAGAGGTTATGATGACAGTGCAATCAAAGAATATAAGGCATGATTAAGAAAACATGTTTATACTGAAGCTAGACCTCAATGCACCATGTTTACTTTCTGAAAACCACCATCCCCCCTCCCCATTTTGACTTAAAAAACAAACAGACCCAAACATAGAAGATATTTTATAACAAACAGAGAAGATATATAAAAGCATCATGCAATACTAATTGCTTCATCATACATTTTACACTATTAATTCAGAGTAAAGATTTAGTCTGATTCCTAAACAAAAGCAAGCCATTCTACAATCTCCATTGTGTCCTTGAGTAAACTTGGCACAGGGTCTGGATGGGGGGTCCGGATCCCGAATTACTTTTCATGTTTTTCCAGAAATCAGAAAGCAAAATCCCACATCCCTGGCATATCGAATACAGCATTTCACGAGTCATGGCCAATGCCAATATACCAAATCATGTAAGAATTTTTTCTAGTTTCCTGGATCCTGCGCTATATTCTATCCATTTTCTGGCTCCTGTTAATACCCTTTAAAACCCTGTTGACATCATAAAAATGTAATATCTGCAGAGAAACTTACAGATAATTTATGTAACATATGATATCAATGGACTACGTAGCTGGTCATTTTCTGCCAATCAAATATAATATATGAAATGTAAAATGTAAACTTTCTCATTTTTAATTGCATTATTGCTATTCAGACTGAGAGCATCGTGTATTCTTGTTATTGGACTGAATGGTGTTGGTGCAGAGATTTGTAAAAACCTTGTGTTATCAGGCATCAAGTCTCTGACCATGCTTGACCATCATCCTGTGACAGAAGAAGACTTTCTCAGTCAGTTTCTTATACCAAAAGAGGATCTTGGAAAAAATGTAAGTTTTGATTTCAAATACGGAACCAGAAATCTGTTAATTAGGGGGGGGGCATTAAAAATTGAATGATAGAAATTGAATGTTAGAAATTGAATCTCAAGACTGACTATGCAAAAAACATTCTTAAAAACAAGGCTGTGGCCCTTCAACCTAACCATAAATCTGCCCCATAATTTGTTAGTTTAAGGGACACATGTGAGTAGAGTTGGTTGGGTTTCTTACTTGATTCAAGAAGTTTCTCCATGTTCTTTGGTCCCTCCACGAAACCTAGCACTAAATTCCTATTTGATTTGTGACTTACCTGTACCTTGGTAATCGGCCCAGAAATTATTGTGACATTATCAAATTTTTGCATATTTTAATATATACAGCTAGACAGTCTGTATTAAAAAAACGTGCATTCCAAGATCAAGTAGTCTGTGGGCTAGACAGGGAAATCCTGCCCTCCTTGTTATTTTTAAAATAGCTGTTGTATATTCTTTAATTAATAAATTCGCATTCTCTTAGAGAGCAGAAGCTTCTTTACAAAGAGCAAAGGAGCTTAATCCTATGGTCCAAGTTACTGCAGATTGTGATGACATCTCAAGCAAACCAGATACCTTCTTTAAGGACTTTGACGTTGTCATAACAACAGGATGTTCTTTAGATACTCTTGTAAGTCTTTTCTATAAGTCATTATTTAAAATTAAAATACTCATTAATAATTCATAAGCTTATGGCCCAATTGGAGCCACCATACACGTCACATGCATGGACCTTTATATCTGATAAAGTCCTCTTTATTAGTATTCAAGTGATTTATATAAATACACATGTGTCTTTATTTAAAGACACATGTGGTCTTTACATAAAGACCACTCTAATACTGTGAGGATGACTCATCAGGGATGAAGTATGCATCCAAGTTTAGTTAAGTCAACCCTAAAAATCTTTGACTAACGTGCCTGTCTTTGCCTTGGCACGCAATATCCAACGAGTGGGAGCTTCTATTGCATCTGGTTGTGCATGCCTGTGATCAAATCTTAAATCTCTATTGAAGTATACAATCCATGTTCGTGACGTGTATGGTGGCTCCAGTTGAACCAAAATCTTATAAATTGTTCATGAGTGCACGTTTTAAGCAGTTTAAAAAACTTGTAGTTTTTGTTTTATCAAGCATAAAAGTATGAAGCGTATGCCTGATAAAACACTTCCACTACATAAACTTTAAAAAAAATATAAAGCGTTGCTATAAAATTGTGAACAGACAATACAAAATTTCATGTAAGAAGGAAGAAAAATGATGACACTACCACTTTTACTTATCAGTTGCTTGGTAGTAGAACTTATTCTTGTAGTGCAATATTTTTGCATTACAGATTCCTTACGAGATACTTACTAGTAAAACATTCCCCCACAAGACCAGAAAAGATATTTTATTTATTTGACATGTTTTATCAATGTTTTTGTTCTACAGTCAAAGTTAAATGAGATATGCCATGTCAATAAGGTCAAGTTTTATGCAGCTGATGTTTTTGGTTTTTATGGTTACATGTTTGCTGATTTAGGGTGTCACAGATATGTTGAGTGAGTATGGTTACTTTATTACATTCTTTCAATGTCATGATGAAGTTGTAAGAGTATGTACAAGGAATACAAGGATTTTATTATATGCACTAAGCTTTTTTATTCCAGGTACTTTGACCCAAATAACTGCTTGTGTTTGGATCACTAGCATAGGATGGGGGGGAGGGGGAATGGGGAGCAAGTGCCCCCCTTCCAAATAAAAGTTTGCTCTTGGCATCAAAATTCCATTCATGTTGGATTCCTGTGGATTTGGTTTGGAAAATGGTATATTGCCCACCCCCTATAATCAAGACCTCACTACACCCCTGGTTTGGATCCCACTTGTCATATTGTTGGTGCCAATCAACAGGCTTTGCACAATCATGTGCTACAGGAAGCACAACAACAGTATTTTACCATGGAAAACTGAATTCTTACTCATGTAAACCAGATTAAACCAAATTTAATAATGTTTCTGCCACCTATTACGGCAGCCACATGATGGTACCAGCCTCTATATTTAGGAAAAGGCATTTTGAATAAAAAATACATGATTTCTGGGTTTACATGATTCCTAATACAATATATTAGAGGAGGCTCATTGTTTATTTTGTTTTCGTTACTTTTTATTCAAGTATATTCCTTACTTTACTGTTAAAGTTTATGTATTTTTCAGGGAACAAAAGAAAACCATCAAAGCTAGTGAGCCTAAAAGGAAGAAACCAAATAAAGAAGATACTGAAACTGTGTTAGTTGAAAAGGTATGTAGAAACATGTACAACACCAGCAAATATGTTATAGTGCCAACAAAATTATTGAACTCAAGATGTTTAAATATGTGTATGAAATGGTGATAAATGGATTGACCAGAGGTATTGAGAACTTGAATGCCTGGTATTATTCTATACATGTACTGTAAATATAAACAAGAGAAGAGTAGGAAATCACAACGCCAAGTGGAGTGGTTTCCAGATTGTCAAGTACATGTGGGCATGTTTCTGCATCCCAAGTGTTTTGATCAGATTATGCAAACGTGGAAAACAGTTTTATATACAATCTTCTTTTATAAAAATATATGGAGTACACAAATGGAGGGAAAATATATTTAATTTTTGAACATTTGAAATCTGTTCATGAGTGGAAAAAATGATTAAACAGGGGTTTTTTTTATGGGTCAGAGCTCACATTACATCTAAATTATATTATATTATAAACTTTCATCATGATCATGTTTTAGTTTGCAGAATTCTATAGATTTAAAGATGCTCTTTGTTGTAAGCTTGATGAATCAACACCACCAAAAACCCTGAAGAGAATATCATCAGTATATTTTATATTGCAAGGTGAGTTTTCAATTTCTTCTGACAGGCAGACAAAGGAACAATAGTTTTCCCTCACAGTTCCCCTCTTAAAAGTGGATAGTGGCTACTCATGGAAGCAAGAATGGCAGTTACCTTGCAATGATAGATACAGGTTTTTAATAACACCTTGTACAATTATTCTCTATCTCATTTCAAGGTTACTGTCTGTGCTTCTATGCACAATCAGGTTGACTTTTGAAGATGGTGCAGGTAACTGTGAAGGCAACTATTGGTCAATGTTCAGCAACGATTAGCTTAATGTCAATTGACAGGTTTTAGCTTAGTGGTCATAAAGCATGCAGTTAACCTGTGAGTCATTTTTTTATTCAATTCATTTACTTTTTTTATGCAGGTACCACCATTTCCCATTCACAAATTTCAATAGTTTTATATGTTCCCCTTTATTTATTTTTAATTATTAATGTGATGCAGTGATGGTTATTCCCCCTTTGCAGAATCCCCCTCTCCCAGTAGATATAGACAGCAAAATAAGAATCATCCAATCACAGCTTGAAATCATGAAGACGGTAACCCCTTATGGTGCATTCAATGAATAAAATGTTTTCTCTATGTTCATGTAGTGTTGTTCAGATTTATGAAAAAACATGGAAGAGAACCCAAAGTTCAGTCATTAGATCAAGATACCAAGGAACTACAAAGATTAAGAGATGTAGTGATGGAAGAACTCAAGCTCGACAAAACATTGATAGATGAAAATTTTTCAAGGTGGGTAAACCTAGAGTTAGGAAGCTGGCAGTCTTGTAAATAGAAGAAGAACAGTATGCATTATTTTGAGTGCACAGCCTGCAAAATGAGAGTTCTAAATTTCAGTTCCTAATAATAACCTCAGGCACTTGTTTTTGTCTTGTCTGTAAGCTGTGTAGCTCCACAAAGGTTTAATTTTTACTCTTGACCCCAATAAACCCCAACCTACCTTACTTAAAGTACAAAAAATGTAAAACCATGTGATAATAAAATAAAATGTTCTAAGTTCAGCTAGAGGAAGACAATGTTACATGTTCTTTGGATTTACAATATTACATACAGTAATATAGAAAACAATTATATATGTAATTGAGTTAACAAATGTATGGATGGGAATGGATGCAATAATTGTAAATAGTTTTAATTTCAGACATTGCACAGCATCTTTGAGTCCAGTTTGTGCTATTGTTGGTGGTGTCGTTGGACAAGAAGTTGTAAAGGTAAATTTTATTCCTCTACAAATAATAATAATTTTTAGGTAATGACTTTATGGCTTTATCATATGCAGTTGTACGGAAAAATGTGTTTGCTTGAAAAAATCTGCTCCATGGTAAGTACAGGAAGTACTTACACCAAAATCCTATTTTTTCAAGATGGCAAAACGTTTGATTCCACATGTGGATAGGGGCCTAGGCTGCTTTCATTTTGTTTATTGCAGTATTTTCTCAATTAGACAGATATTTGCACAATATTTTTGCCATTTCAATATATATTTTTGCCATTTCAATATATATTTTTGCCATGCTTTTGAGACTTGTTTTCAAATTATGTACAGGCTGTATCTGGAAGGGATAGCCCATTGAACAACTTCTTTTTCTATGACGGATTAGAAGGCCATGGTATGGTGGAGTGCTTCAAGTAAATCACCTCTAGTAACTTGATGACTTACTATGGATCCCACACAACTGTGGCAGCACATCAAAAATTGATGTAGCTACCATGCCCACATTTTTACTTCAAGCATGAGGTTTGCTGTTCGATTAAATAATTGCTGATAGAAGCATGGTCATGGAGAGATGCCAATTTAAAGTCAAATGCCAAGACAAATGTGTAAAACTGTTTTTGTCTGCTGAAGAGGTTGAAAACCTAAGTTTAGGGTCTTGGCTTGATTGAATCTCTAACAGGTCTTCATGGGAAAGAAGTGATCATGCAATATCTTGATGTCATATCTACCCAATCAATGAAACTTACCAATATGGGCATGACAGCAGACAAATTTACATGTACGCATGGTAGCAACATGAAATTTTGATGCACTGCCAAAGTTTGGTGGGACTGTAGTACTGTAAAAAATCTTCTGTTTATATTTCTTAGACAATCTATTATTAATGTGTTAAGTCTAAGATAAAACTTATAGGATCTGTTTCTAATAACAAGGGAAATTGGTAGAACAGATTTGGCATTAAAAAGGAGCAAGAAGCAGATTTAGGAATTTTTAAGAGAGAAGTCCAACTATTTTAATTAAAACACCTTGGATTGGGCTAGCTGTGATCCACATCCTTCCTGAAACAACTCCTTACAAAAGTTGAAGCCTAATTCATGATCAACTGTCAGCTAATTCCTGCCCAATATCTTTCCTTAAATTCATTACAATTTCTAGTACTATAAAATTTTATTAGTTTGGTTGTTTCTGTTATTTATGAACATTTGGTAATTTCCATCTCCACTCAATTTTGTTTCCTACAGATTCACAATTTTTTTGGTTATATAAAATTATATATACATGTATAGTTCTCATTCTTTAACTATAGCTGTAATTGAATACTAATAATAAAAAAGATAATAATAAATGTTTTCAAAATCTGTCATGTTGGTGGACTAAGACATGCATCATTGTTAAGTGCCAAGTGTCAAAGTCCTTTTTTTTTCCTTTTCTTATTGACCAAGAGGGTGTCAAAATTTCAATATTTCCCAGCAACCATTTTGAGCTGGCAAGATGATGTTGATATCCCCAGGGCATAACAATACCAGAATTGATTTCAATGGAAGTGTAAGTTTTTTCAAAATCAAATAATCAAAAATATCAAAACTTTTTTGATACTTGGTATATAACAAGACTTATTGACTGGAACCAAGGGAAACCAGCAGTGCATATCATGGTCTTTTGATGACAATGTTTCCCTTGGCTGATTTTTCCAATTCCCTTCCCTTCCCTAACAAACAGCAATTGTGTATGTACATATATGACAGTCTCATAGAAAAAGTATTTGCAGCTTTGCAATAATGAAAGTCATTTCATTGGAAGTTGAACTTTTGCTAAGTTTTCAGAATCAAATAATCAAAATGTTGCTTCAGAATTATTGATTTGTGTTTCTTTGACATTTGTATTAAAAAACTCTTATTGCTTACTATCAATCATGTAACTTTTTGGAGTTGACTGGGGGGCAAACAAGCAGTTGACTGGGGGGCAACTAGCAGATGCTAAGTCAAAACACATCAAAATAAGTCCTCAAACTATCGTATTTGACTATTTTCACGACATCAAACCAGAAAACAAGAGATCAAAACAACCTCCAAGATTCTACAAGCCATCAAAAAAGAGCTATTATTGGAAGTGACATCTATTGATAGCAACCTATTGATTGGAACTCTGGAAAATCAGAGTTCTTTGTGATTCCTTGACTGTGTTGCTTCCTTTGGCTTTGCCTTGGGAACCATTGCCATCTTACAGTTTTCCTGACCTCCAGTCAATATTATTAAATGTCACAACAGTCTAGACACATATTATCCATCAATCATAATCCATCAATATGTGGAATGAGCACAGAATTATTTACCATTGGCACACCCACTTTTGTTCCTGAATTCCTGAAATTCCTAAGCCTTCGAAATGTCCATAGCTTGAACATCAAGCATTACAAATTCAAACTTCAAGGTCCAAAGGGAAAATCGGTGAATTTTTTACCTTCTCATGATGTCAAGAGGTTACTGCAATGTTGGAAAACCTCACTAATGGAATTCTCAGTAGATTCCAGATTAACAGTGGCGCCAATATAAAATATATACTGAAGATGGGAGTAATTGCACAGAGTTTGCAAGAAAGGTTTAAGAATTTCAAGAATTCTTGTAAAAATTTGGGGTAGCAGTAATATGTAATTTTGTGCCCATTCCAAGATGGGTGGATTCAGTATAGTTTCTTTCATTGTTAAGCCAAAAGGTTTGATGTCAGACTCAGGGAATTGTGAAGGAATTCCCTTTAGCTAAAATATTCAAGAGTGGACTTTGCTTTTTCCATTTCATGCAAAAAAGAATAAAACTGAGGCAAAGTCATTTCCATAAACAAATCCTCATGGTGAGTACCTCGATCTATCACAAGCTTCAATTGAAGAAAGGTTTGACCAACAACCTTTAAGTCATTACTACCTGATGTTACTCCAAACTTCCACTCCATGTCTACGAGCTGATTGACCATAAATGTCTGCCCTACCACTGATCGAGAAAGAGCAATGAGGTTTTTCTTCCATTTTTCCTCAACCAGGGAAGTCTTTTCTGCTGAGAGCCCTAAAAGAGGTTATTTGTGCATTATTTAACACAGCTTTAACCAATCAGAGCTCACATTAGGTGCGTTGCATGCATCAACATTTAAAATGAGTTTGAAACATTAAAGTATTGAATAAAACTTTAAAAATAAGGCAAATAATACACCTTGCCACCCTGTAGATGTCTAGAGCCAATTTTTAGTCACTATTTGTGTATTAGTGTATTAGTCACAAGCATTGATAAAATGTTCGTTACCCATATTTTCTAAGTCTTCTTTAATCTGGGCAGGCGTTAGGTTTCTTTTTAAAGCACTTTTAAAGAAAGAAAGCAAACTTTTCATGACATGTTTCAAAGCTCCAGCACCAACTCCATGTCCTCCAGCGAACTCGGACACTCGATTTATGAAGCGATCACCATCCTTTGGAGAGGTAAGGAATGCGAATACGATGTCTAAGAGCTCAATAAATGCCTCTTCTTCAAATCTGTCTAGTGATTTTACATCTGCGATGATTTGATCGTCTACTGGCTGTTTTGAAAAATGGAAGGAAGACATTTTGTGGACTAAAGACACACTCGAGTGTTGAAGCCCGCGTTGTATCGAATCAGCTGACCACTTTATTGTATAACACAGGAAGCCCAAATCTGATTACTCTGCTTTAACTTGGGCTACCTGTGGTGATACCTCTAAGTAACCTAGCCTGCTTAGTCATCTCAAAAGACGGGGAAAACGTTGTATTTTAAACGATTTCTCTTCAAAAATGGTCCTTTTAGACAACGATGGAGTAAGTTATTACTTTATTTTGCCTATGTCATTATTTATTATGATATTGGGTTTTACTTTTTGTTTTTCTCATAAATTCTTATGTGTTTTTTTGGTAGTTTTTGACGCAGCTAACTTACCTTGTTCAAAAGTCTCGAACATCTGGTTCAGTATACATCACACTTAAAAAATGTAAGTTTGGAATGAATTCTTGATATAAGACTTCACTTCAGTTGTTCCATTCTTCAAACATTTATTGAGTGTCTACGTTTTCGTTTTTAAGACAATGGTCAGACAAAACCTAAGCCTCGAGGATCAAAGAAGATGAATAAGCTTACTGCTGTTGAACAGGATCATCATGGGGAAAGTCGATGTCTTTTTAGAGCTACGAAAGGAAATAAGAAAATTAGCACTGTTGTGAGTATATAGCATTATAAATGAATTGAAGATACTTAATGTTGTAGTTGTTTTATTTTTGCTATTATATTTATGTAAGCTTGAATGCATGAGAACTGACAAATTTTACAAATACGAATACGCACGCACATATTTAGCAATTAATCCTTAAGCCCAAATGGACTATAAGTCAATAGCCCATGAGATCAAAGTAGTACTGTAGTTTATCCAATCAGAGCACAGCATGGATGATAGACCAATGTAGTTGGTTTTGGCTAAATACATTTAGTGAATCCAACTACAATGCTGTGTTCTGATTGGATGAGTTACTACTAGAACATTCTTGGTTTTCACCTACGTCTTCAAAACATTTTGGCAGGATTTATATAAAGCAAAACTTCCACTGGCCAAAAGAGTAGCTAAAACTATATATCTCGTCAAAAATTCTAGCCAAAAGAATTATATATACGAAGGTACAAGCGATTGATTATGCCCATAATTTAGTTGAAAAGCATGGGTCTGCCATCTTGGTGTATCACTAAGAGACACCAATATAGAGGTCAAATCACGAAGGTTAAAAATAATGTGTATATTGCAAACATTTCAAATTTTCAATAACAATTATCATAAAAATTAAGTTACAATTACCTACTAAGTTAAAAACATATTATTTCAATAAAATTTTCTCTTCCTAATGCTTTGAAAATGTTCGACAGAATTGCGTGACAGAATAAGACTCAAAATAAATCTAACACCAAACCTTGATAATACAAAATTATTTTGGTAAGGATTTTTCTTTTTAATGTTATAGACAAAATATTTGAAAAACAGTTTTGTGGGGTAAATACTTTAGATTTTTGTTTTTTTTGATGACGTCACATGAAAACCAAGAATAGGTTAGTAGCGAAAAGTGCCGGTTTTGAATACCAAAACATTAAACTTAACTTCAATTTGTTTGCATCTATATATTTGACTGAGTAGTTGGGTTTGACTAAAATAATCAGTTAAAAGTCTTGCCCTTATGGCCTATGATTCAATAGCCTGTTCAGCCTCATAGTCTATTGACTCATAGCCCAATTGGGTTTAAAGGATGATTGCTAAGTATATAGTACCTTACTTGAATTTTGTCTTATACAGGTCAATTCAAAAGATGTGAACAGATTTCAATTAGTAAGTACATGTATTTAGTTATTTATAGTAAGGTGGTTAGGCTACAAGTTTTTTTCAATTTCAGACCATAAGTTATACAGTACTCTTGAGAATATGATTTTTTGTTTGGTTGTCTCTTCTCATCTGCATCTATTTTAGTGTGAAATAGAAAAACAGACACAAGCTAAATAAAGTGACAAAATTAAGTCAACAAAATGCAATAAGGGCACAGGGTTGTATCCACAAGTTTGCCAAAGGCAGTTTGATATATTAGTGTGAAATAGAAAAACATACACAAGCTAAATAAAGTGACAAAATTAAGTCAAATGCAATAAGGGCACAGGGTTGTATCCACAAGTTTGCCAAAGGCAGTATGATATAAATTTCTAGGGTGTCTTAAGGGTAATAGCAAATAATTCTATCCCCTGAGTATTGGTAGGGCATTGGTAGGATGTTGGTAGGTTTTCGCTAGATTTCAGAATGATATTGGTAGGTTATTGGTAGATCATTAGTTGGTGGTATGTAATTGGTAGATGATAGATGTGTTGATCATCACAGTGAATGAGCGATCTAAGCGAACGCTGTAAAGAAAGACTTGTAAAAGTGATTTCAAGCTTCAACGGGATTGCAGTATTACCACTCCTCATGCAAAAACAGTTCGTTTAACATGAATTAGTATGAATTCACTTAATACTCTTTATTAGAATGAAGATTTGTTTGCATGCAGAGTGGTAATATGAACAACAATTGCTCTGCAATTTGCAATGGAATAATGTTGGCAACAAGTTGCAGGACTTGGTTGCCGATATTACTACACCTTAAGGGCATTCATGGGCAAAGGTTCCCCCGTCAGATTTAGAAAAACTTTTCCATGAACAAACTCGTACATCATACTAGAAGTAAAATAGCAAATAAAGTGGGGGTCTAGGTCTTGTTTAGCTATCAGAATGCATGATAGTACACAACCTTTTTATGGTAAAAAGGTATAAAAAACATAGATATGGAAGGCTGTGAAAGATGAGCCATATTTTTCTGGAAAAATGATTTGATAACCAAATAATTAGTTAGCTTTTAAAATTTGCATTAAAAAGTTGAAAATATAAAATGTCATTGGGCTACGAGTGTGGACTTGGAGCCCACACATAACGTGAAATACTATTCCAGTTATGCACAATATACAGAGCACGAAGTAAACTTTTAGACCCACTAACTAGTAAAACCTGTTTTGCTCTGATTAGCAAAAAGTTCAAAGTCACTAGCAATCGGACATGGTAAATAACATATGTTATTTGATGCAGGTTCTAAAATTTTCAGTCCTTCAATTTCTTGACTGGTCATACTAACAAAACTTTGCTAGTTCAATTTTTTGTCACTTGCTAAATACAAAATTTTGCCCGTATTTTCCTAGTTTGTAAGTAAACATCCTTAACGTGGCTCAATACAATAATTTTGAAGGTAGACACCTCTACTTGTATTGCAAACTGCGCGGCACCAGATATAACTTGGCCAAATATGAGTTTATACTAAGTGTAGGGATAGATGGAAGTTTTAAATCATGTGTGTTTCGTGACCATTGGACATGCCCTGAAGTTTTTATTTATCGAACTTTTCATATAGTGAACTCCTTTTCTCCAGGTCTGGTCAGATTACGCCAAAAAATAAAATTTAAAAAATAATCACATGACGTCACTGTGCCTTCAGGGCGCGTTCAATGGTCACGAAACTCGCACACACTTCAAAATTATTGTATCCAGCCACCTTAAGATCCATAAATTATTACTGTTTCTTTGACACAATGCCCTTATGTTCTCAGGCATATGCAAATGTACTGAAAGCCAACATGGATAACTTGAAAAAACGAGACAAGAAGACAGAAAAGAGTAAAGCTAAGAAATCAAAGGCAACTCAGTGAAGTATTTCATATTTAATAGAATTTCTCAAAATTGAGATGAACAAAGTTATGATAATAAATTAAGTTATTGAAGATATAAAGTGCTGGAAATGAAAAAAATTCCAGCTCTTTGTATTTGTTGCTGTTTATTACAAACCATACTGAAAGAAAAACATTCAAAAAACAAGGCTTTCTTCTTAATCCCTTCTAAATGAAAAAGAGAAGGCATTTTCACTGCTAATTCAAATATTCTCTTCGATACAAGTTTTTTTGTCTATGGCACTAAAATTTCAATCTTGAGCATGAACTTTTGGGTAAGTGTGTTTACTAGAAGAAAAAATGAATGGCATGCGTAATGTTCTATCATGTGCCATGATAAATCATTGTATAACTTTTTCATCCCACACTATTGGAAGAAACAGGGAACCCCTGGCAAATATAAAATGGCTTTCATACATTTTAATTGGCTGTACTTCAATGCCATGGGATAAACTGGACAATTTCATTAAAAAACGTTTTTTCATCTGCCATAGTTTGCTCAGATTCACCATTTTGTTATACCCTATACCCTGTATAACTGTACCTTCAAACCAGCTAAAATCATTAAAAACCATTGCTTGTTAATGAAATGATATCATATTTCCTTTGTTAAGTCCCTGGGGGCATTATTCTTTCAGTACTTTGAACTGGGGACTCATTAGAAGGGGGCATATTAGAGGCTGGGGGCTCAAAAAAAAAAACTTGATCTATTGGGAATTCATATATTATTTATATTTATAAACGCAACAGATAAAATGACTTTCAAAGGCCTGCCAAGGGAAAAGGACCACAACTTCCCTTAGGGGTGGAAGCTTAATAGACAGGGATCCTAATCAATAAGGTGGCTGCCTACTTTTGAATGTTCAATTTGAGCCCACCATGAGCGCGCGCTCAAAAACCGCTGAAAAATCTACAAGATTTTATTGAAGAACCATATGCGTTTTGAGCTTCAACAGGGCAAAACCCTCAAATTTTTCACGAGACTCTCTATTTTTTAATACCTCATTCAAAAAAACTCCTAAAAATCTAGGTTAATTCAACATTTTAGGAAAAGTTTAAATCAGCAACACATGCAATAATAGATTTTTGTAGGGATTTTTGTTTGACTTTATGAGACTTTTTAAGGGCACCGAAACTACAAAATATGACAAATCAATCTATCTCTTTGTCTTTTTGTCGAAAATATCCATGTATTATTGTAGAATGATTGACTAGCCGTCATTTGTGCAATCATATAGTCTGCAAAGAACTATTAATTTATGAATCTTAATTTTTTTCTAATCACTTCCGGTGGCACAGTTTTTACTCCAAAAGCTTGTGCGTAGGCTTCCATTAAATGCTGATTATCTCGAAAACGAGCTCTGAACACCCTATTTTTCTTTCCAGATTTGGAATCAGCGTTAAATTTCAATTCGGAAAATCGAGGTTTAAAATAAGTTTAAATCAATTTCCAAAAGTAGGCAGTCACATTAATTAATAGAGAAATAGAGGATATTACTTAGGCGCACAGAGACCCAAAATTTTATCTTCAAGTGTTCCATTGATATCTCATGAGTGACCGCAGCGAACAAGTGAGATATCTAAATTGAACACGAGAAGATAAAATTTGTATCTCCATGCGGCCTGTTTATTATATTGATATCAATGAAATTTAAATAAAACAAAAGCTCAAAAATTCTTTATTAAAATAGCAAGCCAATTCAACAGCGATATCTTCACGTGTGAAAGACATGGTATCATCCACTGTTGAAAGATATCAAGCTTTCGACTCTAGAGAAAACCTGGTCTATTGCATCGATATCTATATATAAAACATGGTAACCAGTCTGTGAACAAGTTTGGAACACTGTTCATTATCAGTTTACTGGTATAGATAGTTTATACATACCAGATCTTAGGTTTTCATCTAAAATGTCTCACAATATGCTTCAGAACAACCAGTATAATATAAAATGATAATATAAATAAAGAGAAAAAAACAACAGATAATGACATCCAGTGATTTCGTTTATTGTGATCCAAGACTCTCAACCTAAAAAAGTATCTAAACATGCATACAATGAGGTAAGATTCTGTTTAGGTTCATATTATATACATCTTATGGCATAACTGAATAACTACTCCATGCAAATATATTACAGCAAAAACTGGGAATTTTTTTCTAATGTTTTAACTCTAAAAGTGGAAGACAAGAGAGGACATAACATTCATTTCATTGAACGAAGATTGATAATAGGATCATAATAATTTGTTGCAATCTTACTGACATGTAGTTACAGCCAATTAATGTTTAATCTATAACCTAACCAACTCCAGACATTTGGAGTCGTTAGGAATTTTGTCTAGCACCAGACAACCTTGTGAGATATGGATGCTAAATTGGAGGCATATGATTTAGGTCTAAAATAGTTGTAAAAAGAACAAAATGATTGATAAACCTGCTTTCTTTCTTAACTTTGAATATTTACAGTAAATACTTTTATAAAAAGATGCTTTGTTTCTTATGGCAAAGATTATCTGCTAAAATGGTTTTTTGTAGCATTAACATATTATTATGCAACGATAACTTGGGCGCATACTAGCAATATGTTGTCCTGGCTTGTTGTTGCTGTTCTTAGTGACCCAATGAATATCTCAAAAAATTGATTATTTTATTTCAATCTAGGTTTATGCTAAAACGATTACACCTCTTGCCTTCATGAGACCATTTGATCTGTGGGTCTAATTGTTAAATAATTTGTTGTTTGCATGTCACATTAAAAAAAACTTGTGGCTAATCAACACTGAAAGTACAGCAGGGCGCTGCTCTACAGGGTACAACTGAAAGCATGTGAAGGGGCATCATACTATCATATTGGTGGTATTTACTCCCATTATCCTTGAAGTGCGCCCAGTGAATTTCAATGTCTCATTTGCCGACTAGCATTTTAATGACCAAAGAACAGTGATAAAGCAATAGAGGATTAAAATAGAGGATTAAAATATTTAATTCAATCTAAGATCTCCCTCAAGATACTGTAATGCTCTTTTATTTTAGTTACTTGATTGGCAGTCCCTGAAATGCTAGTTGGCAAATTAGATATTGAACTTTGTGGGTCACACTTCAACGATAATGGGAGCAACAAAGTATTTTTCATTGGCCTCTTTGTTAATACTACCAACATGGCTGCCAGGATTTTTGGGTCACATCCGACTGATCAAAATGTCAACCAGTCAAGAGGATTGGCAAGAGAGGCATTTGCACACTGACAGACAGGCATTAATTTTGGCTGAACATTTTCTATTAACTGGCCGCTATTTTTTGCCTTGCTGTTTGAACACTTTAGATGATATTCATAATATTACATTATTTTGCATCACATTAGGTCATTTAAAAATAGCTACAAGGATTTAATATGAAAATAAAATTAATGTTATTAAACTCTAAATTCTGAATCATATTAACCTTGATTGCATTCCTAACTAGCTGTGTCTAATCCTGCTATTAAAACTATCTACTTCAACAAAATAAATATCTCTGTAAAACCTAGATACCTAAAACTTTACTACTACAAAGAAAACATGCATTTTCCTCTCGTATTCATGTGTTTTACAGGTTAAATAGACAATAAAATACATAACCATTTACAAAGCTATCCATTATGGTATGTGAGCCGGCCTGGCCTTGATTCAAAACTTCCTGTTCTTTCTCGTTCATGGTTTCCTGTGAGTGGCAGGCATTTCCTTCCATGTTTCCCATCAACAAATGTAATGTGATTCACATACCTGTGAAATTATAAGAACGAAATTTCTAAGTCATGATCCTTTTGCATGCTTTGATTCAAGCGATATTAATATTCGGTCAAGAAAAGTGGACATAACAAAAAATGTTAAAAGTTAAGATTTTGGCCTCAACCTATCATGCTGGACTAAGGAGTAACATTTAATTTCAAATAAACTTACTTATCAAGATAGTGAATACTCAGATGTTCTGGGTACTTCTTTGCCAGTTTATACCACTCAGCACTGAGAGAATGCTTCCACGAGTGAACTTCTACAAGCCATCCTTTCTCCAAAGCCATCATTGCACAACCTGGGAAACTTGTGGAATTTTCTGATTTGCCTTTCATGCCATCTCCACTTGCCAGAACTAAAACTCTTGGTGAAAGCTCACAAATTGCCTGTTTGAAAATGAGGATGTGTATATATAGTTATTTATTTCACAGAAAATAAAGAAATCTAGAGTGTGATGTACCAAACCAACATGGCTTTCCATCGTTTTTGCAAAAATCAACACTTTCTTGTTTGTTCTGTAATTGACTGGCCTAAGATGAAGTGTCATTGTTCCTGACATTATATACATGTCATGGCAGAAATTGATAATATATTTATGGAAAAGGTTATCTGTGTACCTTGTAAATAAAGAGATGTAAACCTTCATCAACTCTTTGTTCATCTTTTCCTCGTCTGTCCTCTAAATCAACCACATAACCAAGATGCCTGGAAGTGACAGAAACAAACACATTGCAAAGATGTCTTCACCTGTTCAAGCCACTAAACATACTAGGATTGGAAATTGTGACCACACAATTTTGTGTGCTGTCACAAAAGTGAAGTAATGTAATTTAGCTGCCAAATTGCAATACATTTTACTTCATACTTATTCCTGATGGCACCAGTTAACAAATTGTTTCTCAGCTGAGACAAAAACACTCATGGCCCAGTTGTCAAATTCAACCAATTGTACACTTGTCTTGTAAAAGTGGATGAGAATGTACATTAACAAACTATACAAAGATTTCTAACCTGTAAATGTCCCAAACATGTTCTGTAGCAGGTGGACTTGAGCCGCACACAAAGGTTCTTTCTTTACTCCTGTTTTTCTCCAGTATTTTAACTAAGTTTTGCAGCTTGACTCGGACATGGCGTTTCCGTTCACCAGCATTATAAGCACTGGCACATTCTTGAGCACCGATGTAAATATTACTGTTGTCAACCACAATGACTGCATCCTTGTTAACATCCTGGCTTCCACTTGACAATGAAGATGTTTGATTCATTTGAGTATCCTTCACTTGGTCTGCTTGCTGGAAAGATAGATTTTGCTCTGTGAGTTTTCTTTCACACTTGGGAAAAGATTCCTGTTGTTCAAAATTGCTGCAAAGACCTTCCACATTTTCCTTAATGCCAAGATTGGGACTGAAGTGTAAGTCTCCAAAGCTGTTGTCTTGCACGATACATGGTTTTGTCTCATGACTACCATCAGCTATTACTTGTTCATCATAAGGTTTTTCCACTGAGTATTCATTTTGGTAATGACTATTGAGATGGTTGTTGTCAGAGCCAAGCCTTGGATGTTTGTTCATGGTTCCATCTTGTGCAATTGTTTCCAAATCAACCAGTGATAAACTCTCTTCCTCCATTTCCTCAACCACAGTTCCTTGTTTTCCGACAATAAAATCCTCCATGCTTTTGTTGTTAGAACAAATTCCTTCTTCTGTTTCTGTGATTTGGTGATACACATTTTCCTTACCTAGGCGTTGTCTTTCATCAGTTGTGCCAGAATTTTTGCTTTGGCCAACCACGTTGCTCAGTTGAAACAAATTTAACTTAGCAATTTTTCCATTGAGGCAGGTTCTACCTCGTGGTGGAAGGTGAGTTGGTAGTTCAAAAGCTGGCTCAATCATCCACAAGTCGTTTGACTTTAAATACCTGACAAAAACAACAAACTACAATAATTATCAGGTCGTTAGCAAAACGAATTTCTAACTTACATGTCCAATCAAAAATTAGAGTGTTGAGTTTTGTGGAGGGAGCAAACTGGACATTTAAATACTAAAAGAAACTCAAAAAAGCGTTTTGACCAAAAACCATTTTCAGAGCTAGGTATGACAGAATTTACTATATATTTTTTCAAACTGTCACTTATGAACTAACCTCCATACAAGTGCCATTGCCAAGACGACTACACCAACTAATACACCAGCAATGAACATATATGTTGGCAGCACAACTATTTTGAACACAGTAGCTGTTGATGGAATAGCTGTGACATTTTCACCTAAATGGAAAGAATCAACTGAGAAATCTCTAGATAAATCCATAGTGCCTGTGGTAAATAGATAAAGTGTGCCCCCTTATCATCAGTGTCCCTGAATAACATTATAAAAGGAAACTTGAGATGTTAAATGTTTGGCAGATTTACAAGGTTTTGACCCAGCTAGATCCTTGGGTCTAATAACTAGATCAAATATACTTCCTGCACTTGCTTCCTCATGTTTTTGTTGGAAATGAAATTCTATTATGCAGGTCAACATCAGGACTTTTGTCTTGCCTATTTTTGTAACCTGCTTTAACAAATAAACAATGTATGTATGTATCAGAACATCCCAATACTGACTCTACTTACCATCTGTTAGAGTCATGACCAGTTTAGGTCTAGAGAATGGTGAACAAGCGAAGCCAGGTTGAAATCCACAAGAGCGTAGTTTGACTTCGTACCATGTCCATGGCTTCAGCCTCTTAGCTACATACATCACATCAATTCCAGAGTATTCCAGTTCATTGTCAATGTACAATTCATAGTGGTCAATCTCAATGTTGTTTGGCTTGACTCTACACCAGCTCATTTTGATTTCTGTGGGGCTTGTTGCTGTTACATTTGGCACAACAGGTCTCTCTGGTGCTCGAACTCCTTTAGGATTGTAAACCATAGAAATCACTAGCATCATAATCCCAAATATACAGTTTTCCCACTTATATGATGATTCCATTGACAAATTGTGTCTTCAGTGTCTTCCTAAATTTAGTTGCTCAGGAATGATAACCCGACTGCTGGATAAACTCTAAACCATTAAGTTTGATCTGTATGTGGGTGTGAGTAATTGCAGTGTGACATGATCTTTATAGTAACATTTTATGGTCGAGTGCCAAAAAATCGGCTATCCAACTCTCATTAATCATGGGCCCAAGCTTGTCCTCTTGTCGTACATGAGTTGTAAACGAGGCACTTAAAGTACCCTTAAATAACAGAGTTGAAGTGTTTTATCAGGTTTAAAAACATGAAGCACAGCAGAATGTGTGTACAGTCCATTGCAACAATATACAGACATTCTTTTTAAATTCACAGTTTTGCGAGTTTTGATGAGGCTGATAAAAAAGTTTCCTAAACATAAACAGCAGCTTTTTTTTATTTATTTTTTTCCTCAAAAAATACTGAAGAGTTCAGAATGACAAAGCCATTCATTGTGTCTGTCTCACCAAGACACAGTCAAGGCATCTCTCAGACATGACAGAAATTTGATACTGGTAAATGGAACATAAAGATGATCATCAAGTGTAATCCTTCTGCAATTTTCAATATTTTGTGAACCCTGTAGTTACAAACTGCACTCTAAAATTTTATTTTCTTCCCTGCCATCAATCAAAAAAATCAGTACCCTTTCTGTTTCTTGACTGACGAACAGAGAAAACCTAATTTCACGACCAGCCAATATAATGTCTGAGTTCACAAAGTATATTGAAAACTGAAGTTATTGTTTTGTTGCTTTCTGGGCAAATGAATGGAACATGAGTGCAGGATTAACTAAATAAAAATAAATACATTCCTTTTTTTTTCATTCTTTTTTCTTAAATAATGCATCACAAAATTAGCCTTAAGCAGAGACGTTTTTGTAGCAAAAGCTTTTTGCTAAAAATAGCGTTTATTAATATTTTTATTTCTATATTTTAATTTGTTACAACTTTTCTCACAATAGCTCATTGAAAAAAGGAGAGGGAAAAGAAAGAGGGAAAACGCGTTTCACATCAAGAAGAATTTCTTTCGTTGCAGTCACGCCATGAACGAGTCGCCAGAAGGTTTTCCAAAGATGTCATTAGGCTGCATTCGACTCGTAAGGTCACGAGATTTTATGTTTGAATAACAAATATAGGACCTTGTAGGCAATCTGATGTAATAATCGGATGTTGTTATTGCACATTTTTGTGCCCGAAATTATTGATCTTAATTCATTCACCCAAGCAAAGAGTGCTTAACCGAATGGTACTTTGCACCTACAGTATATACGATGTCATGGTTTCATGATGTCATCACGGATCAAAATACATTGGACATTTTACTAAAGTTATTTACAAAGTACCTGATTTGAATAAAGTAGATAAGGACACTCACAATAAGAGTTTTGGCTCACGGGTTTTAATTGTTAAGCTGTTGACAGGATCAGTTCATTTATGGTTTACATAGATATTAAGATATGCACAGACTTGAACCACAGCCAGCATAGTACTGTGGTCCGATGTCTCAAATGCTAGTACAAGACTTACCCTTATACACACAGGAAGTAGTCTATAGTCTCTATACGAGCACCCAGTAATACTAGTAAGATACTTAGATAAATCTTCTGTGACTTATTTTACCGAGACATTTAATTATACAGAGTGAATTAAAACTTACTTGCTTCCATTGCTGGAGTACAAGTCGAGAGGACCATTAGCATGCCAACGAGAACGAGAGCCATGATGTATCTGTCTTGTCTTGTCCTTGGATGGGAACGTGTTTGCCTTCATTAACGAGATCGTTTCTTACCATTGAATTCTAACAGATCATATGCTTATCAAGATCATGGTATGAGGAGTACATTGTAATGAAGAATGCTACATCAACTTCGCCAAACGCAACGAACACATCCCACTTCTTCCGTGCTGCTAAATCTGATACGACTTGGTTGATGATCAACTCGAACAATCCATGTCACTTGATATACTGTATTTAGAAAATCTCCTGATGGTTCTTAGCCAATCATTGTATAGCAGGCAAAAGCGAAATATGAAGCACGAGGAGCACGGGACACCCAGGACCTTTCGACTTTTACGACTAAGCCACTTTCAGTTTGTAGCTTTTGTAAATATGGAATAACTAAAAGTTGATGTCACTGTTCTTCTTGCTGAAACATCTGTTATTCCCGTCTTTTATAATTTCCCGGCTATCTGAGGCCAAGTTTACTTGTTTTTTTTATATAGAATTTTTTTTTTACTTGGACCTCTTCAACTTGAAACAAATGAATACTGTGGTAATGCCTCTTTAATTTATTTAGTCCCTTCGGCTTGGTAAGTTAGTTCTTACCTTGCCATTGCTTGGCCATTTCGCTGCCAATCTGAATGAGCATACTTTTTTAAAAAGAATCCCTGCCCAAAGATAGATAATCGTACTTTGGATTCCAGAAAACTGGGATGAGATTGGATTTTGCTTTTATTTTATGCGCTATCTGAAAAGAAGCCGCAATAGTCCATGGAAAATAGAATCTTCGTACCTGATTGTTTCCTATTTTGACTAAAAGCGTTGCAGTTTATTATACTCGGGAACTTTCTTGGGTTGAAATATCTAGTTAAAGGATTGGCTATAGATTCCAGAGTTCAGTCTTGATCTTATCTGATGGGAGATCTTATCTCATCACTGCTATACTAGACCTACTACGCGGGCATGTCGCCCTTTGTACGTCCCACGCGGAATTAAGTACGTGCTTGTTTGCAGAAAAGATCGACTCCCTGACTATGATGCCTTTATCACGCCGGTAGAGTGACACTTTGAAAAATTATTTTTACCAAAAAAAGGATTTTATATGATTAATGTTTGTAATGTAGATATATATCAGAAGCGTTTTGTCGATATTGAGAGTTTCCTAGACCGGCGCTGATTGCACTATTAATTCACCTGGGCAACCGGCTTGACAGCCTCAAAGCATTCCAATATCTTGATTATGGACAGTCTAAGCAAAAAAGCCCTTAACGGGGTAAAATATGTACTTGACTTAAAGTCAGGCAAACGTGATTAAAGTAGGTTTTTGAGTGTGCGCGAGTTGATTGTGAGGGTATAGTTATCTTTATAATGACGGGCTGTATCAAAGATTAACAGTTCTTGAGATCTAGTCCAAACAAAAGGTCAAGCAATCACAGCAAGTATTTCACTTCCCTTTGTGCTTCATCGGAACTCTTCTTTCTTGGTGCATATTAGTCACTCCTCCCTTTCCTGGCACCGAGTTGACGCTACTTAGACAACCCGCTGACCTCAGTGAGGGGTCTGAGGGGTTAAAATAGCAGCTGGGATTCGCCTTTTGGGGGGCCTTGGAAAATTTCAAAGTGTAACAGGGGTTGTCGCGCAATTTTTTATTTTTTATTTTTGTTTGGCGTGGCGTTGCACGAAGTAGAACTTATTCGTTCGACTTGTCGCAAGCAACTTGCCAACGCCATTGAACAGTTTATCTCCCCTCCAACAACTTATTCTCACAAATATCATTAAGGAATGTTTTTCAAGAGAGTGAGCATTTCTTTCAGTTCTAAAAGCCAAAAAAAGGTTGCTGAGACTCACTGCAGCGTAATACCTCATCACCTCGGCCGTGATTGCAACCGCGCTACCGGCTTCCAAGCAGTGCGAGAGACTGAAATTGCTGAGAAAATTGCAGTGTAACCTTTACACAGCAATTACGACTTTTTCTTGCATCTAGATCTAACCATTAGTAGAGTCGGCCAGTTACGTCTTTCCGGAGACTGGGACTGGGTTCTTGCATGCACAATTTTCGGTGGCGGAAATGTGTTTAGGAACCCTTTTAAGACGTACCCTCTGCAATGGATACTGAGCCAGACACTCACTCTTTGAACTGTTCATGTAGGTCGGCCAATTGTAGTTTGAGAAAGCTGATGAGCGATTTTTCTGCTGTCTGAATTAGTGGGAAAAGTTGTACTTTATGGAAGGTACTTTTTTAATCGAATGGACGGCTGGGGCTTCAGATGGGAAAGGTCAAATTAACCCTTTTATTTTGATGAAAGCTAGCTAGTTCCATTTTGAGAATATGTGGACCGCATAGCACTTATGAAATACATGAACATATAGAAATATATAGATAAGTTTTAGTTCTATTTTGACTAACTTTATTAAAATTGGAGGGTCATAAATTTCTTAATGAGTAAAACAGGGAGGGTGACAACCATTTTAAGTCAGTAAAGTTTACGGCAAATCCCCAAGCTTTCCCCCTTTCCCTTCAATAAAAAACGTAACTGAGATAAAACAATATTTTTAAGAGACGTTATACACTAAGAGGGCCGCTTTCAGCCTGTAATCCGGCAGGTAACCGCGGACTTCACTACTAGGATTACAACGGCATGGATCCATGTGCTGCAAGGCAGAAGATCGATGAAAGATTCTCGGCCTGGGGCCGAATACTCGCACGTACTCGCCCGTACTCGCCATGATGAAAACTTGATCTTTTAAATTTATACGTATTGTTGTAAAACTAATATGTTATTGTCTGTGTCTAAAGTTGCTCATTTGTTTGTACTGAACATTCGGCTTTCACATAGACTAACATAGAAAATCCGCAAATTGATTCGCCATCTGAACGAGCATTGTTTCTTATACACAAAATCAGACGGACTGGGGAAAGAATAATTTCGAAGCACAAGTGCTTAAAAAAGATTACAACATCCATTGAACTAGTCCAGCTGCTTAGACTTCTTGGCTATTTTGCAGGATTTCAAATTTTCACCGTGTAGTTTATGTTTCCGTCACGGACAATTCAGTATTGCCGAACCAATCATAAACTGTGCAGTAATTGTTTTAGAGTGCATCATATACCAAATATCTCTGAAAAAGTTAGCAAACAAAATCGTAGATGCAGTTATGAATATAAAGGAATCCGATTTAAACAGTTATAGTTACTGGACTGAAAAGCAGTTGGGAAGTTCTACTATTTTTTTCCTGCAAACCTAATCTATGAATAGTAATGATAAAAAATTAAATTACACAGCGTGAAAAGATGAAAAAACTGACGTTTCGGATGCCAGTCCTTCGTCTTTACATTTACATTTACCAGTTAGGTCATTCGCTTAATGCTGAGCATTTTAGACCACGATAAATAATTATTATAATGATCAAATAATAAACATTATTAATAAATAGAATAAATAATAATAAATAGTAATTGTCCAACAAGTTAATAAATATCTGCAACTGCATTCTCAAATGCTGCAAGTGAGGTTGCTAGTGTTGCTTTCTTTGGGAGTTGGTTCCATTCTGATGAAGTGTTCTTGGGTAGAATGAGTACTTGTAACAATCCTTTGTGACCATAGGCTGAGTATACACGTACTCCTTGTTGAAACAGGTAGAATAGGAACGACGAAGGGCTAGCGTCTGAAACGTCAGTAAGTTTTTTCATCTTTTTACAGTGTATAATTTACCTTTTTATCATTACTGTTTCATTAGAAACACTGAATCTCACACTAGTTTTTAGCTAGTTATATCTTCTTAATCTATGAATACAAAAATGCACAGGATTGAATGTTTCATGTACGGGCAGTGCAGCCAAAATCGCTGAAAGGTTTAATTGGTCATCCACTGTCAGCTGTTGTATAATTTTTATTTGTAACCCTAAGCCCCTTAGGGTGTATCTCAGCATTTTTGGGGTCTTACCTTCCCATGTTTTTTACTATCAGTAGTTTTTTGAAGGGATTATAGACTTTCTTTCTACAGTAAACCTGTGTCACATTAGTGATTTACAATTGTGCCATTAAAGAAATAATCTGAGCTCCAGTTTTTTTCTGGGCTCTTATTTCATATTATGGTTGCTGTGAATAATTTCATTTGAGCCACTATTCTATATTTTATTTTATGAAAGAAATAAAATCTTGCTTCCTTTAATGTGTGCAGTCAAAAAGCACTTAGAGATTGGTAGAACACCTGAGGAATGTTAAAAGAAGCACTGAATCATGTTGGGTTTTCATTTGGATTCTTATATACCATATTCATGTGATACAATGAAGATAGAGAAACACTTTATATTATTTTATTTGAATGTCAATCACCACTGGGCCTTATGTACTCCTGAAATTTGTCCTCTCTCAGCAAAATATCTAAACATCATTCTTGACACCCTGAACCTTCCCACAATACCCCGAGCTCTATCTGTCAGAACACATCTGTTACGAACACGATTAAGACTGCTGTTGAGAGGTAGTTTTCTAAGATCCTCTGCAGCTTTTTGACGCACACCAGATGGAAGTATATCGCTCTTTTTTATCATCCGCAAGCCTGATCTTTGGACTTCATGATCTTTGAACATTTCTCTTCTCTTCATGTCTCTTCTTCCCCACTTTTTGAGATAGTTAGGCTTGACATAGTATTTTCCTAATGATGCTGATGTTGATATTAAATTGGGTGACATATTATATAGGGGATTACCTAGAAAGTAATGAAGAATGGACCATGAGATGGAAAAAAAAAAACCAGGTGAATATCCTTAAACAACAAGCAAATTATTTCACCAAGATGATGACCCACAATAAAGAATAGCACAGCAAAAGCACACACCACCCATTCTTATAAACTGATCACAAAAAGGAAGCAAAAATATCATGGTGGTCTTCCTGTGGTTATATCATTAACTTAAAAAGGACATAAAATTATCTCCCACACTAAACCTTAATCAAATACTATCCGTACATTTTTCAATATCCAATCTTACTTAATTCTTTTCAAACTCAATAAATAGCTAAATAGGTGCCTCAATTTTCAACTTACTTGACGTTGCCAGTTTCGTACTTTTTCGTTCCCAAAATCCATCTCTTTTTCCACAAAAGCAACTATAAAACGCAGTAGCGATAAAATTAGTCCTTCCTATGACTTCACGATGTAGAAAAGAGCTCTTTAATGATAAAGAAATGGTAGGAAACAGCGTGGTTTTATGGAAACTTTTAGCAAGACTCCTCGACACGGTCGCCATGTTAGATTAGACGACATCAAAACGAGGCTCATCGCGGGAGCGCATTAAAGTATCAGCGGGTATCCAAAGTAGCACAACAAAAGACCTCAAAAAAAGCAAGCGAGAGTGAAAAAATTTCATGTTTGATTGAATCTGAGAAAGATTAAGACGGATATATAACTTTCAAGGGCAATATCCTCTATTCTTCGTCATTGGGTTGTTGTTCTGGTAGTGGGTATGACTTTATTTACGAATGGTTAATAGAATGGTTATCGTAAGGACGCCTGAATGCTGATCACCAGACAAAATAACTCCAACACATGTAAAAGTTGTCTTCTAATTCCTTTATGACACTTTTATGGTGAAAATTTAGAGTTTTACTGTGTTTTATTCTGTGGGATGATTTTTTATAACGTCACTGGGCTTAGATTCGGTGGAACCATTTTACCACAAAAGAAAACAATGATATTTCAAGCGATTAATGTTTCTATATAGAAGGCATTAGTTCAACCATTTGCAACTAGCTGAGACGTCTTGTACGACATGGGAAGTACATCTTCAAAGTTCCGTAAAGCGCTTCAAAAGGGAGAAGAGGTAGAAGCAATGCAGTTATACTTAAAGAATCCAGATATTAAAAGAAATTTGGACCCTAACTACAGCTACGGAGAGAATTACAGTAATAATACCTTCTTGCATTATGCATGTCTTTATGCTATGAAACCTTTCGTACGAGACTTCATGTCGGAAGGAGCAAATATGAACCAAAGAAACTCACTCAGTCAAACTCCTATCCATTATGTTTGTATGTCGGATAGAACTCAAGATCCAGTTATTGATAAACTAAGAGCTGAGTGTTTGTCTATAATGCTATGTTCGTGTAAAGCTGACGATATCGATGAAGAAAGTTCTGATTTGGGAGTCAAAGACCACGTAAGTTGATATTCTATCCTTTTAAAAGAAAATTTTATTCTATTTTGGACTTTCAAATTATCAAATATACGAAAATGAAAATGTTTGTGTATCATACGAATATATTATATTTCGTCTTTTTATAAATCTTATCAGCAAGCAAGTAAGCTTAACTTTTTGTACAATGGTATTTTAGATCTGTTGTTTCGTTATATCGGTTTCCCCATCTCCAAACATATTAACGACGTAGCAACATAAACGTCATTATCATCTTCATCTTAATTATTATCCGGACTTTTTTGGGTTTAAATAAAATGCTTTTTTTGGGGGGGGAGGGGGTTTCTTATTTGCTTGATTTTAATTTTTACCGTTCAAGAAGTCTTAGTAATTCTTAGTTTTTGATAGACATATACATAATACGTGTATGCAAGCACACAAGGATTTGAAATATACTTCCTGTGTATTGGATTATTATTTTATTTTAATCTAGCTATTGTCCCATTTAGATCTTGAAATGCATATAAATCATTCACATTTTTAGGGATATTTATCGTGACTCTAATTGTAATCATTTTTGAATTGAAACATTTGCTAATTTATGTATACATGCATATGTATACATGAGGACAATGTTACATCAAGTGGGCTTATTATTCTTGCTGCATTCAATTGCAACCTCATTTTTGTAAAAAAAAATGCCTTTTTATATCGTTTTATTCATCATATGTAGACCAGTTGTTGAATAGAAAAAGAAAAAAATAAATAAGAAAAAGAGTAAAATGTTGTGAAAAAAATAAAAGTTTAAAAAAATGAGCCATGTTGGGAAAACATAAAACAGAGGCTAATGTTTTCTATTCAAACTCTTGCCATTTGAAAACCATTTGCATAATATAACCTTCTTCTTTTGTATGCTTGTAGAAACAAGTCCTTTTATGCATGAAGTTGCTTTCAATGATTACTGACAGTGGTGGTCCATTAAATAACATTGTTATTCAGCAGAACAATAAAATTTAGTGGGGTCTGATATCAAGCTCTAATTATTAAAGCTTGATATTAGACCCCACTAAATTTTACCATGCTGGAAATATATAAATTTTATAGATATTCTAAAACAGCCTCCAGGCTGATTAAAATCAGGACACAGGTTACTCACAAATCGAATTGGATATTTAGCATGTTAGGTTTTGCAGAGCAAGAAACTGGAGAATCCTAAGAATTCAAAAACATCTCGAATCAAGAGAGAGTCATAAAAAAAATCTATTCATATGTACTCCCAGATATAGATAGATAGATATTTCTAAAGGAACTTCAGAAACACAGAAATAATATAAATCTATACCCCAAAAGGACCAAACATGTAATTTTAAATTGATTACTTAAATATTTTTTTTCACAGAAAAATAACACAGCATTACACTATGCTGCTGCTTCAGGATTATACCAGTGTGTACAGGTTCGTAACCAATATATACAACACACTCCCCGGCTACCTTGAATACTGATTCTCATTCCCATCCAGCTTAAATTTTAGGGTCTACTTATCTCTGTATTCTTAAAATCTAGCCCCAATAATCAAAACCTCTTTCTTATGCAATTCTTTTAAACACAAGCTATGCCACAGTTTAAATTGACTGATTTATAAGATTAAACTTTAGATTATTAGAGTAGACTTTATTGTTTTCATGGCAGGTGTGTGCACATGCGCGCTGTGTGCTCTCAATACATGCTCCTAACCAATATAAACAGAACGCAAGATTCATAACATTTATTTTTTATTATGTTCAATAATGGTGCCACTTCAATTTTTCTTAAATGTCCTAAATCTCTGGGCTGACCAAAATCAGGCTCGTTTTATAGAGGGAGGAGAGAACGAGAGAACCTGAAGAAAAACACCAACCCTAAAACCAAGGGAGAGAATGCTTTTCAAAATCCTAGGTTTGCTTTTCCAGTGGATCTGGTATCTTGTCAAAGCACTTTGATTGGATGCGCATGTATTGCACTCCTACATTTTTTTATGTCCTGTTATCACTTTTTCCATATTCAGATACTTGTAGCTAATGGTGTTCCTCTCTATGAAGAGAATGACGATAACCAGACAGCTTGTGACTGTGCCATTCAACTAAACTTTTCAGAAATAGCATCATTCTTAGAATCCAAAATGGTATTTTCTGTAAGTATATATTGAAGACTCATGGATTCAAAGGTCAATCAAATTTAAAATAACTTTCATAGCTGTACAGAGCTAGAGGTGGGTGTACTTTTCTCAGTCTGATACATGTACAGGAGAAGAATAATAATAATACTTTTTCTGCACTTCTAGGAAAAAGGGTATAATGGACTGATCTAGGACTTGAAGTAGTATTGTTTGTGAAATTATGAAGATGCACCTATTTTAATCCCAGCCTATACAAGAAGGGTGCACAGGCACCAAATTACCTCACCTTAAATCAAAAGGCTAAAAAAAAGACAGACAACTTTTTCAAGCCAGTTGTTTTTGACAGGGTTACTCTATTTCATGATTCTTTCCACATAGGATGCAGTGACAGACTCCAGAGAAGCTGAGGTTCATCTACAAGTAGCTAAAGAAGAAATGCAGGTAAGCTTATATAATTGTATATGTAACCCCAATCATTAACCTGGCATCCTTGGTTTTCAATCTATATTGCATTTTAATTAAACTTTATTACACATTTTTTAAAAATCTTATGTATGAATTTTAATTGCTGTAGGAATAAGATAAATCTTATTCCTACAGAGGGAAAGGGATGTGGAGTCTTTCACACCCAGCACCCCTTGCCCCTTGCCCCCTGCACCACTACCAATACTCCCCCACCCTTATGGAAAGAGTGTTCTAGACATTGTCCCTTTTAAAGATGCTTTAAGAATAAAATTGAATTTAACTGATTAGCTCAGTTGAACAACAGTTGACGATATTAATATCATATAATTCTTGGAAACGATTGTAGATATAGTTGTAAAATGAAGGAAAAGTCATTCAATACTTTATTTCTGTCTTGTATTTTTGCATTTACATAACCAGCCCCACAGAGGACTGTGTGCACAAGACTTACAAGAAGCTAAAGACCAACTGCTGGTAGAAACAGCAGATATGTTGATGGTTAGTAAATTATTGCATAAAGGTGCCCTCCTCTCTCCTCCTCTCTCATTTTCAACTACTTCAATTCCATATTCATTTTTTCAGGTGCCATTGTTTACTGCAGAAGCATTATTGAGAGATTATGGTAAGTATAAAATGGTGATGTTTTACACTTGTACCAGTTTCAGAGGAAATCTATAGGACATCTGGTCTACTTGTATCTTGGCAAGAACTAATATAGGATTTGCAGATAGATGAATGAATGTCTTAACACTCCTATACCACTGCATATTTTGTACTATTCATTCATTCCATTTGTCCATAACGTTCTTCCTTTCATCCATCCATCCACCCATCCATCAATCCATCGTTCTATTGATCCATTCATTCATTGCCTTTTTCTTATCATATTCAAGAATGGTCCAGAGAAAAGTTAGTTGAAGCTTGGATGAATGATGCAAAAGCAGCATGTGAAAAAGCAGGAGTGAAACTACCTGAAGGTGAACTTACGACTTATGCATATAATGGCTAGTAGCATGTTCTGAAAACCATGTGCACTTGAAAAATATTGCACTTATTATAATGAAAAACCTCAATTTTTTTTGACACTTTGAAACAACCTGTGGGCTGACAAAAGTCAGGACAATGGCTAATTCACAGATGGAATTCAAATTCAGCATGTTTGGTTTTTCCAAGGAAGGAAAACCAAAGAACTCAGAGAAAAACCCTTGAATCAAGGGAAAGACCCAACACACTATACCCACTAGTGATGTGGAGTCCAGTAATTGAACCCAAGACCCCAGAGGTAAATTGCTATGGTGAAGTGAGGTCTTGACCACAGGGTGAAAAATGTACCATTTTCATTTTCCAATACACAGTTCATCTTTAGAGTTCAAATCCATGGGTTTAGTAAAAAGATATGCCCCCTTCACCCCTACTTGCTATGGCACTGGAGAATGCCACTACATCACTTTTGATATCCTTTCTGCTTTTGTTGCTTTCCTTCAGGATACACAGAGGGAGACATAGATACATTCACATTCAGACATGAGGACAGAAAAGCTTCTCCCAAGACCTCAGTAAGTGTGATTAGCATGTGGCCTTCAGAGGTACAGGTCCATGGTTCAATCCTAAACTGGGAACTTTTGTTTCAACTTCTCTCTGTTCTGTGTAGCTTTAGCTTTAAATACCTGCAATAAAGAGCACCAATAGTATGTGGGCTAAGGGCGCACCCCTTAATGGTTATACATGAGTCACTGGCTTGGAAGAATTGGGCAATGGCTCCCTGCGTTATTGAAGTAAAATAAATGACCTTTTTCTTTTTGTATTTGTTTTTCCTAATAATTCAGTGTTACAATGTATATTCTGCCCGCTCATGTTTTTTTTAATTTAGGAGTATTGCTTGATCTGTGCTGATGAAATAGATGAACTATTAGCCTTGTCCTGTGGGCATGCTACTTGCTATAATTGTTGGGAAAGGTTGGTAGAGTACTACTAATAGTTGCAAAGGGTCTACAGCATTCTAAAATACTTTTAGAATGTCACTCCAAAACGAAAGTGTTGCTAAACTAAGCCTGCAGCTATAGCCTATGCCTAGCCATAGAATACCATTTCTTCCTTCCTTCCATTCTTTCTATTTTCCTTCCTTCCTTCCTTCCATTCTTTTTTCTTTCATTCATTCATTTGTTTCTTTCTTTCATTCATTTGTTTCTTTCTTTCTTTCATTCATTTGTTTCATTCATTCATTTGTTTCATTCATTCATTTGTTTCATTCATTCATTTGTTTCTTTTATTCATTTGTTTGTTTGTTTCATTCATTCTTTTTTTCATTCATTTATTCGTTTCTTTCTTTTTCTTTCATTCATTTCTTCCTTCCTTCCATTTCGTTTGTTTGTTTCATTTATTCATTCATTTGTTTGTTTGTTTCATTCATTTTAATTGTCTTTTTCCATTCATTTGTTTGTTTGTTTGTTTTATTCGTTTCTTTCGTTTGTTCGTTTTTTATATACACCGAATCAAAAGCTGAAGACCAATTTGAATAACTAGTGTTCTGGACTGACTAGACTCTCATACATATAAAAACCCTTTCGTTTCCATGTGAACAAGAGGCAAGTCAGTCCGGAACAACAGTTGTTCAAATAATTCGTAGTTTGATTCGATGTCTAACTTATTTCATATTCAGATATCTCAATATCAAAATCAAAGAAGGAGATGCTCATAACATTCAGTGTCCTGCATTAAAATGCAATACTCTTGTTCCATTGGTAAGTTGATAGCAATGCATTATTAGACCCTGGGAGGGGGAGGGTAGGGAGGGGGAGTGGAGGTCTATGAGATAAGACAAGATACATATATCGATATTAGACAAATAAGAAATCGTATTCCCCATTTAAAATGTCTATAAAAGTTAAATGAATTATGCCATTTTCGAGTTCCCAAATAACCGCTTCGTTTTCGATTACTTGCTCCTATACAACTATTCACAAATACCAACGGTTAAGTGGAAAAGAATAACAACGGCTTCAACAATACAAACTTTGAAATCCAACTTTGAAATTCCACGTACCTTTATGGGAACACACAGATATTATACACAAAATCGAGGCTTAGGCTTGAGCACAGATATATTGACCTGATTGATCCACAGGAAACCATTGAAAAGCTAGTTTCAAGAGAAATGGCAAATCGTTACTTACTGTTTGATATTAAGGTTTGTGAATATATCATAGAATGCAGGGCTCGGTTGTGGATAGCGCTATCTGACAGATAAATCTTATCCAGTGGTCAAATTTATTGGATAACAGTATCAACTTATCCACTAGATACATTATTATATTCGTTTGATTCGCTGATGAAACAAAGCAACTTGGCACTAGAACTATTGTGATAATGGTTGGCAAATTAGCATTACAATGCTAATGTTTGTAAGCACTAACTAGCGTTAGACGACTAAAGCCTCGCAATCAAGTCTGCATTTAAGACATCGGATATGGTCTATTATGTCTTGTTCGATATTATCCCACCATGCCCTGGGGCCGAGAAGTTATTTGTTTTCTGTCATTTGCTGTTTTGACGTGAAGTCGTAAACACAGGAAGCGAAGTAGAACCTCTGGAGCCCAGGGTAATTCCTCTAGCACTAAAATCAGTGAACTCTTGTTAATACAGGCATTCGTAGAATCCAATCCTAACATTAAGTGGTGCCCAGCCCAGGGCTGTGGTCGCGCAGTGCGTTTACCTGCTAGTGCTTCTCCGCTTGTTGACCCTACTAGAACCCTGGCAAGAAGACGGAGAGAAGAAACACCATGCTTGATGGTAGACTGCGGCAGTGCACATTATTTTTGCTGGTAAAAATGCCTTTTAATTGGAAAATAAACTTCTACCTTGGGCGCAATGTTTACCCATTTCATACCACATGTCATTCCCTAGAGTATCATTTATATGTTTAACGGTTGCACATGAGAAGAAACATGAATATGGATACAACTCAAACAAATAATCTTATTTTCAAGAGAATGACACGAAGTCTGATATGAGAAAACGTTACAACCAAGCTACATAGGTATATTAGTGACGACGTTTCGATGTCGACATTACATTATTTTCAAAAGGGACGTGTGCAAATGTTGGACATATAGAGTCGTTAAAATGAACAGTTTCGCATTTAGAATCCAATTATGTATTGACCCTGTATTGAGAAGAAACACTTCGTAAACTAGAAAGTCTAATGCGTACTTCTCTTCAAAATGGAAAACAAATGTTCTAAGACCGTTAGAATCGGTGATGTTTTTATCTTCATGGTTTCTCCTTGACAAAATGGCAATTCATTTTCCTCCTACAAACCACTTTCAAAATAGTTTAAACGTACTCGGCTGTTTTCGAAGTGGTTTTTTTTTACCTGACACTAGTCGAGCGTGCGAGAGCTACAGAGAGTCCTACTTTTAAACGGAACAATACTCGCAGTATTGCTGTAATAGTAGAGTTTGAAATCATCTTTTCATTTTTTATGTTTGCGGTGTGTTCAGGCACTGTTTACAGGAAGTACATGAGCCATGCACATGTGAGCTGTGGGACAAATGGATTAAGAAGATCGCTGAAATGCTTCCCAAGATTCCTGCACTGAAAGAGAAAGAGGGTAAGTGTGGCAGTTCGTATGTAAATAGTTCATCCATAGGCCTTTTCTGAGTTCGATAAACAGGATGCATTGTGGTCTAGATTCAGTACAAGCAACACCATATAAGGCATGATGTTTGTACTGAAGCTAGACAACAATGCACCATGTTTTATCCCAAAAAAGGTCTCTGACTACGCCCTTTCTTCCTTTTCTTTTACGTAATAAAGTGTAACTGGATATGTAAACGTTTTTGTTGACATTTTCCAAAGGCGGGTAAATTGTTAGGGAAAATTAGGGGTTGGGGGGTGGGGAGAATTGGTGTGTAACGTTGTTTACATGCGGCGCAGAAACACGAAATGCTTCTATTGAAACATATTTTTCAGGCGGCTAAACTGGGAAACGTCTTTGAAGCATGCGTGCTGTAAACATATATCCTCGTTCAGCCCAGGACTTTAGACTTCTGGACATACATGTAATAAGCATTATTGTGCGCTGTTAATACGCTTCCTGCACTGTGGCCAGCTTCGATCCAATCATTTTTGACCCACTATCTCACGTGAGCAGAGGTGCTTGTTGGTTTTCTCCTGCTCTTCCAATTTTCTTTTTCTAGCGCAAAAGTAAATTGATTCTTAAAACCTGTTATATTCTTAAATTAATTTCATCCTTTGAGGAGGTGTCGTCTTGCGTAGTTTTACTTTGTCGTGTTTTAGCATGAATTGATTTTCGTTTCTGAATGTGTACAGTTTTGGATGAATGTCCAGAAACTGAAAAAGTGGCCAACACTCTATGGCTGGTGACCAACTCCAAACCTTGTCCAAACTGCAAGTAAGTGGATGTAATGTAGTATGCGAATGACGTATGACACAATTTCCTTTATATCATAAAAAGGCTTTCAAATTATGACTTTAACAAATCGAAGTCAGTTTTCTATGGGTCTGTACTGTAATCGGACATGAAATGACGTCAAATGATGATCCAAACTCAAGTGGAACCACGAGCGCATTGAGTGCAACGAACAAATAAGAAAGTAAAAACAACCAGACAAGCAAACAAAAGAACAAACGAAAAAAAGTAAAATACAAACAACGACCGGCTCAAAGAACGAACAGCAAAAACGAATGGAAAAAGCGATTTCGATTGACATTTATCATTCATTTATTAAAAACATTTTAGGTCGCCAATCCAGAAGACAGAAGGCTGTAATCATATGAAATGTTCAAAGGTACCCAAGAAGAAACACACCTGAACATTGTCCGCCACTCATGTTGGGGGCCACATACTTTTTTAATATCTTACTTATTTATTGCTGTTTTTTTATATGTGAAAAAATATAAATATGGTCACTGATGTTAGAATTTGAAATCGCAGTTAAGTTTTGTTGTATGTTTTTTCAACCTTGGCAACATATTGTTACTTACGTATGTGAGTCCTGCAAGTCAGTGCCACCGCATTTCCTACTCGAATGGGGAAAAATACTCCTTCGTTGCAGGGAGTAATCTTTCGTAACAGTAAACTAGGGTCGCATGAGAGGTGGTAACGTATTGTTACTTACCTTGTAAGTCCTTTAGGTCAGTACCACGTTTCCCACTTCCACTCAAATAGGGTGGGGAAGAGATTTTCCTTTGTTGCAAGGAGTATTATTTCTCAAAAGTAAAGTGGGGTTGCATTAGGGGTGGGGGGAAGGGTTTGGGATGGAGCTCGCATCTTGTGTCACGGATGTCTGTTTATTGTAAACGACTGTTTTTAAATTTTAAATCTTTTTTGTTGTCTTTTTATAGTGCAAACATGAATTCTGTTGGGTTTGTCTTGAGCTCTGGAAGAAGCATAGCTCAGCTACTGGAGGTTACTTCAGGTATTCATAGTTACAGATTAGTTACAATTCACACGATAATGAATTAATCTCTGGTACAGTGATTTCCATAGCAGGCAAGGCCGCGTACAAGGTACCAAAATTCTAACATTATACCGAGAATCTCCGGATCCCCGATAAAATAAACAAGATTGCATTAAACCTCAAAAGAACCCGTAGATATAATACTGTAAATTTTGTTAAAGAGTTACCGGACTAGCACTATTTTCTATCAAAATTTCCTTATTATTGCCGAAAGATAGGATCAAATACTTTGGTGATCCACGTGTTTGTACTACACATGAAGTCTCGCTTGAATTTTAGAATATTGAACTTGGCCTATTTCCCAAATATTTGAAATATTGATCAGTATTTTGTTTGTCGTGATAGGTGTAACAGATATGAGATCATACGCAAATTGAACATTGACTGCGTTGATTCCATAAGACATGTAAGTACATCTAACCCCTAACAAATTAGAAAAGAAAACCACGTGGTTTAGATAAAAAGTTTTTCTGAGCTTTTACCGGAAGTAGCTGGCCGTCAAAATTATATAAAAAATTCAATCCCAACTTTCAAGTTTTGCAATTTGCTCAAAAATAATTTCAGGGTATATGTTTGTTTGTAGAAATCTTGTAACTTTTTGAATTGCAAAATTTCTACTGTGGCCTTATAGACCTCAACCACTATTTCCTAATCAGGGAAGCAAGGTTGTGCTGGTAATTCTCCACTCACAAATGCGACCCGGGCTCGGTGTCGTATGTGAGTAGAGTTGTTTGTTGGTTCTCCCCTGTACTAAGAGGGTTTTCCGGGTTCTCCGCAAAAATTAACTTCTAAATTCTAATTCGGTCTATCGGTTGCCTTATCGGGTAGCCGAAAGCTTATAGGCATTAAGCCGTCCACACAGGAGTGGTAAATTCATTAGAATGAAGTATTATGTTTGACCGTCATTCGAATAAAGTTTTGACATCAAAAAAGGATCCCATGAAAAGTTTCATAGTATCCTCAAACGTAGTATTTTTTTGTTTTGCTTTCTCCTCCCCTACCACTCCCTTGCCATATCAGCCCATATACAGCTATTTCTAAAAAGGTTTGTGAAGATTTTGTTGCATGTTACATGTTGTACGTTGCATACCAAGCTTTAAGTGTATTATATATAATGCCAGCATAGAAGAAAATATGCCGGAAAACTCATTTGTAACACCTCTAGTTAAGGTTTATTCCTTTTTATTACTCCTCTTACAGGCATCAGAAAAGAACATGTTGATTCAAAAACTCAATTACTTTCTTCACTACTACTCTCGCTTCAAAAACCACGAAAACAGCTTCAAGGTTCGTTTCATTAATCCTGTAGCTATGAATTCTGTTCTGAGTACAGTGGACGAACATGATGCATGACTTTTACTTCAATCGGTAAAAGCGTCGGTCGTTCGACTGTCAAGGCCTGACCAACACTCGGGGTCTTAGAATAACTGAGGAAAAGATGCTGCATTTGTATACATCTGCAAGTGTTTAGAACTTAACTAAACGTGGCTCGGATGACCAATGACCACGTTAATGGCAGTCCACGAGTTTATCACTTGAATAACTGTCAAGTGTTATTTACTATAAACATTTTATGGTTAAATTTGTTCACTATCACTCGTCTTCTCAGAGCTGGATATATAGGGGGTTTTCGGGGTTGTGCATTTTATCCGAATTAACTTCACCATATCACGACGCCAGGAAACGGTTATCATTATACTTAGAGATATACATAAGTAGTTTATAAGCTTTTGTTCTTCTTTCACCAGTTGGAAGAACCATTACTTGGAGCTGCAAAAGAAAAAATGACAGCCCTAGCTATGTCTGCAATAGAAAATGGTGAGTTTGCAGATGAACAGCCTGAGCCTTGTAGTTACTCATAACAGTAACAGACACGACAGGTCCAGTTGAAATTTGCTCGTTAGCTGAAATTCATTTCACTCGCAGTCACGATAAAAGCCATTAACATATAGCTAATAGAGGCTTGCACCATCACGTGATGGTGCAAAGCAAAAACTATAGTGGTCTGACTAAATTCAGTCCAAACTTCATCCTGCATTATTTGTATCAAAGCTAAATCAAACACAAAGCATTCAATTCAGTCGAGGTCGCAAGGTTCAAATTTAAATAATCCTTTAAAAGTACTTTGGCGCCTTGCTCGGGCACTTTGTGTTTGACCAGTGAACCAATTTATGGAAAATGGTGAATTGTATTTTGCGCATGGCACAGCTGGTATGCATATTCAAACAGCTAAAGTTTATCCTTTTTCAAATACAACCATTTCAGATACATCGCTAGAGGGTGTGGATACCAGTTTTGTAGAAAACGCAGTTCGTGAGCTGCTCAAGGCTCGTCGAGTACTCAAGGCTTCTTACGCTTATGGATACTTTCTCGATGGCAGCAAGGAAAAGAAAACAATTTTCGAATTTATGCAGGTACGATATCCACCCTCCCCTCCCCAGCCTTTTATACTAGACTTGGCACTTGTCCGCTCCCTAGGTATGTACTTAGGGAATCAAAGTTAGCGAATAGGTGTTTCAACTCTGGGGTTTTTATTCCTGGACTCACGTGTTAGTTAAGTTTTTTAGCTCTCCCATTCGAGAGGTTTTTCTCCAGATTCTCGGATTTTCATCCCTCTGCACAATCTAACAAGCTAATAATCCCGATATCGACGTGTGAATTAGCCGTGCCTGACTCTGTGGCGTTTACGAAGCGTTATTTTGACAATTATTTTGTCTTCGTCGACAGACCGAAGTAGAAGAAGTAACCGAAAACTTATCCCAGATGGTGGCTAGACCATATTTACGAACTCCTAGATCTAAAATTATCCAAACCACCGCATTTTTGCGCAATAAAAGGCAAACGTTTTTGTTAGCTTTATCACGTGGGTTGATTCCAGATGAAGAGCTTCCAGAACGATTCGTTTCAAAGTAAGAGAACATTTTTATTTAGATTTATTTTATTATTTCATCTTCATCTTCATCTTCATCTTCATCTTCATCTTCATCTTCATCTTCATCTTCATCTTCATCTTCATCGTTACATTGTTTATGAAGCTCGGATTTGACAAAATGTACATATCTAATACTTGCCAAGCACAAAACCAACTAAACATAACTGTATATATTTTCTTCTCTTTGCATTCCTCATTTTCAGCCAAGCATTTCCTTACAGTAGAACTCTCCATTCCATTATTGCTTCGTGATACCAATACTATCGAAATCCTTTTCCGGTAACTCCTTTAATCAGCGCATAAATACCTTTACCTTTACTGATAATCCCAAAGGAGTAAAAAATAATGGATATTAAGAGAAAAAAGTATGGAAAAGAAGATGGTAGTAGTGTTATCAATAAGGGTAGCACAGAATTCGAACGACTGCAATAGTTACTCCTAATACAATAACCGCGTCGCAGGGTGTGCTGTGCACATTGTTTTCTAATTTGACGGCCGAAATTCGCGTGCTTCATTGGCTCAATGAATTCTGTGAATGCTTTTGCTTCAAATAGCTATTATATTTATCCATCAGGCTGGAATCTCTTACTAGAGTACTAACATCGTCTGATGATGAGGTGAGTTAAAATGACTACCCAACCTTAAATTTGGGCCTAACGTTTTTTCCCTATTCATGAAAACGAAATTGCCCTACTAGTATAGTTCTATTCCATCCTTTCCTTTTTTGGAGAGTAAAATTAGCAGGGGTTGGACGAAATCTGCCGAATTCTGAACGATATCCAGATACAAAGCGATTTTTTTAAGTTTGAAATTTTACTTTTGTGTTCAAGTCTGATGAAGGCGAAGATAACTACAATGAAATTCGCCGAGTGATTGAATCCTCCATTCGTGAACAGCTGGCAGGCAGACCCTACTCGGATAATAATTCACCTGACAGCAGCCCAAGTTGTAGACCAGAGGGACTGATGGGGTTGTGTTCTAGGAGTGGCTGTCTTAACCCTCGTCTCAATAGACAATACACAGGGCAGTTGTCTTCGTACTGCTGTTACGACTGTCTGAGGATTGATAAGAGAAACAAGAGATTAAAGAAAAAGAAACAAGGTAATGGTAGAAGAAATTAGCGTTGCCCATAATATCCACGTGTCATTCCCTTGAGGCGCCTTTAAAGCCCGATTCTCACTAGCTACCCTAAAGCCCACATCAGACAAGCGTAAACCAACGCAAAATAAATTCCTCCGTTCTCTTGCATCGCTTCTTTTCATAGAGAAAACATGGTATTTTGTCTCCTTGCGTTGGCTTGCGTTCCCAGTAATAACCAGGCCTAACTTGTAACAAATGGCATTTAACATTAATAAATTCATTGATTTTCTTGCAGAAAAACGACGCAGAGAAGCAGAGAGACAAGCTGCCATGCCAGTTTCAAATTTCGAAGACACACAACTTGACTTAGACTTAATGCGCGCGATTGAGCTTTCCTTGGACAAGCCAAGTTGCTCATCTAAACAACAGTTAACACGTCAGCATTCTAGTTCTTCCAGCAGTTCAGCTTCATCCGAAGAAATCCATGCCCAACAAGAAACTGTGCGCAACTTAGATGAAGAAGAGAACACTTCTCTTCAAAAAGCTTTGGAATTATCGTATGGTATCTTAGTTAAAGGTTAGTATTTGCACAAATCGTAACAAGAACATCAAACATGGACACAAGAGCACAACTTGCGACATGAAACTAAGGTGACACAAGCATTTGCATCATGAAACTACACAGAACACAACCATTCAGCTTTTAAAACTGCACAGTGCATGAACATGCAAAACACATAATATTGTGAGGACAAGGCATGCGCAACACGAAGCTCGGTAAAAGAAAACGACCATGTGCTATTCAAAACAGCATCAAACAGGACCATGGCAACACGAAACTGTTGGGACACAGCACTCTAAAACATCTCCAAACAGGGTCATGGGCAACACAGACTGTGTGGTACATGGCCATCCGCAACTCAAAACAGCTCAAACAGGGCCATGCACATAAAGAAACTGTGTGGGACATGGCCATGCCCAACATGAAACTGTTTTGGGCACAGTCATGTGCTAATCACAACAGCTCCAAACAGAGTCATGCTCAACACAAAACTGTGTGGGACATGGCCATGCTGAATACAAAACTGTGTGGGACTACAGCCATGCTGCTCAACACAAAAATGTGTGGGACACAGCCATGTCCTACTCTAAACAGCTACAAACTGGGCCATGTTATAAAAATAATATATAATATAAAGGAAGAAAATTCGCAAAGCATCTTTGTAGTAGGAGTCAAATGATGCAATCTTGCAAACTAAGAAGAGGCTACTCTTAAGACTGGTCCCAGAGGTAGAATGTTTAGCTGACTTGTAACTTTGTTTTAGAGCCAACATTAGAGTCATCATCAAGACAGGATCAAGACTTGGATCTGATGAAAGCCATCCAGTTAAGTCTTGAAGGTGAGGGGAGTACCACAGCAGCACCACAGAGTAGCCTGAATACAGAAAATACATCAACTTCCATACCTTTACCACCAAATAACAATGAATCATCTTCTGGTTATCAAAACGATCCAACAACAAAACATGTTAGTGAGAACAACATGTGACTTTGAAAAATTAAAAAGATTGGAAAATGCACTTGAGACTTTTCTTAACAAGATATGTTTATTGCTTTCAGGGTGGGATATAGGTTGTGAAAATGAAACTATATTTGATTTCTATGGTAAATAATAGTTTTTAAAATGAAAATAACCAAAAAAGTTTTAATTAAGTGCCTGGTTTGCCCAGCAAAGTATTTTTTAAATTGTCCCAACTGACAGTGTGTCGACTTCCAGTTGAATAATTGATGTTGGTTGTTGTATTTAAGTTCACGTCAATCTCTTGATTACAGCCTTTGAGTTATCTATATATCTTCTCTCGTCATTACTGGAAAACATAGAAACAAAACTCAAGGGAATGACATGTGGTCTGAAATAATTTTAAAAAATTACACCCAGAACAAGAGGTCAAAAATAAATGCTCCTGCTTTGACTTGATGAACCATGACTCCTCACAAGACATCAACAGTTTTAGCGGCAAATAAAAATGGAAACTATGAAGTGCACAATATCACAAGCTCAAATACTTCTGTAACTCATTCTTTCTAATCCATTTTATGAAATCAAATAGCCATGCACATATCACAAGGGAAAACGTTTGTGAATAAAAAAAGTTACTTATGTTGTGTTTTAATAAAATAATATAATATCTATAACAGAATTCCCTGCTAGCCAGAAGGTCTCCCTTGTTGGCAATTCTAGATTGGCAAAGTCTTCCTTTTTCTCTGACAAGAATAGTCAATGAGGAAGACTTTGCTAGCAGAGCATAAACAGAAGAACAAGCAAACATTGAACTAATTTTTCTTTAATTTTAAAGGTGCCACCCTATATTGAACTTTTAACAAAAGCAGCTCCCATGTTTATTTTTCTGGGAAGGGAAAACTAGCATGGATCTAGGTGGGGAAGGGAGTAAGCTTTCATGAATTATTTGTGTCTTTCCTAATTTGATAATCTTAGGGATTTTTTATAGAACTGATGACAAGATTACAAGATGCGATCATTGATTAAATCATAAATTTAATTAAGCTGTTGCTTGTCACACACAAGATGTAATCTTCCACATGATATTAGATAATCATTGTAAATCTCTACACAATCCTTTACTAAGACATGCAAGATTTCACTTGTTATAGCCAAATGAGTAAAAGCAGCTTTCCTTGGCTGAGCAGTCTCTTGAAGTTTAATGAATTAAAGAAAAGCATATTGAAGTCTTTTTCTAATAGAGTGGCAAAGGGTCTCTGCATGACATGTAATAGCAACAATATTAGCTGCCAGACAGATGATTATATTGCTAAGTTGCGCTGGTGACATAATTTCGTATGGTGCAGAATGTTTATCAGCTGAATCGCAAGTTTTCAATAAAATTCTTTTTGGCTGACAGTAGATGGTGGTCAATGTTTGACCACCATGTGAAGCAGTTAATGAGATTCAAAACCTTTTATCAGCTGAGTGAAAGTCAGCAGTTCTCAAAAAACTAGCATGATTTGCATTTGATGTTATAAAAAATGTATGGGAGATCAAAAATTTTCTCATTGACACATGATTTCGTTTAACAACTCGGCCTGAAGTATGATGCGAACCCCTTTGCCACCTAGTTCTATTGTTCTTCATAATTGTGACCCTTTCAATTCCCAATAGGGCAGAAGCAATGCAGTGGAGATACATATTATTAAGTTCTTACAACATGAAAAGTCTTACAATTTGACATCACTATGAAGTAGGTTTTGATGGACATCGCATCAGGAGTTTCCATGAAATTACTTAGGTATGTTCCCTTTTAAAATTTTTGGAAACATTTTGATTGTATCTACCAAAATACTATCTTGTCACAATGACAGCAAATTGTATGATTTCGTGAAGTGATTGGGGAGGACTAACTACATTATCACACAGCCAGAAGAGTGCATGCAAGCTTGGATGTTTCTGTGGATTAGGTCTTACAACTTTAAGGATCTTAAACAATGGCTTCTTGGTGAACTGTGATTATATAATACAAGGCGATCAAGTAATACCTATATTTTCATTTCATTAATTATCAATGTTGAAAGTGTAATTTTAAAAATAAACTCTGTGATTTGATGTTTGCCTGACATAGATGTATCTGTATTAACCCTACAAGATTATGCAGCAGTTCTTAGAAGAAGAATTTTGATCCAAATTAATTTGATTATTTTGTGCAGAGCGATTGGCAGTTCCTTTGTCCTCTGGTCCTCTTTGGTCCAGCTCCTTTTTCATCTTTGCTAATTGAACATGATGGACTTTTGAAATTGTTTGCTGGAATGCTTCTTCGACATTAGTTGCATCCAGAGCAGAGGCTTCAATAAAAGATAGAGTATTGTCTTCAGCATACTTTTTCGCATCTTCTGTTACAATTGCCCTCAAATGTTTCAAGTCACATTTATTGCCAACCAGCATGACAACTATTGATTGGTCGGCATGTTCTCTCACTTCCATTAACCATCTTTCTACATCTTGAAAGGTTTTTTGCTTTGTTAAATCATAAACTAGTACAGCACCAACAGCACCCCTGTAGTAGGCACTTGTGATAGCACGATATCTTTCTTGACCAGCAGTATCCCAAACCTACAAAAGGCAGATACCACGAAAGATTCAAAGACAGTTTTACTATAGACAAAATTTTTATTGCAATGATATAACTTTCCCCTTGAGTATCATTCTTTTCAGGCCTAATGTGAATTACAAACAGAGTCAAGTAAGGCAAGTAATGCTTGTCATCAAACAAGCTTATGATAAGGAGATCCACTTTTGCATTTTGTACCAAAAGTTATAATAATATATTTGGATTTTTCTGATAAACATATCTCATCAAAATTCTATCCCAACATTATTCAAACGAAAAACGCTTAATACAATTAACGCAACATAACGCTCTTTTTTCATAAAATGTGTAAGTACTTTAAAAGTTTTATAGCTTGATCATCATTTCAAAGTCCTGTCAGTCAGCAAAAAACTATACAAGCTTATTTAGTTACTAGTAAAATGTTTGTGTTTCAAACAAATGAATATTTGCCAACAATGTATTTTTCTTCCCTTGCGTGGCCATTTGCATGTCATCGTGAAAAATAGTACTTGAAATACTCGTTAAAACAGAAAAGAACTTTAAACAATTTAAACACAAAAGGTTCAAATGCCATTGTTTCAAGACAGCGCATCGTCATTAGCAAATTTATCCTGATTCTCTACTACTATTATATATATGTCACGTAAAACTTTCAAGACTGTAAACAAACTACTTTTTATTTTAACAGTCTTTCTAACTCTAAGTAATTTATCAGGACAGTAGCTATATCTTTAAAAATACACGGAAACAAAATTGGAAATACCATAGTTTCAGGTCCGTTGAACACGAATAATTTAATCATATCTTATATGACACATACTCATAATAAGCTGGAAGTACACGACGCGAAGGGGAAAAAATTCCTTTATTACAGGAAACCTCAAAAATTCCGATAAGATACCACAAAATGAACAATAAAAAAGCTGGTCAAATAAGCGACCTGTGGTCATCTGCTAGACGTGATTATTATCAGCCACACTAACCTGAGCTTTTATAACTTTTCCGTCAACTGTGATGCTTCGAGTTGCAAATTCCACTCCTATGGTGGACTTGGACTCCAAGTCGAACTCGTTCCTCGTAAACCGCGATAAAAGAGAGGACTTTCCTACACCAGAGTCGCCAATGAGCACTATTTTGTAGAGGTAGTCGTAATGATCGTACCTTCCTCCTGCCATCCTCAATAGGAAAAAATATCAACCCGAATATGTCGAAAATACGTGATCTTATACTGCTTTCGACAAAAGTACCTCGAGTGCTAGCTCTATTAAAACGACCCAGTGATCACGTGATCAGACATTCGACACCGGAAGTGGAATATCCCTATTATGTCAATAAATCGAAAATCAAAAATACTAAAAACACTTATTTTAAAACATTGACTTTGTAATTTTGCTTAATTCTTATTTCACTACTTCAATATTTTTTCAAAATTTTGAAGGTTTTTGCAAAAAGAGCACTAATATTGGAGTATAAGTTTAGAATGCTTGGTTACTCAGCTGTCTGGAAATATTGCTGGCCTGGTTACTTGGTACTATTTTTGCACGTTTATAAGTTGTTTTGCATGTTTGTCAAGTTTACGTATTTTAAACGTCTTCGTATTTTAGATGGTTGTTTTTCCCAGCTATATTGGGTGCTTGATACATTTTTGGTGACATAGTGTATTGGGTTCGCGTGAAAGGCAAGTGCTCGAAGACAACATGGTTAGTGGGACTAAACATGACAAACGACAGAGTTGTCAGGAAAACAAGGATACTGAAAACTCCCAAAAGAAGAAGCATAAAAAGAGAACGAAGAAAATAGAATCACAGCTCAAAGATCAGGTAGCTATTGGGTCAGCAAACGCATAGAAGAATGATGAAAGCTTCAATATCTGGCTGTTTCGTTTTTGTGTATAAAGTGTGTGCATTTGAAGGAGGAGGGGGGTTGGAAGCTAATGCTACTGTTTGTAATGCAACAGGCAACAAAGAATTTTCATTTTGTTGACATATTAGTATGTTTCAAATCTAATGAGGAGGTGCTGCATTTATGATAATGTTTCCACATGGCATATTAAAAGATCTCAAGTCCTTAAGTGTTCATAGACAATGTTCAAAAATAGATCCTCTCTTGCAGTCATTCCCCACTCTGTATATATGAGGGATATCAAATAATTGTTTAAACAGTGTATTCATATAAAAGCAAGTGAATTGTTTTGCATAACATTTTATGGTAATGAAGGGTGGTAGAGAGAATTTCCCAGGGGAGAGGGGGGAGGGGTACTCGCCATACAGGTACATTCCACCAAACAGGGTATGGTTTTCAGTGATTTTACTCTGACATAGGGTATATGAAATCACGCTCTCTCCTCTCTGGAACAGGGTATCCATTTTCGCAATACTGGAAAAGGGTATGATTTTCAGCAATCTTGCTCTGGAACACGGTATGGATTTCAGCGATTTTACTCTGGAACAGGGTCAGGGCTCAATGGCACATCCCTACCCTAAACTGGCAAGAGTACCCCCCACCCCCACCCCTGGAGAATTTCCCTCTAACCTCTAGGGTCTCAGGTTTGATTCCCAGACTTGTTTGAGTAGCCTTTGTTAGGTCTCTCTTGACTTGTTTTTTTTTCTCCAGGTTCTCTGGATTGGAAAATCTCTTCATAGAACCTAAAACATGCTAAATTCCATTTATTTTGAGTAACATTTACTTTCAATTTGTAATAACCAAGAAAGAAACTCGTTTTGTGAATATTTGTAACCAAAGTAATAAATCTCTTGTTGTTGTTGTTGCCCTAAATTCCAACTTAATGTTTAGGTTGTATGTGCCTTAAATGACTTTGATCAGCCAAGAGGTAGTTTCAGGGCATTGGTAAAATTTCAAGACATTGGGATTTTAATTGCGGAAGGGGTGTGAATGAGATAGTGATGCTTTCCCTCATAACTCAAGGTATTATTTTGTTATTTTTCAGATGGAATTCTACTTCAGTGATTCCAATTTACAAAAGGACAGGTTCCTGAAACAAGCTATTTCCAAGGATCCAAATGGATGTAAGTCTAGACTGAATATTTTTGTTCAAAAATGTATGAATTCAATATGAAGCATAGGCCATGCCTAACTATTATGTATCACGTACGGTTTCTAGTTGAGCTGGCTCAGTTTTTACGCGACTTGAAGTTGTGAAAGGCCCATTGGCCCTCTCCTTCAGTTGTTACATACAATGCTTGTTATTATCCTATTATGCATGTTCTTATGATCTCAAATTCACAACTCAATGTGAAGTGCCATTGATAATATCCATGTATATAGAATGGGCACTATATAAATCATAAATCATCATCTCTTTCAGATGTTAGTGTGAAGACAATTGCAGATTTCAACCGAATGAAGCAAATCACAAAAGATATTACATTGGTGATAAAAGCCATCAATTCTTCAAGTTTATTACAGGTTATTAGAATAACTTAGGTTATAGATCCTTAATGGTATTACTAATACTAAAAAAACGCATTTCCTGAGTGCATTTTTGGAGCAGGAGGGGGTTATAAAGGCTATTATAAAATGACAGCTTCCGTTGTGTAATTCATTTTATATGCTTGCTGTTCTGTGTGTTGTTATAAAGCACTTTCAGAACACTCGTAAAGGGTCAAGAAGTTCTCCGCTACATGTCCTGCTTCTCCTAACACTTCTCTCATGTTCTGCCAACCTCCTGTGTACCTTTTAACTGCACACAGCACATGCACCCATTTTATATTTCTGCAATGTACTGTAGAATTCATACTAATGAAAATGTGTCTAAGCAAATTCCATGAAGCATCACCAGGGTGTCAAGTGTACAGTGTACTTAACTGCCACACTTGGAAATTAAGATTACCATTCATTTTAAGAAAAATGTTTCTTACTGCTGATGTTTTCTTGTAGTTGAATGATGATGAGAGCATGGTGAGAAGAATTACACCCCTACCAGAAGCAAGGAATGTTGATGCTGAAACAATCTATGTGGTAAACAATAAAGCATTCCTGAATTTGTGTAATAGTCATGTAATACTGCTATGTTCCTTGGTAACATGATAACTTGAAAGAAAAGGGCAGCGTTTAAATCACAAAGGGAGAATTCCATCTCATCAAATATTGGTCACTAACCTGGACAAACTTGCAAGAAAAAGAATGCAGTGTTGAATAGTATCAGATTCAGGGGAAGGGTTTGAAGGCAGAGGGGAGGGGGGGGATGGGGGTGAAGGTTCCAGAACTCCTTGTCATACCTGAGGTTCAATTAATTAATATATCCTAGAATTTAGTTTTGCTTTGGTTTTGAAATGTTGTATGAAGTATGTTTGGACCCCCGAATTTAACATGTGGCCCCCATATCAAAAATTCCTGAATCTGCTCTTGTTCTACATGTAACAAACCAGGATACCATAATTCAGTCTTAGGACTGATGATGCTTACTAATTGTTTAATAAATGATTTACCTATTTATGCCCATAAAATTTTACCCATAAATGTTTCTGGTAATGGATTGTGTTCAACTTTACTCTACCATTTCTAAATTTTTCAAAAAAACAATTGCTGTATTTTTTTTGTAAACACTGCATGGATCTAGAATTCTAGTTTGTATTCACTAAGTGTTTGATTTATTAGGAAAAATTACCCCTACATGCAGAACACGACTGGCTCAGGAACGTTTTTTCTCAGTTTGGCAAAGTTACTTATGTTAGGTGAGTGCTGCACAGTATTATGGTATTATCTCTGCAATAAATAAGTGCTTCCTAAAAGAATCCCAGGATTTCAGAAACTGATTTGCTGGCAAGCTTTCGTTTGTTTTGTTTCGTATTTTTAAGCTCCAATCAACATTAAAATAAAGTCTGCAGAGCAGGTGTGTTTAGCTTGTTTTACTTTTCATGTTTCAAATATCCTATTCTTCGATTGCACCTTACTTCATCACGACAATGTTGGTGCCATTTAACAAAAGATTTCTCATTAGCATCCATTGTTAATTGCACCAAGATGGCCGTCATGTTTTCGTCATTTGACTCTCTTGAGGATGCTCACAGCTCATCAATTCAGGCTCTAGGTCGAATTGTTATGCTACGAAAGTATTTAATACTGCATTTCTTTCCACGTTTTAGTTTGCCACGATTTAAACATACTGGAGACATCAAGGGGTTCGCTTTCATAGAATTTGAAACACCAAGCGAGGCAGACACTGCTGTTCAAGTGAGTCATCGATGTATCTTCGGGAAAGTAACTGAAGGGTAGTACAGTAATTCCTGGGACGCATAAAATTTTATTACTTGTGGATTTAACATCTTTTGCGCATAAAATACGCGATTTATGCGATAGCGGGACCCCTGTGTAGAGTAAGTCTGCTCAGCTTGTAGCTTAGCCGCAAGTGCTATTTTACAACAAACGATTTAATAGGCTTACCCTCGAAACAAATGGGCATTTATGTTTCCGCGACCAATTCTATTCAGACTGTACATTCTTGTAATTTAGTCTATCTAATTTAACAACTCCTGCCGCGTTGTAATGTTTTGATTAACGGGAAATTAAAGGCAGATGGACACTGCTAGAAGTTGCCGAGGTATTAAAAACCTTGAAATACTTCTAATATGATGCAAGTAAGTTTTGTACCCATTACACTCGAGAACTAATTTTTGTCCAATATTTCTAAACCAGACTTTTAGAAAAGAAAAAGAAAATGGTCAGGATGAAGAGCAACCCAAACCAAAGCGACGCAAACGGTCGCAAAGCGAGTCCGATGCTGACGATAAACAACCTTACAAAACGGAACGCAAAAGACGGCGGACAATCAGTGAATCATCTGCAGATTCCCACGATAGCTCTTCTCGAATTGAAAAACTACAATTAAAGAAAGAACAGCCGACAGATTTTGCTGGATCTCATTCGAAGGTAGAGGTAGAGACAGCAAGGAAGGAAGACGATAGCTTAGAAGAGGGCAAAGGGACTACAAGAAAGAGGAAGAAAAGTGATAAGGCTGTCCATTGGGAGCACGAAGATACCGATAAAAAAGACAAAGCTGCTGGCGGAGTTCGAGAAGAGTCGGAAGAAGAACGACCCAGTAAAAGGGCAAGAAGCTCTGAATCTGAATCTTACGCCGAGAACTCAGATGAAGAGCAAAGCAAAAAGAAGAAAAATAAGAGGAAGCGAAAAGCGAAGGAAAAAAAGGAGTCAAAGCTACCATTGTTAAGAGTCATTTCTAAGTGAGTGTAAACTGACATTTGATACACAATTTTTTCCAGTTGTCTTCAACTTACTTTTTCTCTCAACTTCGAAACTTTCTGCGTCACTTCGATTTTATTCTAGAAATTCCTATCTTATGTGACGCAGACAAATTGACCAATCACGGCACTCAAAATACCTTCACAGTCACGGAACGCCACGCCTCTCGTAACATGAAACAGACGTACTATATGTGGTCCTTGAAGTAAATCATACGACAAGAACTCTGAAACTTTATTTTAAAATGGAACTGATCTCTATACTTATATAAGCCATTTAATGGTTGAGGGGAAAAATAGGTCGAGATGGCCTTTCAGGCATTCATTTGTGGGATTCTAAATCCCACACTGCATTGCAATGCAATGCTAACTCGAACCAGTTTTTTGCCTCAACCTTGGAATGACTAATGATAACATCAAGTTTATCACGGTTGCCCTAAAAAAGAGAGAGAAAACATGTGCATGAACAGTATTTATTTTCATACCATATACCTAAAATAAAACCATTAGGTCGCTTTGTTTTGCAAAATCAAATAATTGTAAATACGAGGGAACTGTTGCGCGCGCGGTGTCAATTTTCTTTATGAAACAGAACTTCTAGTGAGAAAGATCTAGGCTATTTTGCCTGTTCTCTCTTTTCTGTGTCGCTTTTGATGAAAGTTTGAAAGTAATTGACCTGTTAAATTTTCAGGTTAGAATGGTTACGACTAAAGCAAGAGTACAAACAACTCCAGAGGCAATCAATGCAGGAATTAAAAAAGCAGCTCCAAGAATGTCACGATGGAGAAGTCGACCACAACAAAGAAGAGGCGTCGCATCAACGAAAAAAGACAACCAAGGAGAAAGAAACTAATAAAGAAACCGCGAAAGGCGCCCCAGAGGAACTCCCTTTCACGACCGGAGTCGTACTACATTTTAAAAGTTCGGATACAGAACTACAGAAAAAAGATATTCGTGTAAGTACATCTTATATAGTTTTATCGAAACCCTGAAACGACCCTTGGGCTGATCAAAGTCGGGACACGGCTTGAATGTAACCTTCAGATCAAACCCAGAAACAACTTCTGGCTGATCAAAGTCAGGGCATGGCTTACTCATTGATGGAACTGGAATTTAGCTTGAATTGTTGGGATTGAAGTGAGAAACCTAAGAAACTCTTTTCACATGAGATAAAATGTTCAGGAATCAAAGCCGAGACCGCAGAGGTGAAAGGCGCGTGCACTATACCTCCGCGCCACTCATAATTCACGTCAAGACTACTTCTACTTCAACTTCTACTTCTTCTTCTTCTTCTTCTTCTTCTTCTTCTTCTTCTTCTTCTTCTTCATCTTCATCTTCATCTTCATCTTCATCTTCATCTTCATCTTCATCTTCATCTTCATCTTCATCTTCATCTTCATCTTCATCTTCATCTTCATCTTCATCTTCATCTTCATCTTCATCTTCATCTTCATCTTCATCTTCATCTTCATCTTCATCTTCATCTTCATCTTCATCTTCATCTTCATCTTCATCTTCATCTTCATCTTCATATCGTTTATGAAGCTCGGATTTGACAAAATTTACATATCTAATACTTGCCAAGCACAAAACCAACTAAACATAACTGTATGTATTTTCTTCTCTTTGCATTAATCATTTTCAGCCAAGCATTTCCTTACAGTAGAACTCTCCATTCCATTATTGCTTCGTGATACCAATACTATCGAAATCCTTTTCCGGTAACTCCTTTAATCAGCGCATAAATACCTTTACCTTTACTGATAATCCCAAAGGAGTTTAAAATAATGAATATTAAGAGAAAAAAGTATGGAAAAGAAGATGGTAGTAGTGTTATCAATAAGGGTAGCACAGAATCCGAACGACTGCAATAGTTACTCCTAATACAATAACCGCGTCGCAGGGTGTGCTGTGCGCTGTGCACATTGTTTTCTAATTTGACGGCCGAAATTCGTGTTCTTCTTCTTCTTCTTCTTCTTCTTCTTCTTCTTCTTCTTCTTCTTCTTCTTCTTCTTCTTCTTTGCGCTAGGGTGATGCGTATTTCAACTTATGATCATGACAATCTCTTTCATTTTAGGATAAGTTAGCAGCGCACGCTCCAGTGGCTTATGTAGACCTTGCAGACGGAAGCGGAGAGGTAAGTAATACTTTAACACAGAGATTATTGAGACGTAATCAATTTGTTTGCTGTCAAGCTTAAATTTCGCTCATTTTTTATGTAGTATTGGTGTAGAGCCTGGAGCCTGGTTTGCATCAGCAACGATGCAACATGACGCAAGCATAAGCAAAGAAGCAAGCCAGCGCAGGGAAAATAAAATCTTCCGTTCTCTTGCGCTTGCGTCGCTACTTTTCATAGTGAGAATATGGAGTTGCGTCTCATTGCGTCGGCTTGCGTCGCTCCTAGTGTTAACCAGGCTTCAATAAAAGTTGTCTGGTTATTGCAGGGATACGTACGCTTCCATACTCCAGATAATTGTACTGCTGTTCTTGACGGGATGTCTGACGACTCTTCAGGACTTCAGCTCGTTAAACTTACAGGTTAGTTCAATCTAATTTCTATTCGCTTTTTTTTTTCCTTTTCCGACCTACCCGTCCTCTCAGTACCGCTCACCTCCTTAGCCTACCCCCTCCCTGCGCACCCGGCCTAACTACGTTACGTGTGCCCAAAAATAATAAAAGAAAAAGTAAAAGCAAAACGCATTGTTTCCAGTTTAATGGCATTCATCGCGGCTTTACGGCACATGCCTCCATATTATCATAAGTGCTTTAAAATACTTTTTATTTGTGGATCTCTAACATCGATTTGTTATTTCGTACCGTATCAGGACAAGAAGAACGCGATTACTGGAAAAAGATCAATGCCGACAGAGTAGCACGATTTCAGGCAAAGAGAGAGAAAAAACGAGGGATTGAAAAGGTAAACTTGCTTCTTTTGTATTAAATACTAAAACCTTTATTGGAGTTGAGGATTTTTTTTAAATTGCGCATGCCAAGGCCCTTCTTGCGCAAAGTTATTTTTAGCTGGATCAACTAATCAAAAATTGAATGTACTTGTTCATAGCCATAAAGTATAACTACTTATATCTTTAAGGTTGCAAGAAAAGCAGATGCCTTACAAGCCCACCAGCAAATAACACACATCAGATTTGATGATGATTGAAGCTACTTTGATGGCTAGCATTAAGTGTTTTGCGGCCAGAAAGCTTTACAATGCAAATAGGGACTTCATTACGGCATTGGTCACAAGTCATACATAGATGATGCATTCTCCACTGCTGGTGCCATTTTGCCCGCGTTTGATGAATTCAAGACCTAGCGCGTTCATAAACTCTTTCTCGTTTAAGTCCTATACTGTCATTTTCTATTTTGAACATGCGATTTCTTTTATGTTGAAGTTCCATCGTATATATTGCATATTCTCAAGATTTCCTTTTGAAAAGTAAATACTACTCAAGAGAAGGACACATAATCAGATAGGAAAGAGCTTCGCGCCCAAACAAAATTTATTCAAATAACTTCAACTTAACTCCTTAAAGAAACCCGAACTTCCTTGATTCTTTAAGTTTATTTTCAATATAATAGCTCTGATTGCAAACCAACTAGAGCGCATCAAAACTGTAGTTGTCAAGTTTATGATTGCTACAAATTTCCCCGAGTCGGGACGATCTAAAATCCACTTAGTATTTCCCGAGATATTGTCTCGACTTTGCGGAATCCCTTAAATATTCTTTATATTACCAAGAAAAAAATGCTTTCTTTTATTCCTATATTTTTAGCAGGCATCAGCAGTTCAAATTTTGAGACATGTATTAGAGGGCAAATTCTTTAGTCAAATTTGAAAAGTAAGGAAAATTTATTCCTCAAACAGGGTTTTTTCGCACTAGGTTGTATTTTTCTTTCAAGGTGGCACTTTTTTCTTTCAAAGTTTTCTTGTGTTTGATCCTTCTAGTTCGCCTCTTTTCACTTTCTGTTTCTTGCTCATCCTCTTTCCATAGCACTAATGCTCGCCATAACTGATATTTCACGCACAGCACTGATACTGCAAAAACGTAGGAAATGCATTTTTTTAAACGTTTTAAACTCCAAACTCCTATGTATCATTCTTTTTTTCAGCTTATAGCAAAGAGCAATTGAGATGTTTGAAGTTAAAGCACCATATCAAAAGTTTCTTCTTGCTCGCGTCGCATACATTATTATCTTAATCGAATTTATCCTTTCCTTCCACAAGGCCACACTGCTTTTGCTATTTTATAATACCAAGAGAAATCTGTAAAGCCCCGTTTACACTGGCGATTTTTGAGGCAATTTTCGGAAATATAAAATCATCCTTCAAAAGAGACATTCGTCTAGGAAAATTTTGGTATCCTGAAACAAAAATTTACAAGTAAATTCTTTTCCATTATTTATTATGGACAAAATCGAAAAAAATCGCAGCATCGCTAAAAATCGCTAGTGTAAGCGGGGATTAATGGTGATGACAAAATTAGATTTTTAGGTGGAAGAAAAACAATGTCTTAAATCCCTCATACTCTTATGAAAGATTTTTGGCGCTAAAGCCATTTCAATTTCCACGAGAATAAAAGTCTTTTGTTAAACCAGCGTTTGAATGCGAGGCTATAAGAAAGCAATCTTGGATGATGCGTGAGAAAGGTCACATTGTATGCCTTACGCCTTAAAAGTACAAAGAATTCAAAACTGACTTGCTTTCCCTTAAATAAGTAGTTAAAGTTAAAATTAAGTAATCTAGCTTATTGCATTGATTCATAAAACATTACCGACCTCCAACAGAAAAAAAAGCAAACGTTATGCCAAATAATATGAGGAAGGCAGTAGGGTACTGCATTTCAGAACATGTTTTCCACTTCTTCACCTTACAATGCCCGTAAACTTTTTCTTCATATGGCTGACAAGTCGAACTTGATTCACACCAAAAGCAAGATGCGTCATGCAAGCAGCTTCCACAAGTCTTGGAACTATGACATAGGGCTGAAAGCTCGCTGGACGAAATGACTGTTATCGTTATGAAAAGGAACAGCCCAATAAATATTCGCACAAGCACCATCCCTCGCCGTGTTCGTTTGTGACGTCATTAATGATTCTTTTGCGCATGCGCAGAGTCATTCTCGTTACTGGGCCATCTTGCGTTTCTGCTATTCTATCATCCTGACACGATCGTCCTGACGTCACAATATCATCGATCATGGAAAGCAGGGGGAAATTTTCCCCTGATCAATGACGTATACATTTTTCTTTCATGAAAGGTCGCGATACAAATTTCGTTTGATTTATTATCATCCAGTACTGCACTACGGTCTGTGTTTGCACAGCACGGTATAAGAAGAAAAGGAAGGGGGGAAAAGAATTAAACCTTTCTATTGCTCTGGTTTGCCGCATTGTGAGAGTTTCTACATACATACATTTAGTGACAAATATATTCGCCCACTTCCACTCATATTTTATATTTTCCCCGTTTAGGCATTTGTTAGATAGTTCCGATAGACCACCAGTCCGGATACGTAGGCACAGACTTGGCACAAACGCCGGCGACTCCGAAAAAACTATAACGTATTTTCCTTCCGTTCATTTGCTATGAAATCATAACCATGTCATTTGAATTGGTGACCCGATCTTACTTCTTTCAAAATCGCACTCAGTATTTACTGGTATTAGTCGCCATCATCTTCATGGGCGTATGGGCTACCCGAGGAAAAAGCGAAAAGTTTTGCCTTTAATTTTTAATTATATTTTCACTTTTTTATAGCCTGTTAAGACAGTAATTAACATTTACGTATACTGTGCTTACCCAAGCAAGCAACTCGCAGACTGATCGAGAAGCCAGTGTCTCTATCTCGGCGAGCAGATATTGGTATCATGGGCTACCTGTGGAAATGTTTATTACAGATTCCTTCATCAGACAAAATTAGATTTTAAAAAATCGATAAAATGTAACCAATAAATGTCTTAAAATACCAAAGAATCTGATAAATGTACTGAAGGCCCGATAATCTTAAAATCTTAATTTAAAAACTGATCGAAATTCTATTCCAAGTCATTTATCAATGCTACTGGGATTCCTGTGCCACATTTGGTTTATGCCTGTGCTGTGCTCAGGGCTCAGGGCTCAGGGGCCTGTGCTTTTGAAATTCAAAATTCATTACCGAGTAATTTATTAATTTTAGAAAGAAACGTTGGCTTTTTGTTATGAAAAAATATCCCAGTTGAGTTGTTTTACTATCTACAATTTATTTTAATTTCAATAACACAATTGAGTCGTGTTATTGAAATTTCATTGTTCTGCTTTCTAAGATTTAAATTTACCCAATTGTTTCAATTATATAACAGGAAATTGTCTTATTACATTTTTTTACCATCACTTTTATTCATTATAAAAGTCATCCCAACGTTCTGGCGTCCCGTGTGGTTTTCTACTCATTCATTTTCTTTGTTTGGGCTCCCTGTAGAGTTAGGTCATCTGACCATTTGGTGGCTTTTGATTGGCTAAGATCGTCAACGTCGACAAGCAGGTCACATGACAAGAAAGCTTGCAAAGCTAGTAATGGCGACTTGAAAGCAGTGTGAAGATATGTTTAGCATTTATTTTCGACTTTTTTTTGCCGAAATTGCCAAAATTTCGACTCGAAATAGGGAGCGTATCCTTTCCAAAAGGCCAAACTGGCAGTTTTGATGAGTAATAGGAAATACCCAAGACTATCGGACGGGTTAGTTTGGCTTCAACTAAACGCTCTTGTCACAACTACTGTCGGCCATGTTTTTTTGTTAATAAAGTCTCATTGGAAAGTTTAAAAAACGCGTTGAAAAGCCGGTCAATCACAATCATTATGGCATCAGAGTATTTTTCATTTCTCATTTATATCTTTTTGTCTTTGTAGGTACAATGAAAGGAGCCCGTATCACCCGTATCAGGTAAGTAAATCAAGTTGTGAGAATCTCACCTGGAGATAATAGGGTAACAAACTTTCAAAGTTTATTCCTGCTTTTGAAACTGGACTAGACTACATTTTTTATTAACAGAAAATATGATACTTATACTTGAAGATCAAGGAATAATAATCAACTTTATTCTTGATCTCACAGAACAAGAAACAAGCGAATTGCATTGCGGACAGAGACAGATCACCAGTCGGGTCGAACAGCAGAGACAACTCACCCTATAGCTCATCAAATAGACATTCAAATTTATCCCCTCGATCTCAGAGATCTAAATCCTCTTACAGTCGGTCAAAAGATGGGAGTAGGAAGGGTAAGTTATAGACCAAACAGTCAACACGGTATACGTAATTGTAATCTAGAGTTACCAAGTTAATGAACTGGAAATGCAAATAAGAAACACCAAAAGTATTCCTGGTAATTGCAGTACATTTTCTCAAAAAAAGAACTTGAAAAAATCTTCAATGAAACCCAGGAAAAAAGCCTAAAAGTATATCAGGAGGAATTTCTAGAGAGTTTTTTCAAATTGCTCTCTAGACTATCCCTCTTTGATATAATGCACCTGGAACTTTACCATGGTATTAATGTCCAAATTAATACCTTATGAAAAGATATTTGAGTCTCAAAGATCTTACACATGGTAAATAAAAGGAGGTTTCCTAATAATTTTAAGCCATCAGGGTCATTAGATTGATTTACAGTTATTGAATGGCTTCAATGTTAATAACATTTCCAGATAAAGGGTTTGGAAATAACAGTTGAGTAGCCAGACTATATAAACATGACATTATAGTGTGGTGCTCACTAAACCAAGATTGAATTAGATTTTTCAATATAAGGTTAAATTAAATTTTCCTAAACAAGAAGTAATCATTTGTTTCAAATCATTTCACAAGTAACAACATGAACTTCAGGCTGAGTTTTGGCCGAAGCACTGAAGTCAAAAACAAACTTGGACAACCCTAGCAGATATCAATCAGAGCCTGATTTTAAAAAGCTTGAAAAACACTCTCCTATGGCATGCGGTTAAGAGTGGCTGCAAATAGTATTTGATTAGTCAATAATTTAAGAGCAGGGATACCCATGCTATTGTCAACATATTCTAATCGTGTCATTTTGGGAGTTATAGAACACTTGAAAATATATTTAGAAAAGCACTTGACTACACCTTGCAGATCTCTCCATCATCTCCTGTGCTTTGTCTCCCACTGTGCTTTCATAGAAATACATAGAAATTCTTTTTTATATAAACCCAGAGTCAACTTGGTATTTTCTTTACAATATATGTCACACAAAGCTGCAAGTAGTTTTATTTAAATAAGCAGGACATTTGTCAGGCCAGAGGCATATCCCAAGTGTGGCAGGACAGCATTTTTGGAATATCATATATTTCATCAATAAGTAAGCTTTAGCAATTGGCTATTATTTCTCGTATTTTGGCAAAATGTATTGGATCAACGTCCAGCAAGGCCAATTATTTACCAGTCAAGTGGTCTTATCAAAGATTTGTCCAATAACCAGCACTTTGATGTGTTGTTCTTTTAACTACTATGAGTACTCCAACTTTTGTATGCACTTAGCAGGCTTAGGTTATTCTTATTCTTAACTTCAGAAATTTAGTTCTCCGAAGGATATAAGGTTTTTTTGTCAAAAAAGCAAGTTAAGAGTTTGTATTTGCAAAATAATTGTGAATTTTTTTCTTTTAATAAATAGCTGACTACTATGTCGCTCCTGACATTGTAACCTGATGATGGGTATTGAACCTAAAAGCTCGGTTATTAAATATTTATCTTTGAAGGTTGTTAAATTTGTAATTTGAGCTCAACAAAAGCTGAACAATCGAAACGAACTTGATGAATTCCTCCTTTCCTTATTAAAATATGAAGTTTAAGGTTCCTATATAAATTTTACATTGAAACATTCATGTTTAGGGTGTCCTAGTGGGAACCATTGTCATTTCTTTCCTGTAAAACTCATTTCCACAAATGGGGTTAATCTATAGACTGGCAGTTGTACCTCACTGGTAAAATTCCAATAATTTTTTAATGACTCTCTTACAATTATCATGGCAGATATTCTTCGTTTATTGTATCGGTATAATCATTTGCAGTATATTCAAGGGGATGCTATTTAGTTTGAGAGCTTTGGTGATATTATTGTTATTATACATTCTAGTCACCATCTCACTTTTGATTGGCTGAGAACCCTCGGCAAATTCCTGATATTATGTGAACTTGAGGATGATAAATGTATTATGTTTAGGTTTACCTGCAGATGATGCATTCATCACGTCAAGTTTACTCAAGGTTGCAATCGAAATCAAAACCAGCTTGCTTTTTTTAAAGAAAAATTAGATATTTATTCTTAGTTTATAAGATGTATTGAAGAATTGAATTTGGTTTTCACATTATAGTAAATTACCAAGACCTTGTATGCTTTTTGTATCTCAGTCTATGGTTTTGGCAGATAACACAGCCTTGGTCTCAATAATTTATGATATCATGCTCTGATATGCATATAATATGTTATTGGGGGGTTATAAAGTAGGAATAAATAGAAATTAATTATGGTTAAATTTAAGTTCATTCAAAAAATACATTTTGGTCATTGATGAATATCTTACAATCATTTTTCAAAAGGCTCAAATCAGTCTCCAAATGATTCTCACCGTGGATCTAACTCCCATTCCACTGAACGGCATACCAAGTTTAACCATATTAGTACTGATGAGGTAAGAATACATGTTTTTCAATCTATTCAGTACAAATGAAATTCAATACTTTCATGCCCATAAGTATTTGAATTTAATTAATTCAATTGAGATCAATATATCTTTATTAAAAGTTACTTTATGAAAGTGTAGTGAGGGCTAGACATGCAAGTTTGTAACTATTGGGCTACTTTAGTTTGAAATGCAATTCATTACATAACAAAATATATTCCTGTCATTGGTCATTAACTGAAGATGCAACTCTTTGGCGGGGGGGGGGGGGGGGGGGGGGGTTGGGGGGTGTCATTAAGTTGGGTTATTTATTTCTTTGAAAGTCATACAATATGATGGCAGATATTTTTGGTACTAAAAAGTAATAGACTCTAAAGGGTAATATTATTTATGTCAGTACTGCCTGGCTGTAAAATGATTGATTCAGAGTTGGGGATTTTGCAAATGCTCTGGTAAAAGTTTAAATTAGTTTGGTCTTCTATTATACTGAATGAAACCCTGAATCATCAAATGTTCATAATACCTTAATATTCAGAATGTTTTAATAAAAATACACCACTAGCATGGTATTAGTGATGCAGATAAAGCCAACCCAAGGACTGTCTGTATATTGGTGTCTGTTTCAGAATAACCTAGCTGTTGATATAGAAATTGAATCATTTCCTGGATCTTGTGTTGACACTTTCTATCAATTGCTTTCACTGTCAGGGCTTCCCTTGGTCTCAGCATGTTAGTTCATCAGGAAAATGCTATTACTATAATTTCAAGACTGAGAAATCTCAATGGGAGAAGCCAAAAGAATGGATTGAAAGGTGTGTAATTATAGAAATACTGTAAGAGCTAGCTAGTAATTAAATTCCTATGAAAATGAAAGATGTGAGATCTAGGAGGGTTCAATAATTATTATAAGATTGTGTCATTAGATGTTTATGCAACTGTCATACTCTCATTCAAGGATATAACTATATTATTGGCATTACACTTGTGTTGTAGAGAGAGGAGGGAGAGAGAGAATAAGGAGAAGGAACAAAATGCTATTGGTACAAAAGAAGCAAGGGATGGCGGATTTCACAAGGAGGATTCAAATCATGAGACATCTAGAATGCGTAAGTCAAGCAGGGCTTTTATAGAAGTAGTTGTAGCTCAGTTAATGGGCAGTCTTTGGAACTAGAGGTCCGCAGTTCGTTCTTCAGGATCTCCACATCTATTTTGACGTTTCCTTGTTCTGTGTAACTTCAGCTTTACAGTGCAACTACTGTAACCAAGACCACTTACACTTTCCCGTTTAAGCCTGAAATCATTTTTTCAGGTCTTTCCAGTGTTCTCTTACATCGCTTATTTACTGTGATTAACAACACTCTAAAATTATTACACCACAGTTCTATCCATTCAAGTCACACAACTTACACAGCTAACCAATTAAAATATAGAATGAAAACAATGCATTCCAACTTTGGATAATGGAACAAATCGGAAACCCAGACTGCACAAGAATAGCAATTTGTCCTTGGTGTTACATGTAAACAACTAAAAAGCTGTTATCATTTTCTCATAGGAATAAGGAGATATGTTGAAAGGCTATTGTTTTCTGCTAGTTTATGATTGGCTCCACTACCCAAAGTTCAAATGTATTGTTTTCATTTTACACTTTTGTTTGTGTCTAATGCTTTTATAAGGAGCTGTGGATGCTATGCTATGAAGTTTACCAGGAAGTACGTCATGTCCTTATTTTTAATGGTTCTCACTGTCTAAGTTGCCCTTGTTTCAGTAGCCGCGCTGTAAACACCCATAATAAGGAATATTTGTGACGGAAAACACCTTCAAATGCTCGATACATGAACCCCTGCCTTGGGAGGATTGTGCAGCTACTCTTTCCCACTTGTTTCAAAGTAAAATAGATTTTTTTTACCTCTGTCCTTTTTAACTTGACCTTTTTATGATACACAACCATATGAGGTTATGTTGCTGGAGAGCAGCATTTCCCCATTACCAATTTTTCATCCTTCCTTCAATTTAAATGTGATCCAATTCAATCATGAGAGATATTCTTGATAGGGTGAACTTCATATCTCCTTTCGCACCATAATGCAAATAAATTGCTTATTTGTATGCATATATGAGTATCACTTCCCACACATATTAAAGCTGTCCTAACACTATTGAGCTCTGCCCCATATACTACAAGTAAGTTATATAATTCAGGTATTTACACAAAACATATATATTTTACATCTACAGATGGTTCTAAGCTTTCCCTTAAAGATTCATTTTCAAATGAAAAACGAGATGGGAGCAGGGCTCATATTGAAGAGAGGGGAAGAGAAAATATCAAAGCAATTGATGGTGACAGAGGACAAGGGGTTATCAAAACAATGTCAGCACATACTAGTGCTATATCTACAACATCTCAGCGGTAAGTGTATGTAGCAACATGCGGTATGTAGTATGTAGTGTATGTAGCAATTTAGCAACCATCCATGGGGAATTGTGGGGAAACTAGTGCAAAAACCACCTTTGGGGAATTGACAACTGATTGTAGTCTGCAATCATTATTTCACATTGAGATGGTGGAAAGACATGCATTTATAGAGGTGGGCCACAGGTTTGTTAGTGTATGTACGCTATTGAATCCGCACTATTATGTGTTTATCATCTTAAAATAAAGTCCCTATTATTATTAGTATTATCATCATCATCATAATTATTATTATTAATTTAATAAATAAAACTAATGGCTAAAATAAATGTAACTTTCTTCAGGTCTACTCCTGTGGCTGCAAGTTTATCAGGAAATTCTGTTGGTATGTCATGCCTTATTTCTATTTTTTGACATATATCTTTTGACATAAGGACCAAGACTACAGTATGTGGTTTAGTCCCCACCTTTGTTTTAAGCAAGGGTTTTTATAAGTTTTTACAATACAAGAAAAGACTGTGCAGAACCAAAATCAAAATATACAGACTCATTGTGGCTCTTCTCTAAACATTTTGACTCTGTATGTTGATGTTTCTTATGCTATTGTGAATAAAGCAATGGTGTCACTGTATTCCATTCAAGTTAATGGTTCTGACCTGCTTTAAACCACTAGGAGCCTAAGTTGACTTTATTCCTCCTTTTTTGTCAGCATCTCCAGCTGGTAGTCTACAAGATGTTTCTCCGCCATCTACTCCATCTTCACGAGCGAGCATGTTTGAATCAAGCTCACACTCATCTTCTCCACAGTTAGTCTCACTTTCACCCCATGGCTTTCAGACTTCCCAGTCTCCGCTACAGCTTAATATAAGACATGGGGTGTCACAACCAAATGTAAACCAACAACAATATGCAAAACAGCAGTATAGCACACAGCATAACTTAGCACAGTATGGACTTGTAAATAATGGAAATCCTCAAAATATATCTTCATCACTGCCTACTAGCCAAGCACAAAAATCATATGATCTTGAGATGAATAAAAGACCTGCCCTGCATCCCTTGCAACAAGCCACATTACTACAGCAAAGGAAATTAACTGAGGTAAAATTAGTTGTGTAAGAATTATTAGTAAGAATTATTAGTAAGAATTATTAGTAAGAATTGATGGAAACACTTGGCAGAAAAGGTTTTACTGGCATTGGTAAAAAAAATTGTTGGGTTGCCTTGGTTAGGCTTGTTGCACGTCAGGTATGACCACATTTGATGTATTCAAATACTTCTATGCACAAGTGTTTACACCACCATTATAGTATTTATTATGCTTTGTCTTATTCTCATAAAATATTAATGTCACCAATCATTTCTTAAAGGTACTTTCACTCTTTTTTTACACAGATTCGAAACCATGGTATCACCAATTATCAGCAAACATTTCCAATGATAACACAACCACTAACATCAGCATCTGCTCTTGTCAAAGAAAATAACAGAATACAAAGATCTCCTGGCTCTCCTGTAATATTTTCTCAGAGTCTTGGAACAAACTCTCCAGCAGTAAAAGAACAATTTCAACAAACAAAAATGCAAACTTCCTTTGGTTCGACATTGAGCAGTCAAGCGCAGTTATCTCCTTCGTCTGTTAGTCCGGTATCAGTCCAGCCTACACCAAGTGTCAACCTACAATTGTTAGCAAAATATGCAGACAAGAATCTCACAAATCATATCAATAACTGGCAGTCTGAAGGGTTTGACAAACAGGTAATTAAATTGATTGGTATGTTTAAGAGTTTTGAATATGCTTGAGCTATTACCTGTTACCTATCCTCCTTGCATCCCATTGTACATAGGGCCTTATGCTTGACCTTAGCTTCATTATGTGGGGATGCTAACACATGTTCTGCTAAATTCTAATTTTATCTTTGGGCTTTCACCTAACATGGAACTTAGGGTTCTCTTTGTGATTGTCCTACACTGTGATTACCTTAGCTTCATTATGTGGGGATGCTAATGCATCGCCTCTTACTAATGCAAACTGCGGATCATTCCTGGGCTTGGCCTTATATGTAAGTGGCGCTGCATGTTGGTTCTAATCTTTCTTTCGAGGGTTTTTTCGTAGAGGCAAAGCCACTATGTCATCAAGTTGTCTCTTCTTCAGTTGTTTTATATGGGCTCATAATTAACCTATTACACATGTTCTGCTAAATTCTAATTTTATCTTTGGGCTTTCACCTAACATGGAACTTAGGGTTCTGTTTGTGATTGTCCTACACTGTGATATAGCAGCTAAAGCTGGTAGATTTTTTGGCAAAGGAAGTTGGCAAACATAGAGGAGTTTCAGTTTGTTATGGAAGTGCATCATTTTTTTTTTGTTCTAAACAGGTTTTCATAGATTACACTCCATAAAAGGAATTGTGCACTGCTTTGGTACTGGTTTTGAAAAACCTGTTAAACTGGTGTACAAAGTATATCTTCAAATGTAGTTACCATTTTCCTCACTTTTTAAACACTGTTATGATTATATGACTGACAGTTTAGTTGTTTACAGATACAAAGATTGAATGATGAGGGATGTAGCAATGTTGGTGATGCAAACAAGAACTTAATTCAACAGCTTCAACTTCGGTCACAAATGGATTTGTTGGAAATGCATACTGACATTGGTACAAAAAGGTAAGATTATCAGTTTTTGGAAATCAGAATACACTTGTGGGAAAATGTTCAATGGAGTGAAACAAGAAATATTTCTTCATGTTAATCAGAGAAGTCATCACAAAATTCATCTATCTTGCATGCGATGGAGAAACTATGTTTGTAACAAAAATTTAGCTCATATAAGAATACATTACACATATACTCCGACGAAGGACTAATGTCCAAAACGTCACTTTCCAAACATCACAAACCATATGGTGTATTAAGTTAAATCAATTTTCCTACTGTAAGAATACATTACTTTTTTAGTAGTAATTGTATAAATGTGGCATATTTTTAATAAGTTAAGACCAAAATGCCCCATGCTTGCTATTTCAGACAAAACTAATCATGACTTTGAAATAAAGCTGTTACAATCTCAGGAACAAGTTGAAAGTTATATTTCCACTTTTGCACTTAACTCTTAGTTATGATTAAAAAAATTTCTGGACAATTTGGTTGGATTACAAAGTAAAAGTGATTAGGGGATGTACAGTTTAACTCAGTGGCATCATGGCTGTTTCAAATGAATATGTTTGAGATGCGTTTGAATTTTATCGATTGACTCAAATTCTTATGTCCATCACAAACACCACTTTGTGAGAAATATTTGTCACTGGACATAAATTTATGTCAAAATGGAAAAGTGCAGATATAACTTTTAACCTGTTCTGTTGAATCTTGTGATAATGACTTTTAATTTGTTCTGTTGAATCTTGTGATGATATTAATAATTAATAATAATAATTAACATTTATATAGTGCCATTTCGAGAAGCTCAATGATGACTTAACAGTGATCACAATTAACATCTTCTCTTAACTTTACTAAACCAAAGTATTCTAATTTCTTGTTTTTCTTTTTTTAGGATTACCTCTATGAAGGAAGTTACAAAGACACTTGAAATATTATTAGCAGAATCAGATAAAAAGCCACTTACGTAAATAAGACTGAATTAGGCTACCCAGCCATAGGCCTTTGGGCCAAATTTGCTTCTGGTGGCCAGCAAAGACTAAAGATCCTCTTGTTTGTAAATGAAGATGACAGTAGTAATCTAAAACAGTTTCACAACTTGAGAAAAGGAAACTATTTCTTGATATAAACAATAGGAAAGTCCCTTTCTTTGAAATGCAATAGTATCAGGAACTCAAAGCTAGAATGTTTTGACCCAGTAATGCTAGGGAATTCTCCTTTGGGTTATTATAATTATTACATGATAGTATGTCGATAAATGATTATCATAATATTGAGGACCCAGGTCCATGCATTTCTCTCTTTCCATGTACATTTGCATTTCATGTCATTGTTACCATATTCCATGCATGTAATTAAATGTATGTTGCAGTGCAAAAGTCCCAGATGTTTTAAAAAACTGACCTTAACCTATTTATGGCATGATGGTCCAAGGATTTTGGCATAGTTTGAAATCATATTTCTCTGACCTGTCATGCAATTAGCATATTTGGAGTCTCATAGCAGTTGCAAGTACTTCAAAGTACTCCATTGATATAGCATTGAGTTCTTTCAAAACAATTAACGCTAGGTTTTGAATTTGTTTTGGTATCATCTTACTAAATGGTCATTAATAAATGTAGGATGTAAAATTGAAAGAGTTGCTCAATCCGTTGTTTTTTCCCTTGCGTAGTTCACAGGGGACCAGATATTGGTGGTTTTATGTTTCAGTCCTGCCATCTGCTATTTGCTTGTTAGCAAGTTCTTTTGAATATGAGCAGGGTTTTCATTAAGGTTCTGGGAGTTTGCTCTGTTAGCTGAGCAAAACTATCCAGCTCAAACTAATATTAATAGCTTGGTAATTTGTAAAATGTTTACCTGGTCCCCAGTACTCTCCAACATTTCATGCTCTTCATCGTATTTAAACTTAATGAAAACCCTGCATAAGACGCAATGTCAGTAACTCTTACTTCCTGTTGAAATTTACCCTTGTGTTGCTGTCAGTCAAAAGTACGATCATTAGCTCTTACACTTTTGATTCAATGGTGGTTGAGGGTGTTTTTGTTGAACGAGCTAAGTTTGTTTTATGTTCATGCTACTAGTTCGTGATATTCAAATAATTTTTTCACTCAATGTTACTCTACAGTTTTCCCATTGTATACTCCAGATCATAATCATAAATATTAGTTATTATTTATATAATTTTCTGTCTGGAATGTGGTTGTCACTTTTAGTTGTATTTTTGCAGACCTGAAAATCAAGAACATGAGAGAATTAATAAATATATAATTTTTTTATTTAAAATTCCATAATAAATGCCTTGGTAAAATAAGCAAGTGTTGTCCAAGAAAACTGTCATGAAACCAGCTGAAAAGGTCTTTTGTTCAATAAAATATAGTTAATATGAAATAAGTTTGTTTGGTTGAAGGGGAAACTGGTAAAATTGAGAAGGATTTCCTGAATGTCATTGACCAGAACTTGCATAATTTCCTGAAGATAAAATACTTAATGACAGAGATCAAAAATTTGCGAAGGATAATACAATCTATCCTTTGTAGCTCTTAATCAGAACAGAAACTCAATTAGAATTTATATCAGTTTCTTTATTTCACAAGTTCTCAATGAATGCTTCATATTATATGTTTTTACTTTATGTATTGATCGCACATTTGTTTCCTCCAAACGAACAAAAGTAACAAAAAGAAAGTAAAGTTGTACCATTTTATAATTAAGTTCCATAATATTAGGAATAGTATTGATAAAAGGGTAAATTATACACTGTGAAAAGATGAAAAAGCTTACTGACCTTTCGGACCCTAGTCCTTCTTCGGAGTAAAAGAGAAGGAGATGGTAGAAAGGAGTTTAAAAAATGAGAATAAGGCAAAAGAAACCAATAAGAAAGAGGTGGGCCAGGAAACAAATTCAATCAATCAAAAGACAAAAGAATGGGTTCGTTGAAATTCATTAGTCCTGTAGGGAATAAGAGTGCCCAATAGGTGAATAAGCCGCATTTCTTTGGTCTTGCGATAATTAGGAATAATTTAATATTTTTCACATCGATCATACCTTGTATACTGGTTCATGTCCAACATCATTTCTTTCTTCCCCTCGTTTTCTATTCTCATTTTTTGTCTCTTGCTACGATTTCCATGCAATATCTCAGCATAAAAACAAATAAAGTAATTGTAGCACAAATTCCCTTTAACGTCATTCCTTTTTTCCCATTTTATTTCTATTCCCAAATTTTATTCCAAAAGTCCGACTGGTTAAAGGGATGCCAGATGTGTACCCACAATGCAAAGGTCTGTTTTTAAATATGATGACGTATTTGGAATGTAGGCTTGGCTTACCCAAGAATCCCTGCAAGCACGAGCGGCCATCTTCCTGAATTTTTCGACTCGGAGCCAGATCGCATTGTTGTTGTAAAAGAACACCAGTAAAAGATTGGTTAAACTCAAGCGCTGATTACACCAAGGCCAAGATTGAAGTCCGTCAGTCTCAAATGAGAGAAGTCACCTAAGGAAATTACATAGATTTTGTGGCAGCCGTGGAATTTTTCGAGGACTGTTTAGGTCGTGATGTGTGTTAGACCAGTACTCGGAAGAAAGCCTGTGTAAAGAATGTGTATAGTAGGTCTGGTAGTCCGCCCAGCTCTACGACTCTTTAATTACTGCGTAGACAAAAGAAGATATGGCTTCTGATCCAGTTAGAGAACGTTTGAAGCAGCTCGACCAGCTTTTTACCTACGGTAGTAGTGAAAATGGCTCCTACAGTCTTGAAACTTTGCTTGATGTATTGCTATTGCTGTACGATGAGTGTTGCAACTCTACCCTCCGTCGAGATAAGAATATATCCGAATTCATTGAATATGGTAAGATAGCTTTCGATCTCTGTAGTTTCTAGATTTAGAGAGACTTGCTGTGTCCCTTCGAGGCTGATCGCTTTGTTTTGCTTCACAGTCAAGCCCGTGGCTACAAAAACCAAGCAACTGCGACTGCACCGAGAAGACTTTGAGCCCCTTAGTTTGATAGGTAAAGGGGCATTTGGCGAGGTAAAGTCTCAAAACTCCACGTTATGTTTTAGTTATGTTGACTACTACTTCAAAATGACAACTGCTTGATAGCTTTGCTTTTACTCTGTCTTCTGCAACAGGTAACTGTGGTAAGACTCAAATCTACTGACAGAATTTACGCTATGAAAACCCTTAACAAATGGGAAATGCTCAAGAGAGCCGAGGTGAGTGCAAACTTTGCTGGAAAACGCCAAGAAAAAATAATTCTCCTTGTCATAGATATACGTTTATACTTTATCCACTTTGTAAGACGCATTCCTGGTAGTGTGTACCGGTTTTGAATTGACGTTGAAATTATTTATAGCGTGTCTACGTCTTTGGTTCTTTGTAATCACGCTAACTTCGGCATGAAATATTTGACAATTCATTGAGATGGCGAAATATCATCCCTAACAAAACACTCCATAACATCTTCTTCCTAAATACTTCTGTTTTGTGCTTCTCATAAAATGCCTGTAAATGTCGGAAAGGTTGAAATGATTCACAGCATGGATTCATTCTCTTCTCATTTACGGGGCCGGCAATGGGGTCTTTCTTTCAAATGTAATAAAAAATACTTCATTTATTATTACTGAAAAGAACTATCTTCCTGTGTCAAGCCCTACAAAGGTTTTCAAAGTAGTTTTTCAATACAAAAATGTGACACTACTACAAAAAGATTTACCTTTTTGGAATACTTCGATATTTAGTCTTACATAATTTTTAGATTCGTGATTTGCTGCGTTGAATATTTATCAATTAATTTTAAAACGGTTCTGACAAGGTTAAATCAAATCTTGAACGTAGTTCATTTTATTCTTTGAAGTTGAAGCTAAATTCTGTTGTCCTAATCAGTATTTTTTTGATTTAGCTTTCGTGCACTTTAAATTTTATTCATTTACGAACAAATCAACAAAATCAAAACCTGTCAATAAAGGATCCAAAACTCGTTACAAAGTAAACCAAGGGAAGATATAGTTATTTTATGACATTTCTGTCACTCTTCTACACAATGAAGTTTCTTGTGAACTTGAATGGCTTTCTTGTGGATTTTCCAATCGCAAGATATAAGCTTCTTTTAGCTGGTAGTTTTTGGTTTTGAAGTGTATAATATATACAGTGTACCTTATATGCACACAGATGGGGTCAAGACAGTTCTAGAAATTATATACTGCTGGACTTTGAGAAATTTCTTTGGTCCAACAGTTGTCGTAGACATATTTTCTTCATCATTTTATTCTTTGAGTTAGCTTTTCCACCCTTGGCATACATCACAGATGCAAAATACATTTTAACCTGTTGAATCTGTCAATTTTGTGGTATGTAATGAGAATACCTTTCTTTAAAAGGAAGTTACAATCTGTTCAAGGTTTCACATCAGTGGGTAATTTATTTACAATATTGTTTGACTAAACCCATTTACTTGGCTTTACACATTCTAGAATCTTATTGTTCTGTTCCAAAATGTTAAAAATGGCCTTCACCTCTTCATCATACAAATTCCAAGCAATAATGTTAAGCTCTTGATTGGAATCTGTGTTTATTTGATAATAACATTACTTCCTGTGGTAAATATTCACGGTTTATTTTCCCTGGCTGTCAAGAAGTCAAATTCCAAGAAATGCTGTATCTGACTGCACCAGTCTTATAATATTGTATTTCATGGTTATTTTGTCTACCGTATCCTGTTTAATAATTATTACTAAAAGTACTTTATTCACTGTACTTCTTTGTGATGTCTGATAGTGGCGTCAAGCCTTAGCTAAGACCATGAAATGCTAATTCTAAGTCATGACCAGCTTAATTAGTCACTTGTTTCTTTATTCTACTTCGTCATCTTCCTCCTTTAATCTGAATGTAAAGACTTCTTTTTTCATTAGTCCCTAATACAAATTCAAAGAAAAAATTCCATAGCCTAGGCACTTTAAATCTCATAGATCCACCAGCAGTCCTAGTTATATTTATATATAACGATGACATTTGAAGTCTTATTTTAGACAGGTAGTCCTTGTTTTTGTCTGGGATAAAGGATCAGATCTGTTGAGCTCTTTTTTTATCGATGTTTTGGACTCCTGGATATACCATATTGCCCACAATCAATCAATATACAATGAGTATTCCAGTGCTACCTAATGATGGATTAGAGAAGTGTTTTTTTGTAATACTTTGTCACATTGTATTTTTATGAATCTTGGGCATTCCTTTTTATGTCCTAATTTATAAACTGTAAAGAACTGTATTTGAATTAGAAGTATTTGTTAGGTTAGTATTGAGACACATTTATTTTCAGTTCAAATCATTTAATTTCTAGCAGCAATAACAATGTGCCTTCATCATATTAATTACATAGTTATGATTGTGAATTATGTAAAATAATATCAGCAAGTTTTGTTTATGATTTACAAAGTTTATTGCAGCACACATTATCAGCCAAAAAAAAAAAAAAAAGAACTTAGAAAATAAAACCATTAGTTGATTTGCTCCAACTATTTGACTTCCTGTCCTTAAAATGAAATATTGACTCATCATTTGTTTATATTTTGCTTACAAACTTTGTCCACATCCTTTCTTTTGATTGTAGGCCTGCTTCCTAAGAAGCCCAAAACATTATGTATCCCATATCTTAATTGACAAATTATGAGAGATATTTCATTACAAAATCATTAAATGCATTTTTTTATAGTCTAATATTTGGTATCTAATTCATTGTGTCTTGTATGAGATTCGAAAGTTTTTTGGCTTTGATGAGTTTTAAATTCAGATCTTAAAAACTACCTTTATCATTAAATGCATTTTTATGGTCTAATATTTGGTATCTAATTCATTGTGTCTTGCATGAGATTCAAAAGTTTTTCGGCTTTGATGAGTTTTAAATTCAGATCTTAAAAACTACCTTTTTGGTTTATGCTAGCAATAAATTTTTTTATATTACTTCATGTATAGGTTACTCCTTGAGAACTGAACATGTCTCTCCAAACATTAAAATCTCAAATTACTTTATTGATCAGATTGTAATTCCAAATGTGGGACAGAAAAGAAATTACGTAACCTTTATCTAATTAAACTACAGTGTATATGTCTGGTCACATCTTCAGCATGTGATTGTTTTACTGCTAATAATATTATTTCAGAGATCTTGAATCTTTTACATGTGTGGATTGTTGTTGATCTAAAAACATTAAGTATGTTGTTGTTTTCTTTCAGACGGCATGCTTCAGAGAAGAAAGAGACGTCTTGGTATATGGTGATAGACGATGGATAACTACTTTACATTATTCCTTCCAGGATGATGATTATCTGGTAAGCTTGCCAATGGAACACTGTGTTGAATATTGTAATATGGTAAAATCTTTTGTGTCACACCTTTATTAGTTAACATGGCTTCATTCAAATGACCTTTGTTAGGTCAGCAGTCATTCAATATTTGCAGACACTCGATAGCCATTGGTCCAACAAACAATAACTAATTTAAGATCTATTTTTCCCCTCAAGCTAATTTTATCATAAAAAATCAAGGCTAAAATAAACAGCAAATAAAAAGTTTCATCAATGAAGGTGTCTATGGAAATTAAGATTTCAAAAAGATTTTTTAGTTTTTTTAAGTGACTAATATATTATACGTGACCATAAGGGAAATTAGTGTGATAAAGATGTGATAATTTTAAAGAGAATGAATATTTAAAGTACAGCTTGAATTGTTTTGAAAATAAGGTCATAAATCTAGTGTGTTTTGTCTTCAGATCTTGAAATGTTTTTTTTTTTCTCTTCCAGGATATTAAAATATTGATGTCTTTGAAATCTCATGTATTTTTACTCTCAAATAAAATAAAAAACAGAGAAATAAGAAGTAATTGTTTAAGATTTTTGGAACTTAAAAGTGAAATTTGTTAAAGAGTGAATTTAATAATCTTGAGTAATAAAAACCCCCTTTGACTTAGGTGCAAGAGAATTAAAAAGGCTAACTAATAACAATGAAAATAAGAATCACTTTAGTGATGTAATATGTTGTGCAAGCATCTAGAAAATAATTTATTATTCACAGCTATTGCTGATTTGATTAGGTTAAAACAAAAATAATTCAGGACATTTTGGTCAAAAATTATTTTAATTTTCAAGAATTTATATTAAGGTGAAAATTAAGATTGACTATAATTTAAAGCGCTGCTCTGACGAAAATCGCTCAAACTTGGATTCGGCTGTAACTCCCTAGGAATACTATTTAAAGGTCCATTTCTTTGTACTTTATGATCAAAATATCAGTAGTACAGGAAGAAAGAAATACCCAAACACCCCAAAATATAAATTATAGTCACAAGCGATGTGAAATAAGTACATTAGCCACCCTTTGGGCTTCATAGGAATAAAATAAATTAAGGATTTGTATACAAAGAAATATATGTAGCAATGTTTGATGTTTAGTGTATGACGTCACAGACTCCAAAAAATAATCGTAAAAATATCATACTTTCATCCTGAATATGGAGAAAACACTTCATACAGTGATTATTGGGCCTTTAAGAAGTTTCAGCTAAATCCAAGTTTGAGCGATTTTCATCAGAGTAGCATGTTAAGCAAAAATAAAAGTGAAAATATTTGATTGAGTGATATTGACAGCTTGTCAAATCTGATGATTGAACAATGTTAATTAGCTTCTTCAATAATTACATAGCACATTGAGTTTGTAAGCTGGCCATTTTTTTTCTTCCTGCTTTTAATATGTCTTGTTATTTTCAATTCATATTTTTTCGTTATTAATATAAAATTAATAATATAATAACACATATATCTCTATACTACTATATTGGGATTATAATACACTTTAAAAACACTAGGCAATGTGTTTTTTCTTGCTTTTTGAGTGCCATTCAGTTATTACAGACACAAGCAGCAATTTCTTTTTTTTTTATTAAAACGTTTTTCTACTATCATGCCTGAGTATCTCTCTATATTTTTTAATATAAATACAGTAGTCAGGTAACTAATGGAGATATTATGTCTATTTTTGTCCACCAATTTTCTATTTCAGTATTTTGTGATGGACTACTATAGTGGAGGTGACCTACTCACCTTACTCAGTAAATATGAAGACCACCTTCCAGAGGAGTTATCTAAGTTCTATGTTGCTGAAGTAGTACTTGCAGTATCTGCTATACATAAAATGGAATATGTCCATAGGTGAGAACAACTAATGTAATTAACTAAATATATTTTCTAGGTAATTGTTATTAATTGATTACCTAATAATGCAATATGTATATCCATTATATAGTGCTGGAGTTGTCTAGGTTTTGTGTCATTTGGGGGAGGGTTGAGTGGTGCGAACCCCCTTTCTTTTCTAAAACTTTCCCTTTATAATTCCCTGTTAAAAGATAACCATACCTTTGCATCACGGTGAAAATAGTGGTGACCTTGCAAGGGTAGGGACCTTTTTAATGCCTTGGACAATTATACACAAGTCTCTATCGTGCAAGGTAACAACTGTTCTTGCGTCAGTGCATAGGCTCAGTTAACTATCATGATGCGATAGGGTAATAGGGAAATGTGAAATGGGCTATTGCTTGTTTTATTCCAGAATTTAGTCTTGCCACAGGTTTGAAGTAAATTTGTTTTTGTAGAAATTTTTTTAAAATATGTGACCAAAGGGAAGATTGATTGAGTGTTTGTGAAAAGGTTTGACAGGTTTTACTTCATATAAATTCAGAATCCCCCTTCAGAAATTCCTTGATCTCCCCTTGTGTGTGTGTTGCATGAATTATACTGTGACATATAAAGTGGTATTTGTGACTGAGAATATATAGATATTAATATATGAATATACAGCACTAAAGAGTTGTCGCTATGATGATGATGTTGATAACAACAATCAATTAAAGCAGTTATGGTGTTCCAGGCCTATTGTATTGGCTAATGCTCAAATCAATGCAAAGGAAAGGACAACACCATAACTAATTTTTTATCATTATTTTTAGATAGGCTATGATTTGTGAATGACAATGAAAAAAATAAAGACTATTAAAAATTACCTAAAGTGTTTCTAAAAGGACCATGTCAGTTGTCTTTAAAATTCTATATTGAACATAACAGGTGTTTGTAAGTGAACACATTAGATGATCAGAGCTGTCATGTCTATATCATACGTAAGGACTTCGTTATCGATCATATGAATAGAAGTTATATTGTCAGTTATGCGTTCATTTGTTGACTATTAAAAGTCAATGCAAAGATAAACCGATTTGTTCACCGTTTCATGAATACAGCTATTTCAAAAAATGTTGAATAGTGAATACTGAAAAGTGTATAGTGAATAGCAACTCATGTCATTGTGGCAGACAATAGCAGTCTTTAGGAAGCCTTTTACAACAGATAATGTAAAATACAGAAGAATGTAGTTACAGTTAAGGATATTCAGTATTTTCTCTACTTGACTACTGTGCCAGGTGGTTTAAATAAAATAGCATTAGATAGGGCTATATTCATAATACCTATAAAGGTTTGCTATATTTGTATTTACAGTAAATGATATTAAGCTTTTTCTCTACTTGACTACTCTGCCAGGTGGTTTAAATAAAATAGCATTAGATAGGGCTTTTTTCATAATATCTATGAAAGTTTTCTGTATTTGTTTTGCTAAATCAAATTGCTTTTAATGTTTCAACAGAGATGTCAAGCCTGACAATGTACTTCTAGATATTAGTGGACACATCAGATTAGCAGACTTTGGCTCCTGTCAAAAGCTTGCAAAAGATGGGACTGTAAGTCTTTTAATCATTTAAGGGGCATTACTCTGTAATGTAATTTATTATTGTGTTTAAATCAGATCCATTATCATTATTATTGCTACTTTAAAGCCACCATATTCTTAATTAATTGATTGCCTTAAATCAAGACAACTTTTTATGGACAATACATACTTGATACTAAGTTCCACAAAGCTTAAGATTACCATCAGATAAAAGAGATGTCATATCTAAATGCCATCTCATATTCTAAACATGACCATCAGAGGGGCAATGGTAATTCTTAAGAATAGTATCTATATCTAGTAAAAGGAACCTAAGAATTCAAATCTCTTTAAAAATACCTTTTATTTTGTCTGTGAGGTATTGAGATTGGAGTTAAGGTCTCTAGTAAGAGTAACATTACAAAAATTTATTGCAAAAGAAACCCAAGAATTAATGGGGGACTAGCACAAAAATCATCCCAATTTTAATTTAGCTGAAACTTTACTGGAAGTAACATTTCAAAGCCGACAATAAGGACTGGACGGGATTTCAAGTCTAAGCAATAAGTTCAAGTGCGAGGCACTGCCGATGACTGGAACTAATTTCGCGGACTTGAAATCTGGTTGATACTGGTTAAAGTTTTTTCCTGATATTGGGATGGGAATTATTATATTTGAACGAATTTTTGTATTAGTATGTGAAGTCATACACTCAACACACAACATTGCTCCATACATTTCTTTGTGTTTTGTAACCAAATAATTACTTCTAGTTTTATGCTCAGTTTTGAAGAAAAGATTCTATAAAACGATTCTTACCACAAGCTATGTACATTAAGTCCCTAAGCGGACCTTTAGGCTTTTAAAATATCTGTTATTATAAAACATTTTTTTCAGCTATTTTGTTGTCGTTGTTGCTTGTGTGTTAGGTTTGTTCATCAGTAGCTGTTGGTACACCAGATTACATATCTCCTGAAATCCTTCAGGTAAGTTACAAACTAAAGCAGTTTTGACTGTCAAAAGCTATGAGCCTCAAGTTCAAAGCGTGCAGTGTCCTGTGGACTTGCTCGCTGCAATATTTTGTCTCTGATATTATGAACATTTTCACCGCCCCTAGGAGGATCAGGATTATGGGACTCTGCTTATATTTTTTTATTTTTAATCTCTGTATCCACTGTGATCTGTTTGTAGGCCATGGAGGATGGAAAGGGCAAGTATGGTGTAGAGTGTGACTGGTGGTCACTTGGTGTCTGCATGTATGAAATGCTCTTTGGAGAAACACCTTTCTATGCAGAATCTCTATTGGAGACATACAGCAAGATCATGGCACACACAGTAAGAGTTAGGAGCATAATGCTCATGTGTCTATAATGTTCTTGGTCAATAAATTGATGTCCGAAAATTGAGTGTCACAAGAGTAAAGAATTCACTTTTCATTGCTGTGGGTTCTAAAGGGTTGGATCACTGGTTGAGTCCCTATTTTTAGGGGAGTGTTTAAAAGATATTATATTGTATTGATTTTTTTTCTTTTTTGCTAGGGAAAGTTCAACTATCCCTCTGATGTTGAAGTGTCTAATAATGCTAAGGACTTAATGCAAAGGTATAGTATAGCCATCTTGCATGGCTTTTGGCTATCTAATTATTGTGACATGAATTTAAATTTTGCACTTAATTAATCTTTTACGACAATAAACGCAGGATCCATTTTTGTGTGTGTGTGTTCACCATAAATATTTATTGATAACATTCTTCATATTATTTTAGGTTATGTTGCAAAGCGTCCCAAAGGTTTGGCCAAAATGGTCTAGAGGATTTCAAAAATCACTCCTTCTTTGAAGGCATTGACTGGGATAATATTCATTATAGTAAGTAAATCATAACTACTGTACCAGGTGAAAGGCAGGTTTCTTTTATGGCTTGTGACATTGTGAATGCCTAGATTTATACATATGATACATGTAATATATTTTATTTGCACATATCTTCTCTTAGGAAAGTATTTACTATAGTTTTTTTCTATTCTTAGTGACTCCCCCATACATCCCAGAAGTCAATAGTCCAGATGATACATCAAATTTTGATGTTGACATTGAAGAATCCAGAGCAAATGTAAGAACATGATATGTCTCTGTTTTTTTCTTTTAAAAGACAAAAGACCTGCAATCTTCACAAAAAACCTTCACCTAGCACAGTTCTATTAGGAAGCCACTTTTCTCCTCCAAGTTGCTCCCTTCCCATAGCAATGTGGAATGGAAAAATGCTCATCTGCCACCCATCATTAGGCAAAACAAGATTGGTAACAGTGAGGGAGGTTTATATTATCTGGAAATAATTTTTGGTGCAAAACTTTGCAGATTTTTCCATGACACTAGAAATTAAGCATAAGGGTGTAATAATCTTATTTGCTGATTGTAGTTTACTTCATTATCCTTCATTTTCAATTTCTTTTTTTATTCACCTAACTTGAACTTTTCATTGTTATATTTTACTGTGATCATTCCCATTTATTTACTTTATTTCCTTTACCCAGTCACTTTTGGTTCACAGGGACTTACCATAAGTTTCATTTCTCTTTGATTCTCAGGAGGCCAACAGACCTTCATCCATGTCTCCATTTACTGGTCATCATCTCCCTTTCATTGGTTTCACTTACACTGAAGGAAGGTGAGAAACAAGATAATGCCAATGGTGGATAATTGGCAGTGTGTGTGGGGGGAGGGGGGGAGGGAGGGCATGGCTCTTGCTTTGTGAATCTGAGAACATTGAAGCTAAAGCTAAGCCCTAATTTAAACTGACTAATATGATTAAACAATGTTTGGCCAGAATTGAACTTGTTCAGTCAAACCTTTGGCTTGTCTTTTTGACCAGTAAGGTTGAGACAGAAACAACGCTAAAACATATTTGACCAGTGATCATAATCGGCCATTACTTAAAGCCCTGCAAAAAGTGAGTGATTGATAATGTCCCCACCCCCTTGAATATATGTTTACATTTTTTTAAATAGCTTGGGCATAACATTTTTCCTATTTCAAACCCTGTGCCATTCCCTGTAGTATTATTCCTTTGTTTAATGGTTACACATGAGAAAACAGTGATATGAATATGAATGCAACTTAAACAAAGAATCTTAATTCTAAAGAGAAGGACACATGGTCTAAAATGGGAAAATATATATCCTAGCTAAAGAGGTCTACTAATTCTCCATTCCACAGCACTATGTCTGATAGAGCAAAAGATCTAATAAACAAGAATAATAAAGAAAAGGGTGGTGGTGATGTTACTCTACGCCCAGTACCTAGCAATGGTAAGTGTATTTACTACCTACTTTGCTAACTCTGACCTAAAGGCTCATTTGAATTGAGATATAGTGGTGCCCCAACTTTGATCAGCCCAACTTGGTTAATTTTAATAGTTGGATAAGAGTAATTTGGCCTGTAAATTATATAAAGGTTAATATTAGTCCATCATTTTACATTGCAATTTCAATAAAAGATAAGGATAATTTTCTTTATACACAAAAAGATAATGCTTGTTTAAAATTTGATCTAATGATCTTAGTATATTGTTTTAGCACCAAGTTCCCTCTCGGTTGAAGCATATGAAAGAAGAATCCAAAGAATGGAAAGAGAGAAAAGTGATCTTGCTAGAAAACTTCAAGGTAAAAAAGACCATTACTTCCAAAATGTTTTTTTTAAATTCAAATAGGGTCAACTTATTAAAAAACTTTTCCATGACATTCATTTCCTACGTACAACATTCATTATTTACAGCACTGAACACTAAAAACATTTTCCTTCCTTTTTACTCCATCATTAATTTCCTAATTTTTCATACTTGTAGAATCTACCAAGCTTGTCCATGAGCAGTCTGCTGTAATAAGTAATGAATCAGGAAAAGACCAAGTAGATGCATTAGAAGTGAGAAGACTGAAAGAAGAAACTGCTGCTCTCAAAAAGAAGATCTTAGGTTAGTGCCACAAATAGTCACTGCTTGGTCGCGCTTGACATTAGTTCCTTTCATGTGCAATCATACTCATATGCACGGGAAGCACAGGTGGCTTAGCATTGAGAGCGCTTGCCTCTCTCCAATGCGATCCGGATTCAAGACCCGCTGAGCTCGGTGTGGTATGTGAGTAGAGTTGTTTGTTGGTTCTCTCCTGTGCTTCGAGGGTTTTCTATGTTCTCCGACGGCTTTACTCCCTCCGCAAAAATCAACTCCTAAATTCCATTTGCCACTGTTAAATCCCTTTTTTATTTATTTATTTTATTATTATTTATAAGCTCTTCTGGTCCGCTGTAAATTTGATTCTTAGAGTGAAAACATTAGATAAGGGAAAATTTGGATTCTAGATTCCTCTTTTGAATTATTCTACTTTATTCAATCAGATGATGAGGCCCAAACCATGGAGCTTGAAAAGGAATTGAATGAAGCCATAAACACAAGAAAAGATCTGGAATCCAAACAGGAAGGTAAAGCATACATAACCAATTACACTGACAATGACTAGTGGAAACTAGTTTGGGAGTGTGTTGAAACAAAACAAAAGATTAAGAAAGAAAGTTAATGTATTTGTAACAAGAAAAGGTCATGGGCATATAAAAATAGCTCTCATAAATTGCAAACATTTACATAATTTACCAAATTACCCAGCACAAAGACACCTGCATGCATCTCAGTCGTTAGATCAAGAATTTCTCAACCAAAGATTGACCTAAAATGCCATCTAGACCTCATGCCCCACCATGAATTTCAGAAGCTCAGTGGTCTTAGAGGAGCTTAGAGGACCAGGCTAGCAAACAGAAGATCATGCATTTGAATCCTGCCAGGAATTCAATTTTTACATTCAATTTTTTGGAACTTTGCTGATGTTTATGGATGTTAGTCATTCATCAGAGTAGGGTTCTTGTCTGCAAAGTTGAGTCCCAAGCTAATAATCCTTCCTTTTTTTTTCGGTAGACATAAACTCCAAGGTCAGATCACTGGAGAGAGAGAATAGAGGAATAAAGATAGAGAAAGAAGATCTGGAAAGAGTATGTATAGTTTATGTCTTAGAATATAATAACTGCATTTATTTTTTTCCGGTCCGGTATCCTAAAAAATTGTGCGTTCTGATTGGCTGTTTGAGAGGGCGGTATTTTGTAAGTATCTGCCTGCACGCGCGGTCCGGTATCCTTTGCTGCTAAACGACAACACAAAACGATTACCAAAACAAGTAAATAAAAAAAACGGGGAAAAAATTAATAAGTTACTTACCATCCTATAGTCGGTCTTGAACACGGACCTCGGCCTAACGGCCTCGGTTTGATATTCAAGACCTCAGGCACAGTTTTTCCCTATCCGGACCTGCTGGCCGGTAAATAACATATATATATTGTTTCTTTTTCGGTATTAAATCCTGTCTCTCCTTGCACTCCACTCATCCATTTCAAACAATTCCACTCTTCACAACCTTTTTATTCTGAGACATATCTCTTTTTTTCTAGGTATTGCAAGAAGCTAATGAAAAAATTGCCTCACAACAAAAAGAACTTAAAGAAGCTCAGAATCAAAGAAAACTGGCCATGGCTGAGTTCAGTGAGTTGAACGATAAACTAGCAGACATGAGGTCTCAGAAGACCAAACTATCAAGAACTGTAAGAGAAAAAGAAGAAGAGTTAGGTATGTGAATTAAGAACTCTAAGCCATCCAAGTGGGATATTAAGAGAGAGTTACATTATATAGTTTTCTTTCTGGCTTACCAACACTAACTTTTCATCTTTTCAACTGCCAGAGAGTTCTCTTCAGAAGCTGGACAGCCTGCGTCTGGAAGTGAGGAATGCTGATCGCAAGAGAAGAGAGGTAGATAGACTTTCAGTCATGCAATAAACTAATTAGTAGGCAATTTTTATCACATTGGCAAGATAGAGCAACTCCACCTTGAAAGATAGGTGTCTAAGATTCCTAGTATGTATAAGACAATAGGTAGAATCAGTATTATGTATAAGACTACTGTAGAAGTATTTCTCAACTTATAATTTCCTATTGGCTTTGGCATGCATTAAATGCTTTCACTGCTGTTTTTTTCACTTGTATTTATAGTTGATTGGTATAATTTTACAGGGATCCATGTATTTATGATATTAACCAAAGAAATTTGTTTAATCTTAACCAGCTAAATGCCCAAGTGGAAGAGCTGACTTCTGATGCAAACAGAGAAAAGAAGCTAAGACTAAGAAGTGATCAGGTATAAAATCAAAGTTTTTGTTTCTATTTTATTCTCAGCCTTACAATTTTATCAGGTTATTTATGACAACAGGAATAGTGAGAATTTCAACCAAAGGGCTGAAAATTATGTCATCTTCCTATACTTCCTATACTCTTTTACTCCAATGAAGGACTAGCGTCTGAAACGTCAGTAGGTTTTTTCATCTTTTTACGGTGTATAATTTACCCTTTTATCAATACTGTTTCATTAGAAACACCAACACAGGTCACACTAGTTTTTAGCTAGTTATCTCTCCCTATATGATTAAAATATCCTTTTCTTCCCATGGTAATGTGGTAACTCTTCCTTATCATGTGATCAAAAAATGTTCTGACCCTTTTCCTTTCTCCACCTTTTCCTGCTGCCAATGTGTGGCCATTTATTTCCAGTCTTTTGATTAAAGATATATGTGATTTTTTCATCATAATGCTCTTTTTATTAGTAACCATAAAGTATTACAGTCTATACTTCTCATTTTCTCTTGTCGACTTAATTACCATAATGAAACACTCATCATCATTACCATGTCAGTGTCTATTTAGTATGATGTTTGTTTATAACTTGGCCTCAAAAGGTATTTCAAAGATTTGTGAACACAGAACTGTTCTAGCATAATGGAATGTCGTTCTTATTTTCTAGTATTCCAAACAGCTTGAAGAAGAGATTGAATATCTTAAGGTGAATGATGCATTTTTGTCTGTTTATTTATTTTGTTGTGTTTGATGTGTAACTTGATAATACTTTAGATAGTAAACTCACTCCTGTCTTACATGTACAACATCAAAACATAGTTAATAGAGGGGAATGGTTATGAAACTTATTGTTATATGTCTTTGTTCACTTTTTTCAAGTGTGACCGTGCACAATCCTTTGTTTTACCATTGTTGGCAATGGCTGAGCGAACAGACCAAAATCTTTCTTTTGGCTGCTAGTTCAAAATACTTAAAGATTTATAAGTGATATTTGAATATTCCTTACAATAATCCCATAGACGAAGTTTTTGTTTACTTATTTTGCAATTTCGGATGAGCATAAATCAAACATTGTGCACGGTCAAGACCGGTTAAAAATCAAAAGCGAACAAAGACAGATAACAATAGGTTTCCTAACCATTCCCCTCTATTAACTATGATCAAAAGCTATACAAAAATTCCTTTTTTCTCTCTTTTAGTTTTTTTTGTTTTTGTTTGTTTTTTGTTTTTTGTTTTTGTAAGTTTTTCCTTTAATGCTACCATTAACCATTAATAAAAGTTTCTCTGTGATGCTACAACAGATGTTGATGGTTGCTAGCTGCTCAAGCTGTCTTTTCTGATTAGAGTTTTAAAAAGTCATTGGTAATTTTTAGAAGCCACTGCTACATTTTATTTCATAATTATAGTTGTCTTGATGTACAACCATTTACTAAGAAGAATGTTTTTTAACCACTTAATAGGCCAAGCAAAGGAGCCTCGGACGACCTTTCCCATCTGACACAACAGCTGAAGAACAACAACAAGAGATTTCCAAGTAAGTATATATAGACTTTTGCTGTCAATTATTTTTGAATTATTAATTATTGATTTTATTAATATATTAATTTTGAGGTATTAATTAATCAACTACATTAATTCCAGACTCAAAGCTGATATTGATCGGCTAAAGCTGGAAAGTGAAGAGACCATTCAACAGATCAAATTTAAACATTCATCTGAAGTCAAGGTAAGAATTGATGCATCAATTATTATTAGTCTGACATTCCCCATTAAAGTTTCTTTTAGACTCAGGGTTTAAAAATGGAATATAAAAGCAGAGTCCAAAATGATACATGGGAAGTATGTTGATTAGATATAACTCGTGTAATATTCATGAATTGTTGCAGTAAAAGAAAGCATGGAGGCTTTTAACACATGTTTCTTATCAACTGTTTTTAACCTCAAATGAGTACATCATAAGATGATTATGTCATTTCCCAGAATAACGTTCAGTAACAGCTTCTATGTTCTATGTTTTAAGCCTGAGAATGTTGCATTGTTTTGAACCCATTCCAGTATATTTATTACTTATTTATTACTTCTATTTCTTGGATCTCTTTTTTTAATTTAAACTTTTGAAGAGTATAAAAGTATTAGCTAGACAGCATTGATTTCTGATATCCATTGTTTAGTAACTGTTTTTGTGGAAATGTGTATTTCCTGTGGAAATCTTAGATCCCTTTTGGAATCACAAAAATGTAATAATATATATACTCTGCTACCCCATCCCACCATCCCTTAAGTATTCCTGTATCTAATAGTTGGGTGACAATGATGTACCACTAGTGTAATCTGAGGTCTAACATATTATCAATATATAGTATACTAAGTCTCTGTGCTTCTTGAACAATGTTAATAGGAATTAAATGAAAAACTAATGGATTCTGAAACAAGCCGACAGGCTCTTCAGAATGAGGTAAGCACATTGCCTTTTCACATCCTGGGTCTAGGAAATTTCCATTTTTCAATGCTTTTAAAAATTTAACTCTACTGCTTTGAACTTGCAAATGTTGGAAATGGAAATTTTGCTGCTGCTAATCAAAAGGGTTTACAAAAGTTACTGAGTATATTAGTTTTGATTGACAGTAAGAAACATTTACCACAGTATTCAATTTTGTGAACATTCTCACTGCAGCTAGAATATGGATGCCTGCATATTATTAAAACTGTTTTAGCTCAAGAACCTAAGACATGTTATTCCTAACTTTGAATTTTTATGTTTAATGATTAATAGGTTGCTTCTTTGAGTTCTAAAATCAATGAAACAAGACTGGACAGGTAAATATACAAAACAAATCAGTATAATTAAACTCTTCAGAGATAATGCCACCATGAGGTACATGCCAGTCCATGGTGATGAAGGAGGTAACCATGGTAACCATCCACCAGAAGGAATTGGTTTTAACCTTATCTAAGTTACATTTAACCACATTTAGCTAAAAAAAAGAATATTTTTGTTTTTTAATTTTCGAAAACAGTCAAAGAGAGCAGCATGAAATGACTTTAGAGATGAACAGAAAGAATGAAAGGGAAAGAAAACTTTTGAAAGAAGAAAACAAGAAACTTCAAGCTGAAGTGGACAAGGTATGTCATCCTCAAACAATCTGAATCTATCCAAGAACATGAGTGAATACATATCATATTTGAGATAATTTGCAGGCTGGTAATTTGAGCAAAATATTGTGAAAATTGAGCAAACTTCACTAATGATTGCTCATGTGTTACAATTTAGTTATCACAAGCCCTAGAGAAAGGCTCTGCCTCACAGCGTCGACTTGAAGAGGAGCTGAGAGAAAGCAGTGAAAAGAAAGATGCTGTAGCGCACTGGGAGGCTCAGATTGCTGAGATAATCCAGTGGTAAGAATGTGGTTAAATATTACATACATCTTCAGGAGGGATTTTCAAGGGATTGGAATATTTGGAGTGTATTTCATTGTATTTCCTTTATAAAACAATTTTTTAACTCAAAGGAGCTGGGTCTGGAAAGCCTTATGTCACCCCCTCCCTCAAGTTATTGTTTGTCAACTTCTTGATATTCAACCTTGGACCCTTTCACATTTATATCATTGAACATGACTCATTTACAACCCTTTCAATTTTCTTTCAATACTTTCATTTTGCTGTTCAGTAGTAAAATTCATCAGGTTAAATTTGTGTTTGCTTTTTTATTGGTGTAAAGGGTGAGTGATGAGAAGGAAGCCAGAGGTTACCTTCAGGCTTTGGCCAGCAAAATGACTGAGGAGTTAGAGGGACTCAAAGCATCTGGGTATTCTAGCCTTCCAAGAGTGAGTATTTATTTCATATTTAAACATTACTTTCTGATCACTTCTTGAGATTGTAAACTTTGCATCAACTCTAAGGGGCATCAGATAATCCTGTCAGGCCCCCAACATTGATAATCTAGTATAATTCAGCACCTGCAACAGTTCAATAAGACAGCTTTGTTTTTTTTCTTTTAAAGAGTATATTAAATGATTTCATGATCTGTGCTTAGAATTGTTTTATGTAGTTGATATCTTAACACAGATAGGAAGAGTTGTATTAATACATCTAACTATATTATTAAGCAATTGCAAGTTTCATAGATGCAAATTTCATAAATTCTAGTAAATAGAACATGGTTTATATATATAGGTGTCTAGTGTTCAGAATAACCACAAAATATATTATAATAATATATTATAAGAATTTATATCTACCTTGTATGATAGGGAGAGAAAAACCAGTGGCAATTGAGAAGATCACAGAAAGTAGACAAGCAAGAGATCCTTACTCTACAGTCCAACCTGCAGGCTGAGATCCAGGTGAATTCTATGTGTTTCTTAATGCATGCACTTTGTCTGGTATTTGGGTATTTGGTCACTGGATTAGAGGGTAATTTAGTCCAAGTTGGTTCATTAGGACTTAAGCTAAGTTAATCTATTACATTACTACAGGGAAAATTGAATTTCACTGTAGCTATCTCCCTCTCCATGTACATGTAGTAAATGAGGCAACCTTCAACTTCACCTTTGGTAGGGGGACTGAAATCAAAAACACCAGCCTCCCTCTTCCTTGGGTTCTGACAGGAAGCCTAGAGAAAAGATGATGAAAAAATTGAAAGAGAGAAATTGTTGTGGTACCCTGCGAGCAGAGTCTCCTTTTAATTCCTCTACGGGCGTAGAGGAGTTGAAAGGAGACTCTGCTTGCAGGGTATTGTTGTTGAGGTCACAACCACATAAATCTCAAGGGTTAAGCCAACTACAATATACTAAGATTGCATCAAAAATCTTTTTTCTTTACAGGCAAAGCAACAACTGTCAGAGGAACTAAACAAGAGTAAAGCTATCCTGATCACTACTGAAAAGTAAGATTAAATATTTACTGGAAATAAAATCTTCTTGTATTGAAAGTGGTCAGGGCAATGTTTTTGGAATTTTGTTTGGAAATCCTACAATGAATAAAGTAGAAATTATGCGTTCGGTGTGTATATAATGAAGTAGAGAAATGAGAGAAAAATATCATATGCCCTTGGCAGGATTTGAACCCACGTCTTCGGTATTCTAGTCCGATGTGTTAACCACTACACTACAAGGACCAACCACGCTGGTAACGCAGCCAGAATATGAAATGTAGGGTGTTCGTGAGGATCCCAGAGCGATTTTTTTTTTTTTTTTCTCTATAGGTAAGTTGAACACCGTAAATGTACGCAGATAATAGACATAGTAAAGTAGAAATTATGCGTTCGGTGTGTATATAATGAAGTAGAGAAATGAGAGAAAAATATCATATGCCCTTGGCAGGATTTGAACCCACGTCTTCGGTATTCTAGTCCGATGTGTTAACCACTACACTACAAGGACCAACCACGCTGGTAACGCAGCCAGAATATGAAATGTAGGGTGTTCGTGAGGATCCCAGAGCGATATTTTTTTTTTCTCTATAGGTAAGTTGAACACCGTAAATGTACGCAGATAATAGACATAGTAAAGTAGAAATTATGCGTTCGGTGTTCAACTTACCTATAGAGAAAAAAAAAAAAATCGCTCTGGGATCCTCACGAACACCCTACATTTCATATTCTGGCTGCGTTACCAGCGTGGTTGGTCCTTGTAGTGTAGTGGTTAACACATCGGACTAGAATACCGAAGACGTGGGTTCAAATCCTGCCAAGGGCATATGATATTTTTCTCTCATTTCTCTACTTCATTATATACACACCGAACGCATAATTTCTACTTTACTATGTCTATTATCTGCGTACATTTACGGTGTTCAACTTACCTATAGAGAAAAAAAAAAATATCGCTCTGGGATCCTCACGAACACCCTACATTTCATATTCTGGCTGCGTTACCAGCGTGGTTGGTCCTTGTAGTGTAGTGGTTAACACATCGGACTAGAATACCGAAGACGTGGGTTCAAATCCTGCCAAGGGCATATGATATTTTTCTCTCATTTCTCTACTTCATTATATACACACCGAACGCATAATTTCTACTTTACTATGTCTATTATCTGCGTACATTTACGGTGTTCAACTTACCTATAGAGAAAAAAAAAAAAAAAAAAAAAAAAATATCGCTCTGGGATCCTCACGAACACCCTACATTTCATATTCTGGCTGCGTTACCAGCGTGGTTGGTCCTTGTAGTGTAGTGGTTAACACATCGGACTAGAATACCGAAGACGTGGGTTCAAATCCTGCCAAGGGCATATGATATTTTTCTCTCATTTCTCTACTACAATGAATAACTTTATTGAACTGAGTTTAGTGTACATCAACACCATTTTTTTCCATCCCTGAAGTCTTGGGTTGCATTTGGCCAGGAAAATGCTGGGTTGGTTATGTTTTCAGTTGTCCAGGAATCCTAAATCAACGGTTTTTTCCTGGTCAAGGTTACAATGGTTCAATTTGTTTGTTGAATAACAAAGTTCTTTTATCATTACCGGAAATCGTTTTTGAGGCAGCAGCATAAAGATTATGACAAATCCTCTTTTTTATGTAGGAAACTAGCTGAATCTGAAGCCAATTATAACACCTTGAAAGAGGAAATACAAAAACTGAAAAAAGAGAATGAACAACTGAGACTAGCTGAACCACACAAGGCTGGAGGTGAGTTGGTATTGACTAGGATAATTGTACTTGTGATTAATTACAGCACAACGTGCAAAAGTATGACCACATTTAATGTATTTGCATTCTTCTATGCACTTGTTTCCTATGCTAAACCAAAACATTTTAATGCAAACCTGGCTGGTTTTACCAAAAGGTGTGTAAAAGCTCATTTGGTAGCCAAAACTCTGTGCATCGATGTACATGTTAATGTTAAATGTGGTCATACTTTTGGGCATTGTGCTGTAATACATATTATCATTCACAGTCAAGGCTTTTTATTTTAGAAGATGTTTCCACTATTATTATCAATATACTATTATTGTTGTTGTTGTGGTCATACTTTTGGGCATTGTGCTGTAATACCTATTATCATTCACAATCAAGGCTATTTATTTTAAAAGATGTTTCCACTATTATTATTGTTGTTGTTTTTATTATTATTGTTGTTATTGTTGTTTGACAAATAAATTGATGTTTAATATTGTTATGCTTACAGATCTTCCATTCTTGTCATACCTGAAAGAACAACCTTCTCCTTCAAGACTTGAGAATGTTTCAGAGGTATAAAGGACAATGATATCATAATCAATGTCATTAAATAGATCTCCACCTTATAAATCATTATCTGTGCTTTTCAGGAAAGTGAAAATGATACATTTGCCCATCAGCGCCAAGGTTCTCAACGATCTGTTTCTAGTTATGCTTCTGATGTAAGTAGAGATCATTGTTTAACCCTGGCATGTCTGTGCTCTAAGATTTGTAAAACTATGAGAGTAACTTTTAATGCCATACAGCTAGAATTTCATAAGTAATTCATTTTGACTTACTCTGTCGAAGGACTAATGTCCGAAAGTTCCTACTGTTTTATTCAGAAACACCAACGCAGGCCTCGCTAGTACTCTACTAGTTATTACCTTTCATTAAGGATTGGTGTCACCTGTTTGGTTGTTGAATTGTGGTTAAGCTTGGGTTCAAACATTTTGTTCACCATGCTGTACATAGTGTTGTACCCAAGATCAACATGCATCCTCTTTATGTTCATTTTTTTCACTTTTTCTTGATTTCTTTTCTGTAGGCTTATTCTATGAGAACCACTTCCGTGTCATCAGTGTCATCATTTGCTTCTCATGTAAGTCTCTTACAGATGTTCTCTTATGGGATATAGACCCCTTGCAGCATTTCGGAATGCAGCTCAATTTGAAGGGCAAACCGATAGGTTTTCAGTGATTTTTTTGTCCTCCTCGACGTCACATGCAAAGGGTCCATCCTGGCAGTTATTCTCAACCTGGTAGTCAAAGCAAAAAAAGAGACCTTTTTACCTTGGGCTTAATGTGATCGCATTTCACACTACCTCTTGTATCCATATTCATGTGTTTTCTCGTGTGCAACCATTAAACAAGAAAATGATACATTAGGGAATGAAACGTGGTTTGAAATGGAAAAGCACTACGCCGAAGCTAAAAAGAGTCTATTCTGTTCTCTTTATCATTTAATGTTATTTATGTCAATATTTTCATTGTTTGGCCTCAGGCTGGGATTTCGTGTAGTTGTACGTTGTTAAGCAAAAAGCAATAAGGTTAAGAGGAATGAATGTATTGTGGTTTTCAGTTTTCTAGGTTTCAATGATAAAATGTGTCATTTCATCTAACAGACTTGTCTTTGTTTTTCAGCCACGTTCTCACAAGTTCTCAGTGCGAACGTTTACAACGCCAACTAAGTGTAATCAGTGTACATCTCTAATGATAGGTGTGGTTAGACAAGGATCGATCTGTGAAGGTAAACTACCTAAATATTATTATCAAGAGCGTACCTTATTAAACCAATATCGCTTGGGCAATATGTTTTCCTGTTAGTACATACTACTCTAGAGCAAAAAACACCTGAACTGTGAAATAGAATCAAACTAGTTACTAACAAATAGTCGCTATTTAGATACTAATAGTCGTTATCACTGAGCCAGAACAGTTTATGACACAACAAGGGATACACAAGAGACCAATACAAATATGTTTTTATCCATATCTGTGTCGGATGATTATGAAAACATGCAAAAGGTTTGGTGTTGTTTGTTTATTTGTTTGCAGTCTGTGGATTCTCATGCCACTTAACGTGCACAGAGCAGGCTCCTGCTGTCTGTCCTTGTCCTCCAAGTCAAGGTAACGTCCTCATTTGGAATAACTTCGCATTTTCTCTAGCGCGATATATATTGTATAGTCATGTCAAAGTACCTGGTAGCTGGTGTCGCAAACATTGAGAAAGCGTACAAAAAATCCCTTTATTTGCTTTGATTAGTCTCGTCCAGTCCTAGTCAATCATGCGAATTAGTTAAGCAGCAAAAATTTGTCTCAGCTTTCTAACACATCGTTTGGTGCAGCGCTGGGATGCAGTTATTGATTTATGCAGACTTCACATTCATCACTCATTTGGAGAACTTATTTTTTGTTGAGCGTTATTACTTTTTTCCATAGCTAATCGCAGACCATTGGGTATTGATCCAGAAAAGGGCATCGGCACTGCGTACGAAGGTTTTGTTAGGGTATGTAGACATATCCAATGTTGTTTCATCTTTCACCAATACTTTGTTATCACACCAATGCTTTGTTATCACACCAATGCTTTGTTATCACACCAATGCTTTGTTATCACACCAATGCTTTGTTATCACACCAATGCTTTGTTATCACACCAATGCTTTGTTATCACACCAATGCTTTGTTATCACACCAATGCTTTGTTATCACACCAATGCTTTGTTATCACACCAATGCTTTGTTATCACACCAATGCTTTGTTATCACACCAATGCTTTGTTATCGCACCAATGCTTTGTTATCACATCGAGCTTCCTTTTCTATGGCCTGTACTCTTTTCGAACGTAAAATATCATCAGCATATGATCGAAACTCAGGTGGAACCACGAGCTGTAACTCTTATGTGCAACGTTGGTAACCACAGTATCATTAAGAAATGTAACATACAGCAACTTTTCTTGCAAAAAGGCTTTTCCTTGCTATTCTGGTTGAAGTTGCGTGCTACAATGTTTCGGCAAGAATAAAACAGATACGCCGTGTGTCTTGGGCCCTATTCCACAGTCACTATTGCTCGACCAGTTAGCGTTACAATGTCAATGTCAATAACCATGTTTTCCATACAGATTCCCAAGCCAGGTGGAATCAAGAAAGGTTGGATGCGACAGTTTGCAGTAGTGTGTGATTTCAAAATTTTCCTGTTCGATGTGACGGGCGATAAACCACCTCATATTTCACAGTCCGCTACACAAGTCATAGATATGAGGTAAGAATACTTGTAGTATTCTCGACCCTGCTATGCCTTAGTGTCCGTCCACACAAACAATGGGTAGTTTTCCTAATGGAATATAAAATGTCCTACCAAAACAGACTCGAATTCATAAGATTTATTTATTAGTTATCGATTATTTCTTAATGTACCTTCAAAATGCATTGATTTTAAGACAGACATTTACGATTTTCAACAGTCAGTGTCTGTTCCATGCTGTATATCAGAACACATTTTAGCTTTTCCGACATAGCAACAGTAATTAGGGAGTTAAAACGATTTAAAAATGCGTTCGATCAACCAACATGGCGGCTGTTTCATTGTCATTCATATCTCAAGGGATTTTTAGTCATGTGGTTACAGCCCATCGATAGATATGTTAACACAAGTATTCTTGATCTTACAGGGATGAAGAGTTCTCAGTTAGCGGTGTTCTACAAGCTGATGTCATACACGCCAACAGAAAAGAGATCCCTTGTATATTCAGGGTACGATAACATCTGAATCTATTTAATTCTCGTATAGGAGTGTTTTTGAATAAAATGAATAGAGAAAGAAGGGAAAAGAGTGCACATCTTTTAGTAGATATCATTTGAGAAACACATGTTTTGGCGTCACTTACGAGGCTGGCTTCGAGAAACTCGAACCAATGGAAGAATCACTGTAATGTTTTGTGCACGTTAAAACATTTTAACGTGCCTCCTGTCATGGCTGCCATCACTTGATGGTGCAAAGCCATTATAATCGTAGCTCTCAAACCCTTATACATTTACTATTTAAAATATATTTCTATTTACAACTTTATTTATTAAGTATAAAACGAAACAGTAAAACACTGGACCCATGCATTACCTACTCAATGTGTTGGAGTGTGATTAATGGTGTTATATACTGTTTGTAGGTGACCGCTTCACAGATGACACCCCCTGGTGAACCATTGACACAGCTGTTCCTCACCGAGAAAGAGAAAGATCGAATCAAATGGGTTACTGCCCTGCAAGAACTTCACAAGATCCTTAAAAAGAACTTTGATACCTCAAAGACGGTAAAAATTATTGTATAAGATATTATTTAGAAATGTCTCTTTTATCTGGGCGTCATCAACTGAGTTGACCATAAACTGCATAAAGTAATGTTTTGTTGATGTGGTTTTCTTTCGATTTTCTTTGCTATTTTAAGATCATTGTGTTCATCATTGTTTTGTGTAATTGATTTTTACTATTGCGTTAAATGTGTTTTTGTTGCGGTTTGTTTTCTGGTTTATTTGGAATGTTTCGTGGTACAGTGACATTTAAAGGACAAGGAAAGGGTGTCATTCAATTGTATTTCTTATACTCTCGTTGGTATGCTAGAGTCGTTTTCCACTTCCTGCTTTATACAGGAAATGACGACACACAAAAGATTCCTGCAATGTCTCCTAATGAGTTGTATTTATTTGTTTCTTAGCAAATATTTCAAGCCAAAGAAGTTTGCGATCCAGGCCTTATTCATCTTAAGCAAACCTTGTGTGCAACGATTATCGGTAAGTATTTTATGTGAAAAACATTTCTGTAACATTGTCTTTCTTTTCATTCCATTCCTTTGTCAGTCTGTCTGCATGTGTGTCTTGGGTCTGTCTGTCTTTGTGTTTGTCTCTGTTTGTCCGTCCTTCCGTCCGTGCACCCTTCAAATCTGTCTGTCTTCATGTGACTCTATCTATTCGTTCGCCTGAAAATACAGAAATAAATTTCTTTTTTTCCCCAACAGATACTCATCGTGTGGTTCTAGGTACTGAAGATGGATTGTTCTGCCTTGAGCTAATGAAAGAAAGTAAGCCATGCATCTCGATTGCTGTACCCAAGTGGTCAGTCATTAACTTGAAAGGACCTTTACTAACATACGTTTGTTCTACACAGATATTAGTCGCATTGGTGACAACAAGAAAGCCTACCAAGTCGAAATGTTACCAGAAGATCAGTTAATCGTATTGATATCTGGTAAGGCAATAAAACATATACTGAACTGCGTATGTACCGTACCGTGACCGTGATGGGGACATATCCCCTACATTTGATTGGATGATCCATGATGACGCGTTTCTTATTGGTGAAACGTATTTCTTTACCTGTTCTATGGACTTAGGGCGTGTTTACTTTTGGTTCATGAGAGTATTCTTCCATTGCACGTTACGTCATAGCAGCCTCTCGGGGGCGAGTTGGTGCCATTTAACAAACGATTTCTTATAAGCATTCCTTGTAACTGCACCAAGATAGCCGCCATGTTTTTTTTCTTTTGACTCTCTTGGGGATGCTTACCACCCATCTATTAGACCAGGAGATATACGAGTTCAAACAGTTGTCTTATATCTTTGTCCGCAACATTCTACAGCAGAAGGGACTAGACGGTCGGGGTTACTTGTTCCGATCCTGATTGGTACAAATCCAGGTTTGATCACCAAGACAACAAATGGCCTCATATAAGATTTAATCCAGAGTCGAGGGCTGGTTAGTCAAGAACAGACCTATAAAAGTAGTAACCTAGAATAAGTGCTCATCATAAACTTGTGTGTTGTAGGTAAAAACCGTCACATCAGACTTTATCCAATGTCTACACTCGACGGGCATGATACAGAACCAGTAAAGATCGCTGAAACCAAAGGTATGTGCCTTGAACTTGATAGCGTATGTTTCAAACAAAACTAAACAAGATTAGTACTTAGCAATGTTATTTCCATCCACCACCCGACAACATTTCACTAATAAAGTAGTTGTGTTTGTATATCAATATTTCTGTGGGTTATGTGAGTTCTCATTTACAAATAACCATTTCAAGAACTTACGCCAAGCCGACCTCATTGCTGGCACTCAGGGTGGTCACTGCCAAGGTTCTTTACATTCTCATGGTTCTTTTACTTTCCCAAATTGGAGACGGGACCGTCATTTAACGTGATCTGATGGTCCCATCCACGAGGAATTCCAGTCCCAAATTTAAAGAGCCAAGGTTTTTACGCAAATGCTTGCGTTTAGAATAAGAAGCAAACTAAAAATAACGAACCATTGCATCAGTAACATGTTATATTGTTATATCCATAACTGATGGGTGTGTGTAATACTAATATTTGTGTGTTTTGTTTCAGGTTGTTCGATGTTTGCTACAGGAGGAATTCATTCTGATGCTTCCACCTGTCTGTGCGTGGCTATCAAGAGACATATTGTTGTTTATGAACTTAATAGAACCAAATTCAGGCATCTTAAAATTAAGGTCAGTATTCATATAAAGGAGATCTCGTATGACGTCAGTCATGCAGTCACAGTTGTTTATCACGTGATCAAAATGGTTGGATGAGGTATGGTCACTAGATGAAATGCGAATTTTCCTTAGAATTGTTTTTTCAATCGTTTTGACTTTGACAAGATTAGTCAAAATGTACCTTTTCGTAAAAAGGCGCGGGGGGAAATCGTTTCTAAAATGCATTTTTTAACTTTTTTAGTCTCTAGGATCGTGTTAGTCCTGCTAATGATTCTTTCAAGTAGTTTGTCAGTTTAGCTAAAAGGACGATTTAGTTTATTATTTAAATAACCTTATAGATCGTATAGATTAAGGATTAATTTAAGTCGCTGAGTTGATATTAAGGATCAAACAGAAAAGTTAATTGAAAGGTCTTACTCTGTATTTATTTATTTATATTCATTTATTTATATTCAATATTTAAACAGGAACATCTAGTTTAGCTAGGCTAGTTTAAATAGAGTCCTGTATAAAATAAATATAGTTACAAGAATATAAAGAAAGAAAAGAAGAAAGATAGTAATACGCGAAAGAATATTAGTTAGCGCTTGAAATGGCGTTTTGCCTTGGTCTTAAACTCTTCGAAGGTAGAACTATTCCTAATATCTAAATCTAGTAGACTGAAAGTACGCGCACCGTTAATACGAAAACTGCCCTGATATTTGGTTGTCTTAGCTAATGGTATGCGCAGTAGGTCACGAGGTCTAGTACGATAACTGTGAATTTCCCTGGCATGTTTGAATTCGCTGATGAGGTATTCAGGGTCTGTATAGACCATTTGTCCCTCTCTCCCGGTTTTGGTTACAAGGATCAATTCAGTTTTAAGTTCTAAGGACCGATTTAGGTCAGTTTATATTAGTTTAAATCATTTATTCATGCCGTTTAGTTGATAGGATCTATTGTAATTGGGGTAAACCTGTAGATATAGATACCTAGCCTCTCTTATTTGACCTCTTATTATTCGGCGATACATTTTGTAGTCTCTTTTCTTTAACCCACTAGCTATTGATAACCTAAGAGTTGGCTATAAGTAAAATGAAATGAAATTGCTAACCTATGATGGAGATACGCAAAAAAATAATTTGCGATGTGTTTTTGATTCCAAGTATCGCACTATCATTTTATTGTTGTGACTTCCGTCATGGCTGTCATCACGTGTTGGTGCAATATACGTTTACTAAGCGTTTAACCGTCTACTAAGTGTTAAGAGATTTTTTTTCAATAACGAGCAATGATGGCAAAAAGCGCCAAAAAACTAGACCTTCGTTTGAGTTTTGATCCCAATTTTCCCACTCAAAACCTTTCTTTAACAGTTAGAAACTGATGTACTATGATAAAATGCTTGTTTGAAGCGGTATTTTCAATTGTACAAAGATGTTTTGTTTCATTTTTGTTGCATTTTTGTTGCATCAGGTTTTTTATAGAAAATATATGGGTAATAAGCAAATGAAGGCCTAAAAACTCAAATGTTTGCATATTGGGTTAACACTTTGATTCCACTTTCATCGTTCATCTCCACTTCCAAACATGTTAAACGTTTTGAATAACAAGATTTTAGCCTTGTACAACAGCCTTTCTTCAAGAAAATAGTTTTTGGCGCTCACTGCTTGAATTCAAAAAGAATTCTCTCTTAATTTGTTGACCCACTTTTTGTCTTTCGTTTTAGGACATCCATCTCAACTTTAACTTACAATGGATGGGTGTGTCATTTGGGAAACTAATAGTGGGATACGTTTCTGGCTTCACTATATACGCCTTAGAAGGGGATGCACAGCCACAGAGTAAGTACTACAAGTACCAGAATCCTTTGCGCACTTTCTTTTGTCGGTAAATTAGCAGCTAATATGTCCTGCTATTCTAACGAGGCAGTAAACAGTTAAAGGGTGAATGGCGATTTGTGAAATATTATGCTAGTGATTGAAATAACTGAAAACAAATGTTTTTATAAAATAACTGTTATGAATGTTTAAAATCACATAGCACGCGCGGGCACTTTCCGTTGCGTCTTTCCTATCTCTCTACGCGTCGTGCTTCTCCCAACACGTCTCTCGTGTTCTGCCAACCCCCGCGTGCTTTATGACAGCACACAGCACGCGCGCGCGTTTTCTATTTCTTTAATAATATTGATCTTAGAAGGCACAAGAGTAATTTGTGTTTGTCGTTTGTTTACCAGAACTTGTGAATGCAGACGATCCAACCTTGAATTTCATTACAAATAACCCGGTAGACGCGATGCTAGCGGTGGAGATCGAGCCTTCTAAGGAGTACCTACTATGCTTCAATCGTAAGACACCTAAATACATGAGACTGAATGAATGGGAAATGGGATGAATAACTAGGTGGGAAGTGAATAGTTACGACTGCATATCAAGGAAATGAGGAATGAGATGGAAGGATTTTCACAGAAGTTACTGAATGAGTAAATGCTTTTGAATGGCATGTGAATGAAAGAGAAATGAGATAAATGAACTGATTGGTCAGTGAATGTTTTAGTCTACGTCATAAGCAAGATGGAATGTTTTTAAAAATTTACTGAGAGCATGATTGAATGCAAAGAAGAGACTTGCTTTAGCTATAGCTATAGCTCATACTTGCTATAGCTCATAACTACCGCTTGTACAGCAGTGGCGCAGCTCAACGAGCCGAGCCAAACTAAAAGCATGTGAAGGCGCCTCTGTTAGCCGCTACATCTCTGGGGGTGTGTTGGTGGCTTAGCTAAGGAGTAAAATAATGGTACCTTCCAGTTGTTGTTAACTCGAGTTCTTTTGTTGCTTTTCAGTATTGGGTATCTTTGTGGATTCTAGTGGGTATAGATCAAGGCGATACGAGCTGATGTGGCCTTCACCACCTAACTCAGTCGGTAGGTCATAACTTCTAAGAATTTTCAAGATGTCTTGTTTTTTACTTGCTAAAGAATAATTTACCAGACCAATCAGTCTGCTTGGCAACCGTTAAAAACAACACTATTAACTATTAATGAAGCTAACATTATGTTTTGTTTATTTGTTAACAGCGTATTCCGATCCGTACGTGATTTCGTTCAGTGAGAGGGCTATTGATATATTTGATTCTAATAGTGCAGAATGGCTACAAACGATCCCCTTGAGGAAGGTAACATCCCTCGACCATCTCCCCATTCTGCTGTCGTAGCGCCGCTGATAGAGCTATGAGTGTCTCTCCTGGTGGTCTACCAAGAGCTGTGGTAGTCGGAGCCCATTCCTTACTTATACCCAAAATCGTTTTCAATAGCACGCGCGGAATCGTACAACTTTCCTTCGCGACAAATAAAAATTTGATTGACGTCACTCAAAGTGTTTCATGACATTGTGCCTATAGATTGTCATGGAAACGCCTTGATTTACTTAAAGTGCTTATAAGCCTTTGCACAATATTTTCAGAATTGATTCTTTAGATAGTGGATAGGTAATTGTGAAAATATTTCGTCATTTGAATGTCAGGTCTTTGAGATACGAAGGTTTATATTCCCAATATGTTAATGACTATGACGTAACATAAGGGATCATTTAATATACAACACCGCACTCGTTCTGGATTACAGTATTTTAAAAGCATCCCCCTTTTACTCGTGACTCACGTAGAGGTCCTTACAAATTTGTTTTCAAAAACGTCTAGCGTTTAATATTAAAAATTGCCACAAAATAACTCAAACCTTATATTTATATTTTACGAACTATTTTTACAATCAACTATTCACTATTTAAAGAATCAATTCTGAAAATATTGTGTAAAGGGTTATAAGCACTTTAAATCTACTTGAGAAGGGCTGTTGTGGGTTTCATTGTCGCTACGACTTACTATTTCTGCGTATCTTGTGTTGTTCTCTGCACAGTGCCATTCTTTAATAAACGAAGGGTCTCTCAGCTTATGTACAGCCTCTGAACAACCTAACCTTGTATACTTGAAGAATAAGTTAGATGAAGGTAAGTCCAGTGGGTTTTGACTTGTTCACTAGGAACCTAAGAAGTCACGGAGCTTTTCCTTTCTTGAGTTTATATTTACCTTTGTACGATCAATGTGGAGTTATTCTGTAGATAGGCAACATCAAACCATTACTAATTGGTATTATTTATCCATTATTATTTTAACAGAAGATGAGTTAATTATTCCTGATCCAGCCAAAGGAAAAAAGGCATTAGCAGCGATATTGAGATTGAAAAACAAACCACGGTGAGTGAGTGAGTGATACACATCACATCACCTTATAATGGCCTATAGTCCTGTTTAGATCTGTTTATTTATTCACACACATAACTGTTTTACAAAATTTAAATAACTTGAACTATAAATCATAAATTGGACATCATGTTGCTCATAAAAACAACAATGCATACATGAAAAGAGAAATGGATGTGTGTGTGGTTGTTGATTTAACTAGATATTACTCTTGCGTTCTTATCCAGGTCGGAGATTCAAAAAAAATTTTTTTTTCCAATTTGATTTTAAGCTTGTTTTAAAGCTTAGTAAATTACAAATCAGGCCTTAATTTAGATATCGATTTGTGATTGGATTATTTGAATAATGCTTGCTACAAGGTCGGGTATGCCCGCGCTTTGGCAATACCGACATTCAACAAATCAAAGTCAATATTTGAGGCCTGATTTGAGGCTTAAATCTTCCAACCTGTAACATCAAATTTATTTTGAATTCCTCATCCCTTTATTTACATTTTTCATTACTTATTTTCACTTTCATTTTGTTTATCCCATTTTTCCTTCTTTCCCATTCCCATTTCTTCCCATTAAATCCCACTTAACGTAGAGTGTATTTCCAGGACGTCAATGCGTTTTTCATGGAGGCCAAAGGAAACAGGTTTACAAGATCTGGACTCAGACACCAGATCAAAACTTATCTCAGGGCCTTCTAATTTCAACCATATCTCGCACATGGGACCAGGTGATGGCCTACAAATCTTGCGCGATCTACCTGTGGTTAGTATTGCTCTTTATTACTAGGCTATATACATACCATATATCCGTGAAACACTTTGTAAGAAATTGCACAAATTATTAAGTTCAGTAGACCTCAGTAGTCCGTTAAGACCTACAAAACTAATTTGTACTAATTTGAAAAATTTTGCTATGTTATGCACACTCTACTTTGTTATGTTATATGTTATGCACACTTTACTTTATCGCTTATATTTTTACTGTCATCATTCAAAATAATTCGAAATTAATATTTGCAGTCCAGCATTACGGCCGAGAAGAGTATTTACGTGAACTTGACCATATTTGTAATTTCCTTTGTAGGGCGTTCAACGAGACGACGACAGCGGAGCAGGTAAAGAAAATATTGAATAGTTACATAGCTGCCCTTTTCCCTGACCTTTCATCAACTTATCAATATCTTTTGATGTTTCAGCTATACCACGCCAAGGTCCAGTTGGGCCTCGCTCCAAACGTGCTGTCACAGCTAACCCAGCTATGATGAACCGTCCTCACTTACTAGGCGGTAGGGGACGTCAGCCGAGACCTTCAAGCCAAACAGCGTCTATGATCAATGGCCGGGCTGTCTCTGTCACTGGCGTAGATAGGTAAGTCAACTACTACGATTATCCGTAAATAAGACGGCAAGATTCAATAGTACAATATCAGGGCTACAGGCCTACACAGTTGCTACCATCGTAAAACAAAGGCTTTCATTTGATTTATTTAGAGGCTCTCCACAGCCGTGGTCCTAGGGCTTTGTTGCTCATTCAGAACTAGAGAGAAAAAGCTATTGTGACTGTGTGTAGAACTTCTGGATTTAATTTATCACTTGCATAGTAAAAACAAAAGCGAAACAATGAAGTGCTAAAGGGGTTCTTTTTTTTCGTTTTATCATATCTGTAGCTCCTCAGACTCACCCCCGAGTGCGCGCCCACGGTCGTCTTCCAGTAGGTCGGCAGACGATCTCAATGAAGGCAAGAAAAATATCAACGGATCAAACAGACTATCGGCCGATCTGGACTCCTACCAACAGGTAACATAAACAAGACTTTGAATTGTTGTCTCTAGTAAATATCAGACAGCTTCTCTTCCTTGTTCAAAATAACGCGAGATTGTAACCAAAATACATACGACGATTAAAGATGCTAAATTTATGCGCTAAAGTATTATTATTTAATCGATCATTTTTGTCTTCGCGGCATCACTGTCGTTGTTGATAGAGCAGATGTCGTATGATTGCAATAAAAATTATAATAAATGTGCTGTGCCGTGGCGGCTTTGTGATTGGTTGAAACAGTAATCTCTTCGACGGATCTGTACCGCAATCTTGTTACAATGAGTCTTACGAAATCTACCCTCATATTGTCACTTTGTCACTCATTCTAAGTTCCATTCGTGCGCTGTGGTTGCTGTAGTATTGCTTATCTGTTCGTAACTTGTCGCTGGATTTTGGTGTAAGATTTTCAATAAGTTAATTGGCAATCGGTGTTAGTTCTGTGACTCCCTCTAAATTCCTCTTTGATATCTTCAGTTTGTGTTTTCGTATCACCTGTTTTCTGTATATACTTCCTTCCATCTCGTGTGACATATTGACATCATAAACTGTGCGTGTATTTTTTTTAACTATTCTCTGTTCGTTTCGCATTTTGTTTGTTTATTTTCCTTCATTTTTTTTCTCCGTCAGCAACCACTTCGTGATAGCGCACCCAAAAACGCCTATGACGAACAAAGACAGCTGGATTTGGCACTAGAGCTTAGTAAACGCCAGGCTGCCTCCAGGCTGCCTACTACGTCCTCTAGGGTGGGCAATACGTGCTCTTTAAACATGAATTATTTCTAGCACCTAGCTCATGTGTTGTTGCTTAATGCTGGTGTAAGCTTGATTGCTTGCTTTGTACTCACTGACCTCGTTACTGAAGATATATCCAACGGACCCTATTCGTAGAGCGTAGTAGCTTGGTTCTATCTCTGATTCGTAATCTATAATATCAGTTTGTAGCTCTTGAATTTTGTAAGAGTATTTGCCAACTCGTATAAGTTACAGGCGACATCAGGCATGTGTACAACTAATAATCTAATCCTCCTTACCAAACAAACAGTTTCCATAATGCACCTTTAAGCATGCGTAATACACCTAACCATATTAACCGTTATCTGATTTATTGTACTTTGGATGATTACCATGTATTCCCATGAGATTCAAAAACTTACTTTATGCCCTCGTAAAATTAACCTGAAACTCTTAAATTGCAAGGGGATGGGGAAATCTATTGCAAACATGGCTGTCAAGTGAGATGTTCATTCTCGGGTTCTGGTCTAATATATATCAACAGGGTAGGGGGTTAGGAAGTAAAGAGCTAAAGGAAAACATCTCATCCTTCACCCATTGGGGATTCATGGCACGTTCCCAATTTCTCGCATGGTATGTATGTGGTAATCTAAATTTGTTATGGTCTTGGTTTCAGGATTCACTTAATTTACCCGAGTCACCCCGACACTCTACTGGTAAGTAAGTTGCTTAGGGTATATTGAGTCATTAGATCATTGCCATTATTAGTCTGTCTGTCTGTCTGCCACTATGGTTATTACCTGTATTCAAGTCCATATCTATTATCCTTATTCCTCGATTCACTTAATTTACACGAGTCACCCAGACACTCTACTGGTAAGTACGTTGCTTAGGGTATATGGAGTCATTAGACCATTGTCAGAATTAGTTTGTCTGTCTGTCTGCCACTATGGTCATTACTAGTATTCAAATAAATATCTATAATCATTATTCCTGGATACGACAGATTGCATTTTGTTGCTAAGACATAAATGCTTATTTCCGTCCAGGTTCTAGCTCAGGGCTAAGTGCTTCTCCAACCCCAAGCCAAGAAGATAATGTGGCGTCACCAGACTGGTAAGGACAAATCTTCTGACCTCACCCTCTTTCTTTAATTCCATACCTCCTGCCCCTCAATTCCTTGGGTTATAGATCGTCTATTAAAGACAATGCATTATTGCAATTATTCATTACAATTGAAGCATGCTATGAGGAAACTGTCACGTCCTCAATTTCTTTGACCTTTACTTTAGCTTCTGTATACCTGCAAGCTATAACATCGAGTTTAAATCAAAACCCTCGTTCAAATGCTTGTTAAAATCATTAAAATTATGACATTAAAACGCTTTAAAATGCAGCTAAAATGTTAAAAAATAATTAAAATGCTAACAAGCAATAACCCATGATTCTGACGTTATCATCTCCAGATTAACCGACCTACCGAGAACATCGAAGGCCTTAAAGGCCGTTAACAAGTCATTTAACAAGGACATGACATCAATAAATAAATGGCGGATAAAATAGTGGTTTGAAATGGAAATTAATTGCTTGGGTATTTTGAAAATTCTATTTTAAATGTTTGAATGTTACACCGTCACAGTGGATTGTGACCTAAACTAATGGATAACAGAGCGGTTTTGATATGAGTGGGAAATGTTTATGCACGGCTTTGAAAAGGCTTTGCATTTCCGTGTATATGAATGGCTTTCCATTCAGCAATCGAATGGGTTTCCATCGTTCAATTAAGTGGTTTCCATCTTGCAGTCCAATGGCTTCCCAATGTTTGCATCCGTGCATTTAAATGGTTTTCTGTTGCGCAATATTAAATGGCTTTCCATCGTACAATTGAATGGGTTTCCATTCCGCAGTTCACTGTCTTCCCTCGAAATAAATTGTTTCCAAAATAAAATTAGGTTTTTCCCACTCATATAAAATGTGCTTTATTTTTTCTTTATATTTAACTTTTTTTAATTTAATGATGAAAGTGTTTAAGTCTGATACGATGGACGCTCATTGTTTTGTTTTGACTTAAACCAATTTAAATGTAGATAAATGCATTCTATACTTAATGTAGATAATCCATAGAAAGTTTTATCAAAAAGATTCACAGATTGCTTGATCTTGAATCGTTTCTAGATAAACCTCTTTGTGCAGCAGATTTTAAACAGTCTCTGACTTTTTATTTATTTTCTTTAACTTCTAAACTTCGTTGAAATCATCAAAAGAGACTTCGATTAAATTTTCTGTAAATTACGACTGATGTATGAACTATCAAATCCACTTGCAAAACCTCTTGTAAGTCATACCATGAAGTGCTGGATGTCTTGAGCTAAAAAGACCCATTTTATTCCCTCTAGTATTATTTCCTTCTTAGTGGATGGCTTTTGAAAGCATGGTTAAGAAGTTTGGGATAAAAGGATTGGGCCCACAATAAAGGGTACCATAGACCACATGGTCAAAGTTGCGTGCTTGGTAATATACCCCATCCACTCGGGGGTAATGTGTTCTCATTTCAGACCACGTTCTTTTGAGTAAAATTTGATTGACTCTTTGATTACTACATCGAGCAGCGTAATAGTCTACTTCGACAATACGGCGGCCCTCTTTGATCCAAAGGCATTATCGGGCGTCCAGGGGGCAAATATAGAGCTAATGTGTGGCTTGATGATTTTACCCATGAAAAAACACGCGAGATCCTATATATTATCCGTCATCTTTGAACTATTTGATTATTTTCTTATTATTATTTTCTTATTATCTTTGATTATTTTGATAAGTTTGCCGCCGTATCATCCAAGTAGTTCATTGGTCCTATCCGCTTCCTTGTTATGCTTTTTTTGACACCAGTTACTTATGACAAAGAGGTTTTACATGTGGGGTAATATGTGAAAAGGCCTAAATAATCCTGTGCTTAACCAGGAAAAAAATATTAAAAGAAGGTTAGTGGATGAGTATGTAGCTATTTGTTTAAATAAAAATGACTAAATGGAGTAAAAACTTTGCTTATCTTGCTTTAATTAACCCTAAAGTAATACTAAACAGCTGAACAGATTATTAAATTTACAGAGGAACAAAAAGCTTTGGACAAATCCAACTCTATTCTGATTGGCTAATACACTATGAAAAGTGAAAGCAATACGTCTTTTACATGATGATGGCGTTATTTTGGGGATTCTGGTATTGGTGAATGTAGTAAATGATGCTACTACGTAACATTAAACTAGGGACCAATAGTCTGGCCCTCATCAGTTGGATTCGCCCACAGCCTTAAACCAAAGTGCGGGCTCCTAGGACAGACATGATGTTGTTTGCAAACTTGGTCTTGTGACAATGGGATCTGGGAGAAGAATTGGGACCTGTTAACATGAGGCTTGAGCTTTCCGTGTACCCCCCCCCCCCCCCCCCCAATTTACAACTTTGCTTTATTGCTCTGGATAAGTGTTATTATTACAGCCCTTTTCCTCTCATCAACTTATTATCTCGTGGGTCCATATACCATATGTTTTTTTCACTGGGGGCTTAATATATAATTTCCTGATATTTGGAAATTACTTTTGTTAACAATCTCGACAGGAGAAATGACTTTCAAAAGCCTTCCAATGTTCCTTGAAGGATTATGAGAGGCTGGGGACTTATATAATTTCTACCTCTTCAGACAGGGGGCTCTTTACAAAGGGGGGGGGGGGGTGTATGAACGGATTTATGGAGGAAATACGGTATGCAATATATCATAAGTAATCCCACTAATAAATTAATCTACTGTCTGTAGTGTCATCGACATTAATCCGCTCTTAACAATTTAAATTCTACTATCCAAATGGATTAACGCTCTCATTTTTCACCGATATTATTTCGACATTTGTCTGTGCCTAATTATCTTACTAATTAACTTAATGTGTGCTCTCGGGTGCTCTGCGGTCGATAATATTTTGACATACATCCTTAATCACTAGTTCTTGTATCTAAACTTAACCATCACCCCTCTTCCTGGACACTTTATCCTGATCCAATGTTGTTTGGCTTATGATATTAACTCAGGGATTGTCCTATTACTGACATTGGTTTAACCGTTTCGAAGCTTAATCAAATTCATCGTTTACCATAAAACGCTTCGTTTTGCATTCGTTCATTATCAGATAATACCTTAATACCCAAGCATTACCAAGACTAAGTCATTAATAGATTTGATTTTATAATCAGCATTTTTTCGGTGCTTTTTGACATTCGTAACTATCATTTACTTCATTCATTAATTTAATACACAATTCGCGGCTACTGATTGAAAAATAATCGAGTCTTAATATAACATACATCTTGCGGTTAACAATTAGTATAGGAAGGCGAGTACAATTAAAAAACTTTCAAAACATTACGAGTGTCTTAATTCCAAATTGTACGAGATCGTGCGATTTTTTGTTTATAGTTCACTCAACAAAATTTAAGTAAAAAAAGCGACGCCGTTCATCTTTGTCTATTTGGCGGGCGATATTCAGTCCATCGCGCAACTAAAATGCATAAAATAGATTAGTTCTTATTGGTTTTTACAGCTTCTCACACCCCCGCTGTTGACATTGTTTTGGCCGTGTTTCCATAGCGACTTAATTCGGTACTCCATTAACGCTATAATTGTACTCCTCTCGACCAATCAGAGTCGAGTAATTTTGTTGAGTATACTATAAATGCGGTTAATGATTGGCGTTTTTTTGTTTCACATGTTCTTTTTGTACTGATTCGTTGAATCACGTTCCTTCAGCGTTCGAATACACGTGTCAGATAATACCAAACTGTGAGATCGTCAGCTGAGTCAGTATAGGGCCAGAGGTAAGATAGCATGACGCACTCGATCGTATTTACGGTTTTACTTAAAGCATACGAAAAAATCATCTCCAAAACACGTTATTTCACTTCGAAAAATCATTGAACAGGAAAATAAAATACAGGTTTTCTACTCACTATCCCTCTTCCCCCCTCAACCACTACCCATTTACTCCTTAAAAACGTATTAGTCAAAGAGCGGAGAAATGCGTCACCTAACTAGAACTGCTTCGTTTTACAGATTATTGCTGGGTTATACCAACTGACATTGTGGATTAGAAGATGCTATTCAGTGAATTTAACATCGTTACCTCCGCCACCATCTGGGTAATGTCGTGACCAGTACGTATAAATGGATTATACAGTTTGGAAGTTTTACTGCATTAATTTCCTTGGCATTAATCGAAGAAAAATATTAATTTTTAAGATTATTCTTCACGTTTCTCAACTAGCCAAAACTAAACCTACCCATAGTGTTGTAGTTTTGCCTCTCGTCTTGCGAAAGAATTTGTTTTCCAAGTGCAGAGAAAGCCTGATGGCGAACGCTTCCCGCATGGTACTCAGGGGAATTTTTGACTGAAATGGGTAATTTGTCCTAAAATTCAATACAGGGGGAATTTTTTGTCAAGCTTTCAATAATTGGGTATTTTATCTCCATGGAGATTGCCACGTGATGTCACGAGGAGTAAAGTAACATATGTTAGCATATCGCGCCGGTGAAATTATTTTTTAATGCTCAAAATCTCAATAAATTAATAATAATTAATAGCAAGCTTAGTTTTTAAATTAATGATTAATTAATTTGTCCAATTTGGGCCATTTGAGCGCAAGTGCTGCTTGGCAATTGGACAACGTTTGATAAGGGGAGGTTTTTGTTTTACATAATCATTACCGCCATTTGCATTGCTACACGGCCACCCCAGACAACAATCCTAACATGCACTTTGCAATAGACTGCCGTCAATCAAACACGTTGATGTCATTTACACGCGTGTGTGATTCAAAAGGCGCCAAAACTTGTCGATTGTTTACAAGTATTATGAGCCACACTAAACGAGGCCTATCCGGACCTATCCTAATGACGTCAACGTGTTTGATTAACGGCAGTCTATTGCAAAGTGCACGTCGCGATGTTTCTCTGGGTTGGCAGCGTAGCAATGCAGAGCGTACTAAACCAAGAAATGGGTGACGTTGTATAGCGCCAATAGTAGTTGTACGGTTAAGTACCTATTGCTGCATGGTGCATTCTCTAGTTGGCGTTTGCCCAAGTGGAAGGGATATGCTCAACATGTAACCTTCAAAACCAAAAACTAATTGACAAAAGAAACGGCGGACATGTTGGAGGATATAATGAAAGAATTCATTTACAATTTTTGTTACGTTCCTCCAACAGGGCCGTCGTGAAAACCATCAATCGCAATAGGCCATTTCACGGATCCCGTTACTCAAGCGTGTAAATATTCTTTAGAATTTGACTTCAGTCCCCAGTAATGAAAGGAATTTACACATCAGCGAACAATTGAAACACTTAAAAATTTCACAGGTTGTAGGCAACTTCTATAGAATATATTATACGCTGACGAGGCTGACGTTGAGCTGCGGGATCCGTGAAATGGTCTATTCTAATACATTACTTATTTGTGCGCGGAATGGAAGGTAGTTTGAGCGTGAGTTGGTGAGTCACCGTTGCACATTATGAACATTTTACGACCGTTAGTCACAAGTATAAGTCTAATCAAGTTTAGTAATATGAAAATTGCGCGGTGTATGCGTACTAGATTCGAATGGGTAAAGTCTTGGGCCTCCTTCCATTGACATAGCATGGAATTATAAGTGTTTGAGTGATTTTACTTGGCCCGTGAAATAAAGTTTTATAGTTAGATAGTACAAAATTGTGCTAATTCAACAATAGAAAACAATGGACTTTGCATGAAATTGTGCTATTTAGTATTACTAAAGTTTCACGGTTATATTGTTTGCACTCTAGTGACTAACGACTAACAATCAAGGGAAGACAATGGAATCTGGGTCATTACTATGCACTACGTCGACTAATCTTTCGCGGGCGAAGGAAAATCACTCTTATAAGAATATTGGTAATACCAACTGCCGTCCACAATGGATAACAGTTCTGCTAAGATAAATATATATATGCCTCAGTTGTTAAATATCTTATAATTATTTTAAATTTTTGGTCGCGTTATTCAATGAAACCTAATAGTCTCGTTTGTGTTTTTATTATGATTCATGTAGCGTTTTGGTAACTATTTTTTAGTTAATATAAAAGTATTCGATGAATCAAGTTATAGCTGAGGAAAGGAAGGTAAGGGTAGTCAAATTCCTTCCCTCTCACCCCTCCCCTCTTTCTTCATACCTTGGATATTCTGTACTTTTAGTAAGATAATTCAGCATTTTAAATCATTAATGTATATTTCTTATATTACCCATAATATTTCGTATGTGACTGTAACTATGGCGACGACCAATATCGTTTGTACAAAGAAGTAGTTAGGTAACGATGGTTAGCGGCTGTTATTCAAAATACAATTAATTAAATTCTAGAAGCTGTCTGTTGTTGACTTGTGATAGTTTACACCCCGCTGCCTCTCTATGATGTTGTCTCTATGTCCTCAGTATTTTCCTGTTATTAGGCCATCTGAGTTCACGCCAAATTGGCAGAGAAGGACCGAGCGGAAATACAGATGACGGATCTTATCTTTCTTCTCTATACAATTTTCTTACATGTGTAAACGCGTTTATGTTTCCACGTGAATACAGTGCTAGTCTAGTCAGTACAGGACAATAGTTATTCAAATTGGTCGTCGGTTCGGTGTAAGTTTATGAATTTTCTACGTTTGCTTCTGGGCATCCCGTAATTCAAAATGGCCAACGTATGAGTAAAAAGGTCTAATGCACGGAAAGGACGCATATCCATATAAGTGTTATATAATGGTGAACAAGGATACGTGGAATACGCAACCGAATAACTGGTTTTAAATGTGAAAAAAAACGACGTCCTATAAACGACATGCCCATTAGCTCCCCCATACGCAACTGAACATCTCTAACGCTCTGGGTTATGATAATTTTATTCTGAAACTTCGAAAATTATGTAGATGCAGAGCTAAACGGAAAATAAGAAGCAAACAGTTCTCAATATGCAAAATCTAACGAGCTAATGAATTTCGATTTGGTATAGTATATGAGTTTTAGTGCCCTGACTTTGATCATCCTAGAGGTCGTTTAGAGTTCGATCTGTGAGTAAGCGGGTGGCGCCCTTACTTCGATCAGCCTAGAGGTTGTTACAGAGTTCGATATAAGGCGGCAATGTCTCGTAGCCAGAGCCCCGGAATTCGCAAAATTTGTGTCACTTTTTCACTTGAAACTGGATTTCCAAGCCAAATGAAAAAATATCATTTATAATGATGGCTTGACAAAAAACAACAAAATAATGAGTGAGGCTTTTATTATTATTGCAATGATGGTGCAGGTTTTTATTTTCCGGTGGTCATTTTTTGCTTGCTTCAAGACACTTCAGTTTTGCAGTGACGTCATTCACGTCACTATTTCGGATCAACTGGACTTACGATCCTGCGTACAATGGTGTTCATAAACGTTTTTCTTTGAAAAGCCGAATTTTGCTCCTCAATTTAAGGTCAAAGGAAGTCCTTTCAATGACGATCGGAAATCCTTTTTTGTGTGGATTTAATTTTTGACCCCACCAGTGTAAAATCTGCTATCCCGGCGATGTCACATCAAGGTCTCTGCGAAGCCTTTGACGGGGTGCTGGTTTTAAAATACTAAAACAAATGGGAGAATTTTAGACTGCAATTTTGCTTAGTACCATTGTGTCGCATTATGATAACACCCGCAGGATGTTGGCATTGAAATCTGCCGCTGCACTGCATCGCGGTAGCAATTTTCAGTGATTTTTCGAAAAAGGTACAAGTGCATGTTCTCATCGCGATAAGAGACATGGATAAGGTTTTGTGCTGATGCAAGGCAATTACACGACGAGTCAAACATCAAGTCAAGTCCCTAGCTAGTGTATATAAACGTTCGAGCTATATCACGGCTTGCAACAGGACAACGATAGCTATATAACATGAATTAACACATTCCCTCCCACCACCCCGTGCTAATGTCCCCCCCCCCCTCCCCCCCATTCTCCTCTGCCATACATTATTATGAACGCAGTCGTGTGAGTATTTCTCGGTTTGATTACCAGAATGGAGAAGATAGATGATTAACTTTATTCGCTTCGAAATAAACTTAAATTAATTGACGACTAGAACTTTAATCATCTAATCATTTATTCATTCAAAATCTAGAGATACAAAATACAAAAAAAACTTTTTTTGGCGGGAAAATTATAAATCGCATTTTTGGTCAGCACCCACTGCCATGAGAGTGATTCAAGATGGCTGGCAGTGGTGATGAAGATTCATGCAGGAAAGAGAGCCTGATTTCCCAGCCATGGCGACCTTTCTTTATCAATAACAAGCATTTTTTAGTTAAGTCGTACTTTAGTAATCTCAGTAATACTTATGAGATTTGCATTAGTGACTATAATAAGATATGGCACGAGGTAACTCACCAAGACACGATCAAAACAAGAAACAAGGCAAGCTTTAGTTTATTTCCTGGAGAGGATTGTCTAAAGGGGAGTTGAAATGTAGCTAAAGTTGGAAGGCCTATTTGTTTTTTTGTAGGAGCTGAATCCAAATATTGAGGCTGACGTTACGTATATCGTGAAACATATTCAGAAGAACGTAGAAGAACAACAAGAACTTACCAAGTACCAAGTGCAGGTATACAACCTTGCAGTTGCAAATGAATAAAGGGGTTACTTGAATCCTTTACGAAAGTGAGGATGTCAAGCCATATTATAGACTTCAATAGCTTGGACGTAATTAATGTTTTTCCATTCCACACCATGGGTCATTTTTTTGAGAATAAGATTCTTGTTTGAGTTTGATTCATGTTAAATTAATAAGCTTCACATGCACAACGGATAAAAAAGGAAATGATACTCTAGGGAATGATGAAGTTAAATGGAAAAATATTACAAACAAGGTTAAGAGGTATATTTGAGAGCTGTGAGCTTTACTAGGCTTTACTGACGATGATGAACAATATACATTATTCTCTTTTGGTAAATTGAATCTCTGAACATTCAAGAACATTGCATTATTCCTGCCCTACAAATGGCTACAATTCAAAACAAATCTTCTTTCCCCCTAACAGTTTTATTTAGTAAACCTATGAATATGTTGGGAAACTCTAAAGATGAAACACATTAGGAGTGTGTATTGTATTGACCCCTTCCCCCCACCTCCCACCCCCTATGACCAAGACCTCACTACACCCCTGTTGTAGAGCACCCTTGGAAGTATAGTAGACTAATTTAGTATACATAAGACTAAAAGCAGGGTTGGGTGGCCAAGACTCAAAGACTTAGTGTATATTAGCCTGAAATAATGAACAGGCTGCTAAACACTCCTCTCTCCAGCTTTTCCCTATGTATGGTCCCTTCATTATCTCAAACTGAATCAGTCCAGTGCAGTAACAAGTAAACAAGTTTAAGATTTAGATTTTAGCTCATTGAAGAAATAGAAAATGTGAGTACATACTGTGCGTAGTAGCCAGGGATTAACAGAGCACAAGTAGAAGAGTTAGGAGAAGCTTGATGCCTCTCTACACCTCTGGAATGTTTTGCTAATCCACAAATTATTTATAACTCCACACAGCACATCATGCAAGCATGAAATACAAATTAGAGTAACCATTATTTTGGAAACATATAACCGATATTTTGGATAAAAATTACTAAATAGAAAGTGCACTTGTGTGCTGCAGTGTGCTCTCATAAAGCAATCAGAATGCAAGATTCATGGCAGGTATCTTATAACATTATATTTTTCTACACATTAGGAAGAAGGAAATGGTGAAAAACTAGTTCTTCATTTCAAAACCAGACTACAACCAGGAGTGGTGTTTAATTGGGATTTTCATTGTTCAACTGAGGAACAAATGGTAAATGACTTCGAAATTTATCAGCTCTTTTTTTACAACTAATCCTACTGCTGTACTTTGTAGGGGTGGATCTTTTTTCCTTTTTTGAATTTTGGATTGATGAATTGCTTTAGAACTCTGTCATGACACTATTAGGGCTTAAAATATTGGCTAGTCATTGGACAATGTCAATTCTTTACCTTGCCATTCATTTTGCCCAATAAAGTTGTGGCAGAAATGAGGTATGACCATGATAAAACTAATTTGGCTGATGATCATTGACCATCATTTTACTGGCCATTAATTTAAGCCCTGTATGACATTGAATTCAAAAAATTAATTGTTATCTTGGTCTAGCATCAATTTGTTTGAGTTGATTACTTTTAGATAAGTTCTAGTCTTCTTGAACCCTTGGTTGACATAGTAGCAGAGCTTCAAAGAAGGCAAACTGAATTGCAAAATCTTCTTGAAAAGAAAGATCTTGAGATCAGTGACTACAAGGCATCTGGAGTCAAATTATCACACAGTATGTATCATGGTTTTATCACAGCTTTTATACTTTTACCTGACGGGGTCATGTTTACCAATTTGAAATCTCTCCAGAATATATTGCCTACTTTTGGAAATTGATATAAACTTTTTTTAAAACTTCAGTTTTCCGAATTGAAATTTAATGCTGATTCCAAATCTAAAATAAAAAACAGGGTGTCCCGAGCTCGTTTTCAAAATAATCATAATTTAATGGGAGCCTACGCACGAGCTTTTGAAGTTAAAATTGCACCACCTGAAGTGATTAGGAAAAAAATTAAGATTCACAAGCTAATAGTTATTTGCAGACTATATAATTGCACGAATGAAGGCTAGTCAATCATTCTACAATAATACATGGATATTTCGACAAAAAGACAAAGAAATAATTGATTTGTCATATTTTGTAGTTTCGGTGCTCTTAAAAAATCTCAAAAATCTATTTTTTCATGTGTTACTGATTTAAACTTTTTTTAAATGTTGATATGACATAGATTTTTAGGAGTTTTTTTGAATGAGCTATAATGAGTCCCATGCAGAATTTTAGGGTTTTGCCCTGTTGAAGCTCAAAATGCGTATGGTTCTTCAATAAGATTGTGTAGATTTTCCAGGGGTTTTCGAGCGCACCCAAATCGTGGGCTCAAATCGAACGTTCAAAAGTAGGCAGTCACCTTAAAATGAACAAATAAATAATACTCAAGGGAATGAATGATACAAGGTCTAAGATGGAAAAACACTAGACTCTCAGTCACCTCTTACCTCAGGGGGCCTTGATTTAGCATCACTTCTGCCCTCCACAAAACCTAATCTGTCTTCAGCAACAGCAAGTCTAGGAATAACATTTATAACCGTACAACATGTACAAGACCTCTGCCAACCGTGTTCTTTTGCATTTATTACAATAGAAAGGTTTGAAACGAAACCATTTGATCGAGAAGCCTTTAACAAAAAGATGATCTTGTCATCTGTAAGTATACCACAAGGTACTTATTACATTCCTCAGCACAAAAATGAGACTTTGTGTTTTATGGGAGGGGAGGGAAGGGAAGGGGATTTGGAAGACAGGGTACAGTTTTGATTGGTCAGTTGCTGCTTATTCCGTAAGGCAACCAGTCATGAATTTATAAACGCAAATTAAAAAAATGGTTGGACTGTTACAAATCCTGGATTCTGATTGGCTAAGCTATGATAGATCTATTAAATCATCCATGGGCTGGTAAGACTGTTGCAAATCATTATTTATTTCAAATCCTGGCTTCTGATTGGCTAAGCTATGGTAGGTCCATTTAATCATCCAGGGAGTTGGTAAGACTGGCTAAACTGCTGTGGGTCTATCAGTGATAATCCACTTTGGGATTCCAGGGATTTGGTGAGACTGTTGCAAAGTCCAAAACACTTGCTTTTACTGAAGGACTTCAAGAACTTTATAAGCAAGTATTAATTAAAAGAGCTTGGCTACAAGAAAAGAGACTAAGAGGTATAGTAATCCTATTACATCGCATAGTAGGTTTTGGTAGACATCAATCAAAAAGCGCTTCTTCGACATTCTATTGACACGTGCCTTTGAAATGCTTGTTTTCCAACAGTGTCATAGAAACAGTTTCTTTGACGTCCACCAAAACCCTATTTTCTCGCGACGGAAGGCGTACAATTTTGCACAGATGATTTGGAAGCATTGAAGTGCAACGTTTGCAACTCCTACTCATTTTGTTTTCCTTTTTTCTTCTTCTATCACAGAAACAGAGGTTTCAGAAGATAGTTTGCTTGAAACAGCTATCGGATCAGGAGTACCGTCCTCGTTATTCAGTGACACTGCATCGCCAAATGTATCTCCTCAAATATCACCAAGAAAGACTCCTGTCACATCGCCACAAAAATCTTCACCATCAAAGGTACCGCCGGAATTCAGCAATTTAAAGCTCTTATTGAATTAAAAATTTTCTAGTTGTTTTGTTCAACAAGTTCGATACTTTGGCTCAATCTTTAAGCTTAAACTTTAAATTTAATTTTTGTATTATTTATGTATTACTTATTCTATATGTATGTATAACTTCCGTGAGGATTGGCCTAAACGCGCTATGTTATTATTTACTTAACTCTCGTCTTACATGTTGATATTCACGGAGGGAGAAAATCCGGAGAACCCGAAGCAAAACCTTCATGGCAAGGGAGAGAGCTTCATGTCAAACAAACTCAGCTCACATAATCCAATGCGTACCGAAAAATTGAACCCACGAACACAGTTGTGAACTATACATGCACCAATGTGGTTAGAAACAGCGCGGTAGCAGTGCATACCAAGATCTACCCTACGCTACACTCGTTCTACATGCACTTCTTTTATTGTGATCATCAACTAGATCCAAAAAAAATCGATAATGGCCCAAAGTATTTGTTATGATGAATTGAACAATGATTGAACTGTGCTACCTGCTTTTGCTATGATCTTTAGAAACATTTCTTACAAAAGGTAATGGGCGGGGCATTCTCGCCCCCCTCCCTGAATGCACCCTGATTAAGAGGGGTTTAGGGCTGATAATTTTTTTACTTCTGTTGGCTTTGTCTCCGTAGGATCGCGAACTCCAGCGACGCGAAGAGCTTCGAAGAAAGTTAGAGGAAGAAGAAGAAAGGAAAAAACGAAAGAAGAAGAAGATGAAGTTATAGGAAAGTAGTTATGTAGTCATGTTCTTCTTGACGTTATTTCTTCCTGTAAAAATAGGCGCATTCAATCAATTTTGTCTTGAGACTGCACACTTTCTTATATTGGCATTCAGTTTCATTCTATTCACCCACGTCAAACGCCCTTCCTGCATCAAGCGCGTTGCAAGAAAAACAGGGGTGTCCTGCTGTGTCTGTATTGGGGTGTCCTAGTCGAGGGGGACTTGACATACGTGCTGTTTAAGCGCGAATTGTAAAAGCCGAAACATTTGTTTGCCTTGTAAACAAAATAATTGACGTAAAAAGACATCTAGACTTGTTTACAAGCTAGATAGATCTGTTAACAAGCTAAATACACCTGTTTACAAGCTAAATAGACCTGTTTTCAAGCTAGATAGACCTGTTTTCAAGCTAGATAGACCTGTTTTACAAGCTAGATAGATCTGTTTTCAAGCTAGATAGACCTGTTTACAAGCTAGATAGACCTGTCTTACAAGCTAGATAGACCTGTCTTACAAGCTAGATAGACCTGTTTACAAGCTAGATAGACCTGTCTTACAAGCTAGATAGACCTGTCTTACAAGCTAGATAGACCTAAATACTTGACAACGCGAAGCATAAATTTTGAATGAAATATGCATCATTATTATTCGGTGCGGTTTGTAAGCTGAGAATCAATTTTACACGCAGGGCAAATAGTAAAGTAAGTAAGTATTTAACTTTACCTGCATGTCGTTTTAGTAGCGGTTGACACCGTCTTGTTCGTGGTTTCGTCGTGGTTTGTAGCCGTCCAAAAGCTTCCAAATTACATTTTAAAAGTAAAAGCCTGAAAATTTAGTCATATCAAATTCATGTATTAAACATCATCTAACGCCCACTAGCTGTTGTATTACAAGCATTTTAAATGTAAAAAGAATAGGTTTTCTCGAAATCGCTAAACCACTAAACCTTTCTGTTTGACCGCCGCTATGTAAAGTCCACAAGAGCATGTGTTAATTAGGTCGAGAGAATTCACTTCCGCATAGCCGTGTTCCCAGCTGCAGTTCCTAACATCTGCGTACGACTGATTCGAAATAGAGAGATATTTATAAATGAAAAATTGTTCTTATAAAGGTTTTGAACAGCTTGGACTTTGAAACGAAATTTAATAAAAAAACGAACGCTAGAAGATTACAATGTTTCGACATCGTCCGATGTCATTATCAAGCAAAGTGATGGAGGAATGATTTAACATTAAATACAAAAAAACAACAATAATTGAATAAATTAAATTATGAAACTGTCCAGTTAAAAGTCAATGTTTTACAATGTTTTGAAATTTGGAAATATTATCGGTGATAAAATACATCAAATGAATATGAATGTGAAATATTTTTGCAAAAATGTACACACGCACACACCACTCCATCCATTTCCTATGCAAGAACATACGTAATAGGTAAATTACGAGCCTATGCAAGTATTCACTTCTCTGCATTCCTTGTATATTAACCATTTAAAGATTGGGGGAATTTCTTGCTCGAGTTAGCTTGCAGTGCATTTTGGGGTATAAACTTCAACACTCGGGGTCGTAAAATAACTGAGGAAAAGGTGCTGCCTTTGTTATTAGTCTTCTTGAAGAGAAGAGTCCCAGAGTACCTTTCCTGTTTTGTTCTTTACGACAGATTCTGGTATTGTTTGTTTGTTCCATGGTTTCTGCAGATCTTCATCTTTAGTGAATCCATAGTACGATATGATTTGATGGTAAATAGGGCGTAGCATTCGATCGTGTCTTGCCTTGTATAGGGGTTGTGCGATAGCAGAACATCCGCATAGCAAGTGTGGTATTGTTCCTTTTTGGACGTTGCATAACCTGCATCTTAGATCTCCTCCTTCTTCCTTTAACTTCTTTCTACGATACACCTTAGTTGTCAGTAACTGTTGCAGGATACTAGTGTGTACACTGTAAACAACGCCAGGAATGTTCTTCCATATCTTAGGGATGTTATAACTTTCTTTCTCTAGATCTTTGTCTTGCCATTGTCTAACTAGGCACTGGCCTACCCATGCTTGTTGCTTTACTTCGTCTTCAAACTTACCTTCTGTTTCTTTCTCAAGCGCCTGCTTGATGTGTCTTAGTTGACACTTAGTAACTTGAGTTTGTCCTTCGTCTGTTGTGATACATAGTTGTTGTTTTCTCTTTGATATCGTACTCTACCTCTAAGTATAGTTGGTTTGCATATTTCTTAGCGTCCTTTACGATCGATATTAAAGATTTAGTTTCTTTCGCTATATAAGAAACTCCCATTATTATTATCATTATTATTATTATTATTATTATTATTCATCTCGGAAATAAGTCCACTAAACAGCCCCAAATTGCCCTGCAAAACCATCTCGAGCCGGTCTTACCTCCCCCTTGGAATGCAAAAAAGGGAATAACTGCATAAGTAATGGTTAGTGATTGTGTAATTCTTCCACTCCTGTTTATCATACCCACGCACAAGAAATGCGTGTTACCACTTTATTCCCTTGACTTCCTTTCACAACAACTGCCAGCTTCTAAAATGACGTGCTAACATGTAGTAATGGAGCAAACTTTAAGTGATCTAGCATGAATGCCTGAAAAGATAATAAGGAAATCATAAAAATAATAAGGATTCATTTGTATGAGAAAGATAATTAAGACATTACCGGTCTCGCTTTTATGTTTTTCACAAATCTCAAATGATTGAAAATTCTGTATCCTTTCTTTGTTATTGTGAAATTATGGACATTTACTAATTCAGCCATTGTCTCTCATTGACTCTTAAAATATTAACCAATTGCTTACTATAAATGACGTGACTTTTTTGGAGTTGACTGGGGGACAAACAAGCGGTTGACTGAGGGGCAACTAGAGGTTGTAAACTCGAAATATATCAAAATAAGTCCTCAAACTATTGTATTTGACTATTTCTACGACATTGATCAGGGAAATCAGGGAATGAATCAGGGAAAAAGAGAACAAAACAACCTATAATCTTGGAGCTATTACCGGAAGTGACGTTATTGATAGCAACGTATTCACAAAGAAAGAAAAAATTGAAACGCAATTGATTGCTTTCACGTCGGCCATGTTGCAGGACTTTAACAAAAGAATTGTCAATGAATTCTTAGTTATATCCTCCAACATGACCGCTGCGTCTTTTGTTATTTAAATCTCTTGGGAATGGCTGAAAACCATCAATTGATGTTGGTGGTTTTTTTCTTGGATATTCCCATTTTAGTTTATCCGTTTTGGATAGTGAAGAATGGAATCCTTGACGAACAGATATGGTTCTGTAATGCTGCATGTTTTCTATAATGTTTACACTTTAAATTCAGCTAAATAATAATTTTGCTTTCTACAAAAAGTAAATGACTGAAATGAGAAATATCACAACGAAACGGCAGGCTGGTCTGTTCACATTAATCTATGTCAATATTTAGATTTAATCGCAGGATGCGAAATGGTGTTTGTTTTACTGAGAAGCAGTGTCGAGACTCGAAAAAAAATATTATGTGAATTAATGCAAAGTAGAATCATTATCAGGAACAGTTAGATTAACTAATGGTCTGCCCCAACAACAGCATGCATGGAAAGTAAAGGCTTTTAACGAACAGATAAAGTCTTAAAGCGGGGTCAATACTGTCTATCTAGTGGTCGTCAAAGTTATTCGACTAATGAATGCCTCCAAGGTATTCTTAGCATAACTTTGTTTTGCAAAAAAGCAGTTCTTTATCCTTAATAACCCCGTCTTAGAGTCTCCGCTCGCGTCAAGATGGCGGACTTGGTGTCTATTCATACACGCAGGTTTGATTGAACGGTTTTATCGTGCTGTCAGATTGAGAACGCTGGTCAAATATTGAGAATCATCTATTGCCAGAAAGATTGACAAAAACTGATATTTGTAACTAGATATTTACTTGTTTGGAAAACTAAAAAAACCATACCAGATGAGAGGGAGAGGAATTAAAAGGAACCCGCGAAAATAAGGTAGACTCGTGTTTTGTGAGAATTTGGTTTATAAAGTTTATTTCAATCTAACATATTAGAACTACAGGTTGGCCAAAATGTCATATTTTTTCCTTGTTTTGGAAACTTGAATTTTCGGAATAACTTGATTTCTAATTATTTCTTGGGAATAAAAACATAACTATAAGATTTTTTCTCGTCATTTTCTTTCAATGAGTAAGTGTTACATATCCTGCAGCCCGTCACTTATCGCAAAACCAATAGCGAGAACTAAGACGGGAATGTTACGTGAATCAGGTCGAACAAGAATGCAACTAAGGGCTTGGTTTACCACTAGGATATAAATCCCGATTAAACATGACACTGGAGTATGAAGTGATTTGTTACAACACTTGGCTAGATTTTGCAAATAGATGATATTTGGTATTGATTTTCAATACTAGCGATTAAGTGTCGTTCGACCTACAGTTTCAGTAAACTAATGAAAGAGAGATTCGATGGATTTGTTAGAATAGTATTTACGGCAGGGGTTCCAGGGGAGACTTCTTGGATATAAATCTAACGTCATTTGTGGTTTCCTTACGATTTGATATATCAGACGTCGCATTGTGTCACATGCGTTGGATATGATGGATTTGGGTTTTGGTGCATGTGAAGTTCGACATGGACTGATTCAATCAAATGAGAAAATATCATGTAACGAATTTCATTAGTTCGATACGTGAAGCAATTGTTTAAACTCGACGAATTATAGTCCACTCTAAGAAAGATGAAATTCGTTTGAACTGGGCATCAACCATGCATGATAAACAGCAAGAATGGAAGCAGGTTTTTTTTTTTCACAGCGCATGTGTTAGTTTCAGCTTCCAAACAATCTAGGAGCTATGTATGGTTGGTCTTGCATATTATCCTAATGTTTAACCGCAATACCAACAGTACGAGGCCGCAGTATTTCATGGCAAAAAAAGAAAATTGATGGTACGTTTGTTCGTGTTTGTCTTGCATTATTTAAGTCTCGTTTGCATCATCGTGCAGCGGAAGTTTGAACGGTTTACAAATTTATCACCTGTATGTAGATTATGTACAAATATACGCTTACTTTGTAAATGTTATTAGCCATAATGCAGTTTAGCCATGGTATATGCTTTCCCTCATCGGGCTCTTATGCGATTTAAAACTGTTATTGGATGACGTGATTTACAAAATTTTCTGATTGGTTTTTGGTGAAGGCCAATCGGCGAGAGCTTCTTGGTTTCCCTTTTGAGTATTAACTAGACCAGAATGCACGACGTTTGCTTACTGAGAAGAGTATAGACCTGTATAGAGGTCCGTTCTCTAATTCCTTCATGCTTGCTGTTTTATTTTATCGAGCTTATATAGATAGCTAGAAGTATGTGGTAACGGTGCATCTATTTTGATCTATGCAATTATTATTAGTAAATGAGATCTATGGTGTGATTTCTGGGGACTCGGTGTTTGTTTTGCGAAACTAGTGCAGGCCAGTTCCTATACGAATCAAGAGAATTCATCATATCATTCATATCCGGAATTCATCATTGTGCGATAACCATTAAATTCCCAGCAATCAAACTCAATTGCACGATTCAAAACCAGACAGAACAAAAATAAAAGAGTTCCGCCCAAGGATTTGACGATCACTCGAATTGATCTCAAAGAAAACATATTTGACTTGGACCGACGTCAGGAGGTTATCACAGATGAGAAGAAAAGTACACAGTTTCCAAACCGCACAATTAATTTGACCAACTCGCCGCTTGTACGTGTATTAGGGCTTGATGATTCGATAACGCTGAGAGGGCACACCATTTCTGTGACCGGAATTATCTGTGCGGTCGGCTCGAACTCCACTCTGCTGAGGGGTCCTCTTACATAAGAATGAAGTGTAGCACAAACCAATAAATCCATTTATTTTTAGGTGCATATTTCCCATATATGTTAACACTTTCCCTCGATGTTCAATCAGATTCACTTTTAGGGCCAAGCTGTTTTCTAGGCTTTGTTTTCTTTCGTACTCTAGCTTGTATTGGTGACATGACCACTCCGAAACGTCGTTCATTAAACATTTTCCTTCTTTAAGGTTTAAAAAAAGATTAATCAAATCAAGGAGGTGTGCGTGTTTGCACGGTTTTTTAATCAAGCATCACTAGAAAACGCAAGAACTACTGCAACACTCAAGGGAATGACACGTGCTAATATGTTGCATTACTCACCTGATTCAGTTGAAAACCTACTTAGAATATTCTTTGTAACATGAAAAACATTTTTCATTTAAATATGATACCTAAGGCATAATATTTCGAAACACTCGAGACATTTTCCACCAAATTGCCTTGTGAAAATGCGAAAGTAGACGGTTGAAAGAGACGGTTGACTAGCTTTATTTGGCTTTTTCCTTTAAAGCTGTTTGAAATATATTTTTGTTTTCCTGTTAGATCATATAACAGAAAACATCTCTCGAGTCAACTGCTGATTCAATACTGCTTTACTGTTTGTGCGCTCACAACAGTCCAATATCCTACCAAAGTACTTCCTCCAATGTTGAAATGACTAAACCTAGTATACTTAAACGAACCCAGTAATAGTAAATTCTATGGCACTATTCAAAGAGAACCAGCTATCATTTAATATCGCTTAATAACTCATAAACGATAAAAGGAGGTTCAATAGGCGCTTGTCCATTCCTCTTACAAGAAATGGCTTAAAACTGTGAGGTGGATGATGTTATGATGGTAAGAACGCAAAGACAATTTCCGGGGGTACATGCCCTTAGGCAACCCCCACTACAATCTTGGCGCCTTAAGTCCAACAACATGTTTCATGATGAAGTGTTCTCCACCCGGAACGTACATCGTACAACGGTCGCTATTGTTTATATGAAACAAACCGCAGTATGGACCGGATTATCCACGTCATACTGCGTCATCCAATCATAGGCCTTAAACGTCGGGTTGTCTCCGCACAACAGTTTCTATGTTTTGAACACTATACATTGCAACGTTTTAAATTTTATTCAGACATATAGATTCCTTGTCCCAGATGGGAATCGACCGCACGTCCCTTCGTATACTAGACGGATGCTCTAACAAGATTTTTTCCCCGCAGACTTCGCTATGAAATCTTCAATTTTCAAAAAAATAATCGTGATACTTTTTCCTGTGATATTTTTAGTATCTTTTTGAGTACAACCAAGAAAAGCCTGCTAAAGGTTAAATTTCGTCTCTGCTACTTAATCCTAAGGTATCACAGTCAGTCTTGAGTAAGGCCTTGGAAGATTAATCGAAGTCGTTGACTACAATGCTCTTTGCTTTACTTATTCTCTCCATCGATTATATCCGCGCAAAACCTGGAAATCTAATCCAATCAGACAATCATAGCCTATTCGTTTTCTTTTTCAAGCTGCTTTCGTTGTATCAAGATATGTATGGCTCCGTTCTATTACGTATGGACGGAAGCCTAAAAAAACGATTTGAAATTAAGAAGTTGGCTTTTAACGGATTTAGATAGAAGCAAAGTAGAGTGGGCGAGAGGCGGTCCACACCACTCGCGCTTCCCTTTCATTTTTTAAACGTCCTTAAAATATCTAGTGCAAAATCTCTAGGAAATTCCTCAGATTCTTATTTTTAAAAAACACGACTTATATGCTAACAGAACGCGTTCAAAAGGCGTTACTGACTATCAAGTGGTCAGTAAAACATGCCAGGGATAATTAGATCTCGAATCTGCAAGGATCACCAAGCTGGTAATACTAATACGATACTCCAACGACTTGACCTAAAGTTCAGCCATAAGTGGGCATCAAATCGCATTATGATGAAAATATTATGTAAAACCTAGGCTAAAGGATTTCTTTTCAATATCTTTTCAAAAAGGGAACAAAACACGCAGCCTAATGGCGACACCCTTTGTTCCTCAGAAAGTAGTTCATTTTCCAAACGTTTGCATGTATTCTTACATTATTCATGTTGTCTAAAGCCATAGAGACTGAAATTTTTTTAATTTCTTTTGCAATGTCTGACAGAAGTCACTACTAGACACTAGGTTTGATTAGGACCGATTCACACACGCAACCATTCTACCATTAAAAACTTATTAATATTGTAATCCTCGTGGCCAGTCTTCTGTTCATGCACAGGGAATCGGTAAACGATACGACTCGTTTTATTGAGGCATTGTCTGTGTTGGTTGGAACATCACTTTTGTCAAAATCCGGTGTAAACATATTTTTGATAGCCATTATAGAAAGTACTGTGTAGCTTTGCATGGGGCCTAAAAATTGTCAAATGAGCTAAAAATGAGAATCACGAGAACCAGGAAACAGAGAAGAAAAGCTGTCAGATATAATAGGATAAAGTATAATTCGTACGATTATTCTGTCACAAATGTATCTTATTTGTACAAAGGGATTTAAACTAAAGCTCTCGAAATGTAGCGATTTTTATACCCTCTTATATTGAATTTTAGTGCTCGTCAAAAATTGTTTAGACTGAATTTCTTTAGTAAGTTTGTTTCGGGTTAAGGGTAAAAATGGTGTCTTGTAATATTGACATCAGTGATATCATTTAGCTATCCGTTTTGTTTCAAAACTAGCTAGAGTATCATGCAAGACAAAAAATAGACTCCTCGAGTGCTCTATAGCTCCCAGAGTGTTTATATCGCAGTATATAGACACAAGCGGACGTTTGATATCGCTTTTATAAAATATTTTAGCCTGATATCTCTGTCCTCTGATATAAACACGGTAGCCAGCCAATCAGCGCGCGAGTTGTATCTCAAATATTTTATAAAGGTAATCAAAACACTTGGATCAACCAAGAAAAATCTCAAATCTGAAAAATAAATAGATACGAAATATTACAATATTTGCTCATTTGGGTGACCTCATGCGAGAAAAAGGCTGAAAAAATTATGTTTACTCAGTGGACAAAATATGAGATATGAATCGAAAAATATAATACAATGTGATAGAGATTGTTTGTTCATATGGCTGAAAGTAAATGAACCAAATAGAACCAGAAAATTAATATCGGGATATTTACTCCGCAGTGTGTCTATAAAGACAACTGATAGAACAGAAATAACACCAGCAGGACAGGCGATTAGTATTTATTCAAGTATTAGACTGGCTGAACGACAATATAAAACAATCTCGAAAATTAACCGAATTGATTTGGCGTTTCGCTGTGAATATTGGTAAAAGATGATATATGACCTACTTGCAAGAACGTTGTCATACGAAGATAGGAAATTAGTGATTTAGTGGGATAGGAATTATATTAAAAAACAAAAGAAGATCACTGAAGCTGAACTTTTTCTTTTGTTTTTAATGAATTCCTTTCTCACTAAATTACTAATGTTCTGTTCTTGCAAGTAGGTGTATTGTCGTTTTTTGCTTGCATGGGGACTTTTTTTTACTATTTTGGTTCACGATGATCCCACGCTGCTAGATCTAGATATCGTCATCAATTAATTGTCATATAATGAGGAAGATTTCTTTCACGTCATCTTTCTCGTTCTTGTAACCTAGGAATGGCTTTGGATATCGACAACACTTCTCATTAATGCCTCATATGATAATCATCATGATACTTTCAATGACACCAGATACAACGTTGATGTAACTGAACTTGTCATCTTCATCAACGAAGTATAATAATATCTTAATAACTTAATAGGATAATGATAATAACAATGATAATGAAAATGACAGTAATGATGATTATGGTGATGATAATAATATTATGATCGCATCATGTTCATCATCATCAACTCGTAACCTTATCGACAAAAACATGGAAGCTATGTTAAATATTGCTGATCGTGTGATTTCTCATCGTCATCATAATGCATTATCCTCCATCATAAACTCATTATCATGTAATTTATCATTATCATTATAAGCTATGTTCAATTTATCAGCATTAACATCATGATTATTAGCACTATTATCTGTTAACAATAGTCTGGGTTCCCTGTGGCAACTTTCCAAACAAGCTAAAACATATGTATCTTCATGTCAGCATGATTAATTCCCTAATCTGCTCCCCCTCAATCTTAATTCTAGACCAATTTTTCTACTGAAAACAAAGAGGCACTGATTTTTTAAATTTTGTTTTGTTTTTTGGCTGGACTCAATCTCCTACTAAGTATAACAGTGCCTCCCAAGCAGGGAGGAGGCGGGGTTTGCTAGCGTGTCATGTGACTCCTGACGTGAGTGATGAGATCAGGATATGGATTAACCGGCAAAGCATTTCCGTTTTATAGTAAAGGGGTCAACCCGAGGTCCTCTAGCCCAACGTTTTCTTTAAAATGTTGCTTTGTCGTGGACTTCAAAGATGCCGAAACGATAACAAAACACTTGAAAAAGCGAGGGGATGAAATCTGGGGTGATCCTACAGTAGACAAGATAATGCACTGTGCAAACTCAGGGGGAAAAATAAATCCCTAATCGAAAGATGTTTCAATTTATAAAAGATTGGGGTTGCCATCAAAAATAAATGCGGTTGACAAATGGAACCACTTGTCTGTTTGTTTGGTTTGGAGCCAGTGTTTTCGCTGTTTAGTATAAATATGACTTGTCCGTCATCTTTTTGCAGCCAGCCGGTAGTCGTGGTCTAAAGTAAAAGTGGGCGGGCACTACAAGTGCTGGATGTCAAGTAAACTGGGCCTCGACGCTTTCCCAAAGGTTCACATTCTTCATCGTCTAAGGTAATTTATCACATGATAAGCAAGGAATAAACATTGTAAGCTTGATAAATGGTAAAAACAAAACATTCGATGGTGCAATCTAGAGGCCAACATGTGATACAGTCGTGAGGACCATAGATTTCATTTTGCGGAAAATGTATTTTTTATCTCGAGACTTCTGGCGCAGGGCGTATAAGCTTTCGGGGCATGCTGTAAGAGCCTCTTGAAATAGGTTTGAATAAGTGCCCTTAAAAACACTTAAGAGAATTGAGTTACTTGATGCAATATTGATTAATAGCTTTGAATCTAAATTATATATCACAATCAGCTTCAAGCAGACACCAAAAACACTTAGATAAAAAACTGCAATCCCTTTTATGTCGAGAATGGATTACTTTGCCATTCACATAGACATAAATAAGATAAAAGCCAAAGTTTGAATAATACATTGTTAAATTAAAACAAAAAAAAACAAAAACAAAAACAAAACAAATAGAACGAAATGAAATGAGAGGTTAAACTACACAGTTAAAGCTAATGAACTGATTTCTCAAAAATTATCAATTCGAAGAAAGTTTATAGAAAAGCCGAAGCTGTTTTCAGTATAATACTCTTTTACCAGAAAGTAGAAGCAGCGATGATAAGTACTTTAGGGGGAAAAAAAACTAGAAAAAAAAGCCGGAGAGATGAATACAGAAATACCATGAATATATTTTAAAACCATGAAAAACGTAGTATACTGAAAGGATATGCGGAACTTGGAGTCCTGTCTGATTTGTTTTGTCAATATTCGTTCTGCTCTAATATCATCTACACTTGCAAAGACCCTGGGGGCATGTTCAAGCAGGGTTGTTTTGGATTTTCTTTTATAGCACATATCTCCAAAGAAAAAAACTGTCTAGTTAATGTTAGTGCTGGCAGTTTCATAATGAGTTAGTTCCAACATTGGTGTTCTTGTATGGTTTTAATTGGGGAAACGCGAACGTAAAAGGAAATCGAACTTCAGAGAATAAAAATGGGAACTGAAAAACCTTGTGGCGTTCGAGGTGTTTCTAAGGTAGAAGAAAAATTAGCTAGTTTATTGTTTTGGGAAACAAGTTAATCAACATTATAGTAAAATATAATACATAAATTTCACAACTCACTTTCAAAATAAATTGGGGAAAAACGATTTTGAAACCTGGTAAAACTAATTTTCGGGAAAACTCATCGTTTGACTGAGCCTTTTGTCGTTTCAGTCTTAAAACTATAAATGCCAAAAAAGCTTTTTCTGTTATCCTTCGGAGAGTAATAGGAATATTTTATTTAATTTGCATTGACCAAGAAAACCCCTCGCTCACTGATAAAAAAAAATTGAAAAGCATTCAACCCGCCCAAAAGAATCGTCTTCGCGTGGCTGTCTTATTACTTGGGTAAACAATTTCTAATTGAGGGATAAATAACCATTAGTAAAGATTTTATTCTTTTCTTTTGAAAGCAGGACTCGTTGTTCCTTCTCTGTTCCCGACCAAAACATGATAAATCATTAGCAATTTATTTTATGAAAAAACAAACAGCTGCTGTATGAGAGAGAGCAAAGCTTTCAAGGATCTTGATTTAATCAGTCTACAAAATGGATTCAGGTCGTCATTGGCTTGGATTTTCCCTCACCTAATGGAAGTGCTTCATGCGTCATAGCTCCTGATGGTCTTAAGAGGAACAAGAAAGCAAAAACATTGATTATAATAAACTTACTAGTCCTATCTCTAAACCTATGTCCGTTTATTTTCGGCTCCATTTAGTTTGGTTTGCCTCAAGCATCGATAACTGGATAAAAGCTTATTTGGATAAAACTGAGAGTAATAATAATAGTTATTATTAAGATATACACCGGTATAAGCAAACAAAATCGTTTAAACATAATAACGAGGATAAGTAATGGACAGGTTCCAGGGATGAAGGTTAATCCTAATTGTCTTAATCTAAAAAACAGAGCTCGGAGAACCGATTTAGAAGAGATTTAGTGAAAATAGTTTTCGTCCAGGGTCAAAGCGCGCCCTTGAAATTGTATGTAAATTTGTGGGAAGTCACTAAAAGCCCCCGAGAATCCAGATATGCATCACTAGTTCTTATCGTGAGTTTTTATCGGCAGTGTTTGCGTTTTCAAACTTATCTACGAGGCTCATCAGTCACCATCAGTCCAGGATCATCTGGCGATGTCCACTACTGTATTTTGTCATAGAGTTGTACGATTAAAACGTGGTGACTGTAGCTAACACGAGCTAACAATCGGAAGTCTACACACCAAATATGTGACTAAAATCCGCGATGAAGTGTCAAAGTGTAATTACAAAGGCAAACTTTGCCCATTTGGTACATTTGTACTGTCAGTTTGAAAGAAATGTTTGCTAGTAGTTTGACAGGGGAAGAAAGAGAAAATTATTAAAAGTTGCAATTGCCATGTCTGGGTTGCGAGCCGAGAGGGTGTTTGGACTATCTGAATGACCACAGAAAGGAAAACTACTTAATCATTTAGAAGAAAGGATTTCACGCGATACCTTGGAGGATAAAAATTCACGAAAAATGTGAAGAAAATGAATAAATAAAAGCTTATTTCAAAAATACGAATAATCGTACAAATGTACATATTTAGAAGAACTTTAGAAGAACGCAAATAAAGAATTTTGGTTATAAAACAAATATTTAAAAAATCAATGAAAAAAATCAAATTGTATCCTCAAACTTACACTATTAATTATACCAGACGTGTGAACATAGAGAAAAACAAACAAAAGTTATCGAACCCGAATTCTAAGCTCGGTCCAAGCACGACATTTGTAGAGTTTGGAAAAACGTATTTAATAGAAGCGAGAGATCACGTCCGTGGCGAAAGAACCTAAGGTCCGTTATGCGAAAAATGGTTAGAATTTATTGGTTATTTTCGCGAGCGAGATAGCTAGTATAACCTAGGTCAGTTTTTTGGACAATCTTAGCTGTCATAACACGTTGATGTTGTCCATTACGGTACACTACACAAAACAAACTACTGGCTTTCTTTACATTACTAAAGCGTCACCCGTCGTGTTAAATAGCCGATTGTGATTGGCTGATGTGTGGAAGAACAATTTCCCGCTAATTGGTTGTTTGCTGCTATTGGTTGCTCAGGACCTGAGACTGTAGAAGAGAGTCTTGACATCGACATAATACTAGCCATGCACGGTACATGATGGTTATATTGCAGGCTTTTTAGCGGAGCTGATGTTGTTCCTTCTTAGCCAACGCCACCATGCGAGTGCTGTTCAGCACACTTTTGCTAGTACAAGCCGTACTTTCGAATCAATCAGGTAAGAAATCCTTCTGAATTGAACACATTTGAACACGCTGCTTCGATCTTGTTAACTTGTGGCCTACTTTAGTTGTAGGTTTGTAAAAAGCGATCAAGTTTAGGATCGAGCCTCAAAGTCGGCCGCGAGACTCCTAAACTTGGTCACTGTGTTGGTTTTACGTTGTTAGGATTAATAACGATTTGTAGATTTAACAGAAGAAATAATTAGTTCAACCACGCGAACGAATCCTTTTGCATTCAATTGTGAATGTAAATTTCCGGTGGATTTACCTTCGCAAGTTTACTCTCGCGGCTCCGAATTTTCCTTCGCCTCTTCAACCTAGACCTTCCTCACTGCCCCATTTTTCTCCCTATTTGTTATAATACTGATTTATTTGATTACAATTGTTTCAGATATCCTCTGCTGTAAACAAACTTCTGGTTTTAAGCAATGTAAAAGTGCTTGTAACAAGGTACGAATCAACGTCGCTTTGGTTCAGTCTTTTATTGATGCACGGCGGGGCACTGCAAATGAGAATAGTCAAAGACCTCTCGCTGTTTAACGTGACTTGGAAGTGGGACAAGTGATCATTCGACTTAGATTGATTTGAAAGCGATCAGGATGTTAGCGATTCCGAAATACGCTCATCATGTCGACTCAATGGATTTCACACATATACAAGTTTATTATAATTTACTTCAAATTGATATCGGCTGGAGTCCAAACTTCGGCTTGAGCTAATCTGTTTTCTTTTATGTATGGCAGTTTGTCTCGCAGACCGAAGTAAATTTACGTCTTCGTGCGTTAAAAGAGCTTCCAAAGTTCTGTCCTGGGCATTTGGTAAGTCTGAGATTGTTTTGAATTAGTGATGGTGGGGTGCATTGAAGTTGTTAGATTTGCGTGTTGGGCTTATCGACTGCTTGGAGCGAGAGACTGCTAGGTAGCGCTGTGCCCAAGTTGATTATAGCTACGGCAGGGAATACCGCGGCATACTTTAGGTTCATGTTTGCTTGTTCATATTTCAGACGAAGCTTTGGCGCTGCTTGAACGAAACGAATCCAGGTGAGTCGCCACGATGTTTTGTATCTCTATGTCGAGCATTGTCATTCCAATTTCAACTAATAACTTCTGCAAATAAAGGCCTACCTTTTGATTATAGCCCAATTAGCGCCTAAAAAACTACAAGGCCATGAAGCTAAACTCGAACAATGTTTAATTCTGCTCGACTTGAAGTTAAATTAACTTAAGCAGATAGTATTTGGATCGATTTATCCAGCTTAAGGAGTGAAAATAGAGTGGGATGAAGGATTAGGGAAGCCTAAAGGTCGCCGAAATATTCAAGGTCTATAAACGCTTCAATGGTTTTCCATGCGACTTGAATCAACGTTAGCCGCGTGTGTTTTTTTCTCCTTTGGCCGAGTCTGGACGATTGCGGTTGGAGTTTATTTCTCTCTTTAAAATCGTTCGAAGTGATTTTAAGTAAATAATTGGTAATCACACGTGTCGTGTTTTGCGCTTAGCACTAGCAGACGTACTGGCTCTTATCTTGGGCTAGCTGCTAATGGCAACCTTTTAAGCGAACATCAATTTGCATCCAAAGTTGGACTAATGGAAATTTAATTGGGGAACGTATTGTTTCACTATCAACTGTTGTTTTTCATGTTTCCTCTGAGAATTACGACCCTAGGAATCTGGGAAAACCAATGAGGTCGAGATTGTAGGCTAGTTGTAAAAGAGACAAAGTGTTCCGGAGCCCGACAATGGAGAGCGAGAGGTCTTTTCGAAGTTGTTTTGTTCACCCGTCACTTCCAATTTGCCAGAAATGTGTGATGTGTTTTTGGGGGTTTAGTATGCTTTGTGATCATGCTAAATACGTGGATAAACCTATTTATGCCACAGGCGTGAATGAATAAAACATTAATCTCTTTGATAAAGGAAATTCATTGAATAACATTAAAACCGTTTCTCGGAATACAGTTCTCCAATCCAACTAGAGTGTGCCCTTTTTCTTCCCTCCCCGAGTTTTTCCACCTTTTAAATGGGTTTTGGTTTTAGCGATGTATTTACACAAATCGAACCTCCCACCGAGTTCTGGCTACTGCCTTTTGTTTGATGTAAAAACCATTATTCAATTGGGAGGAGACTAGGCTTTTTGAAGTGCCTCTGGTTCATGACGCACGAACGTGGCCAGACTTTGCTTCAACATCGCTATCTGATAGTTAGTTGTTGAGAGGTCCACTATGACTGTGCCAAAAATTTTCCTGAACTATCTTTCATATCTTGAAGCCCTTTTCGACCAGACCATCTCTCTTTGAATTTCGTCGTCTACAATTAAAAAAATCCATAAGGTAAAAACCCGCAAAGACCGCAAAACATATTCAGTCAAAAGCGTCATATCTCTCACTAATATTTGTTCGAAATGATAAATTCAAAGATGGTTTATTAAATATTGTCAATATCGGTGTACTTTAAGCAAAGTGCTCCGGAATATAAAAAAAAATCCCTTAATGGAATATTCATAGTATCTTAGAAGGTTCTAGACTACAGGGCATTTTAGCAATTTCTTTTGACAAAATTGCAGTTTACTTCAAACTCATAACTGAGTACAATGTCTTTTATCTTTCTAAAATAGAAATTGCCCATACTTTTCATAACCTTGCAGACTTGAAAGGTCATTCTCAAAGTTGGCATTGTCATGTACAATATTTAATCCCACTCTAAGTTAAATTCCAAACTGCAATCAGATATTTTATAAATTTGATAAAATGTAAATGTCCCTAGTAGGTCTGGACATGGTCAAAGGAGACTTGCCTTCAAATGAAGTTCCTCTGCATAAAGATATGGAACATTCTGGAGAGTTTTATTACAGGGCACAAGATAGGTTTCTCGTGCGTTAATTGAAATGAAACAGAACCCTTGGTGGCCAAGGGCAACAGTGTCACCCAGTTTAACTTAAATGTACTGCAAATTTTGGGACGAAAATGAGACAGTTTATCAAAAACTTCATTTGAGCATAATTTACTATGTTTATTGCAAGTCAATATTTTTGAATTCTAATTAGACATGCTTTACACAAGATATACAAATTTGTTTTATTTTATAAATAAGAGGTTATGCACCAATTGAGTAAATAATTTATATAATTCTTGATGATGTGCCTCATAATAGCTTGTGTACATGAAATGTCTTGTAATATGGCATTATGAATTACTCTATAATTTAATCTGGGATTGAAAGAATTCATCTACAAAAGATTTGAACAAGAGATGAATGAGACAGTTGAAATTAATGCTTCAATAATTATATGCAAGCAAGCTAAGCATAATTTTCATCAACCTTATCTTACAAAAAAAAAATTAATTGTAATTTTTAGAATTTTAAAAATTTGATGTAATTGATAGCCATTCTTTATAATTTCGTTTGGCTTGTTTTTGGAAATCCATAGCAACTGGACATTTATTATTTAATCTCTTTCTAAATATTGGTTTCTGATAATATAACAAAACAAACAACAGTGTTATTTCCTTGACTTCATTTTCCTGGATATTTATCTTCTCATCAAATTGTCTTCATGCTCTTGATATAAATTCTAACTTGAGCTTCTCTCAAACCTTTTTTTCTCATTTTTTCACTTTTCATATTTTATTTTCTATCAACACAATATTTAATGGCCAAGTTAAAAATATGAGTTGAATCCTGTGTGATGTTTTCAAGCATATTCTGAGTAATATTGATATGTGATGTTAGTTTTTTTAAACAGCAAATTCATTTTAATGTTATTCTATAAAAATGATTCGATTTGTTTTAGTTGGACATCTTATATTTTTAAATTATATTTTTTATGTTTATATCGATTATTCTTACTGCAGTATTTTATTATAATAAACATAACATTAACATTCATTATTATTATTGTTACTATTATTATCATCATCATTATTATTACTAAAATATAAAAAGTAAGCATTATATACAATATTTGCAGATAAAATTAACAGAACTACTCCAACGAAACTTTAACTATGCTCTTTATACATTGGCTACTTTGTGCAGTTTGTAATCTTATCTAATGCAAGGCTATAGTTGGTTTAATGTTTTTTAACCAGATGTTGAGACAGGGTTTATTTTTGACTTATTTTACTTTATTAAAATAGTGAGTCCTTCCAAATGGATTATTCATTTAAAAACTGTCATTCAACAAGGTCCTTAAAGCAAGTCTTATAGATAGTCTTAATTTATTAATATGGTTTAATTTAGTATGGTTTTAGATTGCAATTGCTTTTGATATTATCTAAAAAATGTATTCATAGTTTTTAATGTACTAATATTAAAAGAAAATATTATATCTATGAACATAATATTACTATTAAGTTCTATATCTTTTTGCTTTTAATACAATGTATTATATACATATATATATGCACTTGAATTGTACTTTTAATACTCTTATGTACGATATTCGTATATGAGGTCCATTTATAGTATATATGTCTACTTATGAGAAAGTTTCATATATCAATCCCCCCACTGTCAGAAATAGCAATTATTTATGAAAAGCGTGCATATATATAATGCTTTTAATACTTGTGGAATCAAGTAGAATCTTTTATCTATGAATATATTAGCATCTTTTTAATTTTATTATCTGTTGCATCAATAATATTTCGACCTAGAATTGTATTGCCTTTTACACATCAATATTGTTTCCCATTATTTGCTTTTACTTTAATGTTAAGTTTAATATATAAACACGAAAAAAATATGAATTGCAGCTAATTGGCTTTTTTCTGATTTAGGTTTTTATTTTGTCTCAAAATATATAAATCCATTGTTTTGTCTGCAATTACTTTATAATCCTAAATAGACCATATAGTTATGTCTTCATGTTAATGCATAGACTGTGTAGATTTTAAGTATATTTCTTTTAATATATAATGTAACTTATTATCCATGTAGTCTTGTCTTAATTTGGTTGTAAAAAAGTCCTTCGATTCCATTTGCCACGTCTTTTTATTTTTAAATTATTGAATTTATGTTGTTACTTTGGTGTTATGCGAGTAATATATGTCTATGCAATAGTTATAAGTAATTATATTATAGGAAGTACAAAGCAATACTTATCTTTCTTTTATTGTTTTATTCCAAAAAAATTCTCTAGAGACAAAATTTTAAAATAATATAGCCTATCTTACTATTGTACATGATGTGTTAACAAGTGTTTATTTTCTAAGAATTTAAACATAGTCCATAATATTTATAGTCTCATGTAAGCAATATAAAACTAAAGAATGTTTATAAGATCAAAACAGCTGCTGTACTTTTGTGTATTAGGGTACTATCTTTTCTCTCTATTCTTTTATTTTGTTCCTTTTCTTTTTTTGTTCATATATAAGACATTTTCATTTCTTCTTATTCTTCCTTTAGTTTTCATTTACCGTTTGGCCTGGCTAATATCTTATAATGTTTAATATATTTTTGTTTTATTTTGTTTGACACATTTTCTATCCCAGTAAAAGGAAAAATAGAAATCACTTTTGAAAATAAACTTTAACTTACCAAAAATTGTTCTTTAATAAACCAAAAGAATTGAAAACTTTCACCCTTTATTTGCAGAGACGATATCAAATATTTCATCCATTTAATATTTAATATATATCTGTATTTACGTTTAGTCACTAAGTATTAAATCAGAATTATTAAATTTTGGTTTCAAACTTATGGTAAATTTACAAATTTTTATATTTGCAACTTGTCTATTACAAATAAAAGGCCAGATTCAATTTCCTGTTCCACTTTTCACATAGATGCAGATAAGGCAGTGCGCCATGTGGGATGGGCTCAGACATCAAATAAGAACTAGCTCACTAGATACACTGTGCTGACTAGGCCCAATTCAGGCCGAAACAGCTGTCCACAGTTTCTAGTTGAGCTGGCTCATTTTTTATGCGACTTGAAGTTGTGAAATGCTTGTATGGCACTCTCCTTCAGTCGTTTCATCTAAGGCTCGTAATTTACCTATCACACTTTTCACATAGATTTTTTAACAATTTATGATGTATGTTGATATTTTAAACCAGACATTCTAATAACTGATAAAAACATTTGTTTGCATTTTTCATCTTTGTTATTATTTTACATTATTAATGATCCATGTTACTTCTTTTTTTTTTTGCAGGAACTAGACAATATCTAGAATCAAAGTTACCAAACAAGGCTGGTGTGTGTTGCCTGATGACATCAACATCAAAATGCCGTAGAGACTGTTTAAACGGAAACAAACAAGCTTTGAATACTAGCTGCTCAGATGTAAGTGACATTTTAGGATACAAATGCCATATAAGACCTTCAAGTGATTAATTACACATGCGATTTTCTGAAAAATTTAATTAAGAATCCATAATTGCTTAGGGAACAAAATATCCTGACTATAATGAAACTTTAAACAATAAGTTGAATTTTACAGGTATTACTCCCTGCAAGGGCTTCTATCGTAAGGTTTGCTCCACACAATGCTCATCTCACTTTAATTTTTATGGATAGCAAAAAAAAACCTAGAGAAAAACCCTGGTTTTTCACGCATCCTACAAACTCAACTCACCTAATTTAACCCACAAGCAAGGGTTACCCTATGTACGAACCACGCAGCGGTGAGAGACAGCACAAGCCACCATGCCAATAAATGTCAGTTTAGATTATAATAGCCTTTTGGGTCTACGAGGTTTGTTTTTCAAGTAATATGGGAATATGGAGAATCCTCCATGTTGTGATGTTACTTTTCTTTTTCTGTTATCAATTTTGATTGAATTTTCCTTGCAGATACATTTAATATCTTGTGTGACAAGACATGATGGTAAATTACATTGATTTTGATGTATACTTATATATTATACTAATATTAACAGTTACATGTAAAAACTATGCAATGTAAAATATAAAATACTTAAGACACTATAGAACAGTAAAGGCTGCATTAAGCAATTTTATATTCATTTAAAAAATTCTGCAGGCATATAGTGCACCGTGCTCTAGCTTGCACATATCTGTTATGCATGATCTTGTTACAGAAATAAAACTCCAGTGCTATAACGTAGTATTGCACATGTATGTATCCATGCAAGCCTATCTGTATAGATAAAGGTCTGATCTATTTTAATGCTTTATTTTTCAGCTACAGCAAATTGTTGCCAAGGAGCCTCAAAAAGCTGTATCAAAGCTTGCAAATTGGTAAGAGAAATTGTTCTTTGGGATAAAACCAAAAAAACTTGTGCAAAGCCATAGCCATGCGCACCACTTTGACAATGGTTCAGTTTACAAAAAAGTTGGTCCTGTTTTTTTATTTACTTCCATAATAAATATTGATTACAAGGGGACAAAATGGTCTGAAGGTTAAGAGTGCAGGTGCAGTTAAAACTGGACTGATCATACTGGTGGCTACGGCCGTCATGTGTAACAAACTATATGGTTCTTTTACTAGCTTTGATGGAGTAATTTAACAAGGACTTAAACCCCTATCCCCATCCCTCAGACTATACATCTGCCTTTAATCTTTGAGCAAAGTGGTGTACTAGAATTTATTGTTTTTCTTTCTACAGCTTTTGGCATCACAACCAGCTAGTAAAAATAATTTACTGCATAGAGTTAAAAAAAATTGCAAAATGGGAGGACGTCATGTATTTGAATGTGCTAAAAAACATGGTATGTAGAGGATTATTTACATTGTCGTAGTTGTTTGTTTCATGAAGAAGTGTGAGCACATTATTAATGTATACATCCATGCTATGGGCTTTAATTGCTGCCAAATTTAACATACCAAAATAAAAACCAGCCAGCTTAACATACAATATCAGTTTAATATATAAATTGACTATGCATATAAGCATGCAAATATATTATTGCCCGGTCATTTTTTTGCATGCCATGCTGTATTTGAAATGTTTAACCATGATATTTAGGGTTTTGGTATTGAAAAAGTTCTGGACAGTTATTAAAATTAAAGGTTTTTTTTTTGTTTCAGTATCCACCACAAAGAACCCTGATGGTATGTGCAGCTTTGATCAGTTGTCTAAAAGCAATTTTTAAATAAGGGTTAAAATGCTATGGCAAGGGTTTGCATTGCAATTCAAGACCAAGGGCCACAGACCAGAGGTCTTGAATTTTAATGCAAACCTAAGCACGTACATTTTAACTGGCTAAATATCCAATCAAGCCCTATTTCTAATGTTGATGTAGGGTTTGAAATTGGATGGAAAACTTGTCCCAGCATCAATAGCATCAATGCTGTCTGTAGGACTGAATTTAAGACCCTGGACCAGTTTTCCATCCAAATTCAAACCCAACATCAAACATTAGAAATAGGGTGTGGTTTGTTATTAACTTTTATGAATGTCAGCTATAAGTATGTATTATGTTTGATATGCCAGGGTGGTGGAATAGGATTCCATAGAGTATTATTTCTTTATTAATGGTATATGGATACGCAAGCAAATAATCTGAAATGGAAAATCATTACACCCAGCATTATTTCCTTTTCCTATCACATAAAATGGATGCTTCAACAAATGGTTTTATCTTATGCATTACTGATATTATTTGATTAATTGATAGTAATTTGACTAACATAAGAAATACAATTTTAGGTTATAAGCAATTGAAATGCTGCTCAATTGTAAAGGATCCTGTATGTAGAGAAAGTTGCCAAAAGGTAAGTTTAATTTAGAAAACAAAATATACATTCTTTTCACAGAGGTTTTCCATGATCACCTACTGGCAGCCATGCTAAATGGGAGACCAACTAAATCCTTTTATTAAACTGCAAAATTGAATTCTTACTCATGTAAAATAGTTTTTTTCATGCGATTGTATAAAATATTCATAATATACGGTTGAAATTTATAATGGACGCATATACAGTAAACCTAGCCAAGGTTGTCCACATAAGTATAACATCATCTTCTTCATCATCATCTTCTTCTTCTTGACTTCTGTAGTTAGCCTGTTTAATAGAGAGGGTTCCTTAACTAAATTGAGATATTACACTATTTACCATTATTACTGTAAGCTTTCAGTTTAGATATTATTGTTAAATGTCCTGCTGCAAAAATATCCTTTATCATTCTTTTTCGCTTTTCAAAATTTATTTAGTAGACATTTGCCTCTGCCATTTTCATTTTCCATCAAGATTAAACACGATGTTTTTTGCCCTCTTGCAGGGACATTTAATAAAGAATTTGCAAGAAGCCATGGATTATCTAACTAAGGCATGTGGCAGTCCTTTGGGAAAAAAGGAGAATAATGCAATGTGGAACTGTTTCTTGAAAGTCGAGGGTGAGTAGTTCCTGCCTTTTCCTTTCAAACTGGGTCTTGAGGTCCTTAGGTTCCTTGTTTTCTTACCTATGGGCACTACAGGACAAAAGGGTTTTCTTTTGGCTTCTCCAGTTTCCCATATCATTGTAAAAATGAACACGGATGCAAGTTATGTATTAAAGAGTGTGGAGTGAAATCTAATATGTTTGGACACCATTAAGCTGTCAAATAAATCAATGATGATGAAGATGCCAATGATGATGATTGTAATAAATGATACTTATTCATTTGTTTCGCGTTTGAGGGCCATCCATAGAAAGACTCCAGCATTTCAACTGCAACCCACTAGATTGTAGTCATCATACTTACTACCTCGTTAATTGACTACCATTTTAATGACTGTCAATCAAAGAGCTGCAATCCAAAAACACAAGAACTCAATGGAGATGTTGGGCTGAATTAAAGATTTTAGAGGATCAGGGTACAAACATCTTTGGTTTAGTGTAAAATCTCCCTAAGGATATTGTTTTTTTAAAATTGTATTTCTTTGATTGATAGTCGTTAAAATGCTATTCCAGAACTAACTTCAAACTTTAACAATAATAGTTATTAAATTAGAAATTAAATCAGACTTAATTTTTGTTTTCCAGGACCAACAGAAATACCTTTTAGTGAAGAGACGATTAGTCCACTTACAGGTACACCCAGTAAGTTCACACTTGCAATATTGTTTCCATTCAACACTTTAAATATTATGACAATATGGCTTGCTTTTTGAACGTTTTTTTTTTCAAATGCTTAATCCAACTTTCTCCAAGATTCATGACTAAAAAAACTTGAATAATGTTTAAGGTATATGATTGTGAGGCATTATTTTATTGTAATAGTTAAAGAAACCTCATTCATTTGTGTTCTCAGAAATGGATGGAGCTAAGCGACATTGCTGTCCAAAGGCTGCTTCAACGAATTGTTTTTGGCTTTGTGTAAAAATGTTTAAATCTCGATGGAGTGCCTCCCAAACTTATCCTGAGTTTGACATGAAGTGTGCCTACCAGCCATCGGAAGTGAACTTGATGAATTGTTTAGCTGATGTATCAAAGCCTTGCCAGCTTGGCTGCACTGGACTGAACTTCTGCACCAACTTCAATAACAGGCATACAGAACTGTTCCGTAGTTGTGATGCCAAGGCAGACTCATATGCAAAGAGTCACATGCAACATTGGAGTAAAGGAATCATCAATGTTCCTGGAATGCCCATTCTTGTACAGGACATCAAAAAGTGTTTGCCTGATACATGGAAGGTGATTTGATTTACTAATGATACATCATAAAAGATAATAAATATTGATACACAACCAATAAGATTACTTAAATAATCTTCCAGAAAGATATAGAACTCTCGTACAGGACTCGCTAGAACCAACATTTTAAATATGCATACCCAAATACAAATGGCACACCAAAGAAAACCTGTGTTCACCGATCAAAAGAATTGTAAAATTGTTTCAAAATCTTTTAAGTTAGAGACAAACAATAGTTCAAGTAATAATCTTCTCACATCTTTAATTTCAGGCCATTGCTTGCTTACTACAGATCAAACCATGTAGTGTAAAATCCCATAGAAGTACAATCTGCAAGTATGTGTAACAAGTCAGAATTCTTAAATCTAGTCCCATATGACGTTGCAGGGAAAGCACAGGTGGTGTAGTTATAGTTGTGAGAGTGCTTGCCTCTCGTCAATGCAACCTAAGCTCAAGCCTACCAGGCTTCGTGTTGTATGAGTAGAGTTTCTCCCTTGCTTCAAGGGTTTTTCCCTGGGTTTTCCAGTTTAGCTGGTTCTTTTACTGTTCTTGATCCTCAAAGCTTCCTATTTATTAGCCAATATCCCAGGCAGCAAATTTACTAGTGTCCATTTTTCTTTTAATGATATTTCTTTTGTTCATATATCTTTTAGGTCAGATTGTATTGAGATTTTACAAAAGTGTGGTAACTCAAGTAGTTACTCTAATTTAAAGAAAGTTGAAGAAGTTTGTAATAAGTTATCGCCCAATGAATCCAACTGCATTTCCATAAATAGTTATCTGAGTAAGTACTGATAGAAATGTACTGTTGCAAAAATATGCAATAAAAGCCTTGAATAAAACCTAACTACATCATATGTAAATCCTATAATGCCTGGGGGGAAAGGCTTAGAACAGAATATGAACTGATAGCCTTTGCTATAACAAATGATACCAATATCAATACAAAAATGTTATTTAAATGACAGGCTTGCTGTACCAGTGCAGTGCTCATATTATTTGTTTCTGAAGTGATACCAATTTCTCTATAAAAAATCCCTTGTATTGTAAAGTTAACTTTAATGTGTTATTCATTGCAGAGCCTAGTAAATATAAAGATGTCACTGATGAAGGTACACAAAGACTTGGGATAATAACTGAATATTAATTATTATTATTATTATCATCATTATTATCATAGAGTGCTTGCACAATAATAAAGGAAACAAGGAAATTCATAAAAGAAATAATGTGATATGTTTTGTTTTCAAGTTATTTATCAACATTTCTATTTGGTGCTATTTCATTGATTAAGTGCAGACACTACAACCATAAATAAATATAAGCATTAATTGGCATTAACTATGTCATAAATACTCAATAAAATAACTTTGTATTTTTCTTCCAGTTACCCATCCCTGCAACCCAAACCCATGTGAAAAGAATAAGATGTGTGATATAAATAGAACATGTTATGCCGCATCATTAGATGGCTGTGAACCACACAATTGCGTACCAGGTAATCAATATGCCTATACACATACAATTTTAATATTGTACAATATGAGTTAATAGTATTAAAATAGTTTATAGATGCTCTCCAAGTATTCAAATGTTTGTATTAAAAAAAGAAAATTCATAATAAAAAAAACCTGAATATGCATGTTAATGATTAACTGACAGGCTGTCCACTTGGAGATGCTTCAAATTTCCTCGTTAGGATGGGAGAATATGCAAGAGTAAGTATTGTTGTCTCACTTCCACAGAAATTTTTACGCTTTAAAAAATGTTTTGTACATATTTCTCATTTTTGTTTGTCCTTTTGTTTGTTTTTTCTAATGGCTATTCCTTTGTTAGGTACCTGTAGATTCTGGTCGTGAAGGATGTTTTAGAGTTTGTCACTGTGGAGGGCAAAGCAGGTTAACAAGTTGTACGATCTTGAACTGTGTGCCCAGGAGGGACTGTCCAATAAAAAGCCAAAAGGAGCTAACAAAAAGTAAGACTTGGAATTTGTTGGAATATGATAATACTTATACAGCTACTGTATTTTAAAAAAAAACCTTGTCAGGCTATAGGTCATTATGAGAAGAAAATGGTTTGGTCTACTACAAATAACATTGAATTAATCTCAACACTAATGTCCATGTTCTTGATGAGCATAAAATGCAGAACCACAAGTCATTCCAGCTATTTTTGAATCTTGGAATAATCTCATTTACTTTTTCGGCTATTGCCTATTGCATATGGCCTTTGGCAAAGGAAGTGATGTAGGTGTAGATTTGTGGCGTATAGGGGCAAGTTCTTGAGCTTTAGAAAGTTCTCGTTCCTTATCAACTATCAACCTTATTGGGCCAAGGAGTTTATCAGTTGAGTTACTGACAACTGTCATATTCTATAAACAAGGTTTATTAATCTATCCATTGCCATGGATGCGGTGGTAGTGTTAGTGATTTGCCAGGTTTACACCAACCAATTTTTCTCATGACTGGAGAGACAAGGAAAGTTAAGATATTTGTTAAAAAAATTCAAGTGCATGGCTAAAATGACTTGTTATCCTCAAGGCTTTAAGTTTAACACTCTTATCATTAGGCCACACTATCTCTTACTGTCATGTGTAATGGTTAATACAAGACTTTGATTACTAAAGAACTGTTTGTCTCTGTAGAAGAACATGGAGAGCGGTTCATGGTTGGCTGTAACTTCTGTGCCTGTTTTGCTGGAGAGTTGATGTGTACCAAAAGACAGTGCCCTGAGCCACCATCGCAGATCCCAGATGTAGAAACTGGTAAGAACTATAGAACACCAAGTTTTTGTCTCATATGGAAGTCAATGGTTTGGTATATGAAACACTTTGTTTTGGTCCACATTATGAGGGGGATTCAGGGCAGGGGGGTGATTTGGGTGACTCTTTTTCCACACCCCTTTAAAGAAAAATAATAAGAACCTAAGAAAGACAATATGTGATGCCTTTCTAGGTAACAGCCACCCCCCTTGAAATCTTTCTGGATTTGCCAATGCATTAATGTCATATTTTTGACATCTTGGCTGCAGTTGATTTGGGTGTACTTTATAACTAGGTGATACATATTAACAAACATATCTACCATTGAGCAGTCATTTATTGGCTATTGAATCACTATTTATTTCTTTTAGTAAGATATCACAGTAAGTCTAAACATTTTCCCATGCCTTTCCCTTTCCCAGAAGGTCGCCCAAAAAGAAACCAAACACCTATGTTCACAGGGTTGCCATGTGGTTGCGATTCAAAGCATAATCCAGTGTGTGCTTCTAATGGACAGACATACCCAAATCTATGTATTGCAAGGTAAAACCCTCAAGGAACATTAAATAAAAACTTTTTTCTCCCTCCTTCCTTTCATTCTTTCTATGACTTCTCTCTCTTCTTTGGTTCTTGATTTTTCTCTAACTCCTTATCAAGATTATAATCATATTTATCAGTCTTTCTTAAATGCAATTCATTTTCATTTCAGATGTGCTGGGTTCAAGGATTCCCAACCAGGAAGCTGTGAATCCATTGATCCATGCAAAGATAACCCATGTTCTAAGGGACAACGGTATGTACTTTAAAGTAATAATTATGAACACCACAATAGGCCTTCTGCAACAAACAGTCACTTGCTGATATATGACTTTGATAACAATAATCAATTCAGCTCAAGGTCTTTTGGGAAAGGATCTGTTGGATGGCAAACAAACTTTAAACTGCTTTATGTCTTGAAATCAAAAGTATCTCATAAGGGAAGTATCTTTGAAAAGATTTTGAATACAACATTGGTAATTCAGCAAAAAATCTTTCAATAAAGGAACTCCAAATTTTTTTTGCCATCCTAGAACAATCACATGTCAATCTATTGCAAAAGGCCTATTCCTAAACAAGACAGCTGAATTCCTTACTCATTGATCCATTGACCCTTTCTCTTTTAAATTGTACTTATCAAATGTAATCTTTCAACTTGAATACTTAATTCATTGTTGTCTATGATTTAACCTCATAGGTGTTTGATAGACAGGAAGACTTGTCTGACACCAACAGACTCTTGTAATCAGTACTTTTGTGGTAAGTTTGTCATTATCACTAAAATCTAACAATGTGCTTACCCCATGGTAAGGCTGTGATAATGAAATAATGCATCTCTTATCTTTTGGTTATCGGTGCAAGTAAGAAACTTGAATAGTGAATAATGAATAATAAGTTACCAGTATTTAATTGATATTTTGTATCATGTTTTGATTATATTATTAAGTAACACACCCACACCTTTATCAAGTTCAATAAAACACAATGAACCTACAAGGGAAAGGCCTAAGGCTTGCCAATTGTTAAAATTGCTTAACCCCTTTTCTATCAACAAAATATGATTAAAAGATACCGTCTTGCTTGATGACATTAGGCTACCTGTAGCAACCTTATCCCCCACCCTGTTAGCTAAGTCGTTAATAGCCTTGTTATGCTGTATGGGAGGTCCTGGTTCAAACCTTTGCCAGACCAACACTCAGGGTCTTAAAAAACTGAGAGGCTGCTGTCTTTGTAATTACATCTGCAAATGGTTAGACCTTCATGCGCCTTGGAAGAACGCATAAATAACTGTCCGCATTCAATAAGATGTTAAGAAGACCACAAGTTTATCTGTTGAATTAGAGTCATCCTCTATAAACAAAGTTGATCCATTTGTTTAGGACACACATACTGAAGGGTAGAGAATTGCTAGGTTGCATTGTTTACCTTGTAAATGTGTATTCATTCCTTCATAATTGCAGAAGAACCCCTTGGTGAATTCCAAGGTAGCCTATTAATGGTACTTACAAATGCTATTGACATTTTACCTCATAGAATTAATTTTGTTACAGTTCCAGAAAGTTCCTATTGTAAGGACATGCAATTAGAGCCAGTTTGTGACAACGAAGGACAACAGCACCCAAACCTTTGTTCCATTCACTTCAAGGGCAAACAACTTGCTTACAAAGGTTTCTGCAAGGTGAGGTGATAAGTGTATTTCTCTTAGGTGTCTTTGATTATTGTTCAGTGTAATGATGGAGTATTTTATGAATGTTACAGCCATACTGCAGGCAACCAACCAAACCACTATGTGGCATCAATGGAGAAACCTACAGCAGTGTATGTGCAGCCACCTCGTCAAGAGTTATAGTAGACTATGAGGGGCATTGCAGAGCTATTGGTCATCAAGTTGGTAAGATATTCTACTCTGCTTCTGTGATGTTATAGAGTTACAGGAAATTTTTGTGCAGAATTAAGGACACTTTCAAATCAACTAGAATATGACTACAATATAGAGTATATAGATTATCTAGATTAAGACCATCAAAAGTGTCAATAATAGACTGTTGGTGGTCTACGGCCAGGTGCAAGGTGGCTTGTCTTTAATTATACAAAGTTGACTTGTGTTCATTGACCAAAGAAATTAGTATTTTGCTTACATCAGTTTTCTGTTTTCAAGGATCAAGCAGCGAAGGCAGATGTAAAGATGTCAAGTGTCCACCTTTAGTGCCAGGCAACTGTGTTGGGATCCACCCACCAGGGGCTTGCTGTCCTCATTGTGGTGAGTACAGTATCATGTTATTCAAATACTAAAAGCACTAAAAGCCAATAATAGAGGCTATATGAAGTTTGTTGAACTTACTTCGTGCTACAGTGTTTGCCATATATAATAAGATAAAAATCCATATAAATGATAAGAATGATGCACCAAATAACCTAAACTAGGTTTGAATTTTAATCTGGGAATAGATTCCTTTGTTCAAAGCACATCTAGGATTAAATCATGGGTTAGCGAGATGGCTTTAAGTCGCTCGTCCAGGATTAAAATAGACAAAATTGAAACAAAATGGTGGGTCTGTTCAATTTTTTCGCATAGATATAGGTTTAAGAACTCTTCCATTCAGGAATACATTGACAGAAAACTTATCCATTATTTTAAAAAAAAAAACTGGTTTACAGTGAAAGACAAGTAAAAAATTATGCTGCTATTGCATTAGCAAAGTCTACAACTTCTCCTCAACTCTTTCAGTTGAGAGTGCAATTTCCAAAGCAGTAAAATAGATAAAGTAGAAGGGGGTTTGGTTAATCCACCCACTAATCTAGCTTTGAACAACAGTAGTGCACGATTTGAGAATTTAATATTGGTTTAGGTCTAATCCTAGATTAGCTTAAATCAAACAATGCAGCCCTGTAAGTGCCATATGTCTGAGTACTATCTTGATGTGACTATTTCATTGATTGTGTGGTTTTCTTGTAACAGCTGCTCAAATAAGAATCTTGGTCAGCCTGACGCAGCTAAGTATAAACAGTGAAGGATTACAAGATCATTATAAACCCATAACTCTAGAGCATCTACTTGTGGCACTCAGACGGCATGTCACCACGGTAGGTACAGCAATTGAGTTGTGGTGAGGTATCATCTTACTTAGATTTGTTATGCCCAATGAAAATATGCCTGACAGAGACTTTCAGAGTGAACAAATATAATGGCCATTGCAACATAACAACCTAGTAGGTTTTAGCCCATGAATTAAATTTGAGTCTAAAGAATAGAGCACCTAAGAGAAGTCACCATTAAAGATGTTCTTCTTTTTCTATTTCTATTGGTCATATTGGTTAATAATTACTTTAAAACACTGATCAAAAATAATATAGTAGGGTGATATTTATCCTATTGTGGTCTTGATAGGGTCAGTGTGAGCAAAAGGTTTTCCACTTCAAACCTCATGGGAATAAAATGCTTGAGTGTCATTCATGTTACTTCCATTTTAATAAACATGCGAACTCTGTAGTATTTTGTTTTGTGCTGCCCCAAGTCAAAAATAGCTGGGCAAAAATAAACTGAGTTTGCATGTTTAGGAAAATGGGCAGTAATGTGTTTTCTAGCATTCATCACTTTGTATATGTCTGTTCCCTAGTCACTCAAACCATTCAATCGAGGCTGCAAGGTAGTTTCAAAGGAATTGGCCTTGACTTAATGCTTTATTGTTTGACAAGTAAACATGAGTAGAAAGTGGATTATTATTGGTAAATGAAAAAAATATTTTCATGGAAATGAAACAAAATGAGAGTGAAATGAAATGGGAAAACATTACATCAAAGCTTACTCTGTCAATTGATATACTCACTCTCTGTCTTTTTTTTGTCTTAGACTGAGTGTGACTTGTTTGGATATCAAAGCATAGAAGGGGATCTTGTCATATTAATCAAGGCAATCACTAATAAACCCACAGCATTACAGGTATGGAACAAAAAGGAGTCCTTATAATAATTTTCAATTCTAATTAGAATGTATTGGATCATCCTAATAGGTGTATCAGGGGTTTTGTATCAGGATTACCAAGGGTTATTAGGCAGATATGCAAGCTGATTTATCTGTAAATTCTAAGTTTCATAATTGAATACAGAGAAAAATATTTAAAAATTCTTAATTGCCCCCAGGTTGTGTAGGAAAAGTGTCTCCGCATGACCCTCCGCATAGCATTATATGTGTTACTGGTATTCAGTTGGTAATAATGTGCTTACTTGTTCTATTTAGATTGAGGCTTGCAGTCTTGAAGCACAAAGAATAGAAGCACTCATAAATACTGGAAGTCCATCATTCACTTCCCATGTTATTCTTTCAACCTTGAAAGCTGCCAACACCCAAACTCCATCATTATCTCTGCGGCAAACTCAAGCCTCTAGCACAAATCATCTCCATATACCGCACTTAATTATCTGCTTGCTACAAATGATTATAATCCTTAAATGGTCTTTAAGGAGTTAGCAGTAGTGGTAAAAGAGGTAATTATTATAAATTAGTTGCTAAAGCCAACAAAGTATTTTTATGAAAGAAATCTAAAATTAATATAACGAAATATGGTCTTCCCAATTATACTGTTCTATAAACAGAATGAAGTATATAAATACAGGATAAATATTGTTATAATTATTATTCATATTGTATATTATATAAAATATATATGTTTTGTAAAGATAAAAAAAGCCAACTTGAAGAGCTACTTTGGCTCTAAAATTTTACTGGATGAGTTTTGTATGCTTTAAGAGAATTCCCTTTGCATTGATTTTAGAATAGGTTTATATGACTGCATTATAAGCTGTTACTGCAGTTTTCATAAACATGTGAGCTGCATACTGAAATTGTTTTTGCTGCTGTCAATCAAACCTTATCATTTGATACCTGCAGCTTGCAGACACAGTTCGCATGTTTATGAAATTTGCATTAAAGAACTCTACATTTTGGAGTTCTGCTTCTGTTAAGGACCAGCATTTCTCTTTTTCAAAACTAAACTAAATTTAGCCTGTGTATCGGCGCTTTGGGGAGAAGAAAGCCCCAAAAGAGCTGCTATGCATGCTTTAATTTCTTGACATCTTACTAATGAAGTAAAGAATAGAGAGGGAGAGATAATGAGAGTCCCTAGCACAAAATGTTCAGCATATTTTGGATGCACAAAAGCAAGGCATGTTAATCATCATGTTGCTCTATTTAGATATATCTAATTAAATTTAAAATCAGACTACTGAAACATTTAGTTGACAAACTGATGCCAAAGTCTAGAGCACAATTTATAAAACAGTTGATTATTTTTATAACGAAAAGAATGGAAGTTGGACGTCTTCCATTGAATGAAGATAAAAACAATCCAACTATATGAAATTCCACACTTTTAATTTCATTAACCAAGAAAACTGATATTCAATTTCTAATATTGGTGGTTTTTATCAATGTGTATTGTATGAGTTCACTAAAATCGCTCAACATTGGTAGAAATAATGTAAATGATATGTAAACATATACCAATTGTTCTGTTTATGAGTCCATACTGGATGTCATCTATAATATTGTATATAGATATTAAATTCAACTCTATGCTAAGTGTTTTAGCAATACATTATCCTAGCATGTACATATACAAATAAATGATTTTTATTAAGATACAATTAGCTCAAGAGCCACGAAATTTGATCCGAATAATTTGGATAGAAAAGAATGTAATAAAACTAATTTTATTCGATAATTGTGTGATTTGAATGAGAACATTCTTTCACAGATATTGTACATACAGTCCTATTTCTCAACCTTTGAGTATTGTCTTGTATGTAAAAAATAACGATTCCAGATATAGAAATAACTGGAAATATTTCTATTAATAAAAAGTGCAATTAACTGAAGGTTATCGTGTGGAGATTGTAAATCAAATTATATATTTATTTTTGGGATGCCAATCATTTCCTCGTGAATAGAAAATCGTACTCTCCATCCCCCCTCTTAAAGTTATGCAAGTAAAAGCAAATTGGGAGCATGTAAAATTTTAACATCTGGGATGCTAATATGAAGAAGAGTTCGAAACAGACGGTGAAAGAGGCTGTAAAGTGCTCTTCCCCGTAGCTTTTTACTCTCGTTGATTATTGAATGCAATAAAAATGGGATCGCTTCTAGCAATTTAAAAATTCTTTGATAGTAAAACCAAGGGATGTGGCTAAAAGGCGATATGTTATTTGCTACAAAAATCATTTAGGAAATCCTTAATTAAAGAGTAATTACTAGACTATGAGAAAACCAATTGATTTGACCCTTGGACTAAAGATAGCTATTAAGTACTGGCTATTAAAAACTCGTTTGTACATATATGTGATAATTAATGTCACCTGGAGGGGATACTGTCATGGTTACGGGACGCTAGCTAACAGCTGAAAATACCAAGGAGATACTTGACCCACTCGCTAAGGCTAGTGCAGGATGATGGAGGCTGAAACAAAAAGTAAGTTTATACAATCAACATAACTAATAGTGAAAACATTGCCGAATATAGAGTTTCGCGCGCTGTGATTGGTGATTCTAAGACGATAATCACTACTCGAGTGGTGATTATGAGGTTTTCCAATGTTGCCAGAGCTTAGTAATACCAAAACGTTTTTTGATCATCTTTTCCCTGACATTCAAGTCTACGATTATACTAAATAATTCCCCTCAGGCTCAGTGATTATCAGCATGGTGAATATTTCCCTCGCCACAAGCAAACTCGCGGCTCGGTAAGTATTCACCGATAATCACTTCGCCTGTGGCGAATAATTGTTAAATAGTGGTTTTAGCTGATAAGGTGTCATTTATAACAGACTCCCCCCACCCCCTCCAGACACAGATATTACCGACAGCACCATCAAAGTAGATCGACTTGACGATTGTGTCATCCTCATCACCACCATCACCAAAAAAGACTGGGTCAAAGCTAAATGTAAAAGTGTCGTCATCAGCACCGTCATCAAAAAAAGACTGGGTCAAAGCTAAATGTAAAAGTGTCGTCATCAGCACCGTCATCAAAAAAAGACTGGGTCAAAGCTAAATGTAAAAGTGTCGTCATCAGCACCGTCATCAAAAAAAGACTGGGTCAAAGCTAAATGTAAAAGTGTCGTCATCAGCACCGTCATCAAAAAAGACTGGGTCAAAGCTAAATGTAAAAGTGTCGTCATCAGCACCGTCATCAAAATCTAGTGTCATCATCATGACCACCAATATGCTATCATCAAAAAGGCCGGACTGGATTTAAGGTAAGTGTAGACGTTATCACCACCACCATCAAAGTCGTAGTGTCATCATCATAATCAATTACTACGTCACATTATCATCGACAAAAATTGGGTCCAAGCTAAGTGTAAACGATATCAATATCATCATCATCATCAAAACCTAGTGTCATTACGACCATTACGACCTTCATCATTTATCATCAACGAATTAATGTCATCGTCATAACCATCACCAGTATGCGTAGAGCAGTTATAACCTTTGTCACTGATATCATACATGAAGTATAGTGACAGTGACACTACAAAGATATCTTACCATAAGAGAATCTTTGTCGATGTTCTCTTTCTTGCTCTCGACTCCAAGAAGAGTGATACTTCCAGTAGTTGGGTATGATGAATCAACTCCAAGCGTACAAACCGTGTTACCACTCTTATCAACCATCACGCGGAGGCGACCTAGGCTTGGCTCCCAATCTACAGCATAACTGGAAAAACGAAACGAAATAAATAAGAATTGATCATGCGCAAGTGTCATCGATCATCAAGCTCCCCACATGGAATAGAATACTCGAAAGAACTTAGTAAGAGCACGATGTTTTGAAACCCTCGTATTTAAGTGCGCTGTTACAATAGGCATTTTTTCCTCCTAAATTGAACGGGGTGTATATTTTCCATAACTTTTGGCAATCTAGAAATAATGCCTAATGCAAAACAGTAAGACAAGTTGCAAGCGCCATTGCTCACTGTTAAGCGCCTTTTGGAAGAAAGCTTGATGCGTGTGGACTAGGAACCCGTGTGACTGTTATCTTGCTTGTAGGTATCCTTTTGGTCTATTTGATCCAAGTTTAGAAGTTTACTTTTAGGTGCCGGTTTAAAGGAAGGTAAGGTGAGCATGGGGCTAGGTACAGGCTGCCCCCCCCCCCCCCCCTGGTAAACATCAAGAAGAAAGGGCGCAGCCCTAGTCGCTGTATCACCATACACATATACAAATGGGGTCCTTAGGGATTTAAAACTAGTGTGCTACAATCGACTCTTTTTATTGTTTTGTTCTAATAGTAATGCCATCGTGCATTTTACATGATAATATATTCCGGATACGAGTTAACATCCATTTGTGCCATGTGTAGTCCATACACCGTACATGGAGAAGGTAAGTAGAACTTATCTCTTGGTTTATCAATCGTTCTAATGCAATGTAGCTAGTTATCTCTGTGTAGGGAGGTTTTCGTATAAATGGGAAGTAGCCACATAAGAGTTTCCCAATGAACGGTAAACTATGAACGATAAACTGTACCTCTGTACTTGCATGGCTGCAATGTGTGCGCATTCAGTATGATATAACATTGCTAAGGTTTTCCAATATCTTCGTGCGAGTTATGCAGTTAAACACTACACGACTTCGAAATTGCAGAATCTTTTATCACTGCAAAATTTTATGATGGTTAAAAAAGTTGTTCATTCTAGCTCGACATTGATAGTGATAGATTATTATTTATTATGTTCGCGACAGGTGATCGATGATTTATAAAGGATCGAAAGGGTCGTAGGAATAGGTCGTAGGAAGGGTCGTAGGCAAACTTTTTTTAGGCAGCCAGGGTGGATCATTTATCAACCAGGTTGGTATCCAGAGGGGCCCTAATAGTTAATAATAATTAATAATTAATAATAATAATTACGAATAATTTATAATAATTAATAATTAGCAACGTTCTGGATTCAACTGATTGATTCGTGACCTCTTACGGGAGGTCAGACTCGTCGGCTCATAAGGTTAAGCCTCTAAAGAGTAATCAACAGTCATCATCAGGTGGAAGCGAAGATTGTCATAACATACTTTAGAAATATGCATCATTTATTAACATATCACACTTTAAATTTTAAGGCGAATTTATTTCTTACATTAGTCAACATATATTTCTTTCGTTACCCTTCAATTGATGAGTACTTCATGTAAGACTTTATGAAGTGGTACTATTCGATCGTTAATTATTGATTATTAATTTAATGTCCTCAAACCCCAACCAAAACCCAACAAAGACCCTAAGTTAAAAACTTTATTACGGAATAGTGCCACTTTATGAAGTATTAACTAGTAAGGTGGCTGTGAATCACGTGTCTTTTCCAGCTAATGAAATGCATTTTTCGCTCGTTTCAATTCTGTGAATAGCGTTCCCACTTTAATTCAATGCTTTGTCGGAAATTGTTTTGCTCTTGAGGACAGTAAATGTGACAGTAAATGCTCACAGTAATTACGCTTACGTTTTGCGAAACAGTTCCCATGTGTGCAAAGCCTTATGCACTAGTCAATTGAAATCCCCACCCCCCCGCGAAATACCGTGGAATTTAACACTTGAGTGGTGTTAAAATTCCCAGTAGTCGGGGATACATTTACTGTTAAAACCCCCGCTATTGTGGCCCCGTTATTTTGGTTTAGCCAACTCCAAATTCTTGTGCTACACAGAGCGAATTGTTGTGTGTTCCATGCAATAATATTCAATGCTCAATATTTTCATGGGCTCTGAACCTCAAATCGTGTGAAAACGTTTAGGTTCTAGTCAGCTGAGAATTTAATACTATTAAATTGAAAATAAACAATGCTTGTAACTATTGCGAAGCAGTAGTTTTAATAGATTAATCATGATCTGATTCTACATTCGAACTGAACGAAAAGACTGAAAAAAAACCCGCGTATAAGAACCTGGCCGGGTGTTAAGAACCTGTTAGGCTAAAATTCCCACTTTAAGACCCCTCCACCCTTAAAAGCACATCAAAAATGCGTCACGTCCCCGTTCAGTGCCCCGCTAGCCGCAGGGGTCGAGGGCGCGAGTTTCAATTGACTAGTGCATTAACTATACTATGCGCTTTTATGACAGGGTTTTTGGGATTGCGCTGGCTTCAGATTCAGCAACACTCACTTTTTCTGCAGCTCTTCCATTTCTTCTCGTAGAGCATTGTAATCGTTGAAGCGTTTTTTCACCTGGTGTACCAATGCAACCAAATCCCCTGTCTCGACGGCTGCGGGCACTAAGTCAACGATTGAAAAAGTCTCCAAATTCACCTGTATCAAAAAAGAGATTTATTAGCCGAGTTTTGGCTCGTTGACCTCCAGTCTTTTGTAAGCAATTCTAAGAACATAAAACCCTGCTGTGGGGTGTGGTGTATAACAATTCTGTTGTGGGCGTTACCATTGCGGAACTCATATGGTATTGTTCCTTGTCCATTGTTTTAGCGTCACGTTAGCACTAGTGGCTGCGCTTATTAGATTCTATCGCATGCACAAGCCTTAAAGATTACTAAGCAATAGACCCCTTGCAGCTCGTCGGAATGTAGCTTAATTTCATCATTATCATCCCCCTTGTAGACAACTAGTGTCCTCGTGGTGCTCGTGTCAGGAGAACCATGTCCATCAGTCGCGTTCAGTCCAATTTCAACGTCATCGTGCGTCTAATCTGTTGGGCATCTAGTCCAAGCAGATTCTTTTGTGTTGTCCTCCAAATTGAGCTGCTTTGACCGCGTCACGTGCAAGGGGTCTATAAAACAATCCCATGGGATCGTTCACTCACCTCAGCCCCACAGAGGCGTGGTTTAGTAGCACTAAGCCTAAACCTCAGTGTAAGCAACAAAGAGGCATGCTGCTCGTTATCATCCCCTGGTTTATTGTTGAATATTTCAAGCATTACTGAATCATCGTTGATTTCTTTAATCGATAATCCTCCGAGATGCCCAAGCATCTTGATAGCACCGGTTAACCTAGAGAAAAATGCAGACTTTGAAAATATGCACTAGGCAAAGCCCTTTCCTTTGGAAACAATTATCGGAAGAAGAAGTGTGACACAGGATGTTACACAAGGCGAGTTCCCCTGAAACTAATTGCAGTTTCATTGATAGTAGGGGTGTTAAGTTAGGTAGTTTGCTATGAATTCATACATTTTATTACACGTTTATTGCAGCTGCAGTGTCAGGAGATCAGTGCACTCGTATACGACTGCAAAGGCCTGAGGAAGTGACCAATGTACGAGACATGGAATCTTATTGGCTGCAAAAACGACGAATGAGACAAATTGCAGAAGATTGCACAGGTAATGCCTTGAAATTGTTGCTGCAATCCATGTGAAGAGTAAAATTCGATAAACTTGATTCCACTTTTCGCTTAAGCACTCTTCAAAACGTTTTCAAGAAACAATGCCAGTATACTAATATAGTGCATTCAAAAAGAATGCATTGGCATTCTGGATGGGTAAGAGAATTTAAGCGTGCCATTCCTTACCACTGTGTTTCCTCTATCATTTTTTCGTCTGTTTTCCTCTTTTGCTCCTCAGCAATATGCAAGTCTTTTTTGAGTTCACTGACATGACTCTGTAGCTCGCCAAGATCTGTACGCATCATATCGATGTAGTGTTCTAAGCTTGAAATGGCAGTAGTGCACTGCGTGATTGCAAAATCTGCCTGCAACTAAACCATATCACCAAACAAACCATTATCAAACTAGTGTTGGTAACTCGCATCATGATTTTTATAAAATATAATATATTCATATTTAAAGTTTTCAAAATGGGACAATTGCAACTTCAAATATTGGCTTGATGCTCAACTAACTTGAAAATACAAAAGAAAATAGTTCTCACTTTTTAAACTTTTTCTTGATACCATTTTTCGTTGTATTGGTTGTATTTTCCTGTCAGTAGAGCATTCAAGATATCTTTGAGATAATGAAATGATTAAAGAACTCAATTCTTACATGTTTCTCCTCGATTTCTTTCAAGTTTTGACGTAAAGATCCCTTAAAACGTTCAAGAGATGAAAATGAAAATGTTAGAGTTTGCAGTTATCACTACAGGTAAATTAAAACTAGAGCCAAACAGATCATGTTTTCAGGAATTGTCAGGGCTGCAGATAAATAAATATGCTCTAAAATTATCAATTTCGAAAAACTTACCCTGTCCTTTATTCTTTGCAAAGATTTTTCAGACTTTTCCTTCAAATCTTCATACTGTTTTTTCTGAAGAAAGATCCTTTTCAGTAAATACATTTCTCTGTACATCTTTTGTTTGTTTGTTCATTGAGTCGTTTATTTATACATTTTTTCTCTACATTTCATACCTTTTCTTTAACGTTGACAAGTTTGGCCTCTAATGATAATATTGCTTTCTTTAGTTCATCATTTTCTTTAAAATGAAAATGGAAAAAAGGAAAGGAAGAAAGAAAGAAAGAACAAATTAAATCAAGTAAATATGAAGTAAGAATCTAAATTATTACATGAATTTGTTTGCTAGATTGATTTTGCAAGCAAAAGGAATCTATATTAGTATTAAACAGTACTTGTCTGAAGCTCTTCTGCTAAATCTTCCATATTGTTTTCCACTTCCTCTATGGCAATTTTGTCCTGTTTTCTTTCGGCCTTGAGACTTTCAATTTCCTCTAAATGCACAAAAGAAATTTAACACAACATGAACAACAGTCAACATTGTACATGCCTAGACATAATTGCTGTTTGCAATTTTCTAACCATATGCCTCTCAGGAGTAGTCCTATTGACTGTTCACATTGATTTGTCATTTGCCTGGCCATTGAGCTAGGGAGGGAATCTGGGGGGTTATGTTGTGGTGCACCAGTAACCCCTCTAAAGCCATATTTACTCTTAGCTTTTTTGAGGCAAAAGAAATATACATCAATATTTGGGACACACCCTTACAAAATTCCTCAATCCACCCCTGTGAGCAGCTGTTAATATATGGCCCTGATATAAATATGTGTTAGAGATGTCAAGTTATTATCACAGGCAAATAAAGTCGCCCAGAGGACTGCTTGTGCATCTGTGCGAGGAGGCATACAAGAAGACATAAGCATGAGAAAATTACCAAGAGTTCTAATCTTGGAAATTGATAGTGGATGCCTGTGTGAATTAGTTATTTTTCAATAGCTAAGGTGCAGTTTACATGGGGAACAGTTATCCCAGGAAGAAGGGATACCCTCTTCCTCAAGCTACCCTAGGCGAGCTAACTTTTCTCTAACTTCTTTGTTTATATGATTTGTTTTACTTTGCCTTGGCTAGAATGGTCACCCAACAGGTATAGTAGGGTTATCCTCTTTGTGAAAGAGGGTGACCCTAGGATCTGCAACAACTTTTATGCCTATAGATCTCCATTAAAACCGATAGTTGTCCTGGGTTTATAGGGACAACTTCTTTCCATATAAACACTCAGTATAGTTGGCCTCACTTAGTAAGCATACCTTCAACTTCTTCTATCAAAGGCCAGTCTTTGGAATCCTTGGCGAGGTATTCAAGAAACAACGATTTTGTTTCCATCCTGGTACATTTAATTTTCAGATCTGATAAATGACTCTAAATAATATGGGGTCAAAAAAGCACTGTTAGCTTATCTTGCATGACTATAAACCCCACTTGTCACAAGTCTCATAAAATTATTTTCGTTATGACCTTTACAGTTTAATTTAACCAAGACTAAGTTTAAGGTGAATTTTAAAACGAAATTTCTTTATATTATTTTCGTTCTCACCTCTGAGTTTTGTAGCCTTATTTCATAATTTCCCTCATAGTCGTTTGAATTGATCAACTCATGAGATTTTAACTTAGACTGCTTCTTTATATCTTCCACGACCCTAAAAACAAACAAAAATAAAAAAATTTAGGTGGAATTTAATCTTAGTAAATATGGTATGAAATAGTGATCATAAGTTTGACAGCTCTATTTTGATCCGTTGATAAACACAACAGAAAACAAAGCCTTACAATAATTTTTGAAAAAAAAAATTACCTTTGTAAATCCCCTATCTGTTCCATCGTCTTTTATTTTTCAATGCAATACTCGCTAAGCTGAATAATAAGAATTAATTTCGCAAGAAAAAGAATGTTTTTCTTTCCAAATTTTTTTCAAAATGAGCGCCAAGAGTTCGCAAAAGTGTTATTATCACGAAAATGAGGCAACCGCGATTTCTATGGTCAGTCACACAGGAAGCCCTATGTTTTGATCTTTTCATCTTGCCTACACTTTCTATAAAATCTCTTAAGGTATTTTGTTTCTAAAATAATAGAATAGAGATGTAATGAGATTTTTTATTATATAGTGTTTTTTCTAAGGTGAAAGAAAATTTGGTAAAAAAAGATGTGATATCTTAATTAGGATTCCTGTGTATTTCTAGGGTTACCCCATTTGGGTACCCTGTGTTGTTTTTCGCGTGATACAGTGAAGAAGAGTTTATAAGGAAAGACTGAACCTGAACGATTGAGGATTCCTAAACAGAAAGAAGAAAAAGAAAGAAGAAAAAACTCTACCATGCGGGCATTTTATATCATCATGCTATCGCAGTAAGCAAGGACTTCGTTTAAAGCTATAACGGTACAGATAGCATCGTTATGGACCGCCTTCCTAACGGTATAAGCAGACGGTCCTACTCGAGCGATAGTCGCACAGATTCGACCATGACTTTTCGTCAGTTTTCACCTTCTAGAAGAATGTTCTGCCTGCTTACAGTATTTGACTTCTTATTTACACTGGTAGCTTGGTTGATATATGCACATGTGAGTACAATTTAAATCCTTTAGCTGGACAAGTCTTTTATCTTTACAACACACTTCCGAAAACTGTGTACCGTTTAAGCGGAAACCCGATTCCAGTATTTAAAGAATTATTTCAGCTTATGTAACATTTTCATAATTCTATAACGATTTTAGATGATATAGCCGTCATCTAATCGCAAAAGATGACTTTCCAGTACTTCTATAATTATTGTCTCAATACGGTACTTTGAATAACCATGATCTATTGAGATAATCATGTCTATTAAGTGTGTATTTTATTATCAACTTCCTCTTTAGGTTGCATGGTTTTGGTGCTTTTGTCCCTTTTCAACATGGGTATTCTTATTTTCTCCTTAGATGGCTAGTAAGAAAGATATCACAGGGGACAGCAAAGCCAATAATTGTGGGAATGGTTTGCGAATGTGTGGGGGGGGGGGGGGGGGGGTAGAATATTTTTTTTCCTTATCTTATTTTCCCTACTCAACTCAACTCTTGAACGTAAGTAGAGCCAAAAAACTGCAGTTTTGGATCTTGCATATGCAGGGCTGTCAACTCTCCTGGATAAGCCGGGAGTCTCCAGATTTTGGACTGTATCTCCTGGTCTCCAGGATAGAGTCTTAAATCTCCTGACCAGCTGATCTTGTGAGACTCGACTTTCACAGCCATAAAATTCCAATTATTTTGGTGTTGTTTTTGTTATTTTACATCGCTAACAAAATTAAAACATTCCTTATAAACTGTTCTCGCAAGCAGGCAATTTTAATATGAGCATTAATCTGATTAGTCAAAAATAAACCAATCACATCAAATGATACAAAATGAATGACGTCTTTTTCGCACGCTTTTTTCCGTTGTGACGTCATGTACCTACCCTATCAATTCTCCAGATTTGAATACCTTCGGGGTTGACAGCCCTGCATATGATAGCTGTAGTATAGCTTGGAAAAGGTTTTGGGACAACTCCTTCAGCATATTCATATAAAAAGTGCAATTCAATGGTGTCAGCACTGCACAAAATTGTTTACCTTATGGAAAAGACTTCCTTATGTGGGCTCCTAAAATATCAGCTAATTTCAATGGTGTGAGAAACAACTACTTTTATGAAAATTTCTATTTTTCTGTTTAGCTCAGTCTTTTCCTTTGTTTCTTTCTTTCTTTTTTTATCAAGGCTTTTGCTAATGGATTAAGGCTGTCACTAGATAAGGAAGTCAAATCTTACAAGATTAAGACTTCTCTGTTTGATATTGTGGTGAGTGATTTATTAAAGCCTAAATATTGATATTGTCAAGATTTGCTTTACCCAGCCTCTCTGAATTTCCTGGTTGTGCTTATGGGTTTTTTTTCATTGCTTTTCACCTCTCCACATTTTCTCATTCTTTCCTAATTGCTTGTGCTTTCTGTTCCCTTGACCAATCTCTTAATAATTTGTGGCCAATTTTCTATCTCACTTCATGATTATGTATATATATACTTATATATTATGTATTAGTTTTTGTTATATTTGCATACAATTCACTATTGAAATCAATGCTTTATCTTCTCGTGTTAAATATCTCTCACTCATTCGCTGTGCTCATTAGTGAGAGATATTCTCAACACTCGAAGTTACAATTTGTATCTTTGCACGCCCATGTAATATCCCCTCTATATAAGATGTGTTCCTATGGCCTTTCTGACCCTCTACTTTGTATTTCATGCAAGTGCTGGCTGCAGGACTTGCAAGGCTTAGTTTGATTCTCAACTTAACCTATCCGAGTTGAAATTGTGCAATGTGTTGTTCTCTTCCTTAGCTTGCCACTAGGGTTTTTTCCAGGTTCTCTAGTTTGTTTCCTTTACGAAAACAGCAAATTGTGAGTTGAGTAGCTAGTGAGTGTTACAAACAGTGAATCTAGTGGAAATGCATGTGGAGTGATGCTCATCTTAGTGCCCTATACTGAAAGTAATTAAGAATGTTTCCGGGGAAATGAAGTTGCAATAATTATATTTTTTTCAACTTGGCACAAGCATACCCTAAAATATTATTGTTCACAAAATCAAATATAAAATGAAGGTCATCAAATTTGTTCATTCTTTTTGCTTAATGCTGAGGAAATATGGGATTCATCTTGGGGGGAAATGTGTGCTACAGAGTAACCTAAAAAAAATCAAAAAAATGCAGAACAAATTCATGACCATCAAGTATGACTTCCTTTAACGTTTATGAATTAAAAGCACTTACTGTAAGTAAGAGTTAGTGATAAAGATTTTGGAAAATCAATCTGTTTAATGCAGTCAAAATATGTAGCATTCAAATATGTTAACAGGTGGATTTCCCCCTAAATATTTTTAGATTTACGTATTTTGTAGATTTTGGCAGCATATTGATTTCAAGACCAGACAAATGGGGTACACCAAATAGGTTTCCGAGATATTTTGCCGTAAAGAAGTTAGAAATGGGTTTTCTTGATATTTTCCCCATCGAATCATTAGAATGAATTAGAATGCGCACACTAAACACATGCATAGAAAGAATGAGCACAAACAATAATGCCCACAAACGTCCTTAAAGAATATGAATGCAAAGGAGACATGAAAAAAAAAATCTATGCTACTCCCTAAAAGGAATTAGTCCTAAGAGGATCATTTAGGTCTGACTGCTACAGCACCAGTGCTGATAAAGACAGCTTCCAAAATGATAGGAAGGAAGTGAAAGGGAAATAAATTAGTTGAATCAGTAACAGAATAAATTAAAGGACATGGGAAATGTTTATCCACAGCATTTCTTTAGTTCTGCCTCTTTTTCTTTTTCTCTATCCACCCCTGTTTCACCATTTTCCCCCTTCTTCTTGGGACCATACTTGCTCCGAATGATGTTAGTTTACTGATAAGGTAACCATGCTATATATAGTATAATAATAGCCAGGAGTAAATATATAATGCGCATAAATATTTTGCCTTTCAGCTGTTATCATTATGGAGGATGGTAGTGTTACTTCTTGTTTATGCCTTGTTCCATAGTAGAAAGTGGTATGCTATAGCAGTAAGTATTATATTAATTCATGAATACACAAAGGGTCATATCAGAATGATTTAAAATGTAGCGTTGCAAGTTGCCCAGGTGTTACACTGCAACGCAACCTTAACTACTTGCCCTATTTCTCGGAAAGAAATGAGAAATGCATTCATAAAAAATGCGCCTAAAATTGGGAGAACAAGTTGCTGGAGAGGTGATACAATGTGACTGGCATTGCCAATTACTGTAATCCATTGCAAAAAGTAGAACCGAATTCTACTTTATGCAATGCTACCCACAACAACAACAAAACACAACAACATGTTACCATGTTACACTGTGCAATTCCCCAGAAAAGGTAAAATGTAGTGTCTATATACTTTATTCTCAAACTCTCTTAATCTTAAAATCGGTTGTCAACAGATACAAGGATGACTAGTAGAAGCATTTATTACTATTATTTATTTCTTATCATCTGACTGCCAATGAAATTTCTCTCAGATAACTACTTCTATAAGCACTGGATTCATTATTGCTAAAGTTGTTGAATACGATGTGAGTTTGAGCACCATTTTACTATATTTATTCTAGAGTGCAAACAATTAATCTGCGAAACACTAATTACTAGTAAATAGTACAAAATAGTGCTAATGAAAGAATAGAAAACAATGGAATTTACATGAAATTGTGCTATTTAATATTACTAGAGTTTCACTGTTATATTGTTTGCACACTATTCAACTTATCATACAGCTATTTCAGGAAAAGTTGGTGAAAATTTTGTCACAGTTTGCATGTTAATGCCTAAAAAGCATTTTCCATGGTTAGTAAAAATAGATATTGCAAATGCTTGTGGGATGGATTTGCAGACAAACATTGTAAACATAATCTTAGATAATAAAAGAAGATCAAGAAACCATAGTTTTTCCACCAAACAACAAGACAATATATTAGCATGCAGACTTGGCTTGTCCACATTTCAATCCCATGGTGTACAATTGTGACATCATCTGCAGAAAATGCTGTTGTGAGTGCTATTGAGCTTAGTAAGAAACAATCAAAATGCAGCAACCTGTTTAAAGACATTTACAAAATTTGATTGATGGTAGCTGAAATGCCTGAATTCTGAAGTGATGTGAGTTGCAGGGACCATGAAACAGGCTGTACTAAAAAAACACTGGACAGCCTCCTTTTTCAATTTGACATTGTCCTTTATTCTTATTATTTTCCAAAGGGGGTGACTAGGCACACAATCCACAATCGACTCCCTGCACCATTGCCCTATTTGGAGCAAACAAGCTAATAAGTCCCTAGCCCATTTTTTTTTGTTTCTAATAAACAATATCTTTTGCTTGCATTGTAGTTTGAAAAAAGCAATGGTCATCCAATGGATTATGTTAGTGTCATTGTCTCACTCTTCCTCTGCTGGGCTGAGACTCTGTTTCTTGACTTCAAGGTAAATAAATAGCTTAGTACACATTTTTGTACATACCTTTTTTTGTCCCTGTTACTCCCTTGAGTATTATTTCTTTTTTACTTTTGCCCAAGTGTTAACATTTTTCATCTCCTAATAATTCTTTGGAACTCCCATTTCAGACAACATGTTATTCCCTTGAGTATTATTTCTTTTTTACTTTTCCTTCAGTATTAACATCTTTTGTCTGCCAGTAAATATTGGGAACTCCCATTTCAGAACACATTTTATTTCCTTGAGTATGATTTGTTTTGTCTACTCTCCCCTTAATAATAATATTTGTCTCCAAGTAATTCTTGAAAACTCCCATTTCAGAACACATTACTTCCTTTGAGTATTGTTTTTTTGTCTACTTTCCCTTGAATATGGTAATCTTTTGTCTCCTGGTAATATGTCCATGATAACCGTCATAAAATATGTATTTTTTTGGGACGATCTGATTATAGGGACTATTATGTCTTTAAGCAGTGTAACCGAGTAGCAGTGTTGCAGCGTAGCAGTGTAGTGGTGTAGCAACGTAGCAGTGTAGCAACACCACTACACTGCTATGCTCCTAATCTGCAACACTGCTACCCTGCTATCCTTCTACTCTGCTACTCTGCTACCCTGCTACACTAATACACTGCTGCACTGCCTATACTGTTAAGCTGCTACACCACTACACTGCTACACTGCTACACTATTACAATGCTACACTGTTACAATGCTACACTGCCACACTCCTACGTTCCTACACTCCTACACTCCTACACTCCTACACTCCTACACTCCTACACACCTACACTCCTACACTCCTACACTCCTACACTCCTACACACCTACACTCCTACACTCCTACACTCCTACACTCCTACACTGCTTAATGACATCACAGTCCCTATAATCACAACACTCCAAAAAATGCATATTTTTTGATGGTTATTATGAGGGTTTTTCCTGTCTCCCAGTATTTCTTGGGAACTCCTTCTTTAGAATGAGTTCATGTTATTTTCTTGAGTATTATTTCTTTTTTTACTTTTCCTTGAGTATTACCATCGTTTGTCTACCAGTAACACCAATTAATATAAATGAAACTTTAATAAGAAATTTGTTTAAGGGAATTGCATGTGGTCTTAAATTAGGGGGAAAACACATTTTGACTTCCATAGCCAATTCTAATAACTTCCAACCCAGAATGTCATTGATTCATGTGCAAGTGACGGAAACACCAGATTTCTACTTATAAACCTAATTCATCTTGGTGTCATGTTTACCTGTTTCAGACCATGTCATTCTCTAGAGAATAAGATTACTATTGTTTGAGTTGTATCCAATCCTATTCATGTGTCTTCTCATTCACAACCATTAAACAAAGAAATGATAATCTTAATGGAACAACATTTCGCGATTCTGTGACTAATGATTATCTTTGTGTTGACTTTATAAACATCTAGGGGCTGGGTGGCTAAGTCCCCCCTCCCCCTCTCCCTCCCCCCTCCTTTCCAACTTATCACTTGACGGGATGGAAAGATTTTTCCAAAGGCAAACAAATCAGGATGAGAAGCCAATTTACTAAGACTGTTTAATATTTTTTCCAGGTCTTTCCTTCAGAATTAAAGGCTGAACAAAGGATGTTGGCAGGTATGAATTACTAAATTACCATTCGTCTGGACTGGCACATTGACAAAGTCTCATGACTTGACATTCTTAATTATCCTGGTTTACAGTAGCGGTAAAAGTACAAGCGCAATCGCGAACACACATATTTTTTTATTCTTGCGCTTGTGTCTCGTCGTAGTGAAAACACCCTTTGCAATTTGTTGCTGCGAGGACAAAATTGTTTTTATATTTTACAACCACCACTCCCCATGCGGGGCTCTTCTGTGAGGTTCCCTCCACACGCACTACCACAACATTCTATGTTTATAACATACAACACTCGACTCTCCATGTTGCTTTTTATGGAGGGAGGAAACCTGAGATCCCGGAGAAAACCCCCTCATGGCAAGGGAGAGAACAACACAACAAAAAAACTCAACTCACATATGATCCAGTCTGAGCTGGGGCTTGAACCACAGTGGCGAGAGTCGAGCGGTAAGCCACTACGCCACCCATGCCACCCCAAAAAAAGACCAAATAATATTTTGGTGGACGTTGATCAAAGTCTTTCCATCACATTGTGGGAAAACACAAGGTTTTCAAGGGCAAGATACTGACACGTGCTGTGGTACATCATGAAAATGGCTTGACTGACCTCTATCAAAACCTTTTATAAAACAACTAAAAAATCTCGCGTTGTGATTGGTCTTGGGGATTGACAGAACGTTCGAGAAACACTCCGCTACGTGTCGTACTTCTCTCGTGTTCTGCCAATTCCCGCGTGCTTTATAACTGCACACAGCGTATGTGTGTATATCTTTTAGTTCTTCACTTGGTACTGATGACGATTCCACGCTTGAAAAGCCCTGCAATACCAGAGCAGGAATCTTGCTTACATTCTTCAAATATTTTTCAGCAGAAAGTTTAGTTACGACAGCTGGTGAAAGAAGACCGCTGTTGGACCAGAATCCAAGGTAAGAGAATCCCTGAAATAATTTAGAATGTAGCGCGTCTGGTTTTAGGGGAATATCTTTATTATATCTTTAGAGCCTGTCCTTTGATGGTTCTGCTTTTTGTGTTCAAATCTTATACTTTCCTACTTCCCATTGTGCAGTGGGCCTTTCCATACAAATAATAATAATAATAAAAAAAGGAAAAAAGGAAAAAAGAAAGAAAAAACGTAAAAAAGAAAGGAAAAAAAACAGTGAAAAACTAAACCTTTTGTTTTTCAGCTCGTACCACACCCGAACATGGCTAACAGAGCATTCATCTTTCTACACTCCATACGGATCACCGCCCAGTAAGTATAGGCTAAAACAAGTATTCGTGAGAGATTTATAAATAAATAAATCATCCTTGTTCGGCGAGGGTAGCACTTACTGCAATTTCCAATATAAATCGAGCTCTGTAGTTTAGGGTTGCCCGTAGGAATCTGTTTTTTCACTACATTGTTAATTAACGGAAGCAAAGTGGCTAGAAAAGCTTTGGCCCTTGTTTCATGATCGAATTGGAATTTAGAAGTTGATTTTGCAAAATCCTGAAAAACTCCGAATCACAGGAGAAAACAAATGAACTATTTTATATTCACATGCTACAACGCCAAGTCCTGGATTCGAACCCGGGTCGCACTAGTGAGAGGCGAGCGTTTCCTGGGATCGCATTTCTACAGGGTGTGCAGCTAGAGTGGGGTTGTTAGCCCTTCGTTCAACTACCAGCCTAGAGAGCAGTTGCAGTGTTTATCTTGCTTCTACGGATGAACTGAGTCTGCCAAGGAAGATTAATTACATCAGGGGAAAAAAGCCCCATTGTATACACACACTTAAACAACCTTCTTAATAAAAACATTTTGTTTAGGTTCGATTGCAAGCGAGGATGAAGGCGAAGATGCTAACGCCCAATTGTCATTAGAGGTTAATAAATTCCTTTATTATATGACCGTGAATCTTAGAGCCTGGACACTAGCAAATAGAGCAATCTGATTGGATAGAACGCATCGCGGACTGGTCTAGATTCTCCGGTATTAACCGGTCCGATCGCATATTAATCTTACGGCGAAAACATTTTGTCCTTTTCAATGAAAAGTGGTCATATAATAAAAATATTATCAACCGAGCTTGGTCGGTCTGTACATTCCGACCTCGGTCAAGATTATCCCGTACAGACCTCCCGCTCGGTTAATAAGATCTAATTATTAATCACACGAATTATCTACGTTGTCAGTATACACATAACATTCAAAGATACTGGTTGGTAAAAATTACCATTGTTTGCTGGGGAGGAGAGGGAAGGGGGTTTAGAGTGAATTTAGCTAACAGTTGAATATTAATTCAGAATGATAACGTTGACTCTGGACACTTTTTCTCTGTCTTCTAGGACATAAACTTCAAAAGAAAAGCAAAAGAAATATTCGGCATCGCTTGGGATTTACTGACGGTTGATAGGGAATGGAAGCTTGAAAAAACCAAGGTAATTAGATTCAAAATAAACTGTACTACGAAAGACATATTTAATAATTATTCACATGCAACGTTTGTTTGTTTGTTTGTGTGGGTTTGTTTGTTCGATTTTTGTTTTGTTTTTTGTTTGTTTATAATTCAAGAAATAAAATATCTAATCAAAGGCTGACTAAGGGTGCAGATTTTATATAATGAATGTTTAGAGCTTTGTTCAGCGGTGTGAGCACAATCCAATGGTATTATATTTCAAGTCTTCTCCGGTGCGTTTTATCAAGGCAGATTTTGAAAAATAGTGAAAGTTTAATGGCAATTTAATGGCTTTATCTCTGAACCAAAAAAATGCAAGAAATCTCGATCAGCCAATCACAGTGCTCAACTGAATACGAAAACCATTTGAGAGTTTACCTTGAAAGATAAAAGCTTAGGCCCTGCCTAAACGAGGAAACACGTTTCCCGAAATGTTTCCTAAGGTGGCGAAACTGTCAGGAAACATGGGGAAACAATGTTTCCATGCGTCTTGGAAACATGAAATGTTTCTGCCGCACAGCAAAAACATTTTTGTGTATTGGAAGCAAAATGTGTTGCACGCAGCAATGTTTCGCATGTGGCTAAACTGGGAAACATCGAGGAAACATGCGCGTGGTAAACATGTTTCCTCGTTTAGCCAGGGCCTTAGTCCCTTTTTAGTGAATGACATTGAGCGACCCTTTTTAACATCTTTCAACAAACATGGCTTCATGGGATTGAAGGTTCAAGGATTCAAGGTTCAATATTTTTATATAGCTGTATTTTTTACGCTCCTTATTATGTTTCTAGGATGGCATAATCGTGGAAAGTTGTATTCTCAAGGATACAGGAAAAATGTTTAAAGTTCAGGTACGTTTATTTTCTTATGAAGGAAATAATACTATAGCTCAAGAGAAAAAAACAACATATCAAACAAAACCTGTTCGGTGTCCGATGCGAGAGTTCAACCCATGACCCCTCAGAGCCACAGCATGAAAGCCAAGAGGAACGCCCTTCTTACCGCTACCCGCTCCTAAAATGCCACACATGTTGCTGCATAGCACGTTTGATTTGATGTTTCACTTTTTTTCAGTGTTCCATAGATGCACCACCTTCAGTTGTTTTTTCCCTGATAGTATTACGTGTAGAAGATGGACCAAAATGGAACAGCTCAGTCGCAGAATCTAGAGTAAGTAGTGCATGCCCTTTCATTAATATTGGTTTAAGGTGTGCGGTAGGTTACAAAGATAAAACTCATCACGAATGAACTTGCTTTCAAATATTTTTATGTCCCTGTATTTTACCCGTATTACAATTAGTTTCACATTACTTTACACCCTCGGGTTCCGAACTATGTTTGGGAATTCCCAAGTTGCGACCAACTTCGGAACTTGGAAACAAAGTTCCTTATGAACTTGGTTGGCTTCTTTTGCAGCAAACAAACTTATAACCAGGACCTTCTGGATTTCCTTTGCGATATTCATTCGGGAACTTCAAATTTTATATACTAAACCAAGTTCCAAACTTCGGCGAGAACATAGTTAATAGAGGGGAGAAGTTCTAAAGCTCATAACGTTATGTTATATGTAGTTTTGAGAGTGTTGAGCCGAGCTGAATACTCTTGTGTTTTTTCCAGGTTCTACATAAGATTGATAATTATACTGATATATGTTATAACGTTACGACAGACCAAGCTGGTGGAATGGTGTCAAGTAGGTGAGTATCACGTGTATCCCCTCCCCTTACAAAAACAAAAAACAAGAATTACCTCAAAGGGACAGAATGCCGTCAGAATGCCGCTGAATTGAGCAATAGATCTCCAATTCTCAGGATATTGAAATTCTTTCTCCTACAAATAGGCCTTTTGCAATAGATTGACACATGAAGGGATTGTTACTGGAGGGTAAAAAAATGTGGGCTTTCTTTATTTAAAGATATGTTGCTGGGTTACTAATGTCGTATCAAAAACCTTTTAGAAAATGTTTTTCCCCTTATGAGATACTTTTGATTTCAAGATACGAAGCAGTTTAAAGTTTGTTTGCCATCCAGCAGAGTCTTCCCCAAGGGACCTTAAGCTAAATTGATTCGTTAGCGAAGTCATGTATCAGCACGTGACTGTTTGTTGTAAAAGGCCTATTAAGCCCCTTTAACGTCACATGCAAGGGGTCTATAGACCTCCTATATATCAGCACGTGACTGTTTGTTGCAAAAGGCCTAATAAGCCCCTTTAACATCACATGCAAGGGATCTATAGACTTTCTATATATCAGCACGTGGCTGTTTGTTGCAAAAGGCCTAATAAGCCCCTTTAACGTCACATGCAAGGGATCTATAGACTTTCTATATATCAGCACGTGGCTGTTTGTTGCAAAAAAAGCCTATTAAGCCCCTTTAACGTCAGCATGTGACTGTTTGTTGCAAAAGGCCTAATTAGCCCCTTTAATGGCTGCACAAATTCCAAAATTCGAAACACTTGAGTGCCACTTTATGGTATCGTTAGAACAAAGACCATGACTCCATTTTCGTAATTACTTGGAAATTTCATCGACGGAACCTAAAATCCCGAACGTCTGGATCGATATATAGCTAGTTGTATGAAAGTTGGTATAATTTTTTTTCCTCTCGTAATTTCCAGGGATTTTGTTAACTTACGTCACTGGCAAAAGAGAGGCAAGGCGTATTTTTCGTGTAATGCAAGCGTCGAGTATCAGGACATGCCACCTGTCAACGAGCACGTTAGGTATGTACAGAAAAGAAGAAAATGTTTTTTTTGGACAATGGAATCTTGTAAAGCGCAGTAAACTTCCCTATGACATGTGAGGAAAGATGTACAACTGGGCGTGCGACACCAGTATAAGCAACAGCAACATACACAGACTCATTGTAGCCCTTCGCTAATAAGGATGAGGAAATATAAATGGTGCTTTTGAGCTACGCACACTGGAACCTGTATAGAGTGCTTTTCGTAAAAGCGTGAAACGCTAATTGCTAAATAATACAATTTTGTACTATTTTGTTAAAAATTAGTTGAACACAATACACAAGTGAAATGGTTTGAAAATTTCTTCGCGCTGCTGCAAAATCAAGAAACGAGACACAACTATAGCTAAAATAACCAAAATACGCAAGTGAAATGGTTTTAAAGCCTTTATTCTCTCGCGCTGCTGCAAAATCAAGAAACGAGACACAACTATAGCTAAAATAACCAAAATACGCGAGTGAAATGGTTTTAAGTTTTTATTCCTTCACGCTGCTGCAAAATCAAGACAAATTTCTATATCCTCATAGAAGAACAAGTGCTACTTCATCTGTTATAGCTCACCTTACAAATACTCTGGCTGGCTGTAAACGTCAATGAATGTACACGGCATTCAATATCACGAAAGTAATCATATACCTAGTCGTTTTGTTGCTTTTTGTACACAAGCGTTTCTAAAACGCTCTTGAATTGATTATTCGCACAATCGCGGTTCAGTGATTGCACGTGCACACTAAATTTACTAATTTGTACAAAATAGTACAATTTAGTATTGCTAAAGTTTCACGCTCTTACTAAATGCACTCTATGCTGCTCATGTTTTAACAAACGCGCACAACAAACGCGAGAAAAACCTCCAACAATTAATCAATAAGTAATCTTTTGACAGTACTTTTTGCAATATATGTGTTCATTGTTATATTTAGAGGTGAGAATCATCCAGGTGGATGGCTGTTTGCTGAAAACGAAGGCCATCACGACCAAACCGACTTTGTAATGTTGGTAAACACTGACCTTAAGGTATGCAGTGGGTTAAACGTCAAATGCGCTTGAGCCAGTGTTGGTAAACACGTTAGATTAAAAAGTGTATGTGTTTGCGCTAATGTGCGTATAAATTAGACAGATTTTGATGCGGTAGGTTAAAAATGATGCGCTTTCTTCCGCCAGTGTTGGTAAACATGGACCTTAAGGTATGTGGTAGGTGAAACTGCTTGATGCACTTTCCCCAGTGTAAGTGAACATGGACCTTAAGGTATGTGGTAGGTGAAACTGCTTGATGCACTTTCCCCAGTGTAAGTGAACATGGACCTTAAGGTGCATGTGTATGTGGTAGGTTAAATTGCTCATGTGCCAATGTTGATAAACACGTGTTAAAAGCATGTGTTTGCACTAAGGTGGGAAAATAACACGGATGTGGTACTGTTGGTTAAAAGTAATGCACTTGGGCCAATGTTGTGAACAACGACCTTGACACATGCAATAGGTTAAAATGCACTTGCACTGATGTTGTACACATCCAAATAGGATTTGCATTATTACCCTGCATATAGTGGTTCTTCTTCTTCCCCTCCAAAGGACTGAAAATTTTCTGCCCCTAGCAAGAGGGTCTAACTATTATATCTATAATGTTTCTTTTGTTTTAGGGATGGTTACCTCAATACCTTATCGATCAAGCCATGACAGGGGTCTTGTTTGGAACAGCTGATTGTCTACGTAATTATGTCCATTCTCAGAAGTAAAGCAAGGCAAGTGTTCCATGATTGTGCAGATAGTTGCTGAATGCAGCGTTGTGTCCAACATCTTGCATGTCGGAATGTCTAATAGAGATAAACACGCGGAGCATATTTGTTATTGATGAAGAAATCATCATGCGCAATACAGCTTTGTGTTTGAAAGAAGTTAGAGTATAGAGCTGATATTCAGGATACTCAGTCAAGTTGGAATTCAATGTATTTTTCTTTATTATATTTTTGTTATATTTGTAGTTAGATTTTTAAAATCTGTTTAACACATGACATATTAGTTATGTGTAGCCGTGTCTCTAGTTGAGGTCCATGAAAATTTCAGAAGGATAGGTCGAGGATGGAGATCCAAAAAAAGGGTATCAAAATGACTGGGTATATAGGGACAGCTAAAAAAAATATTCCATAATCCACTGACTCAGACAAAAAATTACAGGAAAGTCCAAACTGAGAAACAAAAATGGGTATCCTAACAGAAGTATGAATAATTTGTGGAATAGCCTTAAATCACCAGCGTCAAAATGAACTTTAAAAATGAAAGAGCACTTTAAAATTTGCCATTCCGAGGAGAGTAAAAAACTAGGTTAATTTGCAGTGCATTGTTGAACTAATTTAGGAGACATATTTCCAAGATGGCATCTATTTTCGCCCCCCTAAAACAGTACCACAATGCACTGCAATGCCAGCTCGACCCAGTTTCCTCAGTCATGGAACTGCTAATTAGTAAGAAAGCAAAGTTCCAGCATAAAATGTTTGACCATAACTTGAAAATTCTAAGAGTGGCTTTTCACCATCACGTGTTGGCAGCCATGACATGAGGCACAGCAATAGTCGTTATCTCGGAAACTAAAACCTTTCTCCTATAAATCAGATTAGATAAGATTGAATTGTTCCTGCCTCCTGTTATAGCTGCCATCACGCCATGATGCAAAGCCACTATAGGATGTGTTAGGGGAAAATATGCTGGACGGCAATCTGGTGCTGTCCATTGTATTTTTCAGCACGAATTCTTTTTTTTTAAAAGGTTTAATCTCATACTTTATGCCATTTCTCCTCTGTCACACAGTAGGAGCTAAAATTTCTTACCAATATCAAGATGCTTTCTTATTTTTTTGGAGTTAATTTTGACACTGGTGTTTGATTTATGGGGGTTGTGGTCATGTGACCTTATTAGAGCTAATGAAATTAGTTTTTGTTTCTAATAGCTTGTATTACTATAGTAGTATTACTGATTTATTAATTTATCTTCAAAGAAAACAAATCTAAATTATTTTTATTTGATTATCAATTATTATAATGTTCATTGCATTAAATCAATAATCTTTTGAATTTTTTTTAAACACATCAAAATATCTTACGTCTAAAATTGACCCTGGCAAGTTGTGCCAAAGACATTTCATCAGCAGTAAAACAGTTTAGGGTCACCCTAGTAGTTTGCAGAAGGGTTAGTGAATATCGGCGAATATTTACCAAGGTGTTGTCGCAGTATTATCGTAGTATTATAGTATTATCGGAGAAAAGACAAAATTTAGGATCTAAAAAATTTTTTTAGTATTACTGCTTTGGCAAACCTCATAATTTATGACTCCAATTTTTCTGAGTGGAACTAAAATCTTGTCCCACAAACAACTAGACAGTACCTGTTTTAAAGAATATAAGGATACTAAAAGGCAAATTTATTATATTTTTACAGGACAGTAAACAATTAAAACCATTTACAATCAATTTTCCACAATCAGCATTTTCAATTTAGAGGTATTCCAGTTAATTTGTTGAACTTGTGGGACATAGCAACAGTAACCAAGGGGAGTCAGAACCATGAATCAAATTAATATTATCATTAAATAATGGATAGAGAATTACAAATCAAGATTAGTGAATGTTAAAATACTATGTGCCGTAGTTTAAAAATAATAGTTTCATTTCATAATGAAGAGAAGTTTTATTAAAGTTTATAAAGATTTTTATTACACATTAAAATTGTGATTTTACTACATTTCTGTGCGTTTCCTCTTTTCAAAGTTATATTTTAGCTAGCTTGTTGTCCATCATTAGCAAATAAATGTCAGTCATCTGCTCTTATGACAGGCTGACACCTTTGTTTGATGACATCATGATAAGTATCTTCTTGCCAAAGCCTGAGAGGATCAGAGTAATCAAAACCTATGTAACAATCAGGTGACGTAATAATTTATTCATTCTTTTGTATTATAATGTTTTTCTATCTTTTGTCTTCAGTGGTATTCATTATACATATGAGAATAGGTCCCTCTGCATGTGACATCAAAGTAGCTCAATTTGGATGACAAAATAAAAGATTTTCAATCACATTAAAAAAATTGGAAACCCATGGTTATGTCTTCCAGATTGAGCTGCACTCCAACATGCTGCAAGGGGTCCATACAGCTATTCCAAAAAAAAAAGATTGAAGGTTTTGTTACATTCCAAGCTTGGGATGCATTGTGGGCGTTATGAAGCAAAGAACCAAACATCATCATAATTTAGATTACCCTAAACTTTGTTTGGACATTTTCTGACATATTTACACATTAATATGCTGATTAATAAATTTCAACAAATATTTTCACCAACTTTTTTGAAATAGCTGTAATATTATATATTCCATCATAACTTTGGCCAAGCGTAAAGTTCCCTCGTACAGATTCAACTCATATAGAATTATGAATCTTCAATTTTGAAATCCTCTATTCAACAAGAATTGAGTTTGACATTAGATCCATCGTGAAAGAGGCTAAAAAGTCAGCTTTAAGGCAGTAAGGCATTGTATGCGACCTACCAAAGCTGAAAGTCAATACCACAATTTTCCTAGTCATCCGAAAAAACCTGTGAGTTTATCTGTACATTGTGTGGATAATTAAATTTCACCATGAACATAACACATGACAGTTCTAACTTCTCTTTATAAATAGTTATTAATTTGCAAAGCAATGCTGCCCTATAACTTTGCACTTACAGCTATTTCAAAAAACATTGAATACTAAATACTGCAAGCTAAATGGCATGATAGATGTGTTGATCATCACAGTGAATGAGCGATCTAAGCGAACGCTGTAAAGAAAGACTTGAAAAAGTGATTTCAAGCTTCAACGGGAATCAAACCCATGACCTCCGCGATGCCGGTGCGATGCTCTGCCAACTGAGCTATGAAGCCAATCATGTTGGCGAGCGTGTGCACTTTTTCAAGTCTTTCTTTACAGCGTTCGCTTAGATCGCTCATTCACTGTGATGATCAACACATCTATCATTATTCCACCACAGTTCTACCCATTCAATTTTCAAACAACATACTAGCTACATACAGAGAGCAAATCGCTGTATGTTTCCTTTTTTATTTTAAGTTAATGAGACCACAATGCCCTTTGGTCTTTGAATGCACTATTCAGTAAGCAGCATTAAGTATTCAACATTTATTTAAATTAGCTGAATACCCATTTCCATTATTTCAAGACCAGCAAATCCCAAGACGTCTGGTCTTCTGGCTTCGCTTCTGCCAAAAAATAGCTAAATTGGTTTTCAATAGCGAAGCAAGCACAAGGGAAAGAACAGATTTTGATCATTGTGTTCAGTTGTGCTTGTGTTGAATGAAGCAGGCACTTCAGATAGGGGCAAATAAAATCACCTGACCCTGAGGCCTATCAATAGAATAATGTAACTTCTAGAATTTTACTCTCAAAGCTATTTAACAACTACATCTGTTGGGTGGAGTTGCCATTCCAAGTGTTATTTTCATCATCATCATCGTCTTGATTTCTTAAGCGATGAATATTCCCCTCTCTGTTTGCAATACCTTGGTTACCAGTGCGCCTTCTTAAGTTGCTAGATTCAGTTCTAAAAGAGATCAAGAAGTATGTAGGAAACTGAGGAAGACCGATAATCTATGACAGCATTAAGTAAGTATTATTACACAAAGAGAGGTACAGCTTTATCTTTCTTTTTTAAGGGTTCCCTTTTTTAAACCTTGGAACAGGAAATGGCAAGTAATTGCATAGCAATATTACAAAATTTTGGGACATGAGTAACTGGAGAATTAATGGGAAAAAAGTGTATCCATACAATGGATATACTGTATATTATATTTGTGGGCACAGGGATTTCGTGTTTCTGTGTATAAATGTATATATTATACTTAATTTTCTCTTTCCTTATATTAATACTTGAACTAAGCATGAACTAAGTTTTTGGGTGAAAAATGTCTGTATACTTCTGCACACAGTACCAGCACAATATTGCATGATCACTGCGCTTGAAATGGGCTATATTTGTCGTATGTACATACCCTGTTTCTTTGAGTTCCTCTCTTCTTGGTTCATTGGTCTGTCCACCGTATGAACCCCTGGGGTTGTCTGAACCACCAAATATGAACACTTTAACAAAGTTATAGATTGCCAGGAATGGCGCCAGGATCATCATGACGATACCCGAGAAACCCGATGAACTACTTGTAGCTACTGCAGAAGATGTAGAACTTCCCTGGCAAACAATGTGATATTCAGAAATAAAATCAAGTTTCATTAGACCTACAGCATATTCCATAATATGCTGTTAAAATCATAGATTTTTACTCTAATGAGAAATTCATTTTTATCCCTCCCAGCTGAGCTGTTTTAGTAACAAACTTTTTTAGCTTTGGCAAAGACGTTTATTTTTTAGTTAAACTCATCATCCTCATCCTCATTAAAATAATAACTTTTATTATATAGCGAGCAAAATACTTAAGTTCTAAGGCTTATATTAATGTCTATTTTCATGCGCAGCCATAAAGCAATTATACTCTAGGGAATTACACGTAGTCTGAAATATGAAAACGTTTCTCCAAAATTAAAAGTCCTTGTCCATTTTGATGACATTATCTAGCCACAAAACCACAATGATGACGTCAGCTACACTTACAGGGCACAGTATTTTCGTATATGAACATTTTGATGACCCCTTGTGATTTAAAATCCCTGGTCACGCCATAATATCGTCACAGATAAAGGTGTGCTTCTCCAATTAATTCCCGATTATGGTCCAAGATGGTGGGAAATAATTATGTCGTATTTTCACGCATCAATCAAATGATTCATGAAGATAACAAATTGAGAATATTGGATAGACTTACTGGAGAAACGATCAGAGTGGCACTGGGGACAAGTTGTAATGAAGTCAAGGTCATGTTCATGTCTTCTTCTGTCAATTGTCGGCGTGGATAGACGGTGGACAAGGTGATGGAATTGAACCCTGAATCCATTTGCTGTAAGAAAAGATGGAAAGGGTCAGATGATGAACATCACAGTGGATGTAGGGTGGATATGGAACAAAAAAATTAATTTCGAACCCTGGCAGCTCTATCTTTTAGGAAAAGCGCAACACATAATGCTTATAACTCGCGACCACTAGAGCAAACCTGTTGTATGCTGTTAGTTATTCGTTCGTTCGTTTATTCTTTTTGGGTGGCAATCGTGTACAAGGTCAATTGGATATGGCACGGCACAATAACTGAAGTACGTACTGACTCAATAAACTGTCTGGCTGCCTCTAGAAGTGCGTCTGCTTGGAATGTGTGCATTACACTGCTACCATCGGGCAGGCGAAACTGGAGACGAGTTATCGTGCTGTATCAAAACAACAAACAGTTAATGTAAGAAACTCAAATCAGTCATAAATCATAATTTCAAGACTTGCAAAAACTTTGCTAGATGTAACATAAACTTTTGAAGAGTCGAAAACTGGAAAAACAGCCTTTCCTCACCTGGTTGGTTTGGTAGGTATCCTCAAATCACTTGATCCACTTTGACTCGTGGAAGGTACATCTGCCATCGTTGGTGCTACATGTAGTTTTCGTCCGCGCAGTTCATTTTGTCGTCTCACCTCTCTCTCAGCCTTGTCCTGCGCTATTTGCTTAAGAACAGCCTCGCGGGCTGCCTTTTCCTTTGCTTTGTCTTCCTGGATTTGATTAACAATTTCCCTTTGTTTCCTTTCTTCTATTTCTTTTTTTGCTGATGTTAGTTCCTGTCCTTCTTGTCGCCGTTTTGTTTCCTTTTCAAGTAGATCCTAAAGACAATAATATAGAGTGGTTACCTCTATTAGCAGACCTTTTATTCTGTAGACAACCCTTATTAAACGGGCAGCTAGTTGCACAACCCACAGTTTTCTTCACATACTTATTGTGAAACGAATCTTTATTCACCGGACACCCTTCATTAAAGGTGTCTGCTTAATAGAGGTACCTCTAAAAACATGCAGCTGAGAGAATGTTTTCTTAAGCCGGGTTTCACACTGGCAACGTAAGCACAAGCGCAAGCAAATGTTCTCTTGCGCCCATGTTTGTGCTTGCGTCACATCTTTTCGTAGAGAGAACATGTATCTACTGTACTTTTGTTGCTAGTGCAGAGAACCAGGCTATATATTTAATATAAGATACCCATCCTAGGCAGGCGAGTGCTTTCTTTGGGTATCTGGACTTACCTGTTTTTCTTTTTCTTGTTTTTCTTTTCTTTTCTCTTCAATTAATTTTTTAGCTCTAATAAATACCGGTAAATTAAATCAATGTTTGCTTAGCTACAGCTGTATATGTAGACAAAGGTTAAATCTCAAACCACCAGATTTCATATAACTCAAACAACAAAACTTAAAGCTAATATGTTAAAATTAATGTTAATGAGGAGATATTCAACAGAACCCAAACTGTGCCCTTGATCAACCTGATAAAACAATGTCAATTTAAGTTTATTGGGTGGCAAATATAGACCTTGTCAATCAGTATGCCCTCTATATACTCTGAAGCATTGGAAAGCTTGTCGTTGCAGGGAAAAAAATGCCAAGTGAGGTCAAGGCTAATTGCATACTTGACCACACATTAAACATTATTACACATTACCTCTCAACTCTTTCCTCAACTGTGCTTGAAGGTGTAGCTTCTTGTACATTTGACGTTGAGCTCTGAAAAACAAAATTCATTTTTCATTTAATACATAGCATTTCATACCACAATCATAGGAAACCTGCCCTAATATAGTTGCAGCCACACTCAACCCCAGAGCCTTGTCATTCTTAATGTGCAAGTTCAATGAAATGGCAGAGGTTCTGGGAAGCCCTACTGTGTGGAAGCCTGATATCTATGTAATGCTCATGCACAAATTTGAATTATGGCTAGAGCTCACACTCTTTAGATCAACTCTTTTTATTCTTAGAAAAAGTCGTTTTTATCAAATTGATTTACAGATAAGATGTTATTTTATCAACTTTCAAATATCAGTCTTTGGCATTTCATTAAGCATGTGCAGTTAGAATGACAGGGCTCTGTAGAGTTCCATTGGGAAAAAGCAATAACACACAGAAAGCCCAACACAATAAAATAGGCACATCTGACCACAGGATACCCATGATAACAAAAATATCATCAGCATCAACAAAACTTACTAGAGGGGGCTGAATACTTTCTTGGACACTGGATATTTGTTTTTGAAAGGTCTAAAGATGCAAGATATAATGTTACAAATGGCTAAAAATCAGTATTTTTAATAATAATATATTTATAATTAAAACCAAAAGGCTACAGTAAAACACAGTCATGATATTGCAAGGCATACACCAGATCAATCACATTGGGCAAGAATTTAATCCCCATCCAATCAAATATCAGAAACACTGCATGAAGACGACACCGGCACAGTCACGCCGAGGTCATGACACCACATAAGTACACCAAACCAACCACATTGTGAGGAAATAGTCAAAACCCTAGAAAACATTACAGTCCTGCCAAAGCACATATATAGCAAAGAGCTAATTCTACAGTCTTAAGAAAATTCCTCAAAGTGAATCAAAGTAGTTTCAAACTATGGCACAGCACCTCTCAGCATATCGTTCTATAAATCATACCTCAAATGCAGTGCTTGTTTTCCCAATGAACTCATCAACACCAACTGCCCCTCCTACCAGCTCCAAAGGCATTCCTTTCTGATCAATAAAGAATACTGATGGCACACAGACAACAGGATCTGATTCCAGTTAAGGACAATAAAATAAGTCTCCTTACTTGGGCAGTAGAGCATTCCTTTTACAGCACTTCTCAATCACACGTGCAAAAGGGTACAATTTGCTGTCGCAACAAAGTAGGTTTTGGTGGATGTCAATCAAGGTGTTTTCACAACATTCCCTCAAAAGCTTTGTGTTTTTCAGCAATGTCATGGAAACATTTTGGTTCACCAAAACCTTATTTCATGGCAACATTTACAATTTCACGAGTGTGATTGAAAAGAGCTGTAAAGAAATTATAGGGCTAAAACTTTTTTCACTTCCAATTGCAGTAGTGGAGTAGAGATATCTTTTCAAAGCCATAATGATCTCAAAACTTTTGAAAGGAGCCCTCGGGTTAGCTCAGTTGGTAAGAGCGTCCGTCTGTTGTGCGGGAGGTCATGGTTCAAACCTCGGTCAGACCAACACTCAGGGTCTTAAAAATAACTGAGGAGAAGGTGCTGCCTTTGTAATAATATCTGCAAATGGTTAGACCTTCAAGTCTTCTCGGATAAGGACTTTAAACCATAGGCCCTGTCTCCAAACCCTTCCTAACCTACAGTAAATAGGGGACATAAAAGAACCTGTTGAATTATTCGTGAAAAAGTAGGGGATTGTCTCCCGGTTCAACAGCCTATCCCAATTTGAAAGGCATAACACTAACGTACTAATAAATCACTCATGTTTGTAAGCTGCACGGCTGCTAATAGCGCCTTAATATGCAGCCCGTAAAGTCCTCCACTGTAATGTAAAGCGCATTGAGACTATGTGAAATGCGCTATATAAGCACCCCCATTATTATTATAATAACCATAGCTGTATCATGACCTCATAAAAATGCTTGCCACTACCCCATAATTTTTATTGCAACAAGCATCATATTGATGTCCCCCCCCCCTTTCTGTTTGACACCTTAATGCCATGTAAAATCCAATCCAGCAATTACTCCCAAGTTTAACTTTTGGATACCTAAGACTACTGTCTTAACCCCTTGTGCTTAGACTATAATGGGAAGCATTGGTGGCGTAACAATGCGACCAGGTTCAAGTACTGACGAGCTCAGTGTTGTATGTGAGTTGAGTTGTTTGTTGGTTCTCTCCTGTGCTTCAAGGGTTTTCCGGGTTCTCCGGTTTTCCTTCCTCCTCAAAAATCAACTTCTAAATTCCAATTGGAATCCAGTGGAAAAAGAGCCACTCTGTGGAATTCACTGTTAATCCCATTATTTATCATTTAATGAATAGTAAATAGAAGTTTTTGGCTTGGGAGTAATGGTTTTCTCATTCATGTTTCTTCTGAAATGAAAATTTTAGTGACATGTTTTTACTCTTAGATGCAAACAACTGTAAATCACAAGCATATAGACAAAAGGATACAGAGCTGTGAAAACTGTGTGCACTCCTCACTGTAACAAAAATAATGGTTGAAAATTAACTCAAAATTGAGACATTTGGGAAAATGTATTATGTCCTTGTCAAATACCTGTCTTTCTTCAGTTTGATGGCAACACACTTGTCACTTGTGAATAATTCTGCCACCTAAAAGGTAATCATCATAAATATCTGTTTAGCCTCGCAATGACAACCTAGCTTACTTCACCACAACTTGCACTATATCAGTACAATGTTATAGTGAGGGGGAAGCAGCCTCTCCCCTCCCCCTCCCCCCCCCCCAAAAAAAACATTTCACTGAATCTGTTGTGCGAAACTCTAAAGATGAAATGTCAGTATGTATGCTTATTGGCAGGGGAAACAGTTTTATTGCAACTTGTCTTGCAACCATGTTGCAGGAAGAATTACAACATTTAACAATTGAAAGAAAAGCTTTTACAATTAAGTTGCGGAGAAACTTGCTCTGTGTGCATGTAATCTTGCCTGGAGTGATAATTATTTCAATTGTTTTAAATTTCATAAAGATTTTTCTCTTCTCTCCTCCTACTGTGTGAATTCTTAAAATTTGTTTATTGAACGATCGTTTTTACTTAAGATAATATAAATGTAACTATTACCTTTGCGTCTTCCCAGACAGTATTCATTGAAGTTGAGGAATCATCTTCGCCTATACATGTAACACAACAATTTAATCTTTCTAATTTATAATCTTAATATTAAGCTTATTTTATTTTATTTTATTAAAGGGTAATTTTCTGAGTTATCCATCTCTTAAAGTGGTTATTAAAAATAAAGAAACCATAGGAGTCATATTACTAAATATACTTTGATTCAAAACAAATCTGAGGAAAACTTTGACGTTTTTTTTCCGTCATCCTTCTCACCTTCAATGTAGACCACAAAAGGCAATTTCCGCTGTTTGGATGACATTATAGCCTCTGGTATACTCCCACTAAACCAAAGCATCTTTTAAAATTGTTCTTGTTTTGATATAAGGAATTATAATAGAGAAAAATGATGAAAATACAATGAGAGTCATCAACGTGTCTTTCTGGTTGATGAGAAGAAAATCACCTTCCTTTGTAACCACTCCTGGTATTCCAAGAAAAGCCTTTTCGTCCTGGGAGGGCCTCATTCAACTCTTTTTCAAAACACAAAACGTAGCTATATTTCCATTAAAACAATTAGTACTTATTTCATTAGTTAAATCCTCTACCAAGATATTTAAATAAAACCAAATAATTATGTACTTTTGTATCTATAGCCTAAAACTTTATTTTGCGCTTACCCCTCCCCTGGGGAGGTTGATCATATACCAATTCAAGATGGCGGCCGTTGTAGGACGTAAAGCTCTTAATATTACTCCTGCTATTTCTACTCTTACGAATCAAAATTTACGACCTACGCTATGCAGTGCAAAAGTTAACTTATTAATAATTATCAAGAGGATGGCAGGTCATAGTCACTGGGCAAATATCAAGTTTAAAAAGGCTCATATTGACTTTGCTCGAAGTAAACTCTTCGGGAGGCTAACAGCTGAAATAATGACTGCTGTAAGGGGTAAGAACTACATTTAGAATTTGATTCACAGTTTATATTTCTGTATTTAGCTGTAACTATAAAATCTCGTAATTACTGTCAGGACAGAGCGGCATGAACATATAATTCAACTTGGGCTCCCTGTGGCAAATGGGTTTTCGCCACTCTTCCATTACTTTGACTAAGAGGAAAAGAAACGATAATTCAGATAACTTTTAGGAATTTTAAGATATCATAGAAACTTAGTTAAATTTCATGTTCATGTTTCTCCATTTTTCCTAAACTTATGCACATGTCTTATGTGTACATTGGCTCCTTGTGTGCACTAGCTATTGCACGGTTGTCCTCTTGTCTCCTCTCTGAATGTGGTTACATACAGGAACCATGTGAGATGTGAACATGAGAACCTCTAGCTTCCCAAACCCCCTGAAGTTTTGAAATCACAAAGCAAGACTTGTCATGACAGTATGTCAGCAAGGCCACATCCCAAGATTTGACCTTTAGATCAAAATATGACTGGGGAGGGGTGGCTAGCAAGGGGTCCCTCCCCTCCCTCCCAAAGTTACACCGCCCATGTCTCTCAGAGTATTATAACAATGCTGTCCAGAGATAAGAAAGTTTGGAACTGATGACAACTTTTTTCTTAATTTATTTTAGAAGGAGCAGCAGATGTATCATTAAACCCACGTCTCGAAGCAGTAATTGAACGTGCCAAAGCAGCAAATATGCCAAAATCCAATATAGAAAATGCAATTAAGTCTGGTCAAGGGGTAAGATTAATTTGTGTGAAAGTCCCATTATGGTACTGTGCGTAATATAGGATTATAGGTTATATCATACCAGTAGAGTGACCACAGGAAATCCGGGAAACTTTAGTAATACTAAATAGCACAATTTCATGCAAATTCCATTGTTTTCTATTGTTTCATTAGCACAGTTATTTTGTACTATTTAGTAATTAGTGTTTCACGGATTAATTCCTTGCACTCTATCCCACTCTTTTGTTGCAGAATTTTTCTTCATTCTATTAAATTCGAGGGATTTTTCCATGTTCCAGGTCCTAAGGATTTCTTCTCTGCACACCCATTGCATCCAAAATCCCTATTCATTCTCTGTGTCAGCTACTAAGACATAAGGGGTTATTTCAGGGCTTGATAAAATTGATATGTAGATTTGTGCATCCACACCCTTGGTTTCATTCTGTTTTATTCCTTTTTTACTTTTGTTGCTTTTATACAGAACAAAGACAACCCTTTGTCTCAATTCCTTCTTGAAGCAAGAGGACCTGGTGCTTGTGGGCTCCTGATTGATATTGTAACAACCAACAAAGTCAGAGCAAAGATTGATGTTGCCAGTATTTTAAAAAGAAATGGGTGAGTTGTCTGGCAGAGGTTTATGTATCTTTTGACCCCTCACTTTTGAAAAAAGAGTATCTTTTCTCAACATTGAAATTATATCTTTTTTGGTGTAATTTTTTTATTGTTTTAGCCACCCCACCCTTTTGTCCAGCTACAGATATAGTAACATACATATTTTATATTTAAGGATTTATTTCATTAACAAAACTGTTCTTAGTCTTTGCATAATAGTTTTTCTTTGTTCACAATTCTTTTTGTGTTTTTACCCTTTTGAAACAAGAGGAACGATGAAAGAAGGAGGGTCAGTACTTTTTCAGTTCGAAATTAAAGGTGAGTATGACTACTAATATGATGGTATACAGGATTATTGTGGTACAGCATTGAGTAATAGAATTTTTGCAAATTCACTTGAGCGAACATAGCTTAAATTGAGGTTGGACGTGATAAAATGCCTTAATGTACATATATATATATATATATATATACATAAAGTCCAACCCCAGCCATTGTTTCCAGAGCTCATTTCAGAAATGTGTATATAATTTACCCACTCATGTTATAAATGTTTAGGAAAAACTAATTCAGAACCTCTGAATGTTACTTATTAATACATGACAGACAAAAAACCAAAACCATTGTCAAATAGGTGACTAGTCACCCCCCTTTTGCTCAAAATTTTTAGTATATGATTAGTAACAGTCAACCCCCTTTTTTTCACATTCCTGGTAAAAATTTGGTAATAGTCACCCCCTTCTGAACTTTTTGGATCCACCCCTGTGACTGTCATTACCTACCAACACCATAAAGACAGCAAATACACCGAATTTACTCATGCAATTATAGTTTTTGGGTAACATTATTTATAACCACACAAGACTTTATGTACACACTATTAAGCCTATAAAATTGTTACCACATCTTTTTCATTACTGATAGATCCCTAAATTTTTTAGGAGTTGTAACAATTGAAGATTATTTATACAATGAGGATTTACATAAAGAAGGATACCCAGATGATGATATAGTAGATAAGGTGATGTCCTCATTGTTGTTTTACTGTGTGCTGATATCTAAAAGACTTTTGCACTTTTTAAATAAACTGTGATTGACAAGAGAACACTAATTTAGAAGATGTGCACCAATCAGTTAACCATGGTTTATTAAATGGCACTCATTTGATCCCTTTGAATGAGCCTCACTTACATTAACAGAAACTTCATCCATAAGTGAATGATAATCATGATGCGCATTTGAGTACATTTTATAGAAAATGCACAATAAAGATAATAAAAAATTATCATTATCAAGTTTTTTAACACACCTTTCAAATTCCATGCCACCATCCCTGTTTGGTATAGCCTCCATAGCAGCCCAAAAAGAATGTTGGTTGGGGGTTGGGGTGAATCGTTACAACAATTGCACTAGGGTCATTTTTTTCCTTAGGTAGAAGAAGTAGCAATAGAAGCTGGAGCTGAAGATGTTTATTTTACACAACTGGAAGATGAAAAACGAGTCATTAAGGTACATGTACATCTGTGACAGGGCTCAAAATAATGGCTGGTAAACAGACAATGTCCAAACAAATGCTTCTTAGGGCAGTTCTCTGGAACCGTCACAGGGCCATAGCCACAAATTTCTGATTGGTCGGATTTGCCACAAATTTTGGACTGGTCCAGTTTTCAAGGTTTCTTATATTTTTTTATTTTTATTTTTATTTTTTGGTTGGAACTGGACCAACAGTACCGGTGGTTACAGCCCTGCGTCACACTTTCTAGTCAAATGTTCACCAGTCTGTGGCTAATCATCATTTCTGGCCATTGAGATGCTGTTATTAGTCCTGCTCCATCATTGCTGTTTAACCTGCCAACCTTTTTTGATATTCATGATCATGCATAATCATTACCACAATTCTACAGCATATTTTTATTTTACATTATTCTCTTTTTGTACAGTTTGTATGTTCATTCAAAGAAATAAGGAAGGTTTCAGATGGTATACTATCGACAGAAGAAAAGTGTGTCATACACTCCAATGGACTAGAGTATTTCCCAAAAGCTATGGCTACTTTAACAGAACCCCAAGTTGAAAAAGCTGATAAACTCATTGACTTGATATTAAACAACCCAGATGTCATTCGGGTGTATGATAACATTAAGGATTATCCAAGTTCAACTTGTAAATTATTTGCCAACTTGTAGCCACTTGAAATTCTACACAGGTTTTGCTTAATCCAGGAACAAGATGTAGTGGTTAATGTCCAATGATTGAGCAGACAGATTAGTGTTTAGTTCCCTGCTAGCAGAGCCTATTTTCCTTTTGTTTTGGTTGAGAGAGAAAAAAAGACTCTTCCGATGTAGGTTGTTATTTCTGCCGCGCATGCCTGGCATAACTTAGCAATGCTGTCATGATTTTGACAGCCGCTCTCGTCAAACAATGTTTGGTGCCTTGGTGTGTTACATTTGCTCATGCACACTACTTGTAGTCGGTTAAAAGCCGGTTTTAAAACTGGTTTTGTTCGCCCATGATCTTGGACGGCAGTGTATCAAAGGGAACGCTCTACATCGGCAGAGTCTCCTTCTCCTCCCCACCTGAAAGAAGGGAGAGAAAGAGAAGAGAGACTCTGCTAGCAGGGAAGTGCTTAGTAATGTCTATTAGACCAGTATCCAATTTGTTTGTTAAATGAAATCACTCTTTAGTACTACGATCAGATATTCACCCCAAAATTAATGTTGCATGTGTGGCTACAAAGGGCATTGGTCTAATTGGTGGAGCATTTTCCCACATAAAGCTATCAGATTGTATGTTTTCAGAGTTGTTATTCTAACATTTGCAAGAGAGTGAAACTCTCCTAGATATGCTTCTAAAGTATATAATAATTATAAAAACTATGGGGTACAAAGTCAAACCAGCTGTTGGTTGTCATTCTGAACAATAGTTTTACACACACAACCAGTGCTTTTACACACACAAAAATCAATCCCAGAGTAAGGGGTTTCATTTTTCTGTCACCTAACAAGGCTGCCAAAATGTGATCATGCAAAATCTCTATAAATATTGTTACAAGGCAGGGTTGTTTTGCCTGATTAGCAAACTAGCAATCTGCAGCTCATCGGTAACTTGCAAAGCTTTTAGACAGAAAGAACAAGTAAAATATATAGACACCAGAATTTTTCCAAAATAAACAAAGGCAACATTACTTTAAAATATTACTTGCGGCCTGAAGTGAGTCTGAAATTTATTGGCCTTTACAGCCAATTTGACTTGATGTTTAGCCATCTGCTGTCGTTCAACTCTTGCATCTCGAAGGGTCTGTCTTGTTTTCTCTGCTATTGTGCCATGCCATCCCAATGCCTTGTAGTCAGCCATAATACTCTTCTTAACCTTATGATTCTCTCTTTCTGGAGGTAAATGTTGTTTGTAATAATGCCGAAGATCTCTATGGCCAGCCTTTGCACCTGATGGCAAGCACAACTCATTTGTAGTATCATCAACACTTAGTGTACCAGTGTTGACATCATTATCATCATCATCATTTTCGCTCTTACTTGGATAACTACCTGTAAAGTCATACCAATCTGAATATTCCAAAGCAGCTTCTCCCCCATAGTCCAACTTCATGTGACTTTTACTAGTCATGTGGTTTTGTACAGCTTCAATTGAGAGATATGCCTTGCTCTTTTCATTGCAAAACAAACACATTTTACCAACTCCAATTTTTTCTCCAAGATATCCAATGAAGCCCTTGAGATCAACAACGTATTCCAGATCAGGAATGAAGAAGCTATGAGATCTGGACATATGCTTCATGTTTTCTTCGAAGTTCAAGCTTTCATGTGGGCAGAAAAGACATTCTGTGATTTCTAGAGCTTCATCCTCGCACTCTTCGACTTCTTCCTCGTCTGATGCTGGGGTTTCTGTATCTGCTTCTTGTACACTGTTTTCACTCTTCTTTTTTAAGCCCACGATGTCTGCTGTCTTTTCTGAATCAGTTTCCTTGGATTTTGCAACTATTTCAAGATGTTTCTTGGACTGCAAGTGGTTCTTGTAAGCGTTCTCAGACGAGAAGTTCTTATTACATATTTTACAGTACATGATGGTGCTTTTCGTCTGTTCTTTAGCCTCTGCTTCTGCTCTTTGAGCAAGAACCTTTTTCTGGAACACTTCTGCAGTGACAGGAGGCATTTCTGCTACTTTTCTCTTCAAATTATAGCGATGCCAGTCGGATTTGTAGTGCTTTCTCTGTAAATCTGAATCAGCAAACCCAACACGACAAGTTATACAAGTGTAAAGCGGCATTTTTTCTTCTCCGATTCTTCAAATCAGCCTTTAAATTACTTCCAAAGTTACCAAAAATGTACAGAATTCTCAATCTGTTTGTAATATAAACAAATCAGAGAAAAAAACTTATATTTTTAAACTCCTATAAACCCACGTTTCTGAAAATCTGCATCATCATTGTGGTGCAATCCTTGCTGCGCTGCGAACTATGGGATACCACGGTTTGGGCTTCCTGTGGAATATTTGGGGAATTTCTATAATTTATTTATTAAAAATGATATATAATATGGACTAGCTTTACTAGTTAGAAAAGTTTATGATTATATTTGTAGAGAAACTTTCTGTTTAAATTTAGTAAAACCGTTGTTTAATATTTTGTACATTTGTGAAGCCGCAAGCATCAAGAGATGTGTACAGCAGAAACCAAAATAGTAAGGCATATACTTCATCACACAATTTTATCTTTGTCCCATACTGATAAGAGACAATTTAAAAATACCATATGAAGTCTATATCTGTTGATGATTCCGCGGTGATTTCGAGTTATTTTTCACAGGAAGTCGCAGAAAGAGCAAAAAAATTAACTTTTAGTTTTGATTATTATTGATTGATGACTGTCGCTTGAGACGAAATCATGAGTGGGAATCTTACAGACGAGCAGCGTCGAAAAATCGATGAAAATCGTCGCAAAGCCTTGGAAAAAAGGGCAGCTCGTCTTAATCAGTCAAAACAACCTAACAACTCTACGCTGACACTGAGCAAAAATCTCGTTAATACCGACTCTTTTGGCTCTTCTTCCTCGCATTCAATAGCTCGTCAATCAAACTCTACAAAGCAAACTTTCCTGGGCAATAAAGATGCCAGTTTTGATGCAGCAAGACCATTTCCCCGTCAGGCCTCGGACTCTTCATTCATTGAGTCAAAGTCCACATCAGCAACAACACGATTGCAAAATGGGGATGAAACGTCGACAACACAAACTACAAGCATACAAGACTTTGTTTCCAAATTCGCAAGGCCTGGTAGTTCAAAGAGCACTTGTTCTAAAAGTGACAAAGGAAAAGTAGAAAATCCTTCTTTGACTAACAAGGGGCCAGAGCAGACCAAAGGAAATGATAAAGTCTGTGGTGCACCTGGTCTTGGAGCAGTGAAAGATGTAAAAGTTGTAAAAGGAACTTGTATACTTGTTAGCAAAAAGAGATTTGCAGTCAAGGTTGGGTTCCATGCACAGCTAATAGGACTGTTCAAGACAATACCTAGTCGAAATTATGGTGAGTTTTGATATTTTGAAATTCCTTAAAAACAGGTCATTATTTATGAAGTGGAGTGGAGACGAGAGAAAAAAGAGGGGGGAGGGGTAGCAAGAGTATTTGAGAGTGCTTAGTGGGGGACCTTTTTTAAAAGGAATTTTGTATTACAGTGAAAATGATAGTGGGAACAGTGATAATGGCCAAGAGGAAGATGACTTTATTATTAAGCCAGCTATCGTCCAAACCTCCTTAAATGGATGAAAAATGGGGCATTGGTCTGCAAGATATGCTGATTTTTTACATATTAGAATGCATTTAACATAATACAAACTTTTGCTGGCTGTCCTTGACTCAGCTTCTGTAATTTAATTTATGTGAGGATATTTGTATTTTCTGCAAGTAAGAGATTTGTTTATTGCTCGTTTGTTGGACTAAATTTGAAGATTAGTCTATAGAAGAATGATTTTTTTCATCTGCCATTTCAACTGCAAACTGTGCAGGCAAGTAAGGAAACACTCTGAATGGATATGCAACAACCAGAAAGCTGGCAATCTTGGCACGAACTGACCAACCAATCACATCACAGATGTTCTGATGAGTGCTATGTAACAGGCAAACCATCAGATTACACCATCACCTGATGTTGGTCTAGCAGTTTGCAGTCAAAGCGTTGCAATCCTACTAAAAACTTTTGTTTTAAGAATCATACAATTGAGGCTAGTGGGTCGATACAATGCTTGATGTCTCATTTGCATGCATTCATAATATCTGCTATTTTCATATGTGACATTATTTGGTAAAATCTTTTGTCTTAATTATCTTGGATTTGCTGCATAGATCAAACAACTACAACATGGAATTTTACTTTGGAAGACTACAAAAACTTTAGTGAGTATTTTAATTAAAATTATAGTCTGTGTGAAGTGAGTTGAACTGTATGCCGGCTGTACGCCCCCTTTGTCATCCTGAAGACAAAGAATAAGAATCTGGTATGACTCTGCTCTTCACTTTCTATATTTTGCCTCAATAAAAAATTGATGCTTTGTTTTGTTTTCCACCAAAGTGACTGCAGCCAGGTCCCTACAGCCAAATGTTTACATAGAAGGCCTACCGAAAACAGTTTTGTCAGTACTCACCAAGACAACGCCAGGAACACTCAAGGAGCTATCCACACAGGACATTAATTTAAACTCTGTTGATTCAAAACTGGTATCCTCCTTAATGCCATTCCAGAAACAAGGAGTGAGTTTTTGTATCCGTCACGATGGCCGTGCACTTATAGCTGATGATATGGGTCTAGGGAAGACTATTCAAGCAATTTGCATTGCAAGTTACTATCGTAAGGAGTGGCCTCTTTTAGTTATTACACCTTCTTCTGTGAGAATAACATGGCAACAGGTAAAGCTGCTGATGGATTGTCAGTATTGAAAATTTTACCATTTCTTTTTTTGACAAAATTTGTAATTGCTTCCTCTCAAGCCTGTACACTCCTTGTGGGGTATAGGCCATCAACAACATCTGGTTACCAAAGAGCCCTGTCCTTCGCCTTGTTCTCTAGCTGTTTCCAGGTATGCCAACTGGACTTTACCCCATGACGTCATGTGGCTTCCTTTATCTAGATTCTCTGATCGTTTCTCTATTGGTGATGTTTCTGTAGCATTTATTGTTTTTTACAGGGTAGGATTGCTAGCCCTTCGGCCAACCCTTCTCCTTTCTCATCCAGGCTTGGGTAGATCGGCCATGGCAGAGTTTTGTAATTGCTTGATTAAACATAATTCATGTCTTTTATAACTTTACAAGCATATCAGTTGTTGAATTCAATATTCCACTTAAGTTATCAAACAGCATTCATCCTAAATACCATCTAGACTTGTTCATTAACATGAGTTCCAGTAGCTCAGTTGATTGTAGCATCTGACTAGCAAACAGATATCACTGCAAGCCATGTAGTCTAATTGGAATTAATTGGCTGACTTTTGTTAATAAGTTAAATACAATTCATCCATTAATATTAATCCTTTACTTTCAGGCAATCATAAGATGGCTGCCCTCAGTTAATCCACAATATATTAATGTGGTATTAACAGGCAAGGATAAACCCACATCTGGTCTTGTCAACATCATTAGCTATGATTTGCTGTCCAAGTTTACAGAACAGTTGAAGGCCAATCCTCCAAGAGTTGTCATTGCTGTGAGTATCAAAGCAAATTTTTTATTACTCAATCTAACATGTACTTTAGTTGATGTGATTGCGATTATTTACAGGAGGTCCGGATAAGGGAAAAACTGTGCCTGAGGTCTTGAATATAGAAATAGAAAGTTTTTCCCCTTTATGGACAAGCTTTAGGATGGTGAATAACTTCTTAATTTTTTTCCCCATTGACTTTTTTACTTGTTTTGTATCCTTTACTTCATTTGCACATGCACAGATGGCATAAGCCGCCATGATACAAGACCACAGTCAGATATATGATATACCGCCCCCCTCAAGCAACTTATGAGAAAACAAAATTTTTATGATACTGGAATGCAAAAAATAAATAGTTTACCTACTTACTTAGACTCCATTCTCTCCTTTCCTTTCAATACTTGACATTATCCTTACAAAAGGATGAAAGTCACTTTATCAAGAATTACAAGGCAGCAAGAACGAAGGTTGCATTACCTCTTATCAAGGTATTCTTTTATTTAAACACAGATTGGTATAAATACTTCCTGTTATAGGTTTTTATATTTTTCTTCCTCAGGAGAGTGTCCAGCACACAACAAATCATCCCTCCCTTCCCCAAAATAAATACATATTATAAAATAACTGTTATTCATTGTTCATTTTGATTGGTTGGGAGCTCGTGCTTTATGAGAACACACGGCACGCGCTTCCAGACGCGTCATTCCTATCTAAAATAACAGTTCTCGTATATTGTATTTTATAAAAGAAATAAAAACTTGTTTGCTGTGCTGTGTGTTATAAAACCCTTGGGGATTGACAGAACACTCAAGAAGTGTCGAGAAGCACTCCGCTACGCGTCGTGCTTCTCCTAACACATCTCTCGTGTTTTGCCAACCGCCTACGTGCTTTATAACCGCACACAGCACGCGCGCATGTTTTCAATTCATTACAAATAAACTATTAATAGGAATGTGGGTCATAGGCAAACTTCGCGTTGTCGCTTCCTGCACTACTCGAGCATCGTGTTATTTTAACACACATGTTTCGATCAGAGTATCCAAAACGGAAAACCTTTTTGTATTTTACTAATAACTTACTAATATTCGTTTATTTCCTTTGTATAGGCAGCCACACGTGTCCTCCTTCTATCTGGTACACCAGCACTCTCTCGCCCTGTGGAACTGTACACCCAAATCAGTGCTGTTAAACCCAGTTTATTTCCAAACTTTCATGAGTTTGGTCTACGCTACTGTGGTGTAATGCAGGTCAGATACTAAGAAAAAAAATCAACTTCGATTGTATTGAAACCATTCACATGATAGACTCTTTCTCATAGATAGGGTTGCGCAATTAAATTCGAGAAGTTTGAAGTATGGAGTAGGAATTTATAGCTTTTTTATTTTTTATTTTAATTAATTGTCGTTAATGCGCGCATTCGCATATTAAATAATAACCTTTGATACTCATACTAAGATCGGCTTGTTGTCGTCATAATTTGTATGGCTGCGAACTTTTTGGCAACCGGTACATTCACGGCAAGGGATTGAGAACATTTCTTGAACCAATGAAGAACGTTAAATCATTGTTTATCCAATTACAATGTTTGTACATGGCACTGTCATGATCACGGTACATCATGTTTAGACCATGTTGAGGTGAATGTTTACCCATTACAGACCACGTGTCATTCTCTTGAGAATGAGATTTTTTGTTTGAGTTGTATCTATGTGTCATATCCTGCATCCTGCACAACCGTTAAACAAAGAAATGTTACTCTTGTGAATGACACGTGGTCTGTAATGGAAAAACACACCACAACAAATAACTTGAACGTCAAGCGTTTTGACTGCAATATCGACATCAAATAATACATTTGGTTGTTTGAAACACTTTATCGTGTTTTTTTCATTAACCATTTTTCTTTTGTTTTCATCGCTGCCTTCTCGGTTTTAGAACCGTTGGGGATGGGACTATTCAGGATCGTCCAACATGGAGGAACTGCAGCTGATACTTGAAGAGAGTATAATGATTAGGTAGGGTGAATCTTAAAGTAACCTGGTTACGGGCATTTCCGTAATAACTCTTTTGATAATTGCATTTTACTAAAAAGTCATAATTTGACAAAACCCTATCGTTCTCCATTCAAAAAGAAGAACACGACAATTTTCCTGTCACTCGCAAATGAATATCCTACGGCGGTTGGTGTCAAGTTACAACAATTACTGCTTGCTTTCCTCAAAAACCTTTTATCAATGACAGGCGCAGAGATATATCTTATGTAGTTAAGCATCAGGTATTTAACTTACTGCATATATTCTATAAGCGGTGTTCTCCAGGCGTGAGGTTTAATAGAAAGGAGCCAGCTTCGTTCGCTCTTTTTTATTTTGAGATCTTTTTCGTATAACATTTTATTTGCAGACGAATGAAAACCGAAGTGCTATCTGAACTTCCTTCAAAACGACGTCAAATGGTTTGTTTGCAATTTATCGTTGCTTTTAATCAAGATTCGGCGGTTTCTGACGAGAAAATGTTTACGTTTCCTTCAGGTTCTTCTTGACCCGTCGTTAATAAAGACGAAACCACTAGAGAGAGCTGCTAGACAAGTGGCCCATACAAAGGTAGGACAAGTATCGTATAGTGTGGAGGGAGTAATAGTCTCCCTCAGGGGGGGTATGGGGTGTTTATGTACTTGGGCATAGCTGCTAGACAAGTGTCCCATGTAAAGGCATAGTAGCTGACAAATGGATAATTCCAGTGTAAATCGAGTATCGTGTTTATTGGGTGTGTGGGGATAGGTGTTTGTGTACTTTGGCAGAGCTGCTAGAAAAGTGGCCCATGCAAATGTAAGAAATATCACGGTGTGGAGGAAGTGACTGACAGGGGGTGTGTGGGGATAGGTGTTCGTGTACTGGGTCAGAGCTGCTAGACAATTGCTCAGTGCAAAACCACGGCAACTACCAAGTGGTTTGTTTGTTTGGCTGTGAATAAGTGGATGGTGGTGCATGTGAGTGCTTGTGTTAAATAAATCCCTTTTAAATAAATCGCTTTCGCACTAATTGGGGACACTTTTCGCTCACACACACTACCACTACATTAAATGTTCTATCCACACAACGCTAAACTCACATGTTGAGTTTTACGGAGGGAGGAAACCGGAGGACCCGGAGAAAACCCTCGTAGCATAGGAGAGAACAACACATCAAACAAACTCAATTCACATGTGGCGACCGCAGGGCTCGAACCAGCGACCTGACCCGTTGGACTCACAGCGGTGAATGACGACGCGTTAGCCGCGAACGCCACACATGCTACCCATGTTTATGTGTCTACACTGTGAATCGTACTGTCTATCAGTTACTTTAGGCTTTTCTTTATTATTTCCCTTAGGAAAAAGATCAACATGGCGCTCTTCTGAATTACTTTTATGAAACGTGCGCTTCAAAATTGCCAGCAGTCAGGTATGCATGGCAGTTTCCTTCGATCTCTCCGACTTTCTCTGTCGAAATGAGCCGCTATCTGGGGGTTTGAGGCGTGGGGGACGGGTTTACTGCAGAAACTAATGTCAATCTTACATTCTCAAAGGTACTTTTTTCCTTATTCTTTCCCTTATGGGTTTCATCCCAGAAACTAATGTCAGTCATTAGATTCTCAAAGACACTTTTTTCCTCATTCTCGTTCTCGTGGCTACTGACGGCGAAGGAAAACACGTAGCATAGATTATTAATAAATTTTATATCTTTGATCGTGTCAGAACCATACTTCATAACATGTTAAGGGGATGTTAAGACACTGAGCTAGTAACAATAATACGTGCAAGGGATTAGGAACTTCTTTAGGCCTGTGCACACCCTCTGGCGCATACGTATTGGCGTATTCGGAGACTTTAGAACCGCCAAACTTTGCTCAAATGCTGTCCAGAAACTCATATTCAACAGTTGTATTTGTATTCATGACTAGTCATTCATTTTAGTCGTTTTTTTTTTGTGGTCATACTTCAGGGAGTATGTTTTAGATCTCTTGGAGGGTGGTCACAAGCTGTTAGTGTTTGCCCACCATAAAGATATGTTGGACGCCATTACTACCAGTCTGACTGCAAAGGTAAGTAAAAATACCACCACCCCTCGATGCATGCACGTTGGGAAGCCCTGGAGGAAAATGAAGCCCTGAGCACCAAAATTGTGATACACAAAACTGGGAGGAAAACGTCAGGTTGAAAATAAAATGTCCGGTTAATTAAATCATCGAAGCTAAGAGCGACGGGTATTCTGGGTAATCTATATCCTCGGAATTCGGAGAGTGTTTTCATACAGAGATGCATGAAGAGTGGCAAAATGCTTTGTTGGGTAACTTGAATCAAGAGATCTGCAAAACTGCGACATGCATTATATAGGCCATTAACTGTTTACTTATATATATATATGTATACTTATTTCAATAAAGTCAAAAACCGCTAGAAAGCTGAGATCACTGAGCATCATGGGGAAATTTTCATATCAAAAAAACATATATACACAAAGCTTTTTTTAAATACAAATTGCAGCTCGATGATGCTCAGAAGAGGTGAGACTGTGACCGGTAAAATATTCAGTAAAAGTCCATGAAAAGTTATCAAGCGGTTAAACATGTAAAATGAATCTACCCATAATCCTTGTCGACCTCAGCTTTGTAGCTTTTTAGGTGACTAACTTTATTGAAATAAGTGAATATTCGTTTTTATATTCAATTTTCTCAATATGTAATCTCTTGGATGGAATAATGATTAATGATTTAACGTTTCCAACCCGAGGTTCCTTTTTTTAAAGATTTGGTGTATATATGCATAGGGAATCTAAGGACGCGCGCTCTGATTGGATTACCAACAACGAAAATTATAGATAGATTGATACGACACGGCAGGAAACAAGTTCTTTCGCGGAGGGTGATTGGGCTTGCTTGTTTTTCAAGTTTTGTGGTACATTTTTCGGAGAACTAAAACTGTCTTTTTGTCGTAAATATTATTAAATAACGTGACCCTGCATTTCAATTTTGGACAGAAAAATCTACGTTCCTTTTCTGAGAGACGTAGATTATATGTGAGTTGAGTTTGTTCGAGGGCTTTTTTCCAGGTTCTCCGGTTTTCCTCTCTCGTGATTTGAGAGTCACATGCAAAGCATGTACAGTGTAGTGGTAGTGTGTGTGAGCGAGTGAGTGAGGCGAGTGGGTGAGTGACAGTTGGCAGAAATGGAAACCACTATATACCGATATACTGAATTTGTATCCCGCTTTAAAAAAGTGATTTGTTTATTTATTTATTTTATCTATTTATTTTTTACAGAAACACAAGTTCATTAGAATCGATGGGTCTACACCGTCATCAAAGCGACAACTTCTGTGCGATAAGTTTCAGAAGGAAAAAGATGTGCTTGTTGCTGTCTTGTCAATCACTGCAGCTAACACAGGTAACGCAAGAAAAGGAAAACGAAACAAGTATGTGAGCTAACCAAGCTTCTGAGCTAATTCATTTGTTCTTGGTTACTGACTGTCATTACCACTGTAAAAGCCATTATTTGACTCGCATGTGAAGCACTTAACACAAGTAACACACAAAAGTAAAAACATCGATTAGTGCATACCTTAACCCCCCCTTCCCCCCCCCCCCCCCCCCCCCCCCCCCACCATTTACAATCAGCAAAGTATTTACGAAGTATTTACGCCCAAACTACATTGACTAAGACGTTTTTACCGCTACACTATAGGTCTGACATTAACAGAAGGTAGTGCGGTCGTCTTTGCAGAATTATTCTGGAACCCTGGGGTACGTATATGTATAAGTCTCTTACCTATACACACTAGAAATAGTCCCCTTCACAGTTCCCTGCGCCAACTTGAAAAGCCAAGCTTTTGCTTCGAAGCGAGATGAACGAAGAGCCAGCGATGACAGAGACAGGTGTTACAACAGGATCTATCATTGCAAGCTCACCGTTCGTCTCGAACTATACTATACTATAGGTTATTAAGTCAAATCTAACGAGTCGTCTATCATGAATACTGCGTTCTGATTGGATGGGCTACTACTAGTTATGTCCTAGTTATGTCATAAGTTATGTCCTACTTGAAGTATAAAGAATATAAATGTCATTTCTTAGGATGTTTAGCAGTTTGGTAACTGTATGTTTTCTTCTCAGGCATTGGTTCAAGCTGAAGATCGTGTGTACAGGATTGGTCAGAAAAACTCCGTCAACATTCATTACCTCGTTGCTAAAGCGACAGCTGATGACTTCCTCTGGTAAATCTTAAAAATACAATTTGTAATACTCCTTTAAAAAAATTTGCAAGACCCTGGAATAGTCTCTTTTATAGTTCCCTACGCTATCTTGAAAGGTAGCCGTGCCTTTGCATCAAAGCGAGATGAACGGTGTCTCTATCATTGCAAGCTCACAGTTCATCTCGCTTAGATTGCTTAGCTTGCATAGATGCAAAGGCACGGCTACCTTTCAAGATGGCGCCAGAAACTGTGAAAAAGACTACTGCGCTGATAAAATATAAATGGAATTTTCGCTAACTGGTGACTCATCCATAACCGAAGGCCGACCGAGAAGCACTGGAGAGAGCCACTGTAACCCAGGTTAACTCTTCCATGTCTGAGAGAAACAAAATCTCTTGGATAGAGTGTATGCAATATATCCATGAAATTGAACAAAATAGTAATAAGTTCAATAGACCTCAGTGGACCGCAGACCTACGAAACTTTGCACTAATTCTTACAATTTTGTAAGTTAACTAAAGATAAGTGGTTTGCTAACAAATGCCGATCAAGAAGTGGAGTGTTTATTACATGACCAGGCCTTTTGTGGACAGTTCATGTTCTTGTACATCATAAATCTTCATTGATAGTAGTAAAGGTCGCACTTTACGACCCTTGGTAGAGTCCATCGACAGTGAATCATGTAAATCGTGTTTCGTTAATCGAAAAATAAAATCGAGTTCAGGCGGGATTCGAACCCGCGTGACCTTCTGTTTGCTTTTCAAGCGTCCTTACTTCTGAGCTACTGAAAAAAAATATGAAGCCTCTAGATGGTATGTTAGCCTGTAGTTTTTCCCGAGAAAACTTGACTTCACGAAACACTGAACTTAACATCTTCCATAAACGTTACCAAAAGTAACTGTTACCAAGCTCACACACACAAACACCTTAGTAAATACATTCTGTAAACATTTTCCCCTGCACAGGCCTCTAATTCAAAGCAAACTTCAAGTACTCAATAAGGCGGGGCTGAGTGGAGATGACTTTTCTAATGCTGATATGATGACCTTTAAGGTATGTAAAAAGTAAAGTTCAAAAATTGAAAAGTGGCCCTTGAAAATCACAATCTTTGGACTCTCTTTGCTTAGGTTCCTAGTTTAAATGAGCATAAGCGGACCCTTTTGAGATAATTTGGAAAAGATTCTAAGTGTTGGACTGGCTGGGGCTTGATTATATGACCTGCCGCGCAACCGACCGGTGCATAGGTGGATGCCCAACCATCTAAGCCAACAGGATAGTGATCATGTTTGTGTTGGTAGACCCTTCATGATGTAGCATGGAAAATAGTCGTACTGTTGCCGCACTGCCTACACTTTGTAATGCGGGACAATCAGAGAATCCATTGTACCCACTTGTTCGAAAGCCGCTCAATGAGAAACCATTCTAGTGCACATATTTAAACACTGATTTGGCTTCTCACTATTTTGTGCGCTTTATCCAATTACAAGTTTTAGGTACGGTTACGGTAAAATAATACTTTCGCAAAGTCCACCCTCTGTATATTTATACTGGCTTGGATCGAAACGCAAAAGAATTTCTTGCAAGCGAGACAATACCACCTCTCGGGCCTTCGTCGCTCTCTCGCTGAGCCGACACTCGACAAATTTCTTGTTTCGCTCGAATAAAAAACTCTCTCGGGAGACGAGAAGTCGACTTGGGGCACGTGTGTAAAATATAGTACGACTACAGTATTATTAGGAGTTTCCCAATCATTAGAAAATCACTGCGATAAATAAATTACAGTCAGTAAGGAAACTAGTAAGAATGAGGATATCTTCTCACTTCAGGACCCCAAACAAAAAACCTTGTTCTCTTGCTTCGAATCTTTGATCGAGGAGAACGCAGAAATTGACTCCGCTTTGTCTGACGCTCTCGACCAAGAAACATCACTTGCAGCACTGTCTACTGATGCAATGACAACGGATTCCATGGCAACGACGTCGGCCACCGATAAAAGGTCCAAAAAGACAGACGATTGTGGACAAGCTGGACAGCGGATTTCTTCAAATGAAGCTAAGTCAAATTTATCCGAAGAAAGCTCAAAGAATAAAACAATTAAGAATACTGAAGAAGAAGAGGATGTTGGTTTCAGTTGGTTCACTAGTTTCGATGATGATGAATGTTTACTAGAGAGCGAGTTGTTGTTTGAACAGACCTCAGAGAGCACGGTATCTGGAGTTATTGGTAAGAGTAAGAAACCAAGTAATTCTGTGCGTGGTGATGATGAGGTTGAGCCGTCTCCGAAACGATCAAAGAGATAATGTTGTGTTATACAATGTGGAAACGTTAATGACTAGTTTGATTTTGGATATATATGGGATTCGTTATTCTTGTTGGTAAAACGTATGATGAATATCACTAGATGGTTAAGTCCTTTCAATATTCAAGTGCTAAGAGATAATTAACGGTGAAATGAAATTGAGAAACAATGGTCTAGTTCAATAGACCATTTCACGGATCTCGTTACTCAACGTCAGTCTCGTCAGCGTGTAATTATTCTTTAGAATTTGACTACAGTCCGCAGTAATGAAAGGAATTTACACATCAGCGAACTGTTTGAAACACTTAAAAATTTCACAGGTTGTAGGCAATTTCTAAAGAATATATTACATGCTGACGAGGCTGACGTTGAGCTGCGGGATCCGTGAAATGGTATATTGTCTTTCTCTCCTCTCCTCCTCTCTTCCTCTCTTCCTCTCTTCCTCTCTTCCTCTCCTTTCCTTTCCTTTCCTTTCCTTTCCTTTTCTTTCCTTTCCTTTCCTTTCCTTTCCTTTCCTTTCTTTTCTTTTCCTCTCCTCTCCACTCCTTCCCTCTCCTCTCCTCTCCTCTCCTTTCCTCTCTTCTCTCCCTTCCTTCAATTCTATATTTCCCATTCCTTCTTGTCTTTCGTTATGTCTCTTTGTCCATTTCTCTCCCTTGTTGACATTTCGTTAATCAATGTAAATATAAAAACTCTTTGCCTGACGAATACACTCTAAAAACATGCCAACGCAATTAATTTATTTGTTCATTTAAAAACACTAAATTTCAATATTTTATGTTAACCTGCTATTTAATACTAATGACAAACATGGTACCCGATTAAATATGTGAATAACGTTATTACACATCCTTGGTTCATATTATTCAGTAAAAATGGTACAACTTTTTTTGTCAGTATACAACTTGTTATTCCTTATTACTTGCTTTTCTCTACTTTCCCTAAAATAATTTTCCTTAGTAAGACTACGGAAATGTGTAGGAAGGAAAGGAAGGGAAAAAAGGGAAGAAAGAAAGAGAAAGAAAGGAAGAAATATAGAAATTTATATTCATCAGTTCATGTTTGTTGCATTTTGTACCAAATGTTTAGTTTATTGATTCACAAAAAAATAAATATTTTTATTTCATTATTTAATATATATCTGGCAATTAAGTTAAGCGTTGAAAACTGATGATTCATTGCTATTTTGAACCTTAAGTAAAGTTTAAATTTGAACGTGGTTCAGTGGGCAGCGAAAGGGACGTCTATGAAGAAAATGAACAAAACTAAAGATTACTGTATCATGTTTTATTCTAATTTATACAACGATTATTATCAGAAATTTGTTAAACTTGGCATAAAGTTACCCCAAAATATTCTTGTTAAAAAAATGAAATAAAAACGGTGGTTCACGGAATTGATGGATTGCAAGCATTCCCAAGCAGTCAAAAGGCAAAAGCATGGCGGCCATTGTGGTGCCTTTCACAATGGGTGCTAATGAGAATCTTTCGTTAAATGGTAGCAACATGGATGACGTAACGAGGAATTGGCTTTCGAAATTTTTTATCCTAAAGAATTAAAAAATGAGTTTTCTTGATATTTTGCATATCAAATCCTAATGCAATAAGCATAGTCTGTGTACAGCCGCTTCCCACCCCTCCCCCCCTTCGGGGGGAAACGGGGGTGAGAAGCGGCTGTACACAGGCTAAATAAGTACGATGAGCTCTGGAAACGACAATGGGAAAACGTACGATAAAAAACGGATTGAGCATGCGCGTTTGCAACCACTGATTCAACCATGGCTTTTTACTGAAAGAATACTTTAAGAACTGGTTCTATTTTCCTAGTTATTATTTCAGTTCATTAACATTTCTAGTTATACTTTATCAATTATTCACATTGTCTGTCGCAGTTATTATTACGATTCAATTATTTTAACTAATATTATACTAACACACTTGGCCTTTGTCCAGCGTGTAAAAACATTACACAAACATTCACTTTTATATATTAATTACGTAAGAAGGAATAAGAGCTTCAAAAATCTTTGGATAGCGTTGAACCCAAATTCTCCTCGTCTCTAACTTAGAAAATCGTTATCATACTTACTGTATAATTTTTTTTAAATAATAATAAGTTTATTGACAATAATAATTATTACTGAATAATTAATTAGCGCGTCGTTCGAAACTTTAGAAGCCAAGTTTGCTCCCCCTCCCCCTCCCTCCCTGGGCCTGGTAGCGGTGTTCTTCATTTCCCTTTTCCTCGCTTTTTATCTCATATGACAACGGTCACGTTCTCGCCACATAACTTTATATTTACTGAGACGTGATCATGAGTATTCTACGTTGCCGCTACTGCATAGCATCATTCAGACCCACGATAGAGCGCTTTCACTCTCGTCACAATGCAGTCACATTAGTGTAACAAACAACTGAAACTTTCTGCACAGTATCTGCATAAAGGATAGAAAATGTATTGCTTTGGTGACCGCTGTGACGTCACGTGAAAACACTCTATAAAGATTACATCCGATATTCTAAGGGTACCTGAACTATGCCTGGACGTGATATTATTTTAACTAGTAATCCTAACTGTACACTGGGGAAGTTGTGGCTACGTCTACAAATATTTGCGGTCGTGAGGTTAACTATTCAGGCCTAAAGTGAAGTAGACTGGCCTCAAATAATCAAACGGCAGGAAATCCTAAATGAAAAAATCTTGTAACAATTACACAATCTTAAAAAGAATGAAAAATACATACTACATGAACAAGAATGCATTAACTGGGGCGTAACATTTTTCCATTTGAGACCACGTATCATTCCCTAGAGTATCATTTCTTTGTTTAACGGTGGCGCATGACAAGGCACATTGACATGTATAAAACTGAACCAAAGAATCCGAGTAAACTTTTTTTAACGCAATTTTGTCGAATTAGAGTAACGGTAGCCTGCGTCACATCCGGACTTTTTTGTGGTCCGGATGTGACGCAGGCTAGAGTACAGACTACTTGTTAGTATGCACGAAAATGTCAGTTTTCACATCTCCCAAAGCATAGTCAATAGTAACTATGCCCAAAGTAAACGGCTTTATATCTCAAATATGCATTCAATAAATTTGGTCGCATTTGATATTTTGCTATTTAGCTACAAAAGAACGTGTTTACAAAATATCGAGCTTAAATCACGTAAAGCTGTGATTATGGCGGAGCGCCGAAAACCGTTTTTCTGCCCTGTTGTCACTCCCATGTCTTGTTCTCTCGGGTCACGTACGAGCAGCTGATAGTGGTATATGCCTACACCTCTGTGTCTACTCCTATTTCAATAAAAATTGTCATCGTCAAAGCATAGTTTTCGACATGGAAATGGTTTCGTTGAATGCAAAGAACATTGAATCAGTCTCAACACTAAGATCCATGTTCTTGACGAGAATAAAAAGCAGAAACACAAGTCATTCCATCTAGTCTTAGATCGTGGAATGACCTATCTCCTTTTGCTTTTTGCCTATCGCCTTTACCTATCGTTACGGAAACACAGAAAAGCTCCGACGGTCTAAATTATGTGCTAAAACAGATGATTATTTTTTCCGTTGATTTTTTATGATCAGAATATATCTGCATAAATAGAATTGCAGTTTTCTATCCTATCCATATGAAATGAAATACTGTTGTGTTCTGGCAAAATTCCCTTAAGGCCGGTTTAGAAGGTACTATTTTCGCCTATAACTTTCGTATACGACTCGCTCGCGCTACCCTACAACCCGCCTACGACAGACGCGATCATGTTATATGCGATAGTTGTAGGCGAAAATCGTACCGTCTAAGCCGGCCTTTACAAATTCATCAATGCAAGGTTGAGTAAAGCTGGCATATAAAGGAAATTATTATGGCATATAACGGCCGGCACTGAATTACACAATTAATGACTTCCGTTATGTCTGGTGCGACAAATGCCGTTTCTTCCGATGCTCTGCCAATACTCGATTCTGCTTGCATGGGTCCGTCAACAGGGACTTTCTTCACTTATTTCTTTTTATTTAATATTTACCACATATTTAAGTTCAAAGAGTTTGGTGCTGTCGTGAATTACACCACCACGGCTTAAAATTGATTTCGGGTTGTTTTTGTCTGATTGCTCGATTCTCTCCTTTCTGGGGGAGGATTGTAACAGAGACCTCAACCTACCTATACCGTAACACTAAGAGGGATTTTTATTCCTAATCATAACACCCATAATCGCAGCAATAGTTATGTACAGATAGACTTTAGTGTACGTATAATTGTACTGCGGTTTGGGTGAATTGATAATTGCACAATTGGATGTTGGATGAATTTAACGAAAGATTCGTCATTAGTCATTAGTCATTGTTATGTCATCCAACATGGCCGCCTTGTCTTTTGTTATTTCATTCTCTTGGGAAATATTGCAAACCAGCAATTCGAAAAACGTGGTACTTAAAGTTAGGGAAACTATCTAAAAAGAGTCCAACCTCGTAAAAAAGAACGTAAAAAGACCTGATCTTGTAGTCCAGCCTCTAATGACTGGCCACCCTTCGATAACTGCATGATATTAGGATAAAATATTGGATTGAGATAACTGTGTGAACTTTCAAGTTAATAACTGGCCACTAACATTCATTAAAATAATCTTTGAATTTGGTATGTTGTATTGCCGCCATCATTGAGTATATAAGAGTTCCCTGATAGAACTTCATTTTTTCCCTCCAGTTTTTCTCAATTCCAATTTGATAATGAAAAGGGCACTGGCAAAAGAATATGAACTCTGGATTTACTCAAGTCAATTCAGTGCTTCATTGTAAAGAGTTGTTAAAAGGCTTTAATTATTTATTAGTACATATTATAACAATAATCCAGTTTTCTCATTTCTTTTACAGATTGTTTATATCTTCATTCTCATTTCATTTGTACTTTTGCGCTGTATTTTTCTTATCCGTTCTTCGGTAGCAGCTATATCAAACGTTTAATATGAGAGTGAGCTAAATATTTATTTTCTCAATCATCTGAATAAATAAAGCTAGTTTTCGATATGCAGATTTTGCTTCCCGTAAATTATTTTACGAGACTTAATAGTATTATCTAGAAATAATCCTTTTTCAAAGAGTGTTAAGTCGTATTTACAATATCGAGGCGACTTCACATCTTCATTCTCCTAAAAGCTCTCATAAGATGCACCAATACTTCAAAATAGCGGTAGAATGAACTTAATTTTAACAGAATGGTGTTCAAATGTCCAAGAAAGCAGATTTTTAAGACCTTAATCAAACAAAAATGTTAGCGTTATATGTCACAAAACAGTTGTCCTTCAAAACTGTCTTAGTCTGACAAGGTGTGATTTTTCTATAGAGTAATAAAACTAGGCAATCAACAAAAGAAAGGAATGTTTAATATGTATGTACTAGAATAAGTGGACTCGCTGTAGTCTAAGATTAACTGAATAAGAGCTATCAGTAGTAACAAGTTGACGCTGTTACCCTTCACGCCCTCCAGTCAAGTATTTTTTATTTTATTTCGGAAGTAGATCCGGAAGCCGATGAAATGTATGTAACTCTTTAGCGTCACCAAGTAGAAATCCTCCCAGATCTCCAATACATATATATATATAGACATTTTAAGGCTCTTTTGTAATCAGTCATTATTAGCGTATTCGATGCAATACAAACTGTAAGTGTTTTGCATAAACAATAGCGGGTGCTTGTATTAGAGTTGTTTTATCAACATACTCCTGGATCAACAGGTATTTTAATTTTGTTTGAAGCATTTGGCGTCACCTATTCAAATTGCAACTCGCTATCTATTCGTGGTACAGTGCAGTCTTGGCTAGCGAACATCGTCGTCGTCATCCCTCTTCCCAAAGGTTCTAAGGTATGAATTGAAATTAACTTTTATCAAGTACACCGAAAATATCGTTTTTGAAAAGTAATTTGATGTACTTTACTTCGTGTTTATGAAAATTAATCAATAAAATAAAGATTATTATGCTTCTTTCGTTTCGCTTCATTTCTTCGACTCCATTTCTGACGGCGTGGTTTCTTTTTGGACTTTCAGGTTGGCAGCAGACAGTGCTAACAAAAACTGTAAAGGAACAGATACATGGACTGTAGTAAATCCTGTGTTTCTTTCGCTTTTCATTCATATCTGCAAATTGCCGCCCATTTTTAAAGTTCTTCTTTGTAGAATTGGCACTATTATGATTAGAAAATCTTAATTTATAATAATACAACATTAGATTAGTGAAGATTACTAGCCACGTATTTTGTTTCTTAAAGGATCCGATTTCATTACTGCATCATTTTTACAAGGTTCGTGACGCGAGCCAATTCGAATTAAAAAAAATCATTATTTGGCTTAACATTTTCTTAATTTACAAGTGGTATAGATACTTCGCTTCTCAAGGAAACCCTACGCTCTTCATTACTGTTCAGAACACGGAGTTGGTTGCTGGAGGAAGCTCTTCAAGGAATAATTGTGCTGTAGTCTCGCGTTGCTCTTTTAATACCCGGTAGCACACAGGGCAAGCGACTCGTAATACCTCCTTAAATACAAGATGGATGTTCTGCTCTTGTTCACGCTCTTCGCTGGTTTATTTACCATCACTGTCGAATCTACATCGAACGTTGCTCGAAGAAAAAATTGCTCTCTTGAATATGCATCAACCAAAGACACTTTGGTCGTGAATAACTCTACTCAGAGCTTTGTACGCAAGGTATTCGAGCAATACTCTACAAACAACGGGTCAAGTGAAATAACTATAAATGATTTTTATGGCTTACTGGCAGCTCTGAGAATTGGTGAGGTTTATAATATCACGAGTAGTAATGCAGATGCGACAAGTCCCGACGAACAGATAGAAGGATTAACGCGAAGTACAATAGATCATCACAACGAACATCACACAAGCACAAATGGCGGTACTCATCGAAGGAAGGACCATAAAAATGTAAGTAATATAAGTTTTAAAGAGCCTGTTTACGTGAACTTTGAAGATAGATGACCTTATTTTTATAAGTATATTCTTGTCATGTGTTTTTCGGGGAATTCGAAACTTCGGAAAATGAGCTCTGGGGTCGGTCAACTTTGGCATAAACAGCTAGCCCTCAAAAAAATTTAACTCCTCGAACGAGCATCGTGACAATATCCTGCATGGACTTTACTCTTTTGAACGACAGCCATTAACTAGTCTATTCTTTATGCATCATACAGTAAAAACCCGCATAAAAGAACAAGTGGGTTAAGAACACCCAGCCTGAATTCGGGAGTTTTAAGTACCATGTAAATAAGTACACAATCAGCCTGAAAAATTTAAAAGTGTTCTAAAAAAAATAAGATCAATTATTTATGTGCTAGACCTGTTTTGCAGTACACTGTAATAGATAATCCTACTGGTGTCGTGCCACCCTCCTCATAAGTACTGTATACACTGATGGGGGAGACGGTTTAGATTACAGTGTTACCAGTAGCAGACTCCAAGCCTGACCTGACAAGAATTTATTGTTCTACTGTTTTGATACAGTTATTACTGCAGTCAAGATATATATATTTTAATAACATTTTTGAACTTACACATTGATAACATCTACATGTATTGGTAGTCTAGTACTGACAGTAATACTGTATATATTTTAGAAACATTTATTTTAAGAACACCTTAAGAACACCTTCAGGATGATTTTCAGTAAACACCCGTTAAATAAGAACAAAATCAGCCTCATCTCATCTCCAAAAATGGGTCGGTTCTTTGGCGGGTTTTTACTGTATTAACAATTCAGTTATACTCGGTTCACTTGGAAATCAAATTGCGAGACACGTCTCTTTACACATAACAGAGGCAGACAAACACTTTCATGGAGGTATTTATATACGTCATTTTCCATAGAAACAAAATATCGGGAATAATTGTTAAAGTGAAAAATAGTTAAAATGACGAGTTTACCACTTGAGAGGATCCGGAAAGGGGACCTATCCTATAATCTCGTTTCCCAGCCCCCATTTTGACCAAATCCCATATTCCCAGCTTACGTTTTGCTCAAATCTCAATCCCGTTCCTATGTGTGTGTGTGTGTGAATCCCATTCCCAATGCATAAAATCTCATTTTACCAGTCCAAAAAAGCAAATCGAAGCTCCTATTTTACCCCTTGCCAAAGATCGCATGTTGTAGTGGGAAAGAAACAATGCCTCTACTGTAACCAAATGGAAATCCATCTCATTCACCCGTGCTTCAGGGAAAACATTTCTAGTTCGCCATACAACACGGCTGTCGTAAAACACTCACTTTGTTTAAACTAAAATACAGATGTACAAACTCGGCGCTGATTTAATGATAGACTCGGCATCTTTGCAAAAGTAGTCATTCATTTAGAACCATGTTTTCTACCCCTGACTGTACACAAAGTTTATCGTTCCTACTGCTAGGGACAAGTGTATCACACAAGACAAAAAAATAAATGGCTCTAGGGCTAGCAATAGGGTCATCCTACCTTTAAGTAAAGCGCCTCATACTAATAAGATCATCATAAAAGGCCTCGCACTAAAGAGGATGATAAAATAAGGCGCAGACACGGTGCTACAATGCGCGCAATATTACAGGCAATGTCGCTAAAGTAGAGCGGTTTTTCCTAGACATTGCGTGAAACAAATAGGCCATTTGCAGGAAATAATCACTTGACTGTTACTGGATGGCAAAAACAAACGGACTTCCTTTATTTGTGTATTAACGTTTGCTGGATTACTAAGTCTTATCGAAACACTTTATCAAAATACTTCTTTCCCTTCATAAGATACTTTTAATTTCAAATCTAAAGTTTGTTTGCCTTCCAGCAGAGCCTTCCCCAAGGGACCTTTCGCTAAATTGATTCGTTTTCAAAGTGATATGAACTGTCGACTGTTTGTTTCAAATCAGTGGTCTTTTTCATCGTGTGACATGGCTCGCAGCATCGATTGCCTGTACCATTACGCGCAATGTTGCACCGTGTGTCCGTAGACTAAGGATTCTTTTGGTAATGTGTTACCAGTTCCTTGAATCTAAGTGCATTGAACCTTCTGTAGTTTGGATAGATGAGGCAGTAAGTCGTGTGGGATGGGCTCGGATACCAAATAAGAACATGCGTGATAGGTAAATAACACACGGCTTACTGTCTCATCTGTCGAGTACTACTTTGTCGTGGGATTGACAGTTCGCTAGATACACCGTGCTGACCAATACAGGCCGAAAAAGCTCTCACGGTTTCTAATTGAGCTGGTTCATTCTTTTACGCGACTTGAAGTTGTGAAAGGCTTGTATCCCAATTTGGATGCATAATACTATAATCTACTAACAATTCAAACTCATGATTGTAAGCTGCACGTCTGCGATGGCGCCTTAATACCCAGCCCGTTTAATCCTCCACTGATTATAAATGTAAAGCGCATTGAGATATTTGAAATGCGCTATAGAAGTACCTCAACATCATTATTATTATTATTATTATTATTATTATTATTATTATTATTGTATGGCACTCTTCTTCAGTCGTTTCGTCTAAGGCTCCCAATTTACCTAATACGCATGTTCTTCTATAGTTTGAATGAGTGTTTTACAGTACTGACTTGCAGCTTTGTTTGCAGTGCATCAAAAAAGAGGAACTACTACGACTCCACCACATCAACAAAGAAAAAAGGATCAACGTGAATGATTTTATCCAGCTGTGTCCTTCGCTCGTCTACGAAGTGCAAAGTGGTGCCTGTATGCATATTGAGAAAGAAGAACATCTAGAGAGTCAAGCAGGCATGATCCTTGAAGGTTAGTCCGGTGTTATTTGAGTTAATTTTCGTGCAACTAACTTGTCTCTCGAACAAAATGTACAACCTTTCTATGTGTGCACTATATATACGTTCGACTTCAAAGTTGTGTTGCAGAAAAAGTTGAACAATCTTTTACTTTCTGCGACTCGCAAAATCGTTTTTTGCGATGCAAGTTGCAATGGAATATGCGCCCTTAAAACTCTAGTTCGCGAAACTGAGCTTCAAGACAAATCGTACCGCGTAACAAGAGGGTCTTTAGTTACTCTTCGAGTACATCAAATGCAGTTGAACCCCGCCAAAGAACACCTGCGTAATAATGAGATTATTCTGGATTGTTTTTGTGCTATTGATACGCATTTTCTTGGACACTCCTCTCCAAACTAACCTGTTTTATACGGACACTTCGTTTTGTGTGCAGTTACTCTCTAAACTAACCTGCTTAATACCAGTCCACCCAGCTATTCGAACATTTGTTTCGCCCCTGTGATATGCATAAATTACTCTCTAAACTAACCTGTTTAATATGAATACCCCGCTATTTCGGACAACTGTAATGATAAAAAGGTGAATTATACACCGTGAAAAGATGAAAAAACTTACTGACGTTTCGAACGCTAGTCCTTCCTAGTCCCGCTATCCTAGCTATCGGACACTTGGTCCATTAATGTGCGTATTTCCTCTTTAAACTACCGGTAAGCGGCTAAAGTACGACTACGTATTTCCAACCCTGGTATTTGCTGTATCGTTTCCCACCCATAAATACAAAATTTTCTATCAAAACGTCCAATCATTCATTTTTTTTCCAATCTTTTCCCCCACAGTATGGATGTACGGTTTTGTGTCGATTACTGTTATTAGTCTATCATCGTTGTTTGCCATCGCTATAATCCCGTGTCTTGGAAAGACCATTACAACAAGGTCATGTCATTTCTGGTGGCTCTGGCAGTTGGTACCCTCGCAGGTGATGCCTTTCTGCACTTGATACCACATGTGAGTACATAAGAAACCCATAGTCTCTGGTTTTCTTTACTTACCTTTACTTCGTTGTCCACTATTTTGGATAATGAACGTGAAAATTTTTTTAAATGAGGACACTCGAGCCTCGAGTAATTTTTTTTTCCAAGTTATTTCCTGAACTTTCTACCCTGTTTTAAACCCTCTAAACATCGAGTTCAAATACACCGATTGATCAAAATAAATCTTATTCCAATCCGATCCAATTGAATCGGTGATTTGCAGTGTGCATTTTAATAAGTGACAAAAAATGTAGTGTTAAAGGGGAAAGATCCAGGGATATTGAAGGAATAGGCTTGCCATTGTCTTCTTCAAATACAACTACAAACAATGCATACTTTAATTGAAATAAAAACGAAGAATAAAAACCTCAGGAGTATCACCTTAACGGTATATATTGTATTCCCATATGTTTGTCTATGTGATCTTGGGCATTTGGTGGCACCCTCTTCTCCAAAAGAGTTCCTAGATCCGATGGTTAGCTTGTACCAAGACTAGATTGATGTGTGGTGCTGTTGGATTATTTTCTAGGCATTCCTTAAAGGCGTTCACATCGAGGAACTAGAAGGTCAAGTACATCCTGTCTGGAAGGGACTTGTTATTATGGGTGGTATCTACGTGTTCTTGATGATGGAAATGCTCATGAAACTAAGGATAGCAAAACGTGAAAGAAAGCAGGAAAAACAGGAGAAGAGTCAGCACCAAGAAGAAATAGCAGACAAGGTTAGTCAGTGGTGACGATAGATTAAAAATCTCCATCCTCTTTTAGGCAGGGTGATTAGTACTAGTGGTAACTCTTGTTCTTGTTGTCATCAGTAATCACTCGTAGCATTGTCTTTATAACAGTCCTTGCTACTGCTGCTGCTTGCTGAGATAGCAAACGAGATTATTTAGTGGTGACGATAGATTAGAAGTCTCCATCCTCTTTTAGGCAGGGTGATTAGTACTAGTCAGTGGTAACTCTTGTTCTTGTTGTCATCAGTAATCACTCGTAGCATTGTCTTTATAACAGTCCTTGCTACTGCTGCTGCTTGCTGAGATAGCAAACGAGGTTAGTTAGTGGTGACGATAGATTAGAAGTCTCCATCCTCTTTTAGGCAGGGTGATTAGTACTAGTGGTAACTCTTGTTCTTGTTGTCATCAGTAATCACTCGTAGCATTGTCTTTATAACAGTTCTTGCTACTGCTGCTGCTTGCTGAGCCAACGCAGGGTGACTAGTACTTCTGGTAACTCTTGTTTTTGTTGTTATCATTGGGAAAGGAGAGGAACGACATGTCCCTAGAATATACAGATGGTCAAAAACGCGTCAACAATACTTTCATCATAATCACTCGTAGGATTACTACCACTACAACCTGCTACTACTTCTCACTGTTCTTGCTGCTTTGGCTGCTTCTGCTGCTTCTGATGTTGCTTCTGCTGCTACTGCTGCAGTTAATCAGCCTCCCTCCCTTTTAATATTTTATTACCTGAAAAACGATACATTTTTTTGTGATGCAGGACTTCTCACAGCCCCTACCTTTCCAGATTATCTTGGATGAAGTTCAGCCAATTGTCAATCATACTCACTGCGTTCATAGTCACTCCGACTCAGATTCGAGAGACACTGGGCTATATTCACCCAGTAGTGCCAACGAAACCGAACTGTCTGATTTTTCGCAGTCTGAAGGATTGGGTTACGGGATCCCCCGAAGCGATAAATGGAAAATGCCTGTGTATACCAAGGACGTGCCCGGAGGATCCGATACTAGCTCCAGCGAGAGCGATCTGCGAGTAATAGCCAATGTATTTAAAAGCGAGGGATCTTTTCAGGACATGAAGCAGCTGCCCATCAAACCTTCCTGTAAGTCTGACATTGATTTAGGACACAAGGAAACTGATGCATATCATCATCACAACCATCACCATGGACACAAGGAGATCTCTACCTCGACGCCCATAGCATCGGTTGCCTGGATGGTAATTGTCGGGGATGGTTTTCATAACTTTAGTGATGGCTTGGCTGTTGGTGCTGCTTTCTCTAGTTCGATTACGAATGGCCTCACCACTGCCATTGCAGTCTTGTGCCACGAGCTACCTCATGAGCTGGGTATGTAAATTCGAAATGATAATACATGATGTATTATCCAAACGTGATCACCAGAATGTCTTCAACTAAAGACGTTATCCCGGCTCTACTTTTGTTTATATAAGGAGAAGGGCCACGGGGAAGGTGGACAAAGACAAAGGAAGAGCTCTCTTATGTTCGTCTTCCTCTCTTTTCCCTGACGGACTTGTTTAAACTGATGATGTCAAAATTTCGTTCTTAAATTACATGATATTTTTTTGTCATCACCCTCATGATGACTCATCGCGTCTGAAAGCGCATAGGGCCATTATAAAGCCTGTGTAGCAGTCCACAAAGGATGGAGGTTGGGGGGATTGGTTGGGTGCCCTGTTAGGAAAGGGGAAATACTTGATTTTATCAGCACTTCGGCAATTCTCATCGAAACCACGCAGTGGAAGGAGTAAATATCGCTGCGCAAACTACAGCTACATCATCTTTTTTTTAATCGCAAAGCATTTTATCCAAACTGAGAGAACTTCGGAGGTACCCTAGACTATGAAAATCGAAAAATATTGCCAAAAGTATTTAGTTGAAGTTTAAAAACAAATTTATAGTATTTTCCATCTTACTTGATTTGTAGGAGATTTTGCTGTGCTCATCAAATCTGGCATCTCCTTTAGGCAAGCGCTGGTCTACAACGTTGCATCCGCTTTCATCTCATACATCGGTTTAGTGGTGGGTTTAGCCCTGGGGAACCTTGACACGTCTCATGTCTGGGTATTAGCTATTACATCTGGTTTGTTTCTGTATATATCATTGGTCGGCATGGTAAGTGTTCGTTTTCTTTCATGACGTTAACTACTGTCAGGGGGAGGGTAGATATCAGGTTTTTTAAATCTTGATATACTGAGAGTTTTAAAAATAATTCCTCCCCGTCACCCCTGCAAATGGTTGCATGCGTCAAATTCTGGCAATGTTCTCCTACTTTGACTATAATAGTAAAACCTCTCCTTACTCAACATTACCTATTTAATCAACTCCCTTTTGAACGACAACCTTAGAGTCAAGATTAGTTGCATTTGGTCATCATGCTTATTGTATTGGGGGATTAGGGTAGGGGAAGTTGGAGTGTAAATAAGAAAAACGTCAAATATGTCTACAGTCGGTTAAAGGCTATCCGTCAATTGTATGAAGACAAATGTTCCCCACCCTCCCTTCCTCTTTTTTAATATGATTTAATGTTGAGATTTTTACTAATCCACACAGCTTCCTGAGCTCTCCAGTTATCATTCAAAGGGCGGAGGGTGCTCCATTTTCCTATGGCAAAATGCTGGCATACTCACTGGCATCATTATTATGCTGGTTATCGCCCTCCTGGAAGAACACTGATGACAACCATGTTACCGCGCTCACCTCATAATCAAACCAATCCACATACCGAAGCGCAAGACTGGTATTTGCACTGAATATTACCACTGTTTTCATTGCTCATCGCTGATCGAGAAAGTAGTCGTGAAAGGAAAATCTGGTGATACACTGCTTTCAATCAGAGTGTTTTTACGTGACATCACAGCAACCATGTTGATGTACCAAAACAATACATTTTCTATCCTCCGAAAATTGAACTCTATTTTTATGCAAATACTGCGAAAAAAATTTCCATTGTTTAGTACACCAATATGTCTGTCTGCCTTCTCACGTGAGTGAAACTGCGCTTATGTATAAAGGTAAATGAGACGGATTTTACAAGTAAGCCTGCGAGAGGTCCCACATTTCACTTGAGACTCACCGTTCAGTCTCGATCAGCCGTAGCAATGAGAACATGGGAAACCATATTTTATAAACATAATTTCATATCTTAGGGACCGATCGTTTATTGCGTCCCCCCATCATTAAATGGAAAACGTACCCCTCCCCTTTCAACACTGCTAAATACGTACCCCCCCTCCCCTCCACCCCAAAATTCGGCAATTAAAAAAATGTACCCCCAATATTTACTGGTTTTAAAAAACGTACTCCCTCCCCCTAGGACGTGATAAACGATCGGTCCCTTATCATAAATATATTTATTGAGTTATAACAAACGATATTATTATCCCAAAATATTTAGGCATTGTCCAGACGATTTATATATCGATAAGTTTTCTTTCACAACCACGTGATACAGAAGTAGCTCTGTGATTGGTTAGCAATTTTTAAGTGCGAGGACCAATCAAAAGATAAGGGGTTAATTTTTCTAGAGTAATTCTTGCTTTTACAGTAAATACTGCAGTTCATAGGGCTGAATCTTATACAAAGAAAGGGTTCACATCGCAACCAATCCTACATGGGTTAGCCCTAGGCTTTGAACAACTGGGCATTCAAAAGTTTTTTGAAATGAAATGACTCCTTCTGATGTCCTGGACATCAATTCTGAAAATATTTTGATACAAGAACATGATAATATTTATATTTCAATATAAGCAGTTAAATTTCGACTCATTACATGTTCGCACTTATACGCTTTCATCTGTTTTATATGCATGGATTATCTCTATCTGGTCTCTTCCTGGTCAAGGAATGGATAAATGGAGTTCGGAACTAGGACTTACAATTTGATCATGTCTCCTGCTTGCTTGCCTAGCAATCATAAGCTCAGGCAACATATGCAGCTGTATCATTAATACATACCATACAGAGGTCTAAGACATGACAAAAAATGCCAATGATAAGCTGGTAACAATCAAATGGATTTTGTTTATCTTATAAATGTGTAGTCAGCTAGTGCGACCCAAATTGTTTCAAAAATAGCATGTAAATACCACAAAATTTTGATAGAATAATATATAAGGGAAATATGGGAATCAATTGGGATTAATTTGTAATATTGAAAATCGAAAACAATTTCAATCGCAATAAGTCACCAATTTAAATTTATAAAGAATATGAAAAGAAAATTAGAATATATTTTGAAATTGACGACTTGAACTTATGGGTTTTCTAAAAAGATTTTGCAGTTGTCATGTCAGTTTGATTTAAAAGAATTTATAAATTTATAATATAAATTTTTTCAAAGACATATGGGGTAAATCTCAGAATAAATGGGTATTTTAATTAATAGATTTGGAGGGGAAAATCCAGTTATTATTTCACCATTCTTGCTAGCTCCCAGTGCCTTCTCAGCTGCTTTTCAAAGCTGTAAAGAGGCCATGCCCAGACACGGGGGATTTCATTAAAAAAATCATTATTATTAGGTAGTTTTATTAGTTGTAGTTTGTTAGGTAGTTTTACGGAATTTTACTTGCGTTCTATTTGGTCTGCGAAAACAAATTAGTAGCATTTTGGAATGCAATTTAGAAAATTTAAATTCCAAAGAAAATTAACCTGGGTTCTAGATACTTCTTCCTCTAACACGAGAGACCCAACAGCAACAAGCACTCACAAAAACTCTAGAACTCAGCGTAGGATACTGGCAAGTAATTCTTAGACTTGTTCATGATATTAGTTTCAGGGCAGCGTCTTCGCGCTGACTAAAAAGAAAATAGAAAATTCTAGCATGAAAAGAAATAAATATCCAAGCGTAAAATCTGTTTTTTGTGGGCGGTGAGAGGTAATAATATAGGACCCACCGAAACAGCTAACTTGCACTAGCTAGTAGACTGGCTTTGAACAATTCAGCCCTGGCTTTAAGGGACGAGGGGAAAATAGTTGAATACATAAATGTAATACAAGATTCATTCACACCATGCGAATGCGGAGAAAAACTTTTGAACAAATTGTTTTAAATTTGAATCATTCCAATTTAGTATAATTTAAGTAGATTTTTTGTGAATGTTTTTATTTCTTTTTCTTTTAGAATTATTCGCAATTAATAATTTTGAGCTTTATTACGTTTGCCTTATTTTATCTAATACCAGAAGTTTATGACTAGTTATGAATTTCTGCCATTACTAAGCACATGCGGATTTAGGGCGCCGGATTCTAAGGGGGATGGCTGTCACCTTGATTGAGAAACATCATATATCGTTCTCAGTCTTTAGATTATCCATTATATTTTGTCGTTATTTTCAAACTGACTCCAAAGGGCTTGGCGTAAGCCATTCAATCCACTCCCTGAATCTGCCCAGCTGCTAAGGAATTTCTGTTAGAAATCACTTCAGTTTCATTTTAGGAAGCACTTTTTTTCGTCTAATGCAAAGCATTGTAGTTTTACTAGCTTGCCTGCAATGCACGACTGTGAGATATTAAGCATTTCAATGAAATTCTTTCAACTTGAGGCATTTATTCACTTGCATCAATTTATATATAACACAATATGTGAAGAAAATTCGTCAAGAGTATTGAATGTGATAATCCGGCTCCGCTGGAGTCTCAATATCACAGTTTTTGTTGTGTTTTTTTGTTTGTTTTCGCTTTGCATTGAAATGCTAATTTCTTTATCGTCTGTTACTGTTACCTGTCAGGATTTATAGAGCTTTTAAGTTGGAAAGTATTGCCTTGTCAACGGCTCACAAAAACCACTAAATGAATTAAAAGCGAAAAATGTTCTCAATGAATCAGTATAAGTTTTTTTATAAAATATTGATAGTCTTTTAATTACGTGTAATGACTTTCATTTCGCACTTAAAAGCTCTATAATGATCGTCACTGATACAGTTTTTATTTATTGAGGAGCAGAGGGCAAAGATTCTATTCCCTGCTCTAATAAATAACGGCTCCTCAGTATAAGCCGATCTTTGTTTACATTTTTTCCTCATTAGTATAAAAAAAGATTGCCACACGACCATACATTTCTTTGTAAATCATACCGCTTTCAAAAAAATTTTACTCCCAAAATGTTGAACATATTACTAGCTAAAATTTTCAGTAGTTACTAAATAAACATTCTCTTTCGATTTCTGGAGTCGGTTTGCTTGTAGCTTGAATTTTTTAAATGCTAATGAGGAAAAAACGGAAACAAAGATCGGCCTATAAATGTCACATTAATGAAATCAAATCTTGTTATAGGTATGCATTATACACTGTATAACTTGCTGGTGTTTACTTTATTTGCAATTGATTGTGTTTTTATTAGTGGAATGATTTAATAAAAACTACTTCTAAAATTAAACAACTATTGAAGTGTTTTTGAAGTGATATAACGTAGGCTTGCTACACAGTTAACTCCCAAAGTTTCTTTCAAGAATTCACCATCCTACCCTATAACCCTCCTGGCAGCCTGGGTACGAGATTGTGCGCTCATTGCATCTGAAAAACCTCTCCAATTGGTTGCCTGCCCCATTTTAAAGCGGCAAAATTACAGACTGATTTATAGAGAGCTAGCATCAGTACTACAGTACAACAAAAATGTCCTAGATATTCAAATTCAGCTAACTTAAAACAAGCAATTCAACAAAAAAAACTTCCTTGCTAACCTAATCCTAATTTAATCTTTTATTTCTTCGGCTTATCATTCTTAAGCATTTCTATTTGTATGACTCAAGCTTTTCTGCTCCCTTATTAATTAACAAAAATTTGTCTCTCTTTTTTCTCTTTTTGATTAAACTATGTTCTTAAATTTTCACTGTTAAAGGATCTGTCATTGACTGGCTCTTTGGTCGCTTACGGGAGAGAAAAAACAATGAAAAATTTCAAAATTTTAACCCCAAAGGTGGTCGCGGTCGCTTACGAAAGTGGTCGCTTACGAGAGAGTTTTTTTACAGAGTGTATATGGGGAACAAAACGGGAAATTCAAAAGATGGTCGCTTACGGAAGATGGTTGCTTACGAGAGTGGTCGCTTACGAGAGAGTTTTTTTTACAGAGTTTATATGGGGAACAATGCGGGAAATTCAAAAGATGGTCGCTTACGAGAGTGGTATTTCGGTCGGTATTTCGTGCTTTGGTTGCAGAATGAAATTCTAGGTTTCATTTATTAGATTTTTTATTCGTATTTTCACCAATAATATTTTAGTTGATTTCATAAAACTTCGGCCACTCCCTGTCTGAAGTTCGTTCGCAAGTTCACAACTTTGTTGAATCAATTTCACTATGAAGTTCCGACGGTTGTTGGTGATCTTTCAAACTGATAATGTATGAGTCAATTCCAAAGGTTACCATTTCCCCCCCCCCCCTCTCTCGTTACCAGTCATTGCAATGGCTAGATGTGTAGGTATCAGGACAAAGGAGTGTTTGTATTTAGGTATATAGGTGGGGGGGGGGGGGGGGGGGGGCTACAAATTTTCCTGCTTTACGCGAAGTAAATACCAGAACTGTGAGCGTTCAGAAGTTAACAATTAATACCCGTGGAAGTCAACGGTGTGACAGTGTCAGACTTAAAAGTTATCTAGCCTTTTTGCAATTTTCTTTAGCTTTACACTGCATTCGTTGTTTTAAATAAGTGATCTGCGCGGCTCATTTTCTTCGTTTATAAAAAAATGCTGTCAGACTTCATATTCGTCGTCTCGTTTAACTTCCATGAGCCTAAATTACGCTTTTTTAAAAAGTTTTCCTGTTTCTTTTTGCTTCTAATATTTTGGTACGAGCTCGATAGCAAGTACAAACTCGAATTCACTATCGGCCGATAAAACAATGTCGATAGCTAAACTTATCATATATCTTATATATCATTATGAACGATGTTAGTGCTAGATTGGAATTTTACACGTTTTCCCGTGTGCATTTTTCGCCTTTTGTTTCCAGACTTAAAACATGCGCATAATTTAGACTAAGTTACGTTCACTCAAGCTCAGTTAGTAATTTTTCAGTTCAACGTCGACCGTCTTCAGTTACACATCGTTTTGTAAGTATTTTTTCTTATTTCTTTTGCTTTCCGTTTGCTTTAAGGTGGCTCGACTGGGTTTTGCTTGTGGCGTACCTTCGAAGTTCGAAGGGAAAATGTGTCGCTGCCAATAAATTAAATTCAAATAAATCATTATGACATGTCTAGAGATAGATTCACAATTTATCATATTTATCATACTAGATAGTCGTGTGACAAGTGTTTTTCTTTGTTATTTGCTAGCTCATAGAAATTGCAATCACAAATTATCATAGCGTGAGGTGTTGGAATGCACGACTTTGGAAATATTCTGGACAAGGCGTAACGATATAAACAAAGTGCGAGTGAAGAAAGCGGTCGCATATTTAGAATTAGGATACAAATGTTTACGGATTTGAGAATATTATTTGACGGTTTTAAATTATTTCAATGAACTTGAAACTTTAGGGTATTTAAATGCGTTATCTAAAGTAACTGACTTGGAAGTTTAAAAATTCATCATTCAAATTGAGTTTGACCGCTTTTAGTAAACCGCTTTTAAGACAAGTGAAATTATTGACAAGATATCAAAAGGCACAACTTTACTAACTAGGCTTGAAATCATATTTCTCGAAATTGAATAACGCGATTTCTTTCCATTTCTCAGAAGGACTATTGGAATAGTAACACAACACTATGACCCAAAAAAAGCTTTTCTCAAGTCCAAAAAGGAAAGGTTTCGGTCACATGAACTAATTGCTTTGGATTGTTTATATTTCTGTTGCCCAAAGTTCCGACGGCAAATATTTCGAAACGCTTCCATACAAATCTTCGAAACTTCGTTAACTTGAAGACAAACATATGAACTTTAAGTTCTGTTAAACAATTTTTAAAACAAACGTCTGATTTCGCCAAAAATGGAATGTATAAAAAAAATGACATGATGTCACTGTATTGCTATGGTAACTCCGATCATGATAAATTGTATATCATTTAAAACTTGAATCTATCTCTAGACATGTCATAAAGATTTATTTGAATTTAATTTATTGGCAGCGACGCATTTTCCCTTCGAACTTCGAAGGTACGCCACAAGCAAAACCTAGTCGAGCCACCTTAATCGTTTTCTGCCTTATCGTTAAATTGTAATCTGTCCTTTATTAGGAACTCTCTCTAACGCAATCAAATAAACGAAAGAAGAGTAAGACGAGTGTATTTTTTACCGCTAAACCGGCACCAATAAACAAAAAAAACACTTAGTTCCGTCTCCAATAATTTTTTTTTGGGTCATTAAACATTTAACAAGAACGAATTCAATTTTAATTTCCCAAAGATTTTCTCCAACTTCCACTCAATGCGTCTTATTGGAATTATTTCTCTAGTCTCGCGATTGTTTACAAGTTGTCAAATTCGAAACGTTTTTGATTGGTTCTTGAAACACAATGACACTTTTCTGATTGGTTGAACGCAGACAACAGGAAATTGCTGTTTGCTTCGGTTCGAAGAATAGAAGCAAAATCTTGTTTTCACGGTTCGCCTAATATGGAGAGTGGTTGCCATGGAGATAAGTGACGCAATGAACGGCAAAAGGCGGGCTTTCGCAGGCGAAGGGTTTCATTCTAGCCTGACTGCAAGGTTAAGCACGGCACACTAATTTTGTCTTGCTTTTATTTGACGTTGTTTTTCGCTTTTCTCTTTTTCTTGACACAAGATTCCATTCTATCATCGAGGTCTTTATTTTTCCAAGCATTATTTGACTGCAAGTATGGATACAAAACTACAAGAAGAGATAGAGAGACAACAGAACACATTGATGACTAAGCTTGTCGAAGTGATGGACACTAAGATGAACCATTCGAAGAGAGAGTTAGAGACTATTTCGGGCACCGCACACGAAGCCCAGATGAATGAAATCAAACGAATAAAGTTCACTGAGCCTCGTTCATTCAAGAAGAAAGGTCACGAGCACCAATTCAAGCATAACGAACAAGTAAAGCAGACTGTCGTCGAGGCCCGAGAGGCTGTTCAAGCAAGAAAACACGAGGCTTGCCTTACAAAGCTGGAAGAAGGTATTGCTTTAATCGACCAACGACAGAAGCTAATCCTTTTAGCTGACAAGTCAGAATACGGGCGGAAGACCGTAGGCGAATGCGTAGAGAATGAACTCGCCGAGGATGACGATGATGCAAAAAAGATCAAAAAAGCTGAAAAAGAAGCTCAAAGAAAAGTAGTCGAAGCCCGCGCAACCAAAGTAGGCAGGAACCGCAATGCTTGGTTCAGAAGAGCTCCTAGAACCGCCCCTACAGCTACAGTTACCAACCCAACAGCCAACAGTTTTGTTTCTCAGGCAGCTTACCCATCGTGGGTCCAGGTCGAGGATATTCATACTACCCTGGAGCTTATAATGCAAAGAGAAGCGGGTTGTTTCAGTTGTGGTAAACCGGGGGGCATTGGCGAGGTGAATGCCCACTGATAGTAACCGAAAGGTCTACTCCTCAAGCAGGAAACAAAAAGTTAAGTATGCCTGATTTTTCCTTGTTAGTTGATCCGGAAGGAATAAAAGATGGGCAGGAGTGTTTTCGCACATGTTGGGAGAGCGAATTTAGTGACGATATTGTTATAGAGAACGATGAGCAAGCAATGGCAGATTTCCTAGAGTTTGATCAAACTCATGAGCAGGTGAGAGGAATGTCGCTGAATGGGAGGCGTTAGAAGTCACTCAACCGGTGTTAGAGATTGTTAAATCGGGTTACAATCTACCTTTAATTACTCTCCCTGACCTACAGTGCTAAGGAATAATAAGTCGGCTTTAGACAATCAGGTTTTTGTCACAGAAGCTATAACAGATTTACTAACTTGTGATAGCATCGATAGGGTGGACTACCAACCAAAAGTTGTAAATGCCTTGTCCGTTTCCATTCGCGATGATGGAAAGAAGCGATTAGTTCTAGATTTAAGGCATGTTAACCCACACCCATTTAGGGCAAACCTGGTTGGGACACGTTTTCAACATGTCAGAAAATCGCCTGTATGTCACAGAAAAAAGGGTAAAAAAGCTCAAAGATTCAGTAGCGCGTATCCTCACAGGTCCCAACACAATACAAGCCAAGCAGCTAGCGGGGGTTGTGGGTGAGATTATTTCCATGTCAAAAGCCATTGGGCCAAAGGTTTACCTGCACACCCGACATATGTATTATGCTTTAGAGACCAGGTGGTCCTGGAATTCCGTCGTCCACCTAACTTCGCGCGTTTTGGAGGAATTGTCCTTTTGGACCAATAACGTAAGCCAACTTAATGGTACAGAATTGTTTGAAGAACCTCGGAAATTCGATTCCGTGATTTATTCCGACGCTTCTGGGCGTGGTTATGGGGGGTTCGCTATATCAGAAGAAAATAAATTAGTTTGCCACGGGCTTTGGGATGGAGCTGAGAGAAACAAAAGCTCAACTTGGCGTGAAGCCAAAGCAATTGACAACATGATACAGTCCCTTGCAAACACGTTACAGGGGCACAATATACAATGGTACACCGACAATAAAAATGTCGTAAGCCTCATCCATAGGGGAAGCATGAACCCAGAGTTACAGGCAGTTGCTGAGCAAATCGCAGATGCTTGTTCGGTCAATAGTATATCAGTAAATCCAGTTTGGGTGCCAAGGCAACAGAATCAATTGGCTGATTATGTAAGTAAGCTTAATGACGTGGACGACTGGGGCATAAGCATGCCTATATATAAGTGGCTCAATAACATGTGGGGCCCGTTCACCATTGATCGATTTGCATCTTGGTATAATACCAAATGTACCAGATTTAATTCCAGGTTTTGGAATCCTGGTTGCGAGAACGTAGACGCATTCGCGCAAAATTGGGGCTCAGAGAACATCTGGGTTGTATCACCTCCAAGCCAGATCAGCAGAGCCTGGAGACATTTTTACATCTGCAAAGCTAAGGGAGCTATGATTGTCCCCCTTTGGAATGGAGCGGTTTTTTGGTCATGCCTATGCCCAGATGGCACTCATTTGTCAAAGCATATCACAGACTGGGTGGGAATCCCGGACTATCACGTCCCAGCAACTGTTCCCGGGCGTTGTTTCAACACATTGTTTAAGGGTACGAAACTGAGCTTCAGGCTCATAGCTGTATTTATAGATTACAGTCACCCGATAACGAGAACGAATGACAGAGGCTTTTGCATGTCTTTTAATGGTATATGCGACAACTGCGTTCTGACTGGTTAGCACTTATTTGCGCAGGCTAATGACGCCGTCATGGCTTACTACAGGAGTAGTTCTAGCCCACAGGTGGCTTATTACAGGAGTATTTTTAGCCCGCAGGTGGCTCACTACAGGAGTATTTTTAGCCCACAGGTGGTTTCCTTGTCTAAAATGCATCCTGTTTAACTCAGAAGTTTGTACAACAGTTTTGTACATTATAAAGTGCATGCTGTCAACTCACAGGTGGCTTTTTTACATACACTCACAATAATATGAAATAACATGATGGGCTACACTAGGCTAGGCGCGTTTATAACCCACAGGTTGTTGTAAGTCAGGATCGTTATCATCCTCAAACAGGCGCAAGCGAATCTGACTAAGGTTCAGTTTAGGTTTAAAGAAGTTTTTATTTCTTTATTTTATTCCACAGGTATGAACATCTTTAATTTTGGGGAGTGGAAGGAACTACAAGATCGAGTAAGAGACGACCCAAGTTTGGTCCGATTGCATGACATTCTTAAGAAGTCTGCTATTTGCGCTAAAGCAGACGGGACTGTTCGTAATTACGTTTATTCGTTAAATCGCTGGGTAGTATTTGCTAAAAGCAAAGGTTTTACAGTTTTCCCAGCTTCAGCCGTAGATGTTGCCCTGTTTTTCGGATTTTTGTCAGATAATTTTGCCTCCGCTTCAGTTATTGAAACCAGTTACTGTGCTTTGAAGTGGGTACACGATTTGGATTCTTTGTTAAGAATGTGATCGAGGGGTCTAAAAGGCAGCACGCCAAACCTACAGTTAAGAAAACGCCGATTTTTTGTGACGCACTTCGTTTGTGCTGTTCTAAGTATCAGCTAGATAACACCTTAACTGTTCGTAGAGATATCGCTATGGCTCTACTGCTATACGCCGGTTTCTTTAGGTTTAGTGAACTAGCCTCCCTCAGAGTTAGAGATGTCACAATTTGTGATTCACACGTGACCATCCAGGTCACACAGAGTAAAACAGATCAGTATAGAAAGGGTCAGGAAGTAGTCATTAGTAGGACAGGCAATCCCACTTGTCCAGTTTACAATTTGGAAAAATATATTCAATTGGCAGGCATCACGGGGCTCGGTTCAAACCCAGATTATGTGTTTAAACCTATAGTTAAGACTAGCAGTGGTTTTATGCTTGTTCATAAAAGCAAGCCGTTAAGTTACACTAGAGCTAAGGAATCCATTATCGGTTTGGTTAAACAGTTTGCTGGAAATGATGCAAATCTTTCGTTACATTCGTTCAGGGCAGGTGGAGCTACGTCAGCTGCTAACGCCCGAGTTTCAGACCGTTGTTGGAAGCGACACGGTCGATGGAAGTCAGAGTCCGCTAAGGATGGGTATGTGGAGGATTCTATAGAGAATCGGTTACTTGTTTCAAAGTCTTCAAAGTCTTCTTTCAAACTACCCCTATTCATTTTCGTTTTGTCCCGTTCTTTGGTCAGTTTCTAATTGCATGCCAGCAGTCAGCTTCCAATGTATCAGAATAAAGTTGTTTGAGTGTTTGATGGTCCAGGGATACAGTAGGGAATAGGGAAAACTTGCTGTTTGCTTCGGTTCGAAGAATAGAAGCAAAATCTTGTTTTCACGGTTCGCCTAATATGGAGAGTGGTTGCCATCGAGATAATGACGCAATGAACGGCATGGGCGGGCTTTCGCAGGCGAAGGGTTTCATTCTAGCCTATGATAATCAGCAAAGAAACGACAGTAATATTACAAATTTGAATGTCAATAATACCAATGGTATTCCTCTTACAAGTTGCTGTTTCCCATCATTATGCAAACCACACACCAAAAAACTTGGCTGGGGCTGCAAGTGCTTTTACTTCATCAAATACACTACGGTAGGCCGAGTTCACGCCACGAAGGGCGTCTAGTTATGACTATTGTTCCTGTATTCTCTAAGGAATCAAAAGAAAAATTTAAATATTAAAATATGAAAGAATTTTAAAAACTATTATGGTATAGAGTCGGGGGTAAAACGTCATCTCGCTTCAGGCTTATTCCCCACTCTACCGAACTTGACTATAGTCAAATGCCGGGGTATGCCCGGGGGGATGGGAACCTTTGGAATTGACTCATACATATTACAGTAGCTTCTAAAACTCATCAAATCTACCTTTCAAATTCAGTTTTCAAAGTAAATTTTATTGCGACAAAAGAAAAGCATAAGGTTTAAAGAAGCAATTCCAGTAGATATTTGAATTCTAGACATAAACAAGTCACGGTTGATTGAACCAATTTCGCAAAAAGTTTGGGAACTAACTTCGGAATATAAAGCGGCCGAAGTTTTGTGAAACCATTAACTGTAACAATGCTCGAGGAAGTAAGACGTAAAGACTCTATAACGAGGAATTTTGGATGCCCGCTAATATCAATGGCGAACTGCAAGGCGATCGTCGTTGATGTAAGCTTTGGATACTTTCCTCCCAAATTCCCTCCTTTTCAAAATTTTATCGTATCATTTTGCATCGTTTTATAACAATTTATCCCAAGGTGTTTTATTGTTGTAGTACTCTGTGAGGCCAGCTGATCCAAAGGAGCTTCAACGAATCTTTAACAAGGTTAGTTTACCAGCTACTTTGTGGTCTAAATACCTGTATATTTAACCTCAGGTTTTGGAGGGAAAAAAACATGTACATTATACTTTGACTTAAAGAAAGACAGCTACTCGGGTCTTAACTTGTTGAAAAGCCTTAACATCTTATTTTTTGCTATCTCGATTATAATCTTAAGGTTTCAAATCAAATTGTGGTTGCACTTTCGTAAAAAAATTGCAAATAAATGTTTCCAGTGAGCAACCTCTCGTTGGAAAAGCTATGTAGCCATGATGTTTCCTGTTCCTCTAAAAATTGTGTTTCGTTATCATCACGGAAGTAATATAACGCTATCATTGTCGTATGTTAAATATTATCACAGGAAGCCCATACAAGCTTTTAGAGCTAAATAAAAATTTAACGAAAAAAATAATAAATAAAATAAATAAAAAGTAATGTTTACTCAAATGAAGTGTTGTTTAAGCCAGTTCTTTAGTAGTGATTTCGAGCCATTTTAGCGATTTTTTAAAATTCCCTTCCCCGTTGTAAGCTTATTCCCGGCTTGGGTGGAAATACTAAAAATAATGGCTATAGTCTAATCCTGGTTCAGTCATTATTTATCTGGTGCATAAACGTGTTTTATCGATTGCAAATCTTTTTTGCACATAAGTCACAGATTGAATTAATGTTTGATGCAGTTTTTAATGAGATCGGACGTCATAACGCGTGATTATGATGAAATATTTGTTTTCGTTTAGAAAACCATTTTAGCCTTGCAGAGCATTCAACACTAAAATGCTTCGTACCACATAATCATATACTAGATGCCTCCATTTGTGGGGATTTTTGAAAAAAATATTTGAGATTCTTTAAATATAGTGCATAATCTACTTCAAAACTAAACAATGGATTTCATACGGCCGAAATTAATATTTCAGAGCTATATATTCACAAAAGTCATTGCTCATTTAGTTTTACTCTGTATCTAGTTTTAAAAGGAAAATTTTGAAGGTAGTCGACTTATGTAATTTTGCGAAAACGTATAATGCATTAGACGGGGTAAACATTTGATGCGCACTTTTCATCGCAGGTTTCTATTCAATCTTACTAGATCTTCCATTATTATAAAAGTTGTTGATAATTTCTTTCAAAACTACGTCAGGATACAAATTGGACTTAAACTAATATTACACAAAATTGCAAGACTATTGAACTCATGTAAAGCGAACGAGAAATACAGAAAACATTGATCGTTTCCCAACGATTTGATGTTCTGGGAATTCTATTGTTTGTTAATGATCATAACATCAAATTCTTTCGCACCATACACGGTCTCATCTCGCTTGGCTGCTTTCCGATTTTCTAAAATTCGTTGATAATTTCTTTCAAAACTACGTCAGGATACAAATTAGAACTTAAACTAATATTACACAAAATTGCAAGACTATTGAACTCATTTAAAGCGAACGAGAAATACAGAAAACATTGATCGTTTCCGCCAACGATTTGATGTTCTGGGAATTCTATTGTTTGTTAATGATTATAACATCAAATTCTTTCGCACCATACACGGTCTCATCTCGCTTGGCTGCTTTCCGATTTTCTAAAATTCAGTTGATAATTTCTTTCAAAACTACGTCAGGATACAAATTAGAACTTAAACTAATATTACACAAAATTGCAAGACTATTGAACTCATTTAAAGCGAACGAGAAATACAGAAAACATTGATCGTTTCCGCCAACGATTTGATGTTCTGGGAATTCTATTGTTTGTTAATGATCATAACATCAAATTCTTTCGCACCATACACGGTCTCATCTTGCTTGGCTGCTTTTCGATTTACGCACGAAGTATGGTAATGAGCAATTGTTTTTAACTCGTGCACTCACTAAGATGTTAGTAGTATAGGGCATACCAGTCCTGATTCACCCCACCAAACCCCACGATTCCCTGAGTTAACCAAAGTCGCGTAGTAATGAAATTCCAAATATGCAGTATTTACTATGTGGCCTAAATATGGCCCCCGGGGAGTTACCACGACATAAGAAGCAAGCATTAGCGGGGTGAGACATGGTTCCCCGGACATTCTCCGCTGTTGCCTTCCAAAAGATATTCCTAATATATAGACAATGGACTCGCAATACGATTTCACAACTTACACGATTTCTGGAAGTTCTACGATGGACTTACGGCGATACTGGGAAACTAATATTAGAAGAATGCAAGGAATAGTAGAAAGGGGGAAAAAATACACTCTTATAACATATATTATGAAGTGCGAAATTCAAAGGAAGGCTGGCGGGGGTTACCCGTGCCCCGTATTACTAAAAAGTCAAAATATTTATTTTATATATGCATGAATGTAAAGAGTTTGTTTATGACTTCTGTGTAAAGTGTTTGAAACCCAAGTTTGTACCTACTAAGGCAAATAAGTATATTTGTTGTGGTAAGAAAATGCAAATAGAAGATGACACGTCAGCACAGTGTTACGAGTGTGGTAAGAATATTCGTAATGCCGTAACAAATGCTACCAGAGAGCAGTATTACGCCAACGGAGGCCGTAAGAAGACCCCATACAAAAGAATAAAATACTTCAGAGACTGGATGAGTCACATTCAAGGTCATCGGCCGGTATATTTAGACGGGGAAGTAAAGAAGAAAATCATAGACCATTTAGAAGAACCAACGCCACAAAGTCTACGGAAAACGGTGAAAAAATTAAAACTAGGAAAATATTACAAAAGTATTCCCTATCTTTTGTCTGAAATTACCGGTAAGTCTATTCCTGAGGTTTCTGATATGAGCAGAGCCGAGTGGATGTTTTGTCGTTTGAATAAGGATATTCCATATTACCCTGACGTAATCTATGAAATATTTTACAAAATAGACCCCAACCACCCCCTGTTAGGATGGATTCCAAGAAGATAGTGAATCTTATGGCATAAGACGATGACGTAATTCTTCTCAGCCAATCAAAACCATTCTCGAGTTTTTTCACAATTGTGAAAACGTTTCACATTTGTGAAATATATTTGTGAAATTAATTTGCATATGAACGGCGTTCGATATGTAAATAGAATCCAGTCACGCTCTTTTCAAAACAAATATTTATTGAGCGAGTTTTCTTTGAAGCTCTTCCTTTGCTTCTTGGTAGATCTTCTTGCGAGATTCCTCGGAGAGATCTTTGACAACTGTTTTTTTATTTCTGATAGCCGTCTTTAATTTCTCGTATTTTTCCTCTTCGGCCAGAATAAGCGAGAATTCTACGTCGTCTATTTTACGGTCACGCAAAGCCTTTGAGACAAGATCGGTAATCGTATTTACTTTAGCCTTTGACAGAGCTATTGTCGTGTCATGCTTGGATATTTTGCTTGATAACTGTTTCATAATGTCCGTAGCAACAGCAGAAATGATACCACAGGCTGCCCCAACGCCGGCTAAAGGAACCCCAACAACTATTCCAGGGCCTGTAAGCGAAGTAGCAACGCCAGTGCCTGTTAATGCTACGGACATGGATCCTGAAGTTATCGCAATTTTATGCAGCGTACTACGGGCTCTGACGTATTTCTTTCTGACGTTTTCATAGTGTTTTGCCTGTCCTTCCAAGTAAGCCAGTATTAAATTGGCCTTATTAAGCGAAAGTTTTCAGCGTTCAATTCGTTGGGGGTAGTGTGGTAGTTTGGAACATCTGGATACAACGGAGGTGCTGATGGTATAACATCCATTATATATACTAATGTACGACGCTTTTGGGAATGACATTGAGGAGCAGCCACATCACGATAACAGAGACTACTGGAATTGGAGAGCATATAGAAAGATGTTTCCGCATGCAGACGCCAGTAAGTTTGAGCGTAGGCCTGACGGTATTTACTACAACGGCTCTAGAATGTACAGCAACGCGGACTTAACCCCTAAGCTGGTCGATCAAATAGACGATCAGCTGAAGCATCCGAAGATCTTACCACCTGGTTATGTTAAACATAAACCTACGCCTGTTACACCCAGTTGGTCAAATGAACTATTATTTAGTACCAGTACTTATCCAATACCTGCGGTTTCCTTTGACAAATACCCAAATTTAGATTTAACATTGAACATGCGAATTTCTAACAGTAATGTCTTTCAGTTAAAGGTGCGAGATATCTTCAAGGAAGTTCCTATAAATCACACCACAGCTAAGGAATCTCATGAATGGTTAAGTGGACCAAACATGCGATACTGGCCACAGCAATTTAACTTTGCCGTCTGGTGTGCTACTAGCGGTTGTGGTGTAAGTGCAAACCTGATGAAGAATTCAATATTTATGTTTCATTTTCACTTTACGGTCCGAAGAATATTGCATGAGATGGGTGTTATTGCCCTACCAGGAGATTCTGCGTTTGATCCCAGAGATAACAAATACGACTTACCTGCCTGCGATAGACTGTGTAAAGAGTTTGGAAGTCGTGGGAAAGGACTTCCGATGCACCGCCGGAGCCAACAATGGCCTAGGACATATTTGGGCTTATTGGGGTATTGGTGGGCATGAACTAACCAATAAGGAAGTCCATGCATTGCGGCTACAATGGAACACAGGCTATCATAAAGTATCTTACGACAGTAGCACCTTCTTTGAACCAAATGCTAAGACCTTTAAAGACGAAGGCGGTAAATATGCAGGGACTAATCCATTGATTATCCGTATAACCAACGACGAACACACAAAGCAGTACTTTAATTTCATACCCACAGAAGGTAAAGGGCTAACTAGAGCCGGTCTTGCTCGCCTAAACCGCAGCATAGAAGCTTACGTGTATGCTATCCTTGGAGCTCAGGTAAATACCCGATCAAGCATAATTGGAAATACCGGCGCCGCAGAAGAAACCAGAGCCGAAGCCTTGATCTTATTTGAAAGTTCAATTTTGAAGGGCGACATTAGCAAAGGCGTACAGCGTTACCAACTAGCTATACAAAATTCTAAAGCAAGGTTGGACTATGCGGTAGCCCGCCGGGTTGTTGGCTAATGCCCAGTAACTTATCCATGAATGCTGGCTCCGTAGTAGGATACAACAACAAACTCCAAAAGGCTACTAAGGATATGAAGTTTAGAGTGAATGACGTGAACTCTGACACTTTTGAAGGGACTCCACACTTCGTAGAGAAGCCAAAAAAGGAGCACGCAGAAAAGCCGCCTGTAGAGAAACCATCAAAAAAGGCTCACGTTATGCCCACGATACCTGAGGAATATGACCATAACTTACTCAAGGCCGGCTTAACAGCCGCAAGCATTGGTTTGAGTTATTATATATGGCGATGAACAACCCCTACGTAACTGGAGTAGATTGTGTCTATACGACTTACACAGGTGAGAAAAAATACAACCAGAGCTCTTGGGTTGATGTCACGGGGATGTCTGTGGATTTGAACTACTCAGGAAAGAAGCTGATAATATGCAGCATATGTATTGGTACGGATAGTCACGCCAACGTCGGCTTTTGGTTCCTGGATGAGAATGGCATACTACAGCCCATGCGTGCTAAGACAAACAACAGGGAGCCTGCGCATTTCTCCGTAGAGCCCAACCCCGAAAGCGTCGAAAATCTTTCCGTTTGGACTTTTCATATGGTTGCTGATTGCCATGGGAAGGTAAAGCTGCAGATGCGCGTAGACGATACGGGAAAGGTTACGGTAAATAGCATAGAGGATCAAAGAGATACGGCTTATAATCATGCGACCATTAGCACTTTGACGGTAATAAGTCTTTAGAAGGAAACTATGTTTGCTGAAATATATGAACCCACACGTAAAGGAAACTGGGTTCCTCCATCATGTCGGCGAGGAAACCTACGTAAATGATGAATGGTTTGATACCGAACTGTGGGCAGAAGTTGGTGGTTTGGGGTTGGTGATATGTACCATTAGCATTAGTGGCTGGAGTAGCTGCAATGTTGGGTTTAGGCTAGTTGATGAAACCGGAACCCCATTACTACCTTACAGGAACGAAGAATAATACCAGGCATTCAACTCATTTCTCATTCGAGCCCCCAACGAGAAGCCAGGAAAACCAAACACCCGTAACTTTTCATACGATAGCTAATTGTCAATATGCAAAGCTTCAAGTTCGTCCCAGCGATTCCCTTAGCGGATCCAAGGGACGCGTCAAAATAAATGCTGCTATAGCCAGAGGCTCTCCGGCGAATGCTGCTTGGAATCATAAGACTATTAGCACTATGAGCGTTCTACCCTTGGTGCCGCATTACCAAGGCGGCGCGAATACTATCTTTACTTATCCCAAGTCTAGGACGCCTCAAATGCCCGACGATGATAAACCTCCAGCAAAACATCTGGATAAGGGTTAGATCTTCATCTTTTTCAGGAGTACCACGCCAATTGCTACGACTAATATCCAAATGTTATTCCCCACGAACTTTAACAGTTCTCCGCCGGCCCTAAGTGCCAAACTAATTACAGAACCAAGCAGCCCCGGTAAAGCGGCTGCCATCTTTTTTCCTAAGTTCGTTAGTCCTTTACCTACTGCCTTTACACCTGCGCCCGTAGCCTTAAGGGAGCTACGGAGGAGATGGCGACAGCAAATGCCAGCGGAATGCCATATTTCACCAAAGCTCTTTTTACATTTTCCTTAGTGGTAAGCCCCAATTCTCTTTCCAGACCATCTTTTTGCGCTTGTAATTCCGCAAGGCGCACCTCGAGGGCTTCTACTTCCCTTTGGGCAGCTTCCCTTTCCTCTTCGGGGCGAGTTTGGTCGTTGATTACCTCCTGCTGTTGCTCATTTTGTCTCTGCAGGTATTCGATGGTGCGCTCAAGTTCCTGCACTTGCTCCTCTTTAGTATTGATTTCGGCAGCCAACTGCCGCCGCTCCTCCAAAGAGCCGGCTATGGTGACATTTAAGTTTTTGGCTTCTTCCTTGCTTATGCCCAGCTCTTCTCTAGCCAGATCGAAGGCTTTTTGAGCTTGGTCCCTATCGCGTGGGGCATTGTCTCTTTGTTCTCTAATCTGTGTTATTAGCTGATTTTTGTCGTCAAGTTCTCTCTTTTGAGCATCAAGGAGCAGTTGGTTTTGTCTCATGTAATCTGCTTCCCTCTCTTCCAACGTTTCTTGCAGCTCCTCGGCGCGTTTTTCTAACGCAGCCTTTGTGTTTAACGTCTCCAGCCGGTCTAATAGGCTTCTAGTGGCATTCTGGAAACCTTTTAATCTTGCCACGTCACCCCTAACTTCACCATCTTTATCAAAGAAGGCCTGTGGTTTGGTCCAGCGGTTTTTGTCGGGAAATCTCAGGTCATGGACGCTTATGAGGACTTTGTTTCCGCGTTCTGTGAGCTTTATTTCGTCGGTATCAAAGCGGGAATAGCGTTGCCTTAGCTCTGCCGTTGCCCACTCTACGGTTTCCCGCGAGGTTGCTTCATCTATATTTTGAAGTTCCAAGTACTCAGGAACGGGGCCGCGGTTCTTTGATTGCCACATGCGATTCAAGGCTGCCTTGAAGCTTTTCCACCTACTACCATACTTGCTTGCCAAGGCCATGTCGTAAAGCAAAGGCTTTGCCTCCGCGTTTTTAGTCCATTCATCAAATTCTTCATCGTTAATAGTCGACTTGGCCTTCTTCGGTGGTGGGGTCAAAGTCGGTACCTTCTACTTCCATTATATATGATAAGCTCTAAGTTAAATCCCAACGTATTACCTAAGCAGGTTGGCGGACTGAAAGCAGAACGCACCTTTCACCGGGTTACATTTACTCCTTCTAGCGCCAAACCAGTAGGTGAACGTAGGTGTACCCCGTCTAACGGATAACTTAGTATTGGTTCCTGGTACGTTAGCGTTAAAGTTTAACCTAGCGATTCAGCCAGATACCGCAGACACGCGTTATGTTGTCAATAATGTGGGTAGGAACCTTGTTTCTAAGATGAGAATTAAGTTTGCTGGTGAGTCCTTGTTGGACTTAAACAGGTACGATCTTTACACCACGTACTTGTGGTTAACGGCGTTCGACCGTGAGCAAAGGATAGAACAAGGAATAGCAAGCGCAGCCATACGTAAGGTAAGAAGCGAAACCTCCGGCGCCTCCGGAGAAGATGAAATAAAGGCAGCCTACGGCACCAAATATCTCATTCCCTTGGACTTTGAAGTGATAACGAACCACGGTGCGTATTACCCAAGACAGCTTTCTGAGCTGCAGTTCGAAGTAACCTTAGCAGATACGACCAACATTCTGCAAGGAAAGGACGTAAGTTCAGCAGCCGTGCATCCATATGCTATTACTAACCTAGAACTGCAGTACGAGACCGTGTACTCTGAAGAAATTGCTCGTGGCGCAGGCATGGAATACAGTGCTGGTAAGGCATTCCTTTACGACCACGTAGTAATGTACAAGACGTTTAGCTTCACAAACAACGTCGAAGAGGTCATCAACCAAAGCATTAATATACCACGACGCAGTTTGACAGGACTAATGCTGCTGTTCGCAAAGACATACACCGCAGGATTGCGTGACTCCGAGGCATTCTTTAATCCCAACATCACCAATGTCGGCGTGAATATCAACGGAGTACCAAACAAGGTTTACTCCCAAGGGATAAGACCTGAAGACATGTACCGGGAAGCAATGCAAAAGTTTGGTAATCAAATTGCTCCAAAGGAGTTCTTCACGGATAAATATGCGTTATGGATTGACATGCGCACTACCAACGACGAATCCATGCATGGTCAGGGCTTACGGCTGGTAAATACGCAGGATGGTATAACATTGGAGATCAAACGCACCAAGCATGCCAGCGATTCTACTAAGATAAACTGCTACATCTTCGTGGTGTCTGACGCGCAGCTAAGCGTAGAAATGAATCAACTAAAGAGTGTCGCATATTAAAATATTTGACTAATATACCATGTTACGCGTATTCGAAAACAACGATACCAAACTGCAATGCATAGTGCAAGGCGACAAGCTGTACTTTAAGGGGAAGGAGGTTGCCGCGGCATTGGGTTATGAACGCCCAAAAGACGCAATTAAGGTACATGTTCGAGATAAATACAAGAAAAAGCTGAGCGAGCTGCAGGTGGAGGTGAATCGCCTCCCCTCTTATTCACAGCCGCATTCCTTGTACGTAAACGAATCTGGGTTGTATCAGCTGATATTTAGCTCCAAGATGCCAACGGCAGAGGCATTTCAGGATTGGGTCTTTGAGGAAGTCCTCCCGGAGCTGCGTAAAACAGGCAAGTATGAAGTTGAACGACGCTTTAACACCGCAAACAAGTTGGTCTTTAAGATCGAAAATGAGTTTGACCTGCATAAAAAGGTGGTTGACTACATCCGCAGGTTTTACCCCCAAATGCTCGTGACCCCTGGTTTAGGCGAATTACAGGATTCGGATGGTAAACGCATATAGTGCTGGCAGAAGGGCTACCAACGCGGCCAGCCTGACCTGCTCATCTTGAATGCACACGTGCGATACCGTGGTTTCTGCGTAGAGCTGAAGACTCCGAAAGGCAACGGGGTATTATCTGATAGTCAACGTCTACTATTGGAAAGGTATAAGCAGAATGGTTATAAAGTTATGATCAGCAACGACTACGACGATATCTGCCGCGCCATCACAGAGTATGCACAAGGAATGCGTTTACCATGTAGGTGGTGCTGCAAGCGCTTTAAGAACGCGCAGACTCTGGAGACGCATTTAAAGATATTCCATAGGATATATGGAGTTTGAGGCTGTAAAGCAGATACACTGGCGAGACTTAAAGGAGGGTGCAACGTATGAAATAAAAATTACGTAGCCTTTGAAGACAGGCTACGGTTGTTATTGGCGCATGAGGGTGTTACGTACAGCCTGTGGGCGCCAGATCGCGTCCGATACGTCATCGAAGGACAGGAGTTTACGCATCTGAGGTCGTATGGTAAGAAGGATGGTCGCTGGGCGTTTGACGTCGCAAAGTGCGTCCTTCCTTCGCCTCTGTGTGGTTAGGCACGTCGAAAGTAGAGTCGTTGACAATTAGGGTCGGCGACTCTTTTTTAATGCAATCTGCAGGGGGTTCGCATGTAATACAGTCCATATATACCAATACTGATAAGGAAACCCCCAAGTAATGCTGCTGCCTATCATATATCCAGAATGTCGAATGGTTAAATGGGTCTGGAAACTATTTAAAAAAAGGTCTTATAATGTTGACCGTTTTGGTTGTTATTTTGTTAAGTGGGGTCGGAAACTATTTCAAAACCACCCTCAGAATGTTGACGATCACGGTTAAGACTTTGTTAAACAGTTAAAGATGTGTTCTTCTTCTCTGACACATCCACAGCGGTTACACTCCTGCCTCCAATATTCTCTGTTAGTCCATGGAATACCTTCTATGCGTTCAAAGAGAGGAAAGGTTCGTATTATCTTCCTATGGTAATCTATTCTATTCCTCAGGTAATCATCCTTATGTTCACATCTACTTAAGATATCCCCACATTGGTAACATTCCACTCCTTCAAGGTTGTACTTCTTTAAAAGGGATTGGTAAGTCCCCTCATGTTTCTTTTTATGTGTTTGGAGGCGTTGACGACTACTAAGTATCTTATCACAGAAACTACATTGTCTAATCCTACAGCAAACCCCTCTTTTAAGGTGTTGCTGCATTTCCTGAAGGGTGTTAAATTCCTTATTACAATCCTTACAGACTCTCTTACGGACGAGCCCTTCCTGATGTTGCCGCATCTTTTGAACGGTGCTGAATTCCCTGTTACAATGGTTACAAACCTTACTGATTGGTTTCTTCGTACAAACACCGCGTTAAACGTGGTATTGCAGTCTTTGTTTGGTGCTAAACACCTTCTTACACATCAAGCAGTCCATATATATTTAACAATATTATAACCTTAATAGTCAACATTCTGAGGCACCTTTTAGAATAGTTTCCTGGTTGTTTAACAAAATAACAACCAAAATCCTTAACATTCTGAGACACCTTTTGAAATAGTGTCCGGCCCCAGTTAACAATATTATAACCTTAATAGTCAACATTCTACATAGGATATTTCATAAAGTCCTTGACGGACTCCTTAGCCCACGTTGCCATCGTTACTAACGCACCAAACCGTTCCGCGCGCTTCAGACCACACATTTCATCGTACAACTCCTGCACGCGCTCTTTTAACCGGTCTATCTCCTCCCTTTGCATTTCAATGGTGTCTCTCTTATCTTTTATATCGTTAACGATTCTCTGCACTGCTTCCACAGGCTCCATATATATCAGGGAACAAGTTCCCTTCGAGAGAAGGGATATAAATGAACCCAGATCACATGCCTTGTAACGCTCTGATAGTAGGACCTACCGGCTGCGGAAAGACCCAGTTCGTAGTAGAGCAGCTATTAGGGCCCTTTAGATATCGATTCGACTACATAGTGCTACTATGCCCCACCTATGTGAATAACCGCACCTGGGAAAGCATAGGCGTGAAAGATGACGACTTCTTTGTAGATATCTTAGACCCTAATGAGTTATCCAACCACCTTAAGTTTTGGCATAAGCAATTCCCTTAAGATACTCAGACACTCCTCATACTGGACGACATCGCCTGCGGGGACGACGTAAAAAGACGCACATCAGAGCTTGTTAAACTCGCTTTCAGCGGTCGGCACGACAATATCAGCGTTTGGTTGCTCTCGCAGCAGCTTACCAGTGTCTCTAAGCCCTTTAGGGAAAACATAGGATCTCTCGTAGTATTTTATACTCCGAGCAAGTCCGATTTGGAAACCATCCTCTCCGACTACGGCGGTGAGATATCCAAGGAACAGTTGCACGAATACATGCGGACATTTAAAGACGCACCAACATTCCAAGATGATCTTCTGTTTGAGGTTTCCGTATTCCATTAACATATATGGAGATTGATCAGTTGTTAGATGAAGTCCCCACACAGCTAGACGAAAGTAACCTTAAGGAACAACTTAACATCCTTGTGTCTTCGGGGAAGTGTAAGGAAATGATAGGCAAGGAACTTACCACATGAGCAAGTTAATAAGTTGTCTGAGGAGGAGGTTAAGAAGTTCCATAAGAGATACGAAGCCGCCCTTGCAAGTAAGACCACGGACGCCGTAGCAGACTCCGCTATCCGACTTGCCACTAAATTGCTTGGACTTGCGCTGCCCATAGACGACGTGGATCAACTAAGGAAGGACATAAGCGAGGACTATGCGCCCAAGAATTTAAGTTAACCTGTGGGTGGTTGTCTTTGAAGTGCGGTAAGTTAATGGCAGTCGCCTCTGCGGCTTTGCACGTAGCTCAGCACGTCGACTTGAAGGAGGTACTAGGTTCCTTTGGAACCTCTTGGAAGGACTTCAAGAAGGACAGAGAAGTCGAAAAGGTCTTCCAGGCGGCACTTGCTGAGGTCGACGTCAAGTCACCACAAGAACCTGATCAAGTCACCTCAAGTACTTAGTCAAGTCGTCTGTAAGTCACCACAAGTACTTAGTCAAGTATGAAAATGAAATGCTGATGAAACATGTGTGATATTTCTAGCACTGTGGACCCACTGAGCATGCGCATACTCGCACATATTTTTTCTTCGGAATATTTATATTTAAAAAATCAAGGAGAGATGCAAGTTGATGTAAAAATATACAGATATAACTAGCTAAAAACTAGTGTGAGCTGCGTCGGTGTTTCTAATGAAACAGTAATGATGAAAATAGAGATTACTTCATGGAAAGCGCGCGCGTACGGGATTTTCGCACGAGTTGGTGTTAATCGAACGAGTGAGCGCAGCGAACGAGTGAGATTTCAGATACAAAACCAACGAGTGGGAAAATCTCGTACAAAGCGCTTTCCATGCTGTAATTTATTTATTTTATACATACTGAGATTTTGTTGTTTTTATGTTTATTCAACTTTAATGGGTTCTCTAAAAAAGTTTCAAAACTGTTGTATTTTAAAATTCTCTTCAAAAAGCCAAAAGCTTAAAAACTGCATGTAAATATATCACTATATTTAAATAAAAAAACATATCTGGTACAAAGTAAATAGCAAAACGTTTAAATTCTAAACTAAATATGAAACTGTTAGTTTGAAAATAATGAAATAAGCAACCAAAATAGGTAGGCAAGAGAAAATGAACTAGTTCATATTCTCTTGAGGTAGGTTAATGAAGTCTTATCTTAGTTTGTCAAAGCGGAGGGCTGTCTTCGTCTCGACGATTCAAACACACGCTTGATGCGTTTGAAGCTACGTGTTGACTCTTTTGATTTGAATGAGTTATCGTGAAAGTTGGCGACTTGTTTAAAGTGTTTGTTGCTTTGTTAAACTGTCCTCCGTGAAATACTCCTCCACTTAATGGATTGCTGCAGGGAAACTATAACTTTTTATGAATGAAGATTTACGGCACTCGGTGCCCACTGCACTTGGTAAACTCGACACTGGTCATTTTTCTATAGACGTACTTGTAGTATTTTCACTCAGAATCAAAGACATGTTTTTCTGTTGTTCGTTTGAGATAGAACTGTAATAATTATTCATTCATATATCTATTAAGCTCTTCTGGCGGGATTTCCTCGACTCTTCTTCTTTCATTTTTGGAGTTGAGAAACTCTGTCAGCAAACTTAGATCTCTTCGTGTCTTCGAAAGAGCTAGTATTTCTGTTTTTTAGGTCTTCGATAAACTTGTTTGATAGGTTTGTCTAGAGACACAAATCTTCTTGATTGTTCAGACATACTCACAAATATCTCCCAGCTCTTGATTAGATAAGTTTATTTTGAACTACGAACAACTTGAATACACTGAAAATATTTAAAAGCTGCTCGACAAAGAAACCACTGGTCTATTGATAAAGATCTACTGATAACTTTATACATGTTTCATTTGTTTTTTCTTTTTTCTATATTTAAGATTTCTTTTCGAACGATATTTTATAGATACAGTTGGCGTATAAAAGACACTTAGTCGAGTATAATTTAAGATATAGAAGTAGTAAGTTGTAGTGCTTGGGAACGAGGTTATTCCGGGCGAAAGCCCTTGGAATTAAATTCGGAAAAATTAATTTCCGACCTCGCTGGGATTCGAACCCACGACCTTCGGAATTGTACTACCGATTCCGAAGGTCGTGGGTTCAAATCCCAGCGAGGTCGGAAATTAATTTTTCCGAATTTAATTCCAAGGGCTTTCGCCCGGAATAACCTCGTTCCCAAGCACTACAACTTACTACTTCTATATCTTTGACTATTTCATTAGTGCCACGCGGTCCATATACTCTCATCTTCGAGTATAATTTAAATGAAACTGCACCATAAAAGAAGTTAAAATCGTGCATGTATTGCGTAAGAAAAATTAAAAGCAAAAGAAATTTTGATATTTTGTTACGAAGACATCAATGTTTACAGTACAGTAAAACAAAGATCTAGTAGATTATTTCCATTATAAAATAAATGATAAAATGTAAATAACAATATAAATACCATAAGATTTTCTATAGTATTGGCGACCATTAGCATTCCATTCAACACAAATTAATGGTAAATGAAGAGACAAATTAACAACAATGAAGTAGAGGCACTTACAAATACACACAACACTTTCTTTATAACAGGCATGCGACATTTTTGTTCCATGCTTTGCCCCTGGACACCCCATAATGCATTGCGATTGAAGTTGCTCGCCTCATCGCAAAAATGCAGGTTGTAAATGGTATTTGGGTATCATTTCACAATTATCTTGCAAATTCATATCCCAAAAACGTCTCTCGCGATGAATAAACCTTTCCCCAATTCGCTTGAAATGGAGGCGGTCCTTGATTCTTTTCTTTATCAAGGCCAGCCTCGACTTGAAACCATTTCGTGTTCGTTAAATATCTATTGAATGCTAATCGACTCCATAACTGTAAAACAAGCTAAGTTTTTTATAAGTTCCCCTTAACACAATGGCCGCAGTATCGTCGAAGTAGTCCATATTGTTTTTAATGATTGTTTCTGATAAATGAAACACGAAATACAAAACACATTTTTCAGCGTGGGTATAAACTGAAGCAAAAGTATGGCAGAAATGGAACATTAGAGCCGACATGAAAACCGCTAGTAAGAGGAATATACTCATTTCCGCGTGCCTGAATAACAATGCCCGGGTATAAGTGAGACATTTCGGGACACGGGACACATGTCTTATATGCAAAAGGTCTATTAAGGACAGGTCTCAAAGTCCCAACGAAAGCTCCATAGGTAGATGATGGCTAGTAAACACTAGCGTGGAAAGCTCCATACCAGGTCCATACACATTTTCTGTTAGATTAACCCGCTTTATAAGGACACCCGTTAATAAGTACAAAGGACACATTTCTAGGACCTGAATGACAGTTTTCATACAAAATCAACCTGCATTAAGGACACTTGAAATATGAAGACGTCTTTACTGTATTTGTTTATTGATATTGTCAGTTTTTGCGCATCAACGGACCACACACTGATCATTGCAGTATAGTTTCCTATTACAGCATAATGAAATAGACAAAGCTCGCAATACCATTGCATTAATATTTTCCAGAACTCAACTCAAAATGAAATTGTACAATACAGTACAGTAAATACGAATGTAGTTCTTGTACGGTAATGCACTTTTTGTTCCATTGTAGTTCAAGGTTTACAGTACAGTAAAAATAAATGGTTAAAAATGTGTTTGCAGCTGTTTTTTTTGACACCTCGGTTAATAGGGACACCCCGTTAAAAAGGACAGTTTTGTCCGTCCCAACGGTGTCCTTATTAACGGGATTCCACTGTATTTCATCATAATCACGGTTTATGACGTCCGATCTCATTAAAAACTGCATCAAACATTAATTCAATCTTTATGTGACTTATGTGCAAAAAAGATTTGCAATCGGATAAAACACGTTTATGTACCAGCGTTCCAAACGTGGAAGGTAGCGGTCAAACTTGAGGGGGTCCAGCCACCTTAAAATTTGGTCTTCTTTTGACAGCTTTATTTACGTTTGCCAAAAACGTCCAGTCGGGTCCCACGTACGGGTGATTTTGTCATTGGAACCCAGGTCACCATAGTCGGATGGTCCAAAACTTTCTTCCTTCGGCCATTTTATGATGGAGTTTGAACTTTTTCTTCTGGCTGCTGACTTTTTCGGATATTGTGTGTTTCGTAAAATTGGAAATTTATCCTTTCGTAGCCCTGCGGAGTTCGAAAGCCGGGGACCGCGACTTAATGTCGAAAATTCTGCTCCGATCATGAGTGGGTCGACTCGATTTAGGGTCAGGAGCCTCTTTCCTTGTCTTCTTTATGCAACGGAGAAGGGATTTTTTTTTAAATCGCTAAAATTAATGGCTCGAAATCACTACTAAAGAACTAGGATGGCGTAAACGACACTTCATGTGAGTAAGCATGTATATATTATTTCTCAATCCACCTTTTCGGCGCAAGCCGTCATGTAGTATAAATTGCGTTGGATTTGTGTTACGATCACCAAGAAGTTCTGACATGGTTCTCGGATTCCCATACAAATTCACTGAGTTTAAATAGAAAATTTAGATACATTTCTTTAGTTAGCTCTCTAAACAGCAATAAGAAAAGCTTCAATCAAGCTAGAAAATGATATTTTACTTGTACAGTATTTAGAGAGCTAACTAAAGAAATCAATTTAAATTTTCTCTTTAAACTCAGTGAATTTGAGAACAATGTCCGAACTTCTTGGTGATCGTAACAAAATCCAATACAATTTATACCACTTGACGGCTAGCGAACGAAGTATGGCCTAAAAGTTTTGCTAAACGTTTTGCTAAAAGTTTTGCGTGAACTTGTCATGCAAACTAAAAGTTTCTGTTTGTTTGTTTTTATTGAATTATTATATATATAGTTACTCTGTACACAAGTTGGTATATGCTAAAACAATTATTCGCCTCAGGCTCGGTGAATATGAAGAATATTTACCTCGCCGCTCGAAGACTCACGTCTTGGTAAATATTCCCAGATATTCTGACACTGAGCCTGAGGTGAATAATTGCTAATTATTAACCCGGTTAATAACTATATAGACTTCGCATTTATAATGAGCAACATTTGAAAGAAAACCTTCTCAATTGATAAATAAAATACTTGATTACCTCGAACGTCGGCAATAAGCCTATACATCCATCGCGCCTGCGGCCCTCAGGATGTATAAGGCTTATTGCTTCAGCTCTCGGTAATTAACTCTTACTTAATGTCTGGTCGCGAGGGAAATAGTTAGTTTTTTTTTCCAGAGGAGTCTTGATGTTTCTTGAGGCGAAGACAAGGGAAATATTGAGACTCTCGGGAAAACAAAACTAATTTCCCGAGGGACTCAGACATTAAGCGTTTTGTTATATAGCAATTTATTGATAAATATTGAGAAGTCAGTTTACAAAATAAGAACTTTATTTAGCAAGCTAAATGCATGAAAACTGACCATGATTTTACAAATACAACGGTCAACACATACGGTCTTGTATTTCTCTACCAAAAAGCGAGGAGAGTAGCAACAGCACTTTTAGTCACTTTTTTTGTATTTTCCAAATCCTTTTTCTTAATAAAAGTCTGTAATTTCTCTGTAGAAACACTGAGAAATCTCTATTGTTTCGCTTGGAGCTCCATTTGTACTGAAAATTCAAGCAAATATCTGCTCCCGCTCTATTGTTTTTGATTGGTGCATAATATCACGCCATCAGCAATTTTAACGTTCTGATCACATGTACTTGTTTATTGTCACAGGTTATTGTCACGTGCAACTTATTTCCGACCGGGAAGTAAGTAACTTATTTCCCAGTCGGGAAACATTTAGATTTAACCAGTGTCACATGGACATCTTCCAACCAATGAGAGTGTTCATTATATCGGAAAATTTCGTAGCTATATAACAATAGCTTTTGTTCCTCTCATTTTTTATTTTTTTCAGTTAAATTACATTCAGCTCTCAAAACTTGTATGGGTTTGCTGTGATATCATTGGAGTGCTACTAAGGGTAACTTAGTTTGCAGGTTCAGTTCTAATAAGGGAATTATTAAAGAGGGATTAGCTAAATGATGCTCAAGTTACAAGTTGAGTCACAGGGAGTCAATTTAAATTAAAGTGAATGGTGGAAATAAAGTCGGAAAAATTAAATAACTAATATTTTTTTTAAATTTGAGATCAAGGTAATGTCCTCCGTAATGCGAAAGAGTAAAAAAATCAATAAAAAATGCACTAGAACATGTATGTTACGATTTTGTCCTGAAAAAAAAAACACGGAAATCTCCAAAACTTCAAGTTAAGTGAAAGACATCCATTGTGATTTTCACTAAAACTGATATCGTGTTGAATTATCTGTAGTTATCTCTCATTTATCAAGTAAAACCAACCAAAAAAGCAAAAAAATGTCGACCATAGAGAACTTAGTGGAAGGATTTTTCAAGAACAAAACTAGCCCTGTGTGGTGGCTGGTGGTGGGTCGTGTACACGTTACAAAAATCCTGTGCGGGAGAGTAGTAAGGTCAACATTTGCTCTTGCCCCGACTCCTACGCAGGTAGTTCACATTACGGAGGACATTATCTTGATCTTGAATTTAAAAAATTATTAAATTATTGTAAACCTCTTTTAATAGCGATAAGTTGTTAGGTAAGTCGTTAGAATATTGGATGTAGTCCAGTAAAGAAGATCCTCTGTGCAAAAAAGAAACAAAATTGAATGAATCTATCAAACTTTCATGATCTGTTGATCAAAATTTGATTGATTAAAAACATTTAATGTTTTTTATCTTAATTTTTTGCTGTTGTCAGTGTTGTTGGCATGTTTATAAAGTTATTTCTAGTTCAATAATTTCCTTTTGGACTAACTCAACCCTAACTCAATCTTAACTCTAACTCAAAACTCACCTTGTAACTAGCTTGTTATCTTATCTCAGAGATGCCGGTTTGGCTTGTTTAAATGACAAAGGGATATTATATTATCACACAAAACCTCAATTAATAATGATCAATTATGTGAATGTGGGAGGGCAAGGATGCTTGTTGGAAATTTTGAAAATGACCCCTAAAAGGTACTTACTTCCTCTGGCAGTATTCATGCAAAAATCAGATGCTATATATTCTTGGGGTAAATGTCGCATCATATCCCCCATGTTGGTTGACAATAACAAAGTATTTGTCATTATCTTCTCTTGTCATATAAACCAACATGGCAACATATATTTATATCTTGAGAGATTAGAGTCCTGTGGTTGCATTACAAGAATATATTTGTAATCTAACCAGCAGTGGTGGGCTATTAGAAGCCTTGCATTCTGATTGGCTATGCTGCAAACTTACATGTAGAACAGCACTGGATCTACAGGAATGTCATTGCCTGTGTACACCCTTTCAAGGATTTTCTTGATAATATAGAAAATAGCATTTCTGGGATTGAAAGATTGATATTTGTTTTGGGAGGGAACCCACCAACTCAAATTACCTAGATCTGCCCCTTCATTGTGCTCTTACACTAAATCATGGATGCACCCAAGAGGCACTAATAATCACAAAGGCAATCCAAGTCTAGCTAAGCTTCTTTAAAAAATTAATTTCATTGACATATAGCGTACATACAAACTAGTAACTTATCATTTTCTCACACTATGAGTTTAACTTATCAAAATATGATAAACTTGGGCATGATACAAGAAAATCTTATAGCAATACTACTATGGACTATTGATATTCATCTCTGAACTCCAAGTACTGTGGTTCAATGCTGAAATGGTATGGTCAGTTTATAGATCTACTGTACAGTTGTAGGCTATGACTTTTAAATTTAGCCTTATGTTGAGCAACCAAAGCAAATATCATGCCTTTTTTATGCTGGAGACTCATGAAATACTGGGATAACCATGACAACAACCACGATGAGTTTATTGCCACATATACAAAAACAAGTAGCAGTCTATGCTTGCATTCTTGCACTAATATATATTTCCATACTTTTAGTCCCAAAAAGTTAATTCAAAGAGTTTTTTTGAGATACATATGAACAAAACAACATGTTGCGAAAATTAATGTAATTAATCATTGTTTTGATTTTTATACAAAATGTGCATTTTTGTCACCCTTGTACCTAGATTACACTTATTTGGTTGAAATCAACACAATTGTACAATTTATCATCATAAAACAACTTTCACACACTCATCTGTATGGAATGAACATTTTATTTATTTGCATAATAATTGTTACAAACTTAATAAATCATGGTGAGAAAAACAAACTATGTACATTGGGACTTGAAGGATATATATTAATAGATATTTTGAACTACTGTTATTACAGTATCATTATTTTATTAGGCTAAACAATTGTGGTCAAAAATACTAAACCTCTCTATTCTCCAACAGTATGCTACAGTTGAACAGAATGGACAAAAGTACATGACCCCAGAAAACCTTATTAGGGACTACCTTGGCATGCAAAGGATAAAAGAGTACAATGAAACAACATTATCCCTACTAGCTGGTGTTGTTGACCAGACCAAAGATGGGTAATTAGTTACAAATCATTTATGGACATATGACATGTATACAGTAACATTTCATGTAATATCTTCTGGAGTAGAATCACAATATAGAATGGCTTGTTTACCTATGCTTACTATGTAGGCAACATATTGCCCTATTTCACTATGACCTCACTGCTTGTTTATGTGGGGGATAGAATCGCGAAATCAAATAAAAAATTCAACCAAATTTGCTCCTTGGAAACAGTTTAATCTAAAATGGCCTGGTTTTCAGATATAATATGTGTTAATATGTACTAAAAAATATACTGAGTGTTTGCTGGCTATTCTACTTCTCTTCGTGGATTGATATGGGTTTTAGGACAATTTTCGGTGAATTTGCGTTGATTTGACCCCCTCCGACTACCATGATCTTTTGCGTTTAAACAATAGATTGTTTTGATGTGACATCTTAGTGAAATATGGCAATTGCACAAGTACAGATAGGATTTTAAGGCTTTTAATATTCTTATTGTTGAATTACCTAAATAAAAGGGGTTACTTTCCATGAAAACTTCTGTGTTTTCATACTGCCATTAAGTTTTTTTTTGCGTGCGTTGAATGCCAAATTTGTGACAACTTAATTAGTCATTAGTCAGAAGTTGTATAATCCAGTACAAAATGTTTGCCCTAAAACAAGATTAGGTCCATCTCCAATAATGGGGCTGTAAAGTGGCTGTTACATGGTGGAATTTGTAGTGGCAACTTATTTGCAGCAACCATAACATAACCATAGCATAACCATAACATACTAGCTGGCCTTGTGCAGATGTTTTTTAAAAAATAGTTCACCATGCATGTAAAACACTTGCATATAAAAGTAAGACTGTACATCGAAATTGACTGAGTTTTTTTTGTTTTCCTAGACTTATTTCATTTAACGAGTTTCTTGCATTTGAGGGTCTTCTTCGTGACCCTGATAGATATCACAAATTGATTTTTCAATTATTTGACTCCAATGGCAAAGGTTCTGTCTCTTTTGGTAAGTAAATGTAAAACATTAAATATATACACTATTGTTTATCTTTAGTAGTACATTTATCTCTTAGGTATATATGGGTACTCTTTCAGGGCCTAAAATAACAGCCGATCAGTTGCTGGTCATGATCACAGATCAAATTTGCTTTAGTAGTACATTTATCTCTTAGGTATATATGGGTACTCTTTCAGGGCCTAAAATAACAGCCGATCAGTTGCTGGTCATGATCACAGATCAAATTTGCTTTAGTAGTACATTTATCTCTTAGGTATATATGGGTACTCTTTCAGGGCCTAAAATAACAGCCGATCAGTTGCTGGTCATGATCACAGATCAAATTTGCTTTAGTAGTACATTTATCTCTTAGGTATATATGGGTACTCTTTCAGGGCCTAAAATAACAGCCGATCAGTTGCTGGTCATGATCACAGATCAAATTTGTTTTGACCTCATTTCTGGCTAAACGTGAGCAGCAAGGTAAAGATTTGACAGGTAAATTCCCAGTTCAAGGTGGGCCGCTGTTATTTTAAGCCCTGCTAATAGTGCATGCTTACCTCTCTGCATTACTACCTGCCTGGAGATTCCCAATCTCAGCGTTACATAATTAGTTGAGCTGCTTGTTGATTCCTTCTTGTCTTTGAAGATTTTTATTCATGTTTTCCTCCTCTGCAAATCTAAGATTTTGAATAGGCTGACACTGGAAAGAGAGCTCTTCTAGAAGCCACTGCTAAATACATAGCTCTTATTAACTGAGTGCGGGGTCCGTTTAAGTTAGTTCTTTTGATGGATTTGAGAGGAAGAATCGGGTTCCTGTTTCAATTCTTGCTCGTTCCAAAGTTCCCCCGAAACCCCTGTTTTCCCCAAACCCACAAGGACGCCTGCTTTGAAGGCTACGTTTAAGTTATGGACCGAGTTTTTTCCACTGCCTTATGGCCCAAGCGCGTAGCACGTGGGCCATAAAAAAGTGGAAAAAACAAGGATCCATAACTTACTGTACGGACCAAGCAAACGACGTTAATAAGATATTTGTTGAGGCTACTCAACAATATTTTTCTTTTCTTTGTTTATGTGTGTGTGTGTGTGTGTGTTTTAGTAGCATTCTTTATATTCAATTAAGAAACTCATTAACAATTCATGAAGGAAACACAATAGAAATCATGACCGTGAAGGAGGTTTCATATCTGATATAGATTCATCTTCATTTGCATAAACTTTAACTTGGATTTTCTCTATCAAACTTTTTTCATTTCGTAAAGAATTCTGTACAATATGAGAACATACATGTACATCATGAGTTAATGAGTAGGAGTGTTTTATCAGGTATAATACAACAAGGCATAGCTGAGTGGTCTTAGAGCTGATAAAACACGATCTGCGAGTTTTTTTAAATTGCTTCAAAAACTCCTGAACAATTTATAAGATATTGGTTCAACTGGAGCCACCATACACGTCACTAGCCTGGACTTTTAATGCATTGATAGCAGTTTCGTATGTAACTGTCATGCGCAGTTGAGGTTTATACATTACTATCATGTGCAGTCATTCCCAATAAAGGCTCCCACATTTTAAAGACAGCATGCTAGTCTCAAGACAGGATTGCTAGTCAATTAGATTTCATGGGTTGTCGGTGATGGTATGTTAGACAGACTTTGATGAGGCTCTAAGTCTTCATCCAAATTTGGATATACCTTTATCTGTGATAAAGTCGTCCTTATTAGTATTCTTTATATAAAGAATACTAGTGTAGAGTTCTTTATCGGATATAAAGGTCCATGCACGTGACTGTGTGTGGTGGCTCCAATTGGACCAAATTGTCCTTATTAGTATTTGTTATATAAAGAGTACTAATGAAGAGGACGTTATCGGGTATAAAGGTCCATGCGCGTTACGAGTATGGTGGCTCCAATTGGACCAAAGGCTTATGAATTATTAATGAGTTTTTGAAGCTGTTTAATTAACATCGAGATCGTGTTTTATCGGGTCTAAAACCGCTCGCCTGAGCCTAGTGCATTATACCCCATTAAACACTGTTGCTCGTTTATTAAACAGTACTTAATCCATTTTCCTTTCCCCTTTGGGAACATTAACATGCACATAATTAGATTTGTAAGTTCTTGGCACAGAGCTACTTTGCCTGTCGTGGCGAGTGTGTGACGACCTTCACCTGTAAATATTGTAAGCTTATCCTATTTAGTAATAAATTAGCTTTCACTGACACTATTTGTATTTTAAGAAATTCACTACAACAGAATAAACTGAATAATTGAACTGGCTGTACGTTGAATCAGGTAGGTCCTTACAATATTTATTATATGGCAAGGCATTGAGATTAAAAAGAGGCGAAGCAACAAAACATAAAGTTGACAGCGCATGTCAAACGAGAACTACATTGGAAGGGCTTCCTGTACATGCCAAAAGTCATGTAGTGTTTGAGTTGCTCAAAAAGAGAAGTTTTAGTTTGCTTTGTAAAAATTTAGCTATAGTTTATAGTTTTCTGAAATACTAGTTAACAAAAGTGAGGCTTTCTTTTGCAAAACCTAGCTGTAATAAATGCAAAGCAAAAAAGGCATCAAAAGAAGACCTCTATAACTCAACATGAGATTGAGAAGAAAACAGTCGTACTTCAAACTTCAAAATATTCACAACCAAGATGAAAAATACTACAGCCTTCAGTTTGTTTTCCTGTCTTTTATTGGGAAAAAAACTCTCACCAGAAATGAATGAGAAGCTTTGAAAAATTACGGTTCGCTGAACATTATGGATAGTTTTAGTCAATTTTCAATGTTTTGACTGTTTGAAGCAGGCCGCCATATACACAATGGCTGAAGTCATGAAGACGGCACACTTTCGACTCAATTAAAAAAGGTACTGCTGCCTACTCTCCTGTCCAAAAATGCACTCAAATTCAAGTGTGGATGAAATATTACTGAAATATTGAAATATGTCAAGAGCTGATGAGCCTAGAAAACTGATTAAAACGTTAACGAAAGAAACTTACTGGCTTTTTCACGCGATCGATTCAGATAAGTTCAAACTTGACGTTCTAAGCTTACTGAAATAACAAATTTGCGTTAATTCTACTCGTAAAGCTATATCTTTATTTCAATTACTGAATTAGCCGTTATTTACCACCCTTTAGTTCGTAGTTTGACATTGTTTTAGCATATAGGAACATACATAATAGGTAAATTATATTATATTATATTTGTTTTAGCATTAAGTAGTTTTAGTTTTAGCATAGAGGGTGTTCAGTCAAACTGTTGAATAGTTGACGTCACCTAAATTGGATAAGTTAGTTACTATTTTATAAGACCACACATAAATTTGAAACTACGAGTAAACAGCTACTGAGATCAGGGGGAGAAACGATGATACAAATGAATGTCTATTCACTCATTCTCTGGTATAACAACCCCCGGATTATCATGACCATTATTTGGCGCACTTTTACTATTTTAGGTGAAGTCAACTAAATAGTTAATTTAAGCTAGATATTTATATAATTATTCAACAGTTTGACTGAATGCACTCTAGTTAGTTTTTATAGTTTTTTCTAGTCGTACAAAATCGCTTAACTAGTGCCGTGTAGAGCCTTGATCGAAAGAGTTGTCACTTGTATGAAAGGGTTGTTGCTTGTTTGATGAGTTTTACATTAGATGTCAGTGACTTTCAGTTATCTTTAATTATTTATTGAAGGTTTCCCGACCATTTTCATTCAGAAATAATTTTTTTAATGAAGATTTGAATGTTTTAAAAGATCATAAGTACAGTATGTACACTCAGGGAACCATTTCATTTTTTGGTCCGTACCGTAAGTTATGGAACGCAAATTGACCAATCATAGCACATCAAATTATCTTGCCATATAATAACATTAATTATTGTTTTATTTGTATTTTCTAAATCATTATATTTACAGGATCAATAGGAATTGATTTCAATTCTTTTTCTTTACAGATGAGTTCCAGACTGTCATCAAAAAAACAAAATTCTACGATAAACTTGAATTCCATTTCGAGTCAGAGTTGATAAACAATTACTTTGGAGCGAAAAAGGACAGATTTGTACCATTTCTTGAGTTTTCTCATCTCCTTCAGGTAAACATTATTGATATAAACTAAGGTGCTGTAATGACGTTATTACATTACCATTGATTTGCAAGAAATGTTTTGCTTGTTATTATCACTTTCCATGTAACAAATTTTCGTTCTTGCAAATAGTAGAGAAAACTTCCAATTAAGGATTATTGTCATTACATTATTTCATAAGATGCACAAAAATATGTACTCTACATTAGACAAGTGATTTGGTCAACTGCTGATAATGGGCACTGCTAAACAGCGAAACACCGAAATGAAACACCGGAACGAAACACTGGAATGAAACACTGGAACGAAACACCGAAACGAAACAGGGACAAATTCGTGATATTACAATAAAAAATATAAAAAAATCAAAATACACGATAATACAATGATATAAAAGCGATAAAGCTTACCTTTACAAGTATGCCTGTGCTTTATGATCTGTGATCCGTATCGATCGTTCATTGCCTTTTATTAACCATGTCTTTTCGCTGGCTATCAATGCAATTATTTCTCAAATTTGAAAAATTCCAATGGTTCTTTTAATAAACAAGCATTAGTCTTAACTGCTTCTGTCTCTAGTGTCTACACCAAAAAAATTGTGAAAAAAGCTAAAGTTCTCGGGCGACGCCATGTTTATTCAGACAAAAGCACAGGAAGCCCCAAAAGAAACCCAACAATTTTGGATCCCGGCCTAAAAAGGCACATCTCTAATGCCTAAAAAAATCCGAAAAGTTTTGTACATGATCCAACTACCTTTTTAGACAATGAAACTCGGATCTCCGAGCCCAAAATTAGCTAAAATGTGATCCCTGAGCCCCAAAATAACACAGATCATTGAACCCATGCATATACCTCGTTTTACTTACTAATCTGATACAGTACTACAATAAGCATTTTTTTCTTTACCATTGTACAGAGTCGCTATAGGTAATGGTAACTTGCGAAAACAACCTTAAGCTTTCCATCTTCTTGTCTATCATTATTTAAAACACTAATAATCACTACCTGCAGTTTATGAAACGATATTTTATGACAGATTCCTTTATTGGGATTCCTTTGTCAAGAGCTCTGCTTCCCCCTAACTTTATACAGTTAGGAGTTCACTAGGTGTTAAGATTCACTGCAGATTAAGTTTGCAGAATGCTGACATACAACATATTTTTTGTACAATTGTTCAAGTTTTCCTGCCCCTGGAATATTGGCTATTATTAAATTCTATTTTCAATAATCATGAGAAATCATAGAAACTCAAGAGACAGCATGACATCAAGGAGCTTATTGTTTATTACATCACATATCAGTTCAAGCTAAAACATTATACATTTGTTTTCTTTTTTATTACAACACACAAAATAAACCCTAGAAATACTTTGTTTTATTTCAACTCAATTGCCAAAACTACAGCTGGAAGCTCTAACATGCATAGTGTACCAATATTCCAAATATGGATACTTTTGCTTAGAAATGTCCATACTTTATGCATTCCGTTACCCTGAACTGAGTCAGGTTGACGTGAATTGCACAATTTGTCCTTTGTGATGTCGTCGTGGATTGAAGGTTCAAGCAGAAGCAAAAAAATCATCATGAGCTTGCAACTAAAGAGCTAGCATAATATTGAAAACTGCATTAAGGGAAGTCATTGAAATTTTGTAATGACAATAAGTAATAATGATATAATACCTATGTGTATTATATTATTTCTAAAAACGATCTAAAATTTAAAATCTGAGACCATGTGGAATTGTGGTGGACTGATTGTTAAATTTTCATTCAAAAGTGGGCATATTTGATATTAAATTGTTGTGAACTACTAATATTTAAAATCACAAAACTATTCACAGCTTACAAGGCTTGTTACAACCGGGGCCAGGGAAAAACACTCAATTGTTGTCATGGCTGCCATCATGTGATGATGCAGATCTTGCCATTTGTTTCTTAAGAACTGCCTATAAATATTTATAGAAATTCATATCCCTAGTTAATGTTTTCTGAAACTAAATATTTGGGTAAAATAATTAGCATGAAAGCAAATTATGTTAGATTTATATATACAGTTGCTGTTTAATGTTTGAGTATGATTTTTTTTTTTTAATTATATTTCAGGATTTTGAAAAGGAATACCAGCGCCAGGCATTCTTTCATGCAAAAATGTCAAATGGTGAAATACCAGCTACAAGGTTTGCAGAAATCATGAAGACTCTTAGAGGCCATCTTCTTACGTCTCCAGATGCTGTGGAAGCATGTCTCTTAAAGGTGTGTTAAAACATATAGATTGTAGTAATAGTAATTATTATATAACCAATGAATCTATAAATAGAGAGTACTTCATGGATAGTGGGCATGAATAAAAGGAATAGCGAGTCTTTGAGCATTTTCTTTTTACCCAATTAGGTGGAAGGAGGTGAAGCACGCCACCATGTAAGCTACGGTTACTACAGGGCATTCAATAGTATGCTTGATAACATTCTCATTCTTCATGATGTTTCCAATAAATTGGCCAAGGGGAAACAATATAAAGAAATAAAGAAAGGTGAGGCCTTCTTTGCTCTGTCATGAATGTCATTCATAATTTATACAGAAAAGCGTAGAATGATCATAGGGAAGTACTGATGGCTTATCAGTGATAGCACCTTTTACTAATGTGACTGGCCAGGTTTGAGTCAAGGACTCGGCATCATATTGTGAGCAGTTGCTTGTTGATTCTCTCCTGTACTTTGAGGGTTTTTTCCTGAGTTCTCCGGTATTCGTCCCTTATTAAAAATTAATGATCATGGAACAAGGTACTTTAAAGGGGTACCCTCATAGAGTGGTTTTCATTTATCCATGATATACACTTTAAATAGCATATTATGCACTACCTTATGATAATTCTTTCCTTTTCTATTGTCTTTTGTGACTAGTACACTCTAATTAGTACATCTTGTTTCACAGGCTTATGAAAACCACTTTAAAAGAAGGGTTATTTATTTTTATTTCCTTATTTTATCAAAAGACATGACCAACAGTGGACACTTTCAAAATATCAGAAGTTGTAGAATTTTGGATTTCAAGCTATATATTTTCATTTTTGACAAGTTTTTTTTCTCTTTGACTATAGAGGACTTCCTGCATGAGGTTCTTAAGACACATCCAGAGGTATGAGAGAATATGTTACAAAAATATGTGAGAATTTTCAAACTGCATTAACGCAAGCCCATAATAGACCCCTTGCCGCATGTCGTAATGCAGCTCAATTTGGACATAACAATGGTTTCCAATTCTCATGAGATTGAAATTCTTTTGTTTTGTCCTCCAAATTGACCTGCTTTAAAGCCACACGCAAGGAGTCTGTACTTGGATAACAAAGTCTTCATACACTATAAACCTTACTTTCTTGTGGCCCTCTGTGTGTAATGTCCCTGAATGAGACGGTTTTATGTCCAAGCCACTGGAGCAAAGGTCTAACAGCAGATACTTTTAAAGCAAAGGCAGCACCTCCTACTCGGACATCTTGAAACAGTTCCGGCTAAGTGGTTGTTCATACATAGGGCTTAAACACATGACTTCCCACACAACAGGCCAGTGCCCAAGTAACTGAACTGAGCCAACAGGGGGAGGGGGGGGTCCAATTGATTAGTAAGAAAGTAAAAAGATATAACTAGCTAAAAACTAGTGTGAGCTGCGTCGGTGTTTCTAATGAAACAGTAATGATGAAAAGGTAAATTATACACCGTGAAAAGACGAAAAAACTTACTGACGTTTCGGACGCTAGTCCTTCGTCGGAGTAAAAGACTCTGACGAAGGACTAGCGTCCGAAACGTCTTCATCTTTTCACGGTGTATAATTTACCTTTTCATCATTAGTAAGAAAGTAAATCGGTCTGTCTGTCTGTCAGCTGGAGATAATTAACTGAAGCAAACAAAGTGTTCACCATTTTGTTTTTGAGTGGTACAGCAGTAAGTGAAACTGTATTCCAAATATGACACTATGATTTTACATGGGGTAAGATGTTGAATGACCTGAGAAATTACATAGTTTGAGTGCAGCTTCTTGAAAGGTATAAAGGTTTTTCCATGTCAAATGCTAATGCTGTGATGTATGAGGAAGGATTATTTTATGGTTATTTGTTGTTCCTTGAAATTTGAAACACCAGCTACTATGTGAAAATCAACTTGCAATAATTTCTATATTAAGAGCAATGGGTAAAACAATGACATATTTCAAATTTAATTTATCTGTGCCTGATAAGGGAGTCAGAAGGGTGATGGGCACTTTTAAAATACAGTTCAACAATGTCATGGTACATCCATAATCGGGTGTAATTTTCTACAGGTCACTCCTTTACAAGTGGACATTGTGTACCATCTTTGTGATGTGGACAGAAGAGGGTGAGTTGTTATTGTAAGACAGCTGGTATAGCAATATACTTTATTTATCATGGCGCAATGTTTTCCCATTATAAACCATGTGTTAGAACCAATTACAAGACATACATATGATAATGAGATGATTGAATGATGGCAGGTGAAAGAGAAAGTACTCCAGATAAGATTTGAACCCACAACCTCCATAATCTAGTCAGATGCTCTTATCACTGAGTCTCTGTGAAGTCTAATGGTAAGGTACATACTAGGTCATGTATAACTCAGTGGTCAGAGTGTCCCTGATTGACTGATCTAGATTATGAAAGGTAATGGGTTCCAATCCCATCTGGAACTCAGATTTTTTCTGAGTTATTTCCTTTTCACCTCTTTCACTCATCTCATTAACACAAGAATATAGATATAAATCAAATAAAGAAACTTATTCTCAAGAGAATGACACATGGTCTATAATGGGAAGGTGGAAGATCTATTGCTCTAATCCAAAAACACAAGTAGCTCCTAATCATTTTTGTCTAAGTTCTGTGCATGGACACTACTTGTGTGTGCCCATTTCATTTTTTTTTTTAATTTTTAATTTTTGAAAAGGTAACAAAACATTGCATTTGCTAAATACTGTGGCATGTACTTACAACCAGTACGTAAGAGGAATATATTAGTTGTTTTAAAGGGTTTTGAAATGATAAACTTTTTTCTCAACAGTCGAATAACAATCTCAGACATTCATCAGATCCTGCCAAAGCACGATGTTTTTAAAGTATTCTCAACTGAAAGACATGATGAAAAGGTAAGTCAGTTTCACTTTGCATACTTTTCTAGATTAACTCTTGCTGAATGCTCCCCCCCCCTCCCCAAAGAGGAATTTGGAATTTCTAGGGGGGGGGGGCAAATAAAGAACAAAATTACAAAGTTTGTATGGAAGAAAATTGGAATTTCTGGGAGTAAGGAGAGGAGGGATCTCAAAAAATTCCTACGTGGGGGGTGGGGGTATGGATAATTTCCAGAACTACACAATATTTTATTAACGGAAAACAAAACAAAATAAACTTATCAATTTACAAGACCAAGAGAATATGACCAAGTGTGCACATGATGGGGCACGGGGATTCCTTCACTTAGTTCATTTTCTCTTGACAAGACCTATTTTCTCTTATTTACAGGAATTTTTAAATTTTATTTTATTTTATTTTAGAAAATAAAAATATAAAATACTAAATGGAAAAGCTATTTTATTGTTAGATGTTGATGGAACCAGATAAAAAGCAAGTGTCACTTATCTGGAGTGCACTGCAAAATGTATTTCAATTTGGTCTTGCCGCAACAGCTGGAGGTTAGTGTTACAAATCTTTTCCTTGTCAACCAAGGGAGTGTTTCAGGGTATCAATAAAAGGTTTTAACCATAGTAGCCTGGGTTCTGACACAGGGGCAGCTCTTGGGAGTGATGTGAGTTTTACCTCTTTTTTTTGCCCAAGAGTGCCCTTAAGAATACGGAAATAACATCTCTAAAAAAATTTAAATTTGGCATTTGTCTCTCTGCACCAAGGTCAACCCCTAACGCTGATATAATAAAATATTATCTAAGCTCCTCTTAGACCTACGTTCCATTTTTTATCGAATTCCCCTATGACAACATTTTACTTCCTTCTTGACCCTTTTTCATAACCTTTCTACTGCCCCTCTCACCTCCTTCCACGACCCATCTCACATTTTTTTACCAATCTTTAACATATTCTTTCTGTTTATCTTGCAGCCACGGGTGCTACCACCGTGTATCCAATCGATTTGGTCAAGACGCGAATGCAGAATCAACGAGCTGTTCTGGATGCGGAAAAACTGTACAAAAACAGCTTTGATTGTGTCATTAAAGTGATCAGGAGCGAAGGAATACGAGGACTCTATAGAGGTAAAAACAATTCCCAGGTTTAAGGGCATCAAGTATGGCCTGATATCCCCTTTCTCTAGCCTCAAACCCACTTGGATCTTAACAAGGATTTCACTTGTTTGCTTGCAAATCAGTTGTATAATTAAGACAAAATAATAAACTTTGTTTGAGTCTCGAGTCTTATAGCTTGACGCAAGCACTTTGCTAATCGGGAAGACCAAAAGAATAAAACATTTTCTCTTGGGAAGACTGGCCTATTTAACGTGTTTTTACCATATTTGGGGGTGTTGAACCGTTCAGTTTTGAAGTATAAGGTGGTGTTACAGCGAGGCGATTCCCAACTAATTTTTGTTACGCGCAACATATTGCAGTTTTTTGAATGACATTCAAAAGTCACAACATTCAATTGTCATCGATTTGTGTTTTTGCACGCGCAATGTTACACCAACTTTTAACGCAACGATGTTGGGCTAAAAATCATTATCGTCGCGCAATAAATCCCGATATTTAGATATCTTGTGTTCCAAATCTTAGGTCTTCTGCCTCAGCTCGTAGGAGTTGCACCCGAAAAAGCCATCAAAATAACGGTAAGTAAAACCCAGCCCCAATCGAAAGAAAAGCTATGGAGTTATTTGGACACTGCTGTGATTTGATGGAATCAATCTCGTACCCAGAGCCTACGTTCCTCTTGGAAATCTAAGGCCCCGTTCACGTGTTCGTATCCGCAAATTCTACGAAAACGGACACGTGTGGACGGTGAAAACGATTCGAATACGCTGCGTGTGGACGCAAACATTTTGCAATACAAAAATTTCCGGATACGTGTGGACGTGGCCTAAGAACCTGACCCTTGAACAAAACAACAAAACGACTACTTTGGTTTTATTCTAAAAACTAGCGATGGAAACGAGCCACACGAATGACGTTTCCTATAAATAAAGATCATTTTCAAGCTCAAACTAAATGTTGATATCGTATTCCAAATACGATTGATTTTAGTTGAAAATGATGTTGTCGAATTTTCGCTTGTTTCTATCGCTAGTTTTTTTAATAAAAGGTTTACCTACGAGATATTTAAATTAGTATTTTCTATTAATTAATGTATTTATTTAGTTTTTCTAATAAAAAGTTTACCTACAAGATCTTTGATTAGTTTGTTTTTCTTCATATTGTTTATCGTATTTATTGATGTCTCTGTTAATATAAATATTTTTCTTGTAGACTAATGACAAGGTTCGAGAATTCTTCAGGGATAATGGTTTTACAAGTCTTCCATATGAGATCATTGCTGGTGGATGTGTAAGTATTATATTTATTACTAACAGACTTTGATTCTTGATAAAGGTAGTTGTTGGTATACAATTTAATAAGAAAACTAGTTGTAAAAGACCATGGTTCGCTGACATCTCCACAACATCATCAGGTCTAATGAAGACTTTGATTCACCCATACATTTATTTTTATTATAAAGTTAGGATTTACCAAAGGCATCTACAAAGCATTTCATACTTATCTAATAAGTAAAACGTTTGATACAAACTACAGCTTGTGGATAGCCATAGGAGGTGAAACTGTAACTTGTAAAAAATCTCAAGTCCATCAATAGTTATCGAGTGCTCACGGAAACATGTCAAATGTATAATCCTTGCCGTTCTCAGTTTTGTAGTTTTTCAGGTGACTCTGACTCTGACTAGAGTGTTATCTATTCATGAAAAGGGTTTATAGGAAACAATTTTACCGTTATCATCAGTATGTCCTTCTGCACCCTATATGCTTAATTAAGTCGATTGTCCAAACAGATGGGGTGGATTTCATAGAACTGTATAACTTCACGGCATACTACACTGTGAACGTACGGAGTCGGTGAGATTATCCGTTGACTTATTAAAAGCGTGCGAGGTTACTGCTCATTCAACTGATGAAATTGCTGGGACGTAGTAACTTCGAGATCACTCTACATGAGCACCAACATACCTTGTTACGTCATAGCCACCATGTTCGTTGATGATAACAAGGGATTCCTCATTAGCTTCTCATAGTGTTTAATAGATCAACTAACATGGTGGCTGTTTCTTTGTATTTATGTCTCAGGGATTTTGAGTCATGTTGTTGCAGTCCAAAAATAAAAGCATCACTATTGTCTGTCTTTCTTAGGGTGGAGCAGCTCAGGTACTCTTTACCAATCCTCTTGAGATTGTTAAGATTCGCTTACAAGTAGCTGGAGAACAGCCTGGAAAGAAAGTGAATGCCTTGGCTTGTGTGAAAGAACTGGGCGTCACTGGACTTTACAAGGTACAATTGGTTAATCATTCATGGAATTTCCTTGTGTTGGCCTCTGTTCTAGCGCAACAAAAGTAATTTGTAGAACATTCACGCAAGAAAAGCGAAAATTTTTCATGTTTTCAGTCATGTTTCATGTTTTTCCCCAGCAGCAATCAAATGTAGTGTTCTGGTAATTGCACTTTCCTCTCACACTGAGGGTCCTCGACTCGTTGGTCCTCATTGAAATGATTCCAGGATTGCACTGCGCGTCCACTGTTTTCTTCCCTACACACAACCATCTCCCCATTAGAATTAAGAGTTTACATTTGATATTACTTTCAGGGTGCACGAGCCTGTTTCTTGCGTGACATTCCATTTTCTGGCATCTATTTTTCTGCTTATGCCCATTTGAAACTAAACCTTGCTGACGAAAACGGACATAACAGTGCAAAAAGCCATTTTGCTGCCGGAGTGATGGCAGGTAAATACCTCAGACACTTTAATGTTCACTCTATCATTACCGCATGCCGCCATACATCTGTCAGTAGGTTATTGTTTGCTATCAATCAACCATCCGCTCAACCACCCACCGTTCATCCTCTCTATCAGTCTATCAGTCAGTCGGTCAGTCATTTGTTTATTCATACATACATACATGCATACATACACATGCATTCAGTCAGTCAGTCTACAGTCGTTCGTTCGTTCGTTCGTTCGTTCGTTCGTTCGTTCGTTCGTTTATTTATTTATTTATTTATCTTTATTCTCTATTGCTTGCTTATTTATTCATTTCTTATTCATTCATTCATTCATTTAGTTTTGTCATTTTTTAATTCAAGGTATTCCAGCAGCGTTCCTGGTCACTCCTGCTGACGTCATCAAGACCAGGCTACAGGTACGGATCACCTAAATATGTTCTCATCTCAGAACAAACCTCAGGTGTGTAATATTTTCTAAAAACTTGTCTAATACTAGGTCAAAGCCCGTCCAGGACAGCAAATCTACAGAGGAGTATTTGATGCATTCACCAAGATTATGAAAGAAGAAGGTGGACGGGCGTTATGGAAGGGATCTGGGGGTAAGTTTAGTCATCTCTGCCCTCGCTTATAGCTGAGTAATGTATCGTCCATATGTATCAAAAGTATAAACTTTAAAATCTTTTTTTTTTTTTTTCCAGCTCGTGTGTTCAGATCTTCCCCTCAGTTTGGTGTCACACTCTTGACATATGAACAGCTAAAGAAACTATTCAATGTCGACTCTGAAGGGTATGTTATATAGTGTATAAGCATCTTGGATACTAATTGCGTCTGTAAATAATCCGACGACTGCGAGAGAAAAAAAAACGCAAAACAATTTTCGAAAAGTTTTTACGGCTGCTACTTGGCATCTCGATCAAGAATACAACTATTAAGTATGGCCTTTTTTGTTTCTAGTTCAACGACAAGTTCAAAGTCGGACTTGATCCCGACAAACCCAGACTTGTCTCTAAACCCCGACCACATTGGTGGAATGCGTGTTGCCGTGGCAACGTATGCTGGCATCGAGACGAGGTTTGGACTGTGTCTTCCTAAATTTCAAACGCCTCAAAAGATGACGCTGAATCCCATCCAACCCGAGAAATAAATCGAGGCGTTCTTTTTGTGAATAAATTTCATGATATGTTATTTAACTGAACGTCGGCTCCTATTGGCACCATTTCCGAGCAACCCGGTGCCAATCCGAGCATTCAGTGCACTCACTTTTCACTGGTTGTGCGTTATCAGTGGTATGTTTGTTGTCCGTTGTTTCCGTTGCGGTACGACTGACACGGTACTACTTTGCTAGGCTTAGAGTATTCTTGCGCGTTAAGCGATCGAATATATATTGAACCGCTATGATATTATTAAAACAACCCAAACTATGAAAAATACTTCACCTTTATTATTATAAAACACTAGTACTTTATTTCCTGCACCAGCTGTAATGTCTTGGCAGCTAGTGCGAACTGGAAAATCAAAATCAAAAAGTCAAAAGCAAAACAAAAAAGATGGAAACCTGATGCACCGTATTATTTAATTCGCTTTCACTTTCTTTATCACCAAACAAACTGATGTCAAACTGATAAATTCCGTATCAAGATTTTTCCCTCATAAATAGCTCCGAAAATAATTCGAATCCTTTCGTTTCACTATCTCTGTATTACTGGTCATGTGATTTGGTGGATTAAACTAGCCAGAACACAACTTTTCAGTAATGTACGATCAGTAATGTACGATCACAAACAAGTGCATGAGCAAGGGTTCGTACGGGTTTTGGAAAGTCTTGGAAAGTTTTAGAAATCAATAATGCATTTTTCCAGGACCTGGAAAGTTTTGGAAAATTTCTTTTTCGACCACTGGGCTATGGAAAAGTTATGATTTTTTCTGTTGGTTGCCCAGGTCCTACCTTACAAAGAACTCTTTTCGTTGTATTTTTTTTTCAAAGTCACTTATATGTGAATAGTGTAGTAGTATGGTTGCAGTATTTTTGTATGTAAAATTTTCTTTTAGGAGATATAAACACCTGAAATATCGATATTCAAATGAGATGACGTAAATTCATGACTAATTTATTATACAAAAATGCTGTTGTGGAAAGTACTGTTGTTTTTTGATTTGCAAATCATCCTTATGACTGAAATATATGGCTCTGTACACTTCTAGGTTATTTCACTTCAGAACACTTGTGGTAAATTACACTTCAAAATGTGGCCTATTCTTGAATTTACGTCATCTCATTTGCATATTGATATTTCAAATGTTTATATCTCTGAAAATAGAAGTCCACGTACAAAAATATTGCAACCATACTACTACACTGTTCAAAAATAAGTGATTTTGAAAATAATCTTTTTTCCTTGATATACACTTTAATTAAAAACGCTGATGAAAGACAATCTGCACTGATTTATTATATGAAAGTTCAACAGAACTCTTATCTCGTAGTTGTTGAGATTTTTTGTGAAATAAACAGAGAAATAAATGTTAATATGGTGCCGTATTTTGTATTGGTTTGTATGTTGAGTGTTTTTCATCCATGAATTTCACTTTAATATATTTAACTTTTAAGAAGAGATAACTAGCCCGTGGAAAGTCAACTGAAAATAAGTATGGAATATTGTGTAAAAGTGAGTGAAATTTTATTGCTGGCAAAGTAAAAATAGCCATATGTATAATTTGTTCATCAGGTTCGTACAGATTCCTCAGTGAAAATTTCCAAAACTTTTCCAAAAGTTTCTCAAAGCCCATCAACTAAAATTTCCAAAACCACATAAATAAATAAAATAATTATCGATAAAATCCAATATGTAAAAAAAAGAGAAAATCTTAAATGTAAACTACCGATTTTTAGTGCAAAAAAATCACTAATGTGAATAATGGCGGCATGAGATTTGATTCGCCTCCTTTGAAGCGGTTCAATCGACATTTTAATAAAACTCAGTGCTGTCGACAGGCCGTCTAAGTAAAGAAGGTTGTACAGAATGATATATTCGGTAGATTGTTCCCTTGTAAAAAAAGCCGCTTATAAAAATAAACTCGCTTTTAACGCAGATGCCAATTTCATTAGAGTGGATAGTAGTTTTATTTGTTTCCTAATTAACATCGAGTACTGCTCTGTAAAAGTGATATATACACACCTTATTACTCGGGCTTTCGAAGAAATGCCCGAGGTATAAATTGGGCTTCGTTATTTTTTGCTACTGCCTCGAAGAGGCGAAGACACTATGCCATCGGTTGTGTGTCCGTGAGTAAGAGTGTAACACCGCAGGAAGCCCCAAAAGTACTCGAACAACCAATCAGCAGTCAGCCGATTACCGAAGTCTGTCTCGTAGACAATCGCTAAACTTCGGAACCAATCACCCCTAAATGAAGGAATGTCGGCATTATTTTTCTTTCCGATTACTGTCGATTTGCGATCGCTACCTCGTGCTTGACGTGCAGCTCGTACTTGGTTAACTTCTTTCCACGAGTTTAGGTAAGCCGTGTTTTCATCAAATTCAACCATGCATATTATTTATCACAGCTTTCATTTGGTATTTCTATACGATAAAGTGAAAGGTTTTGTTTGGCCAATGACTAACCTCAGATACAAAAATGCAGATAAAAAATATCAGCCTCTTCGGAGGATAATTGAGCTTCTTCTGAGGATAATTGAGCCTTTTCGGAGGATAATACAGCCCCATGGGATTGATAGTCAACAAATCGCCCTCGAAGCCCTAAGGCGCATGCGTCAAGTCAAAGTCTATGCTCATGCGCAGAATCAGCCATGAGCACATGCTTGATATAAATGCAGGAATTGCTCGTCCATTTTGTCTAGTTATTCGCAGGTAAAAATTAAGTACGCTCACAACTAACAGCACACGACAAGGAATAACACGGAAGTCAAGCGTGAATAATCAACGAAGCAGCCGTGAGCGAAAATAGTTGTGAGCATACTTATTTTTATTTGACTGCCTTAAAACCCTTCAATGCATATGAAATTAATAGTAAAGGAGAATATTTGTAAAAGATACATCTTTTAGTGACTTCATTTAGAAAAAAGTCGTTCGATGATTTTTTGAATGCCGCTTTCATCGATATTTTCTATCGCGTTTGACAACAAATGGGGTCATTGAGCTTCATATCAAAAAATCCATAACGTTAGAAAGAATGTCACAATTTGATGGAACCCCTTTCCGAAATCGATATGTCGAAAGAAAGCTCAGAGGAGAATGAAGCCAAAAGAAAAGCGAGAAGTAAAAGAGTTTTTTCGAAAGAGGAAAAACTCTGGAGGCGTGAAAAAGAATGGCAAAGACGAAGGAATCTCACCGAAGACTGAAAAGCGGCAAGCAGAGAGAGAGAAAACGCAAATCCAGGCGGGACTTCGATTATGAACAAGGAGAACATGATCGTGAAAGAAAAAGGAATATGAGGCAAAACTTGACGGATGAACAAAGAGAAAATAAACGTGAAAGACAAAGGAATTTGAAGCAAAACTACTAGCTAAGGCGACTCTCAAATGCACAGATTAAAATCGCTTTAGGGCAAGTTATAAACCAAAGACAATTAAAAAAACTTTCATGTATTCAAAGATGGATCAAGAAGTGTTCTTCGAGAATTCAGGTGTGTTTTTTTAGCAAACAATCGTATATTAGCGGAGCTCCCGCGCGGGCCGAAGGCCCGCGCGAGCGGAGCACCATACCTAAGAAAAAATGGTAAACTATCGAGTTGATTTTTCATGGATTGGCTGACGTCACTTCCGTCCGTACGGCGTCCGTCCGTCCGGGCGTGTACACAAGCATTCCGATTGGCTGGTTAAATTATTTTTTGGCGGGAATGTCGACGCGTTGCAACATCCGGGTACACATAAGGTATATCCAGCTTAAACTTTTGTAAAAAAACGTCTTACACACGTATAGAAATACCGAGAGATAACAACACAATTTTTTATTCAACCTTATATTTATATTTACTCTATTTACGATGAAACCCATTTCCGAAATCGATATGTCGAAAGAAAGCTCAGAGGATAATGAAGCCAAAAAAGAAAGGCCAGAAGTAAAAGAGTTTGTTCGAAAGAGGAAAAACTCTGGTGGCGTGAAAAAGGAAAGCAAAGAGGAAGGACTCACCAAAGAAAAGCGGCAAGCAGAGAGAGAGAGACCCAAATCCAGGCGGGACTTCGATTATAAACAAGGAGAACATGATCGTGAAAGAAAAAGGAATATGAGGCAAAACTTGACGGATGAACAAAGAGAAAATAAACGTGAAATACAAAGGAATTTGAGTCAAAACTTCACGAATGAACAAAGAGAAAATGAGCGTGAAAGACAAAGGAATTTGAAGCAAAACTACTAGCTAAGGCGACTCTCAAATGCACAGAAAAAAATCGCTTTAGGGCAAGTTATAGACCAAAGACAATTAAAAAAACTTTCATGCATTCAAAGATGGATTAAGAAGTGTTCTCCAAGAATTCAGGTGGGTTGTTTAGCAAACAATCGTTTATTATTTTTTGACAAGCATTTATTTTTTTCTCGACGAATCGACAAATCAAACACTTTCCCTCAAAGCTCTTATTATTTCTGTAGATAAGCTTAATTTATTTTAATGTTGGAGTAAATATAACATGAAGAGCATATTACAAAAAATATTCGTCCTTTATTTAGCTTTGTAAATCTTTAGCAATTCGGTTAACGTTGTAAAACGTTGTTTTTAACCAACTATTGTATGTTTTTCGTTCAAGAAAGATTCGCCTCCTATCGCGGGGTCCCATCTTCAAAACAACGAAGACTTTCATTTAATAATTTCATTTCTACAGATAATTTATTTAATTATTGAATGAAAATATAAATTTACACCAAATATTCAACTGTTTATTAAGCTATTCGAGCAAGTCTGATCATAAAAATGAGCTTAAGTTTGTGTTGTTGAGAGATGTTGTTGTAGAAAGACCTAGACTTTCACTTTACAAAGCCGTAAAAAATATTCAAAAACATTTATAAACGCCAATTTACTGACCAAGAAATTCGTCATTTTGCATTGCCTTTTTGCATTGCCTTTATTTTCTATTTTGTCTAAGTTGTTCTTGTCAAGTTAAACTGAATGTAAACCGTCTCGTTTTGTAAATATTTAAAGTAAGCTTATATTTTGCTCCAAGTCTGTTTTTTTTGTCTTGATTTGTCCTAAATCTCCAGATTTTCGATTTCGATGAAAGACATCCGAGGTAAATTTCACTGAACTTGATATTGTATTGAATTATCTGTAGTTATCTTTCGTTTTTTTTAAGTAGAAGAGATTCAAAGCCTAAAAATGTCGGTTTTTTTTGGAAAAATTTGTCGAAAAATCTTCCAAGAGCAAAACTAGCCCCTGGGGGTGGTGGTGAGTTGTGTACAAAATTCCTAAGTTTGAGAGTATGTACTCGCGCTAAACAAAACAACCAAAAAACAATGTAGTGCATTTCGATTTAATTTCACTGCATGGTTTTTATTATGGGAGAAATTATCTTCATCTCGAATAAAAAAAAATTGAATATTTTCCCCCCTATCTTATTTTTAACTTTCAGTTTCATTCAAATTGTTCTCCCTGTGACTTCCGTTTCGGGAGCTCCGCTTTTAGGCAGTGCCTAAATATATATTATTATTTTTTGACGAGCATTTTTTCTCGACGAATCGACAAATCAAAGACTTTCTCTCAAAACTTTTAATATTTCTATGGATAAGCTTAATTTATTTTAATGCTTGATGAAATATAACATGAAGAGCATATTACAACAACTATTATATGGCAAGGTAATTTCACGCGCTGTGATTGGTCAATTTGCGGTCCATAACTTACGGTACGGACCGGAAAATGAAATGGTTTACTGAGTGTACGTACTTATGATCTTTTAAAACAATCAAATCTTCATTAAAAAAATTTCTGGATAAAAATCGTCGGAAAACCTTCAATAAAAAATAATTAAAGATAACTTAAAGTCACTGTAATTTAATGTAAAACTTATCAAACCAGCGAAAACTCTGTCATACAAGCGACAACTCTTTCGATCAAGGATTTACATGGCACTGTGAGTTGAGCGATTTTGTACGACTAGAAAAAAGTAGAAAAACTAACTATTCTAAAACTAAAACTATGCCAAACTATGAATTAAAGGGTGGTAAATAGCGGCTAATTCAATAAATGAAATAAAGATAGGTTTACAAGTAGAATTAACGTAAATTTATTATTCAGTAAGATTACAACGTCAAGTTTGAACTTATCTGAATCGATCGGGTGAAGAAGCAAGTAGTTTCTTTCGTATAACGTTTTAAGCAGTTTTCTAGGCTCATCCGCTCTTGAAGTATTTTCATATTTCAGTAAGATTTCATCTACACTTGAATTTGAATGCATTTTTGGACAGGAGAGTCGGCAGTACCTTTTTTAATTGAGTCGAAAGTGTGCCGTCTTCATGACTTCAGCCATTGTGTATATGGCGGCCTGCCTCAAACAGTCAAAACGTTGAAAATTGACGAAAACTATCCATATTCAGCGAGCCGTAATTTTCCAAAGCTTCTCATTCATTTCTGGAGAGAGTTTTTGAGTTTTTTCCCCAATAAAAGGCAGGAAAACAAATGGAAGGCTGTAGTTTTTTTCATCTTGGTTGTGAATATCTTGAAGTTTGAAATACGACAGTTTTCATTTCAATCTCATGTTGAATTCTTGAAGTCTTCTTTTGATGCCTTTTATGCTTTGCATTTACATGAATTGCAAAAAAAAAAAAGCCTCACTTTTGTTAACTAGTATTTCACAAAACTTTAAACCGTAGCTATATTCTCTCAAAGTAAACTAAAATCTTTGTTTTTGAGCGACTCAAACACTACATGACTTTTGGCACGTACAGGAAGCCCTTCCAATGCAGTTCTCGTTTGACATGCGCTGTCAACTTTTCCTTTTTGTTGCTTTTCGCCTCTTTTTAATATCAATGCCTTGCCATATAATAAATATCTTATTAACCTCGTTTGCTTGGTCCGTACCGTAAGTTATGGATCCTCGTTTTTTCCACTTTTTTATGGCCCGCGCGCTACGCGCTTGGAAAAAACTCGGTCCATAACTTACGGTACGGACCTCGCACTCGGTTAATAAGAGCTATATATCCGTCCTTTATTTAGCTTTGTAAATCATTAACAATTCGGTTGTTTTTAACCAACTATCGTATGTTTTTCGTAAAGAAAAATGCAGCTTTGTTTGCCTCCGATCGCGTGTCCCATCGGCAAAACAAAGCTGAAGACTTTCATTCAATAATTTTATATCTTTCTTCAGATAATTTATTTATATTTTGAATGAAATGTAAAATTACACCAGATTTTCAACTGTTTATTAAGTTGTTCGAACTAGCCATGATCATACAAATGAGCTTAAATTTGTGTTGTTGAGAGATGTTGCTGTATAATGAAGACCTTGTCTTTAACTTTATAAAGCTAAAAAATGTTCAAAAACATTTACAAATGCCAATTTACTGACAAAGAAATTAGTCATTTTGTATTTTGCATTATTTTCTATTTTGTGTCAGTTGTTCCTGTCAAGTTTAATACTGAATGTAAACTTTGTTTTTTAGAAATCCTTCGTGATTTTCGTATCTTTCTCACACATGAAAACAGACATGAAAACTGGTAAAATCGAATCTCAAAATTTAGTAAGCTTAGTTTTCAAGCTTCTCAAAAACTAATTAATTCTTATATGAAAGGAATAAGATTATTTCAATAAAGTAATTAAGAAAGCTTTTTCTTTTAACTGATGACACATTTGCTTTCATTTCTCAAGTTTAGTTAGTTGATGATCTCCAGCCAATTTTCTCTCTGATGCTACCAAAGCATTTTTTTTTTCATTGCGGTAAAAATACATTTAATGTAAAAACATCAAAATTCCTATGGAAAACCAAACGTCGTTATGTGAAAGACGCATAGTACGCTTTTTTTTTTCTTTGCTCGCCTTAACCAGTTTTCAAGTCTGTTTTATAGTCCTGATTTGCCCTAAAAGAATCGGGAATCTCCAAAATTTCGATTTCAATGAAAGACATCCAAGGTAAATTTCACTAAACCTGATATTTTGTTGGATTGTCTGTAGTTATCTTTCGTTTTTTTAAAGTAAAATTAAACAGGAATTCAAAGCTTAAAAATGTCGGCCATGGAAAACTTTGTCGAAGAATCTTCAAAGAACAAAACTAGCCCCTGGGGTGGCTGGTGGTGAGTTGTGTACAAAATTCCTAAGTGGGAGAGTATGATCGCGCATAGAAAACAATGTACAGTGGAACCCCGCCTTACGGCCACCCGCTTAATACGGCCACCCCGTTATTGCGGTCAGCTCTTTTGGGTCCCGACGAAATGCCAATACATTTACTGTAAATTGTACCCGCTTAATACGGCCACCCGTTAATACGGCCAACGGCCACTTTTTTGTGGCCCGATTGACAAACTTCCATACTTTTTAACCCCGTATTCCAGCGGGTTACAATTTAGATCTTAATGTTAATACTGTAAAGTTATTGCTGCAAAATCTGTGATTCTTTTATTCATTCGGTTAACATTCTACAGTAATGCTTTTTGTAGAATCAGAATCAACACAACAATAGCTTCAAACAGAGAAACACTCACAGCGCGATGCGCTAAAGTATGTCCGCATTTATTTTATGGCGGTACAGTATTAAAACGAGCCATGCCGATAGCCTGTCTTGGGGTGATATCCAGCCTCGAGTCAGTATGGCTTCAAAGGAAGCTTCGTTTGTCTGTACAGAGCAAAGTCACTTATTTTAAAAAGTAGTTGTTACTGTACTCAGTTTTCTCTGTTCTACTGTTATATCTACAGTCCTGTACTACTGTATAATTTAAAGTTTTAAAGCACTACTAAAGTTGAGTTATAACTGAGCTCCAATAGCATCAGAAGGTTTAGAAACACTATTTAAAAATACCATATGCATTATTGCACTTTTAAAATTTGTTTAGTAGTTTCGTACTGATTAATAAAACACGTTTTTAACACATTTTTGACAGCCCGCTTAATACGGCCACCCCGTTAAAACGGCCACTTTTGAATGTCCCTTCGGTGGCCGGATTAACGGGGTTCCACTGTAGTGCATTTCGATTCGATTTCAATGCATGGTTTTTATTATGGAAAAATAATTGAAGATTTTTTCCCCGATCTTATTCTTACCTTTCAGATTCATCGAAATTGGGCTCCCTGGCTCCCTAATTTCGTATCGGGAGCTCCGCTTTTAGGCAGTGCCTAAATATATTAGATATGCATTATACACTGTATAACTTGCTAGTGTTTACTTTATATTGCAATTGATTGCGTTTTTATTAGTGGAATGATTTAATAAAAATTACTTCTAAAATTAAACAAATATTGAAGGGTTATTGAAGTGATATAACGTAGGCTTGCTACACAGTTTATTCCCAAAGTTTCTTTCAACAGTGGCGGATCTTGGGGTGGATTTTGGGGGTTGCAGCCCCCCTATGAGAGCCATCGTGAATTATTTTTCTTATTCTTATTTTTATTCTTATTTTTTTCATGACAACACCAAAAGCATCGCGAGTTTCATTAAAACAGGGGTGCCGAACACATTTCGCTCGTTTTTTCCCTCTATACGCCGTGTGTGGAACCTGAAACAACCATGCTCGCCAGCAGCAAATAATCGTCTCCCTAACCCTTTGGTCTGCTATATCTATCAACAAATGGCGGAATTTTTAATTTGCCCCCTCTCCCCTACGGGAAACCTTGGCTACATCCCTGTTTCCCTTCCATTTTCCTGCGCTTAGAAGTTCTTTGCTAAAGATCCAGTCCGCGGTCAAAGTCGCCTTCTAAAAGATTATCCTTGTGCTGTTATGATGTACAAGTGTGAATTCCAGTAACGGTTATTATTTTAGGTCTCGATATTGGTTCTAGGATTTTAATACCGTAAGCAATCTCGTACCCATACCCTTTATTTCTTACTGCGCATGCTCGACGAAATGCGCGGTAAGAAATAAAGGTTTGCGCAGTAGAAAATAAAGGCTATATCTGGGTACGAGAGACCAAACCAAGCGCTGTCCCAGGCACTGACGACAGGAAGGCGCCGGAAGACTCTGGGTATGAGATTGTGCGCTCATTGCATCTGAAAAACCTCTCCAATTGGTTGCCTGCCCCATTTTAAAGCGGCAAAATTACAGACTGATTTATAGAGAGCTAGCATGCATCAGTAATGTAGAACTGTAGTATTCATTAAGTTAGTTGTCGTTGTTTTCGTTGTTCTAGCTTTTTATTAGTCACTTCTTATCAACAACAAAAATGTCCTATATATTCAAATTCAGTTGACTGAAAACAAGCAACTCAACAACAAAAATACCTTGCTAATCTAATTCTAATCTAATCTTTTATTTCTTCGGCTTATTGTTTTCTATATTATTCTCCTTCATTCTTTATAAAGCATTTCTATTTGTATGACTCAAGCTTTTCTGCTCCCTTATTAATCAACAAAAATTTGTTTCTCTTTTTTCTTCTTCTTATTGATTAAACTATTGTCATTTTTTCCTGTACGTTCATGGCCCAAGGCCGATTTGTCCGATTTGTTGTTTTTGCCACCCTCCCTTCCCTTTCGAAAGATTCCCTTGCATGTTCACGAATACGATCACATGCTCATCACATGCACATCACCATATTTGGTATTGGCGCGCTCGTGACAAAAATACCACAGGAAACCCATAGTAGTTGTACAATCAATGTTTATAAAATCTCGTGCTTTGGCTGCAGAATGAGAAACTCTTTCATTTATTAGATTTTTTATTCGTTTTTTTCCACCAATAATATTAACGATGCTCGAGGAATTAAGACGTAAAGACTCTATAAAGAGGAATTTTGGATGGCCGTTAATATCCAGGGCGAACTGCAAGGCGATCATTGTTGATGTAAGCTTTGACTATTTTCCTCCCAAATTCCCTCCTTTTCAAAATTTTATCGTATCATTTTGCGTCGTTTTATAACAATTTATCTCAAGGTGTTTTATTGTTGTAGTACTCTGTGAGGCCAGCTGATCCAAAGGAGCTTCAACGAATCTTTAACAAGGTTAGTTTACCAGCTACTTTGTGGTCTAAATACCTGTATATTTAACCTCAGGTTTTGGAGGGGGAAAAAACATGTACATTATACTTTGACTCAAAGAAAGACAGCTACTCAGGTTTTTACTTTTTGAAAAGGCCTTGACATCCTATTCTTTTGTTATCTCGATTATAATTTTAAACTTTCAAATCGATTTGTGGTTGCACTTTCGTAAAAAGCAATGCAAATAAATGTTTCCAGTGAACAACCACTCTCTGGAAAAAGCTATGTAAAGTCTGTTCCTCCAAAAATCGTGTTTCGTTTATCATCAGGAAGTTATAACACATCATTATCGTCTTTGATATTACTGGAGTGCTGCGGTAACTTTAGTTTGCAGGTTCAGTCCTAATAACGGAATTTAAGAGAGGTATTTTTTGTATACCCTTCAGATATGCCGGTTTGGCTTGTTTATATTTCACGCTTGCTGGCAGCCATTTTGGATGACCCCTGGGGTGATGGAATATTTTTCCATCGTTACTCATAAATGAATAAGTGTAAATCACAAAGGGATATTATATTATCACACAAAACCTTGTGTATGTAGGAGGGCAGGGATGGTTTTGAAATTGACTCCTTAAAGTTACTGACTTCCTCCTGGCAGTTATTCATGCAAAAAATCAGTTATAATAATAATAATAATAATATTTATTTATAAAGCGCAAATACAAATCTGTTCTAAGCGCTAGTAAACATACAAACGACAAAGACAACGACAAAATAAAATTATTTACAAAGAATATGCAAATTTAAAGAGATAAGTTTTAAGTTCAGTTTTGAATGAGTCTAGACATGATGCATTTCGAAGAGATAATGGAAGTGAGTTCCAGAGTTCAGGAGCAGCCACAGAGAAGGAGCGATGACCATATGATTTAAGATTATAAGAATGTGCTGATAGAAGAACTTGTGATGCAGAACGAAGATTACGGTTCGGTTTATACACTGAAATGAGTTCCCGGATGTAGATAGGAGATTGCCCATGAAGAGCTTTAAAAGTAAGTAATAGGATTTTATATTTAATTCTAGATTCAATTGGTAGCCAATGCAGATTAACGAGGATAGGTGTAATGTGGTCATGTTTATGGGAAAGAGTGATTATTCTGGCAGCAGCATTCTGTACAGATTGTAGTTTATCTAAGAGTTTGTTTGGTAAGCCAAAGAGCAGAGAGTTACAGTTGTCGAGTTTGGAGGATATGAACGCGTGGACGAGAGTTTCAGTTGTTTTCAAAGAGATGTATTTTCTTATTTTAGCAATGTTTCTGAGATGATAAAAAGAAGACTTGCAAATATTATTCACATGACGAACCAAAGTAAGATGCGTATCAAATATAACACCAATGTTCCGAGCATGCATTGAGGGCATTATCACATCAGAACCAAAATTGAAGAGAAGGAAGAGTTAACTGTGGGCTGTGCTTTGAAGAAAATAACAGGAATTCAGTTTTGCCTTTATTTAGTTTCAATTTATTTGTAGTCATCCAAGCATCAATATCAGATAGACAGTTTTCAATCAGTTTCATGGAATCATTAAGGGACAAATCATCATTACAGGAGAAAGGAATATATAATTGAGTGTCATCGGCATAAAGGTGGAAAGACATTCTGTGTATTCGGAGGATATCAGCTACTGGAGAAGTATAAAGAAGATACAACAAAGGACCAAGTACGGAACCTTGAGGTACGCCACAATCAAGTTGAAGGGCTTCGGAGGAAAAATCATCAATGGAAACAAATTGAAAGCGATCAGTGAGGTAGGACTTAAACCATTGAAGAGCTATGCCAGAAATGCCAAATTTTGTATGGAGATGATCTAGAAGAATTTGATGATCAACTGTGTCAAATGTAGCAGATAGGTCCAAGAGTAGCATGGCAACACAAGAACGATTGTCAATGGAGTGGAGGATATCATTTTGTACTCGAAGAAGAGCAGTTTCACGCTATGAAATGTTTTGTATGCAGACTGCAATGGTTCATGGAGATTGTTCAGAGACAGATAATCATTTAGCTGAAGGGAAACGACTTTTCCAATAATCTTGGAGATATTCTTTAAATTAGAGATAGGGCGATAATTTCCAAAAATTTCATGATCAAGAGATGGTTTTTTCAGTAACGGTTTAAAACAGCAACTTTAAGAGAAGATGGAACAACACCAGTTTGAAGTGACAGGTTAACGATTTCACATATAGTAGGCAGTAATGCACCAAAATGTCCAAGTAGGAGACTTGCAGGAAAAGGATCAAGACTACAGGATTTAGATGACATCTTTTTCGCAATGGCTGATAATTCATCAATAGAGATAGGCGAAAATGAATCAATTTTACAATCCAGTTTGGGTGAATCCAGATAAGAGAAATCATTTGAAAGATGTGACATAGGAACGAAGCCATTTCTGATGTTAACAATTTTGTTTTTAAAGAAGTAAACGAAATTGTTAGCTAGATCTGTGGATGAAGTTGAGGTAGTTTTTTCTCAGGTATACGGTGTAGCAATCGATCAATAGAACGGAATAAATCATTACTGTTAGGACCAGCATCAGTAATCAATTTAGAATAATAATTCATTTTTGCATCAAAAATCAGTTTTTTAACAACATTACATTGATCAACATATAATTCACAGTCAACCTCTGATTTGGAACGTCGCCAACGGCTTTCTAGATTATGACGCTTTGTTTTATTAATTTGAATTTCATCAGTATACCATGGAGCTCTTGGGCGAAGGGAGATGGATCGAGAACGTAAAGGAGCATGTTTATTTAAAATAGATGATAAAACAGAGTCATATTGAGTACACAAATCAGATAGTTCAGTAGCAGGACATTGATATAGTGCAGAGTTCATAATATCTTGTTGGAGACAATCAGCATCTATTGCACGAAGCTTGCGATAAGAAATGCTTTTCGATTGAAGTAGAGGCTCGTTTACAGATAACATACAATGAACAGCATAATGATCAGATAAAACAGGATCATGTACAGTAAGGTTGGTCACAGATTTTTCATCAGATCTTGTAATGATTAGATCCAAAACGTTATTCTTCTATTCTTTTATATGGTACATGTCTCATCATATCCCCCATGTTGGTTGACAATAACAAAGTATTTCGCATTAGCTTCTCTTGTCATATAAACCAACATGGCAACATATATTTATATCTTAAAAGATTTGAGTCCTGTTATTGCATTACAAGAATATATTTGTAATCTAACCAGCAGTGGTGGGCTATTATTATTAAGCCTTGCATTCTGATTGGCTATGCTGCAAACTTACATGTAGAACAACATTGGATCTACAGGAATGTCATTGCCTGTGTACACCCTTCCTTTCAAGGATTTTCTTGAAAATATGGAAAATAGAGTTTCTGGGAATGAGAGATTAATATTTGTTTTGCTAGGGAACCCACCAACTGAAATTACCTAGATCTGCCCCTTCATTGTGCATCTCACACTAAGTCATGTGAATCGATGCATACAAGAGGCACTAATAATCATAAAGTGAAGCCAAGACTAGCTCAAGCTTCTTTAGAAATCACTTTTATTGGCACATAGCTAAGTTACAAGTAACTTATCATTTTTTCGCACTACAAGTTTATCTTATCACAATAGGATAAACTGGGGCATACCAGAGAACTTATATCAATACTACTATGGACTAGGGCAAACAAAAAAATAAGTGTGTTTCTGTTGCACGACTGACCATAGTTTTCTTGCCAATTTTTGTCCCAAATGCACCACAGGGTTCCCAGTAAGCTAATGTCCACTGTTGTATCAGTAAAAGAAAATCCTACCTACCAATCCCAATTATTTTTCTCATGCAACAGAAAACACACTTATTTTTTGGTTTGCCCCTATTGATATTCATCTCTGAACTCCAAGTACTGTGGTTCAATGCTGATTGGTATGGGCAGGTTATAGATGTACTGTATAGTTGTAGGCTATGACTTTTGAATTTAGCCTTAAATATTGCAACCAAAGCAATATCATGCCTTTTTTTTATGCTGGAGCCTCATCAAACACTGGGATAACCAACAACAACAACCACAATGAGTTTATTACAACATATACAAAAAAAGAAGCATTCTATGCTTGCATTCTTGCACTAATATATATTTCGGTACTTTAAGTTCCAAACAGTTAACTCAAAGAGGTTTTTTTTGAAATGTGAATGAGACAATGTGTTGCAAAAATTGATGTAATGAATCATTGTCTGGGTTTTTATAAAATGTACATTTTTGTCACTCTTATTCGAAACACCTATTTGGTTAAACTAAACACAGTTGTACAATTTATCATCATAAAAATACTTACACACACTCATCTTTATGAATTGAACATTTTATTTATTTACGTAATTGCTACAAATTTATTAAATTACAGTGAGAAAACTATGTACATTGGGACTTGAAGGATAAATATTAATAGATATTTTAAACTACTGTTATTACAGTATAATAATAATAATAATAATAATAATAATAATAATAATAATAATAATAATAATAATAATAATAATATTTAATGAGGATACTCCACTCATAAAATGATTTTCAGGGAGGTCCTAAAATAAAAAATTGAAAATGTAATTGAAAATAAATTGAATTATAAATTAAGAAAAAAAAATTATTTTATTACGCTAAACAATTGTGGTCAAAAATACAGTTGAACCTCTCCATTCTCCGACAGTATGCCACAGTTGAAGAGGATGGACAAAAGTACATGACCCCAGGAAACCTTATTAGGGACTACCTTGGCATGCAAAGGATACAAGAGTACAATGAAACTACATTATCTCTACTAGCTGGTGTTGTTGACCAGACCAAAGATGGGTAATTAGTTACAAATCATTTATGGACAGATGTCATGCATACAGTAACATTTCTTGTAATATCTTCTGGAGTAGAATATAGAATGGCTTGTTTTCCTATGCTTATTATATAGACAACATATTACACAAGTACAGATAGCATTACGTTTTTAATATTCTAATTATTTGTTGAATTACCCAAATGTAAGGGGTAACTTTACATGAAAACTTCTGTGCTTTCATTTTTCCTAAGGTGGCTGACTACATTTGAATGTTCGAATTGAGCCCACGATGAGCGCGCGCTCAAAAACCGCTGAAAAATCTACAAGATTTTGTTGAAGAACCATACGCGTTTTGAGCTTCAACAGGGCAAAACCCTCAAATTTTGCACGGGACTCTATATTTTTTGATAGCACATTTGAAAAAACTCCTAAAAATCAAGGTTATATCAACATTTTAGGAAAAGTTTAAATCAGGCGGAACATGTGAAAAAAGTGATTTTTGTAGGGATTTTTGTTCGACTTCATGAGATATTTTAAGAGCACCGATACAAATCAATGTATCTCTCTGTCTTTTTGTCGAAAATATCCATGTATTATTGTAGAAGGATTGACTAGCCTTCGTTCGTGCAATCATATAGTCTACAAATAATCTCATGAATCTTAATCTTTTTCTAATCACTTCTGGTGGCGCAATTTTTACTCCAAAAGCTCGTGCGTAGGCTCTCATTAAATGCTGATTATCTCGAAAACGAGCTCAGAGGACACCCTATTTTTCCTTCCAGATTTGGAATCAGCATTAAATTTCAATTTGGAAAATCAATGTTTTAAAAAAAGCTTAAATCAATTTCCAAAAGTAGGCAGTCACCTTAAGTTTTTTTTTTGTGTATTGAATGCTGAATGTGTGACAACTTTATCAGGCAATAGTCAGTCCCGAGTTGTATAATTCATTACAAAATGTTTGCCCTAAAACAAGGTCTTGGTCCATCTCCAATGATCATGCATGCTGCAGCTATAAAATGGCTGTTGCTTTAGCTTGGTGGAATTTGTAGCGACAACCTATTTGCAGCAACATTGTGGGACAACAAATCATCTGTTCCAAGTTTAGCAATATACTAGCTGGCCTTGTGCATATGTTTTGTAAAGAATGTACACACAGATTATTTCCACTCATGCCCCTGAAACTTGTGTTAAATGGTTCACCATGCATGTAAAGCACTTCGTATATAAAAGTTAGACTGTACATCAAAATTGACAGATTTTTTTGTTTTTGTTTTCCTAGACTTATTTCATTCAGTGAGTTTGTTGCATTTGAGGGGCTTCTTCGTGACCCTGATAGCTATCACAAATTGATTTTTCAATTATTTGACTTGGATGGCAAAGGTTCTGTCTCTTTTGGTAAGTGTAAATTTAAAACATTCAATATATACATTGTTTTTCTTTACTACTACATTTATCTCTCTCGCATTGGTACTCTTTTCAGGGCCTAAAATAACAGCTGATCAATCGCTGGTCATGAACACGGTCAAATTTGTTTTTTTTAGTCATACTTCATTTCTGGCATAACGTGACCAGCAAGGCAAACATTTGACAGGAGAAGTCCCAGTTCAAGCTGGGCCGCTGTCATATGCACTATAAGCCCTGCTTATAGTGCGCCGCTCTGCATTATTGCCTGTCTTGGGATTCCCAATCTGTCAGTGTTGCATAATAATTATTTAAAAAATTATTTTTTGAGCTGAATATCCTTCTAGTCTTTGAAGATTTGCAAAACTAATCTTTAAGATTATGAATGGGCTGACACTGGTAAAAGAGCTCTTCTAGAGCCACTACGTATTATTATATATAAATAGAAATTTTTTTAATACAGATGAGTTCCAGACAGTCATCAAAAAGACAAGATTCTACGATAAACTTGAATTCCATTTCGAGTCAGAGTTAATAAACAGTTACTTTGGAGCGAAAAAGGACAGATGTGTACCATTTCATGAGTTTTCTCATCTCCTTCAGGTATACATTATTATTGATATAAACTAAGGTGCTGTAATGACGTTATTACCTTACCATTGATTTGCAAGAAATGTTGCTTGTTCTTGTTATCACTTTCCATGTAACAAATTTTCGTTCTTGCAAATTTTAGTATAGAAAACGTCCAATTAAGGATTGTCATAACATTGTTTCATAAAATCACAGGGAGCCCAATTTAGATTAAAGTGAATGGTGAAAAAAAAATCGGAGAAGTTAAATAATGATTAAAAAATTTTAAATTTGAGATCAAATTAATGTCCTGCGTAATTTTGAAAGAGTTAAAAAATCAATAAGAAATGCTGCAGTAGAACATTTTTTTGCACATACCTTTGTTTTCCTATATAATTTCCCCATGGTATCTGATGTCGATAATATATATTCTGAATATTATTAATTCTTTACAAAAATATACACTCTACATTAGATCATTAGCGGCATAGACTATGATTTGGTCAACTGCTGATGATGGGGAATGTTGTATTCTGCCAGCCTTTTCCCCAAACTATACAGTCCTGTGATCCTAACTTTATGCAGTTAGTGATTTCACTATGTGTTAAGATTCACTGCGAATTAAGTTTGCAGAATGCTGACATACAAAATATGTTTTGTACAATGTTCAAGATTTTCCTGCCCCTGGAGTATTGGCTATTATTAACTGCTATTTTCAATAATTATGAGAAGTCAGTAGTTGAGAATTGCCTGTCATAATTTGGTTTTTCCGGCCAGCAATAAAAAAATACCTAAAAAAAGGTACCATACCGACTGCTTATCTTTGCATTATGCATTATATATTCATAGAAATTCATATCCCTAATTAATTATTTTCTGAAACTAAACATTTGAGTATGAAATTTTTGTTGTTGGTTATATTTCAGGATTTTGAAAAGGAATACCAGCGCCAGGCATTCTTTCAAGCAAAAATGTCAAATGGTGAAATACCAGCTACAAGGTTTGCAGAAATCATGAAGACTCTTAGAGGCCATCTTCTTACTCCATATGTGCGAGCATATCTCTTAACGGTGTGTTGAAGCATATAGATTGTAATAATAGTAATTTAATTATAACCAATGAATCTATAGAGATTTATTACATGAAATGTTTTTCTCTGACTTTAAAAATTTAAAACAATTTTCGAGATGCTTCAATCCATTAACACAGATCTTTTCAGTGTGTTAAGTGATCTAAACGTTTGTAATGTTTTTAATTTAAAAAAAGTCATATTATATACCTGACTTCAATCAGTTATAGTATTTTTAATCAATAGAGATTATTTTGACATGGAAAGTGGACACATACATTTTTATTCAAGAGTTCGTTGTAACATAACATAAGACAATAACGGGCGAATCTTCAAGCATTTTTTTGTACCCAATTAGGTGGCAGGAGGTGAGGCACGTCACCGTGTAAGCTACGGTTACTACAGGGCATTCAATAGCATGCTTGATAACATTCTCATCCTTCATGATGTTTCCAATAAAGTGGCCAAGGGGAAACGATATAAAGAAATAAAGAAAGGTGAGGCTTTCTTTGCTCTGTCATGAATGCCATTCTTAATTTATGCAGAAAGCATAAAATGAAGCACTAGCTGGTGGCGTAGCAGCGAAGTAGTGATAGTGGTTTTCATAAATCCGGGATATACTCTTTAAATAGTAGATTAAACTCATCGTTAATGATGAGCTTGGCGTTAGGTGCATATCCGGTGGGATGGGCGGAGCCAGGCACAATTAGCGGTAACCATGGTCACCCTGTCACCACCCACCGAACACCTGTCACATTGACCGCGACCAGTCAATGGAATACTTACCTCTACTTACCTGTACCAATGGTAGGGATGGCGGGCGGGAAATTAAACTCGTGTTGTAGCGTAATAGCGTAATAGCGTAATAGCGTAATAGCGTGATAGCGTCGTATAGCAAGTGCTAGCGATAGATAGCGATGGCGAATAAAGGTTCGCGTGGTTGGCATTAAGCTAGCGTGATCACGTGTGTAGCGTCTTATCGTATTTCGTAATGATAGCTATGATCCATATCTCATACAGGCCACAGAGATCGACTAGAATAGATTGCGACATGCTATAAACAACTTGCTAGCTGAGTCGATCAACGATCGCGTGAGGTAATAAATGCGTTGACAGCGGAGATAGCGGTATACGTCCGGACAACGCTACTGCGAGATGTCATTGACCTCGAGTCTAACTTAGCCTAAATTACATTTAACCACATTTAATCTTTACCTCATGATATTTCTTTCGTTTTCTATTGTCTTTTTTGACTAGTACACTAACTAGTACATTTTGTTTCACAGGCTTATGAAAACCACTTTAAAATAATGACTATTTATTTCTATAATCTTTACTTTATCAAAGAACATGACCAACAGTAGACACTTTCAAAATATCAGAACTTGTAGAACTTTGGATTTCAGGCAATTAATTTTTTTAACAAGTTCTTTTTCTTTAACCGTAGAGGACTTCCTGCATGAGGTTCTTAAGACACATCCAGAGGTATGAGAAAATGTTAGAAAAATATGTGAGAATTTTCAAACTAGCATTAACACAATCCCAGAATAGACCCCTTGCAGCATGTCAAAATGCAGCCCAATTTGGAGGACATAACAATGGTTTCCAATTCTCATGAGATTGAAATTCTTTTGTTTTGTCCTCCAAATTGAACTGCTTTGAAGTCAAATGCAAGGAGTCTGTACTTGGATAACAAAGTCTCCATACACTATCTATAAACCTTACTCCCTTGTGGCCCTCTGTGTGTAATGTCCCTGAATGAGATGATTTTACACCCAAGCCACTGGAGCAAAGGCCTAATAGCAGATAGTTATAAAGCAAATGCAGCAAATCCTACTCAGATATCTTGAAACGGTTCTGGCCAAGTGGTCGTTCATACATAGGGCTTCAACTCATGGCCTCCTACACAACAGGCCAGTACCCAAGCAACTGAACTGAACCAGCTGGGAAGGGGAGGGGGGTCAAATTGGTCAGTATGACAATAAATCTGTCTGTCTGTCTGTCAGTTGGAGATAATTAACTAAAGCAAACAAAGTGTTCACCATTTTATTTTTGAGTGGTATAGTACTGTAGTAAGTGAAACTGTAATCCAGATCACCCTACTTTCGAAAATACATGTATTCTCTGTATTGATTCTACATGGGGTAAGATGTTGAATGACCTGAAAAATTGCATAGTTTGAGTGCGGCTTCTTGAAAGTTATAAAGGTTTTTCCATGCCAAATGCTATAATGCTGTGACATATGAGGAGGCCTTTATGGTTAATCGTTGTTCCTTAAAAATTCAAAACTCTGTCTACTATGTGAAAACCAACTTGAAATAATTTCTATGAGACCAATGGGTAAAACAATGGCGTATTCCAAATTTTATTCATTTGTTCCTGATAAGGGAGTCAGAAGGGTGATAGGCACTCTTACAAAATACAGTTCAACAATAATGTTGTAGTACATCCATAATCAGATGTTATTTTCTACAGGTCACTCCTTTACAAGTGGACATTTTGTACCACCTATGTGATATGGACAGAAGAGGGTAGGTTGACATTGTAAGACAGCCGGTCAGCCACCTTAAAGGGTCTGAAATGTCAAATGTTTTTTCTCAACAGTCGAATAACAATCTCAGACATTCATCACATCCTGCCAAAGCACGATGTTTTTAAAGTATTCTCAACTGAAAGACATGATGAAGAAGTAAGTCAGTTTGCTTACTTTTTCTAGATTAACTCTTGCTGAATGCTTTACAAGACTAAATGAAAATCCTTTCTTTTAATATGTAATTCCAGTAATAATCCATACGCCCCTCCCCCTCCCCCCTTCAAAAAATTTCTTCTGTGAGGGGTTGGGTGGGTATGGATAATTTCCGGAACTACACAATATTTTATCAACAGAAAACAAAACAAGGCAAAATAAACTAAACAATATTCTTTACAGGAATTTCTTAACTTATTTAAATATATTTTAGAAAATAAAAATCGGTATTAAATACTAAATAGAAAAGCTATTACATTGTTAGATGTTGATGGAACCAGATGAAAAGCAAGTGTCATTTATATGGGCTGTACTACAAAATGTATATAGATTTGGTCTGGGCTCAATAGCTGGAGGTTAGTGTTACAAATTATTGTTTCCTTGTTAACCAAGGAAGTGTTTCAGGGTATCAAGAAAAGGTTTTAACCATAGTAGCCTGGGTTCTGACACAGGGGCAGTCCTCTTTTTTCCCCAGGAATGTCCTTAAAAGTACGGAAATAACTAATAATCTCTATAATAAATCTCCAAAAAAATTAAAATTTGGCATTTGTTTTGTGTGGTGAACCTGCAACACCAAAATCCTACGTTCCATTTTTTATCGAATTCCCCTATGACAACATTTTACTCCCTTTTTGACCCTTTTTCATAACCTTTCTACCCCCTCTCACCTCCTTCCACGACCCATCTCACCTTTTTTTTAAACCAATCTTTAACGTATTCTTTCTGTATATCTTGCAGCCACGGGTGCTACCGCCGTGTATCCAATCGATTTGGTCAAGACGCGAATGCAGAATCAACGAGCTGTTCTGGATGCGGAAAAACTGTACAAAAACAGCTTTGATTGTTTAATTAAAGTGATCAGGAACGAGGGATTACGAGGACTCTATAGAGGTAAAAACAATTCCCAGGTTTAAGGGCATCAAGTATGGCTTAATGTATCCTATCTCTAGCCCCAAACCCACTTGGGTCTTACTTGTATGCTTGCAAATCGGCTGTATAATAACAAACTAATAAACTTCAATGGAGTGTCGAGTCTCCTAGCTTGACGCAAGCACTTTGCTAATCGGGAAGACCAAAAGAATAAACATTTTTTGTCATCGATTTGTGTTTTTGCACGCGCCGTGTTACACCAATTTTTAAATCAACGATGTTGCGCTAAAAATCGTCGCGCAATAAATCCCGATATTTAGTTATCTTGTGTTCCAAATCTTAGGTCTTCTTCCTCAGCTCGTAGGAGTTTCACCCGAAAAAGCCATCAAACTAACGGTAAGTAAAACACAGCCACAATCGAAAAAAATGCTATGGAGTTATTTGGACACTGCTGTGATTTGAGGGAATCAATCTCGAACCCAGAGCCCAAGTTCCTCTTGGTCAGTACCGAGAGGTAAAACCACGTTCTAGTGCAAAAAAAAACTTTGTCCTTGAAAATCGAATTTTTGTGCTTAAAAAGTCCTTGAATTTTGTAACGAGAGTGTATCACGAACCCTGTAAAAGGTTTACCTACGCGAGATATAAATTAGTATTTTCTAATAAAAAGTTTACCTACAAGATCTTTTGATTAGTTTGTTTTTCTTTATTGTTTATCGTATTTATTGATGTCTCTGTAAATACAAATATTTTTCTTCGTAGACTAATGACATGGTTCGAGGATTCTTCAGCGATAACGATGGTTTTATAAGTCTTCCATATGAGATCATTGCTGGTGGATGTGTAAGTATTCTATTTATTACTAACAGACTTTGATTCTTGATAAAGGTAGTTGTTGGTATACAATTTAAAAAGAAAACTTGTAAAAGACATGGTGTCATCTCGACAACATCGTCAGGTCTAATGAAGACTTTGATTCATCCATATATCTAATTTAATTAAGTTAGGTTTTACCAAAAGAATCTATTAGAGATCACTGAGAACCACAGGAAAACATTTCATACTTATCTAATAAAACGTTTGATACAATCTACAGCTTTTAGATACCCATAGGAGGTGAAACTGTAATAACTGGTAAAAAAAAATCCATCAATAGTTATCGAGTGCTCACAAAAACATGTCAAATCCTTGCCGCTCTCAGTTTTGTAGTTTTTCAGGTGACTCTAACTTTATTGAAGTAGCTGAAGTGTTATCCATTCATTAAAAGAGCATATTGCTTACTATCAATCACGTGACTTTTTTGGAGTTGACTGGGGGGCAAACAAGCTGTTGGCTGGGGGACAACTAGCGGATGCTAAGTCAAAACATATCAAAATTAGTCCTCAAACTATTGTATTTGACTATTTTCACGGCATCAAACCAGAAAATAAGAGATCAAAACAACCTCCAGGATTCTACAAGCCATCAAAAAAGAGCTATTACCGGAAGTGACGTCTATTGATAGCAACCTATAGGAAGCCCGATTTTACCGTTATCATCAGTATGTCCTTCGGCACCCTATATTCTTAAATAAGTCGATTGTCCAAACAGATAGGGTAGATTTCATAGAACTGTATAACTTCACGGCATACTACATTGTGAACATACGGAGTCAGTGAAATTTTCCGTTGACTTATTAAAAGCGTGAGAGGTTACTGCTCATTCAACCTATGAAATTGCTGGCACGTAGTACCTTCGAGATCACTTTACATGAGCACCAACATACCTTGAATGTTACGTCATAGCCACCATGTTCGTTGATGATAACAAGGGATTCCTCATTAGCTTGTCATAGTGTTTAATAGATCAACGAACATGGTGGCTGTTTCTTTGTATTTATGTCTCAGGGATTTTGAGTCATGTTGTTGCAGTCCAAAAATAAAAGCATCACTATTGTCTGTCTTTCTTAGGGTGGAGCAGCTCAGGTACTCTTTACCAATCCTCTTGAGATTGTTAAGATTCGCTTACAAGTAGCTGGAGAACAGCCTGGAAAGAAAGTGACTGCCTTGGCTTGTGTGAAAGAACTGGGCGTCACTGGACTCTACAAGGTACAATTGGTTAAACATTAATGTCATTTCCTTGTGTTGGCCTCTGTTCTAGCGCAACAAACGTTTTCAAGTAATTTGAAGATTTTTTCACGCGAGAAAAACGAAAGTTTTTCATGTTTTCAGTCATGTTTCATGTTTTTCCCCAGCAGCAATCAAATGTAGTGTTCTGGTAATTGCACTTTCCTCTCACACTGAGGGTCCTGGACTCGTTGGTCCTCATTGAAATGATTCAAGGATTACTCTGCGCGTTCACTGTTTTCTTCCCTACGCACAACCCGTCACACCCTGTGGCCTGACTTAGAACAATCTAGAGGTTTATATGTTAAGTGTATGCTACATCGAGTGTATAAGCAGATGAAAAAATTTGCCTCGGAAACATATTTCATAAATCTAGAGGTTCTCCATTAAAATTAAGAGTTTACATTTGATATTACTTTCAGGGTGCACGAGCCTGTTTCTTGCGTGACATTCCATTTTCTGGCATCTATTTTTCTTCTTATGCCCATTTGAAATTAAACCTTGCTGACGAAAACGGACATAACGGTGCAGGAAGCCTTTTTGTTGCCGCGATGATGGCAGGTAAATACCTCAGACACTTTATTGTTCACTCTATCATTACCGCATGCCGCCATACATGTCAGTAGGTTATTGTTTGCTAGCAATCAACCATCCGCTCAACCACCCACCGTTCATCCTTTCTATCAGTCAGTCATTTGTTTATTTATACATACATGCATGCATACATACACATGCATTCAGTCAGTTAGTCAGTCGAAAGTCAGTCGAAAGTCAGTCGTTCGTTCGTTCGTTCGTTCGTTCGTTCGTTCGTTCGTTCGTTCGTTCGTTCGTTCGTTCGTTCGTTCGTTCGTTCGTTCGTTCGTTCGTTCGTTCGTTCGTTCGTTCGTTCGTTCGTTCGTTCGTTCGTTCGTTCGTTCGTTCGTTCGTTCGTTCGTTCGTTCGTTCGTTCGTTCGTTCGTTCGTTCGTTCGTTCGTTCGTTCGTTCGTTCGTTCGTTCGTTCGTTCGTTCGTTCGTTCGTTCGTTCGTTCGTTCGTTCGTTCGTTCGTTCGTTCGTTCGTTGCTTATTTCTTCATTTCTTCATTCATTCATTCATTTTTGTCATTTTTTAATACCAGGTGTTCCGGCAGCCTTTCTGGTCACTCCTGCTGACGTCATCAAGACCAGGCTACAGGTACGGATCACCTAAATATGTTCTCATCTCAAATCAAACCCCAGCTGTGTAATATTTTCTAAAAACTTGTCTAATACTAGGTCAAAGCCCGTCGAGGACAGCAAATCTACAGAGGAGTATTTGATGCCTTCACCAAGATTATGAAAGAAGAAGGTGGACGGGCGTTATGGAAGGGATCTGGGGGTAAGTTCAGTCATCTCTGCCCTCGCTTATAGTTGAGTAATGCATCGTCCATATGTATCAAAAGTATAAACTTTAAAATCTTTTTGTTTTTGTTGTTTTTTTGTTTTTTTTTCCAGCTCGTGTGTTCAGATCTTCCCCTCAGTTTGGTGTCACACTCTTGACATATGAACTGCTACAGAGACTATTCAATGTCGACTTTGGAGGGTATGTTATATAGTGTATAAGCATCTTGGATACTTATTACGTCTTATATACTAATGATACGTCTGTAAATAATCCGACGACTGCGAGACAAAAAAAACAAACAAACAGACAAAAGTAAATGCCAAAAATAAATTTCGAAAAGTTTTTACGGCTGCTACTTGGCATCTCGATCTAGAATACAAATATTAAGTATGGCCTTTTTTGTTTCTAGTTCAACGACAAGTTCAAAGTCGGACTTGATCCCGACAAACCCAGACTTGTCTCTAAACCCCGACCACATTGGTGGAATGCGTGTTGCCGTAGCAACGTACGCTGGCATCGAGACGAGGTTTGGACTGTGTCTTCCTAAATTTCGAACACCTCAAAAGATGACGCTGAATCCCATCCAACCCGAGAAATAAATCGAGGCGTTGTTTTTGTAAATAAATTTCATGGTATTTTATTTAACTGAACGTCGGCTTCTAGAAGCACCATCGCCGAGCAACCCGATGCCAATCCGAGCATTCAGTGTACTCAGTTTTCACTGGTTGTGCGTTATCAGTGGTATGTTTGTTGTCCGTTGTTTCCGTTGCGGTACGACTGACACGGTACTACTTTGCTAGACTTAGAGTATTCTTGCGCGTTAAGTGATCGAATATATATTGAACCGCTATGATATTATTAAAACAACCCAAAGTATGAAAAATACTTCACCTTTATTATTATAAAACACTAGGTACTTTCTTTCCTGCACCACCTGTAATGTCTTGGCAGCTATAGTGCGAACTGGAAAATCAAAAACAAAAATGAGTCAAAAGTAAAACAAAAAAGATAGAAACCTGATACACCGTCTTATTTTATTCGCTTTTTATTTCTTTCGTCATGAAACAAGAATTCGCCATCATAAATAGTTCGAAAATAATTGGAATCCTTTCGTTTACCTATCTCTGTACTACTGGTCATGTGGTTTAGTGGATTAAACGAGCCAGAACACAGCTTTTCAGTATTGTGCAATCACAAACAAGTACATGAACACCAATTATACATAAAGCTATTTTTACTTTGCCAGCAATAAAATTCCACTCACTTTTACACAATATTCCATTCTTGTTTTCAGTTGAATTTCCACAGGCATTCTGTAAATACCTTTGTTAGTGTCATTTATATTTTATTTGTTTTACTTACACAACATGGGCGTGTCCTAGGGTAATTGTGACACCCCTTCCCTTTGGCAGTTGTATTTGGAGGGAGAGGGGAGTGTCAATGAATTCAGCTTTTAAAAAAAAGCTAATCGAGGACACCATCTAAAACTAAAATGAATGAATAATATATAGTTATTATTGATTCATTATAGTTAAATATATTAATTAACAATAAAATCCTATTTGTTAAAAAAGAGATAAAATCTTAAATGTAAACTACCGGCGATTTTTAGTGCAAAGAAATCACTATGTGAATAGCGGCGGCATGAGAACCGATTCGCCTCCTTTGAAGCGGTTCAATCGACATTTTAATAAAACTAAGTGCCATCGACAGGTCTAAGTATGGAAGATCGTACAGAATGATATTTCCAGTAGATTTTCGTCTTGTAAAAAAGCCGCATATAAAAATAAACTCGATAAAGAAAGAGGAATCTTTATCTCGATCATCCGACATCTGTACTGCCGGTTTGTCGCTCCCTCTTCGGTTTTAACGCAAATGCCAATTTCATTAGATTGGATAGTAGTTTTATTTGTTTCCTGATTAACATCGAGTACTGATCTGTAAAACTGATATGTACACACCTATTTCAAAAGAACGTTGTAGGCCGGAGATTTGAAAATCTGAGACCGAGAAGAACGATGCAAATTTTACATTTCACAACCGAACAATGTACTTTCATTTTAGATTATAATATGAAGCATAACCTTTATTGTGGTTTTTCGTGTTTTTACCAGATAACACGCATAAAAGTGCAAAAAAATCCGTTTAATGTCAGATCGTCAATTTCAGATCTATACCATAGACTCTAGCGAGAAAGGAAAGTGAGAAAGATCAAAGAAAAAATAGAAGAAAAAAATGGTTTCACATTTCCAACAGCAAATCATAAAAGAACTAATTTGTTGTTTTGTCGGTAGTTTACAGAGGTCACTACTTAATGAATTGTGCTTTGAAATTGCAATTTAAAAACAAATTATTTCCTAAGTAAAACGATAAAAGATGCCATCAGTAAACTTTTCACCTTGGATAAACGCGCGCTCCAGTTCAAAAGACACGGCACCTTTGACGTTTCGTTCTTTTATCACACAAAATCAAGAATATGACCTCGAGGCTTTTATGTGGAAATCTTGTCACAAATCACTTATCTGACACTCTTTTGCCTTTTATTTTAAAGCGCTCTGCCAGATCTGATTTAGTTTTTCAAGATGAGTAGTGGGTCATGTCTGGAAGACGTGGCACTGATCAACGCTACGAATACTACTCGAAAACTATTTACATGGGAGTTAATTTCGAGTTTTCGAGTCGATATTGATCATTCCGGCGATCACGCTCTTGGGCAAAAATGACCTTGTTTCCAATGATCGACAACTGACAATTGATCTTATTTTCATCGTGGTGCAAGTTTTTCCCAATTAATGACCACGTGTCATTCTCTAGAGTATCATTTCTTTGTTTAACGGTTGCACATGAGAATGAATATGGATACAACTCAAACAAAATATCTTATTCTCGAGAAAATGACACGTGGTATCGAATCCTTTGCAATGGGAACACTTTGCTGTCTGCAATGGGAACACTTTGCTGTCTGTAATGGGAACACTATGCAGTCTGTAATGGGAACACTATGCAGTCTGTAATGGGAACACTATGCAGTCTGTAATGGGAACACTATGCAGTCTGTAATGGGAATACTTTGCAGTCTGTAATGGGAACACTTCGCAGTCTGTAATGGGAACACTTTGCAGTCTGTAATGGGAACACTTTGCAGTCTGTAATGGGAAAATGTTGCAGTCTGTAATGGGAAAACTTTGCAGTCTGTAATGGGATTACTTTGCAGTCTGTAATTGGAAAACTTTGCAGTCTGTAATGGAAACACTTTGCAGTCTGTAATGGGAACACTTTGCAGTCTGTAATGGGAATACTTTGCAGTCTGTAATGGGAAAACTTTGCAGTCTGTAATGGGAATACTTTGCAGTCTGTAATGAGAAAACTTTGCAGTCTGTAATGGGAAAACTTTGCACCAAAAAAGTTATAGGGTTTATTATATCGAGTGAAAAGCTTTCCTTCGACTGACAAAAGAATACGTTAGAACTTTTCTAAAATGTTTTATTTTGAAGATGAAATTCGCATTTACAATGAAATTTCGATTTTGACTTCATTTTATCTTGGGGTGGCCTAGAACTGCTATAGTCTATGTGAAGCATTGAAGTCGTTTTTCGTTCGCGCTCGGTGTACAATTGATAACGTCTATAGTTATTATCGATAAGTCGAGAACTAACTTTACAGTAACTCGGACGTCAACTATTTTATGCGTGATCCTACTTTCAATTTATATAATGGTGATATATGACAATATAGGCATGATAAATAAGGATGATTTATGTTCGATATCTGAACGCTACTTCACGTACTCGCTCTATTTTGCTGTGTGAACATGTATGACAAATACTGCCCTTGCGCGCCAAAGACTTCATCAATATTTTTTGCTGTCATTTTGAGAGCATGGTACGAAAAGGGAGTGATGCAGATAAGATGGTACCGAGTTTTGGAAGGACTGTATGATGCTAAGTACTAATCATTCCAGAATCACGTGAGATCATTTGTATATGCAGCAAATGGCGAAGGGTTTGTTGCATGTTGCATCTTACATGTTGCTTTATAGCTTGAAAACTATTATATTAGATAATGTCAGCATAAGAAATTATGCCGGAAAAACGTACAGACAAAGTTTGGGAAAAATTGCATATTGTTGTCACGGCTGACTTTTCGCTGATTGTATTCACATCGCTCATAGTGCATTTCAGGTTCGGTAAGCAACTAAACCTTTGCAAACCTTTATTCTTACTTGTTTCTTAAATATTGCGCGTGCGCGAAAAATAGTGGCGGGAAAATGACAGGCGCGCGCGTGAAAATAGGCCACGTTCGAGGTCTTGAAATTCTTAAGATTGGTACTCCATGTAGTATGGTGGAGAAATATAATTACCAAATACATAGATAGTTTATTATTTCTGGAAGCCTTGACTTCATGCAAGAAAATTTCATCGACTGAACGTTATCTTTTTGGAAAGATTTTTGCTTTCCTGAGCTTTCAATGTATTTTTGCTTGGTTTTGAATGAAAGAAAGAATGGATAGATGGACAGACAGATAGCTAGGTGGCAGTATAACTTATTCTCATTTTCATCAACATTTGCAAAATATGCCCTCCCAGTTGGAATAAGCTCGCCATGACCAATTACTGATGTAGAAGTTTTATTCAGTTTAGTTTCTATTGATAAATAAACAATCTAAATTACTTTCAACAATATCTATTACTGATAAATACAAGAGAGATAAAAAAGTAATTTACTTCAAAATGAAAAAGAAAGAAAGGCTTCGTGCCAATGAGGAGGAGAAGGAGGAATGAGTAATATTTTTTAAAAATGAGCCTCTTGGCTATCAATTTAAATTGGACACCTATTCCTAAAAGCTATAATATTTAATAACGTTTCTACGTTTGAAAAGAGTGGCACTCCGTGACTTAAGAGGTTTGGAAATTTAAAACACAATGTAACGAATATTTTTAGCTATCTATCTTTAAATTTACTTAAAAGCAGGAAAAAGAATTGCCATCAATTTACTACAGACAACTTCATAGTGCAGTCACATGCTTCTAAAATTCTAACTTTTCTTAATCTGAGATACTATTTGAACTTAAAAATCTTAGAAAATCATCATCAATTATAACTTATTGCGATTTTGAGCCGACAATACTGGTTTATATTGGCAGCTCTCTCTCGATCAAACTTATAGGAGGGTCGCGATACTGGATGGGAGGGAGGAAATTAACTCTGAAAGTGGTTATATATTCCCAAAAGTTCAAAGTTTTTGACTTGATATTCCAAAATGCAATTTGTACAAAGGCTAAGAAAATGATCATTAATGTGAGAGGAAAAGTGTACTTCTATTATTTGGTTTCAATTAATCTTACGTTCATTTTAGTCTAAAACAAATCTAAGACAAAGATAATTACTGAAGTGGAAGGCGGGAAATTGAGAGAAATCAGTGAAACATATTGGTATCAGATAAAAGTAGATAAGTTTTTCTGAAAGCTAAAATTACTCTCAATGGACTTATTATTTATATTGAAGTGTCAAAGAAAGTGATTTGAAAATATCGGAAAGGAAATATGCACAGATGGAGTGGCTATTGGAGTGGCGGGTTTTTTTTACTATTTGTCCAAAGAGTTTTTAATTTATCATTGATATCACGAACACAATCTAAATTATAATATCATATTTAGCACAAATTACAATTGAAAACGTTGAAGACGTTCAAGACTTCGAAAAAAGTCCACTTGGAATGTAAGAAATCTCAAATACATTAATAATATCTACAGTCAACTCATATTAAAGGACTGAAATCACTTAACGTAGTTTATATCTAAGTTACAAATTAACTCATACTCTCAATTACAGCCGCACTTAGATAACGGCAAAGATATGTCAATCTTCCTATTCTACTTCCTTTGAACATAATTTCTAGTCATTTCTCGCAGCGATAGAGTTGGAAAAATTATGTTTTACCATACTGCGAACGCACAAATGGTTTCCAAGTTTTTAAGTACAATGTGATTGGATGGGCGTATGTTTCTCGCTTTTGATTGGTTAATAGTCTGAAACCCACTGAGTACATTCAGTCTTACTAATGTGAATGATGTCTATATATTTGGAAGACCATTCACATATGTTGTCATAAGATTATTGACGGATCCAGGCTGATCTTAAGGAGATGGCTGTTACATAGAAAGGCAGCATATAGCTGCCTCTTAACATTAAAGTGCTAGTCTTACGAAAATTACTCCATCCCTGGAGATTGTACCATATAAAACTAAATATGTAATATAGCTTACTGTCCAAATAATTTTTTGATACGAGACTGGGAAGATGTTGCATTTAGCCAGTAAAGTTTGGCCGTTTTAGTCCGCCATTAAGCGCTTGCGTTCCTGGCAACGTTTAGTGATTCGAAGGAAGTGACGTCATACGCGCAACCCTTCAAAATTCGCGGCTTTTCAAAACGTGTAATTGCAACTAAATTTTGACTATTTTTGATTTAAAAACAAGTCTTAAACCAAGTCATGCCTTCTTACAGAGATACTGTAGATTCAGTGTGGATAAAAAGGATGCCAGTTGCGCATATGACGTAACACCAAATAAAATGCAACGACAAAATCGCTGCTCAAAGAAATGGCGGACGAGCTTTTAACAATTTTCGGAAGTAGAATTCAGAGGGGAATAGTTTCTTTTTCGAACCATTTATTGTTTATTTGTGAACATTATAACCTATTTGAGCGTTTTGAAAATCGGGGATTTTTTTTGCGTCATTAATATTTTCGTAAGACTAGCACTTTAAGATTTTATATTACCCTTTATTCTTATCTTAAAACATGAAAAGGAGGGCCCGACTGATTAGCCACTAAATCCGCCCCCTGGATCTGCTCTTGATGTATATATTATAAACCGCCTAGAGTGTTAGGAAGATGCAGAAAAATTTTCACTGTCATCTTTCACTGGAACTCAAAAGTTCCTTGATTAGGGTAATGACTGCTGTTATTCCAGTCCGACAGATGGTACTTTATTAGTGCCTAAGCTCCAAGTAAGTCCTATTCAAAGGATTTGAAATCCATCTTTGATCTGTCTTAAAGAAGACATAATATAGAATTCCCAGAGGCAAATATTGCCCAAAACTTTTAGTTCGTACTTGATGAATAATAAAAATGTCACTAAAGTACTTCGCAAATGAATTTTTAATGAGTTTTAAGGACCTTAAAAATTGTTAGAGCACGAGCCCAGAGTTTTCTAATAGAGCCCTGGGCATTTTAGGATCAGTATGTTCACCAAGTAGTCTGAAAGGCCTTGTGATAAATTTAGAGATCGTTTGATGTTACCCTTGATGATGTCACGTAGGGTTGAATGTTGGATTGACCGCGCGGGCCCGGTTTAGACTCGTCAAACTTTAATTTTTATGTGGGCAGGTTTGGCTATTCCAAAAATGAGCAAGGGACTGGGGCGACGTCCCTACTAACCATACATTGTTAATTTTCGACACTTTTAAAAGCTCGTAATACTTATTATTTTTAACGAAACATGTTAAAAAATTTGTTAAATAAATGTTTCTTCAACCAAAAACAATTTATTTCCATGCTTTCGGGCGTTAGGCATCTTTAGGGATTACGATGGTATTATAAATCATCACAGATTTTATGTTCAAGTTTGCCAGACTTATTAGTATTGAGTTCCTCTCTCTAATAAAGGTGGTGGTGTTGTTTTTGCTAAAGCCTGGTTCTCACTAGCGACGCAAGCTGATCCAACTTTTTGTTCTGACTGAAAAGAAGCGACGGGCTAAACTCAAGCACAAGAACTGAAACGAAGGTTTTTCAATTTTCTTGCAGTGTTATCTTGTGCTTCAGTATGCTTAGTCGCTACATGGTGGTTATGAAGAAAACATAAAGGCGTGAGCCAAAGGCGAAATCCAAATTCGTGTTTTTTCCTTTCAGTGCGCAAGAAAATAATATGAAATTGAGAATTTTGTTTGGAAAAACAAATAGCAGTCAATGTAATTGGCGGGCGAAATGCATGGCATGTGTTTGAAATAAGATGGAATCGAGAAAGTGTGCTAATATAATACCAAACCGACACAAAGAGTGATGAAAGGAACATTACCGCCTATAAAAGCGGTAGTTAAACATGACTAAAACAAGTAAAACAGGAATGGAAAAAACAATGGCGTTAAAAGCTAATTACAAAACAAATTTACAAACAATGGAAGTAAACAAGCTTAAAGGGGGACTAGCACGAAAATCTTCCAAAATTTAATTCGGCTGAAACTTCAATGGAATAATCTCTTAAGGGTTAAAAAATCACTGATTAAAGTTTTTTTATATTCCAATGGGAAGTATTATATTTTTACGAATTTCTAAAGGTGTAGGTGAAGTCATACACGCAACGCTAAACATCGCTCCATACATTTCTTGTAATAACTTCGTGATTTACTTTAATTTTATTAAGCCCAAAGAGATTCGCTTAGGGACTTCTTGTACATAACTTGTGGATAGAATCATTTTATGGTATCTTTCCTTCAATACTGAGTATAAAACTAGAAGATATTTTGATTACAAAATACAAAGAAATGTATGGAGCGATGTTTAGTGTTGAGTGAATGACGTCATATACTCCTATAAAAATTCGCAAAATATAAAACTTGCCATCCGAATATCAGGAAAAAACTTAAACCAGTGATTGTTAGACCTTTAAGGGTTATTCCTGTACAGTTTCAGCTGAATTAAAATTTGGACGATTTTCGTGCTAGTCCCCCTTAAAAAAAAACAATGTAAAACCAGAAAATAAAACAAATAAAACAAAAGGTTAATGTATATTTACTAAAAGCCTTTCTTAAGATACTTTAAGAATGTTTAATAAGTTCCTTTTGATTACCTAACACTATTGCAGAAACTGTTTTACTCCTTCATATTCTTAGACTAAAACAGATACTGAAAAAACGTACCTAAAAACTTGAAATTTTATTGAATCCTGAAACAATCCTTGGGTAAATTTATTATACCGACGCGGGCTAACGCACAAATTAAATTCTGGAACACACAAAATAAAACAAAATAAAATATGTTCTTAATTGCAAGCTAATAAAGCACTTTTATTTTACTGTTTATAGATGTATTATCAAGTTCTTTTTTCTTTTTCTCTTTCTCTTTCTCTCTTTTTTTCCGGGGAAATTAATAATATTTGAAAGGTCAAAAATGACACCGGATCGGGAAATGAAATGAAAATATATATCCTCATCCTCTCCTCTCCTCTCCTCTCCTCTCCTCTCCTCTCCTCTCCTCTCCTCTCCTCTCCTCTCCTCTCCTCTCCTCTTGGCTTTATGCCAAACTTCCGAACTTCAGATCATATTTTTACTTTGCGTTCTTTAATCGATCAACAAGTTATTAACAAAAAGAAAGGAAGAATTTATGCCTGTTTCATCGACTTTAAGAAAGCTTTCGATTCTATATGGCATGAAGGATTATTACTTAGATTATTACAATACAATATTAATGGTAATTTCTACAACTTAATCAAAGATTTATATTCTAAGTCATCGTGCTTCGTAAAGATAGGCTCAAAGCGAACTAAGTCTTTTCAGTATTCACGGGGCGTACGACAAGGTTGTATCCTTAGTCCCTTGTTATTTAACCTATTTTTAAATGAGCTCTCAATATCATTGGAAAATAGTAATAACACCGATTTTTACATTCTTCCAAATGGTCAAAAACTCACCTCCCTTTTATATGCTGACGATCTTGTTCTTCTATCAAAATCGCAAGTTGGTTTACAGAACTGTGTTAATCTTGTTAATAATTTTTGCAAGAAATGGCAAATGTCAGTAAACGAAAAAAAATCAAAAATAATGATCTTCTGTAAAAAAGAAACGGACAGGATAAAACAATCACATTTCATCTTAAATAGTAACAGCCTAGAAATTGTTAAAGAATTTACGTATTTAGGCGTTCGAATAAGTTCTACTGGTAATTTTTCCTGTCACCAAACTAAATCAAAAGAAAAAGCTCTACATGCATTTTATAAAATCACAAATAAAATTGATTTTAGGTGTTTGAAACCAAAATTAGCTTGTAAAATATTTGATTCACTAATTAGACCAATCTTAACTTATGCATGCGAGATTTGGAGTGTATATCAAAAGCACGACTTTGAAAAATGGGACAAAATTCCGATTGAAAAAGTTCAACTACGTTTTTGTAAATATTATCTTGGCGTAAGTAATAAGGCTTCGAATATTGCTTCACGTGCTGAACTTGGACGTTTTCCTTTGATAACATTTATTGATAAACTTTCTTTAAAATACTTTAATCATCTTCTATGTTTACCTGATAATTCTCTATCAAAACAAGCTTTACTTATTTCCAAGTCTTTACATGCAGAAAATAAATCTTGCTATTATACAAACCTTTTACAAATGTTATCTTTTTATAACATAGAAAATGAACTTACAGATGTCATCTCTAATTCTAATTTGGAGAAGTATTATGTAAAAATGCAGGAACTTTACTTCAATCATTGGAAAAAACTCGTAAACAATTCAAGAAAATTATGTTTTTATAAAACATTTAAGGAATTTTATGAATATGAAATTTATCTGGACAAAATTCAAAATTTTGAGCAAAGAAGGCAGTTCACCAAATTTAGAATTAGTAATCATAAATTAGCTATCGAAACAGGCAGATACAACAACCAAAATATATCAAATGATCAACGTATCTGTCTATTCTGTACGAATGATGAAGTTGAAACAGAAATACACATGTTGTGTAACTGTCCTCTTTATGATCAAATTCGCCGACGATTTTTTGATATGATAGAACCTGAAATATCTGTTGATAATTTTAAAGATCTTAACATAATTCGTAACTTAATGATCTCTACCAATGACAAGGTTATTTTTTATTTTTCTAAGTTTATATACAAATGCTTCATTCTTAGGAATGAACCATAATAATTGATGTAACGTATTAATGATTACTTTTGATAAGTTTATCTTTGATTATTATTACCATTCAATTAAGATTTTAGTATATTTGTAATACTCATACCTTTTTTTTTTAAATATGTTACTTTACATATAGACAGATATAGATATATAGATATTTTTCTTATTACAATGTGTTTGTAAAATATAACGACAACAAAAAAAAAAATCCCTGTTAATGTTCAATGCTTTAGCAATACCTGTAAACCGTAGGTCATGCCAATAAAGCTATTTCAACCTCAACCTCTCCTCTCCTCTCCTCTCCTCTCCTCTCCTCTCCTCTCCTCTCCTCTCCTCTCCTCTCCTCTCCTTTCCTCTCCTCTCCTCATCTTTCGTCCCATTTATTTCATTCTTCGTTGTAGTTCAATATGTATTCAGCTATTTCATTCCATCCCATTTTAATCTATTTTACTCAGTTTCATTCATAGTTTATTTATTTCATTCCGATCCATTTTTATAGCATTTAGTATACTTGCGTAAATTGAGTACACTAAGAATAAAAAAATAACAATAAAATACTAAATAAATTAGCTATTTCATTATATTCTACTTGATTCTATTTTACTCCCTTTCCTTTAGAGTTAATTCTATTTTATTCAAATACTTTTTCATAGCAGTTTACACTTTGCGTAATTTGAGTACACTAAGAATCAAACAAATTATAAAAATATAATACTAAATAAATTAGCTATATCATTCCATTCTATTTAATTCTATTTTACTCCGTTTCGTTTAGAGTTGATTCTATTTTATTCAAATATTTTTTCATAGCATTTTATGCTTTTGTAAATTGAGTACATTAAGAATAAAATTCTTAAAAATGAAGTCACTCGAGAAAAAAACAACAAATCAACCCATTAAATATACAATTTTTATTATCATACTCAACTGAGAATCGTACTTTGAGGTTATAGAAGTAAACACCGGTAAAGTCAAATAAGTAAAAACAAAACTTGCGCAAAGACTTTACTTACAAATTGAACGCGTAACACAAGTGACGACCAAGTAATAAAACATGTTCAAACTTGATTGTACTCAATTGTGCTATTAGTTTTTACCCATATTACTAATCATCCTCTACTTTACTATGTTGGACTGAAGAATTATTTTATAATGGCTTAAATTATGCTTAGTGGATTTATCGTTTTTAATGATTTGAGAAAGTATATATATGGAAGATATTGCACGTTGATCGAGATATTATCTAGTCCTTGTTTAATATATAAAAGCCGGTACAAAGAGCTTATTTTTTTGTCGTATTTTCTTTCTAGTTTTAACCGTAAAAATCTCCCTACACGATTAGGACCTTTTCATCGAAATGAAGAAAAGATCACACAACCGATAAAAAGTTTTTAGCCTCCTGTCCGCCGCCGAAAAAAATATTATGATGCACTGAGAAAAAATATTTATTTTGGATCAATCTTAGTCCTTACAGAGTTTTATGAACAACCCATTAGAGCCATGCTTGTCAAAAATATCTTTCCAGTTCCCTGTTTACAGTCTTCATTATTCTAATATTTCGTATTAAAGTGTTTTGGTCCATTATTTTGGCAAACTCTTAGAGTATTTCCTCTTGTTTATTAGGCATTTCAGTGTTCATTTGTAGTTGGACGTCAAACGTTCTACTCAAAATGAAATGAAAACGTGTCAATGATTTTGCTAGACATATTCCGCAAATGATTTGGACTCTCGCCAAAAAAAAAAAGCACACGTCACATTTATACTAAATAAATACCATCAATTGAATTTCTTTTGCCCTTCTTACTTTCCACGCGTCTTTAGCCATTCTAATCTCATCTCCAAGGACATATCCTTGAAAAAGCTAAATCCAAAAAAGGAAGTTCAATGTAAGATTCATATCTGGTCAAAAGTAAAACAGGCCTGAGAAACATGCATTAAATCATTACCCTCGAGGCTATAGGAGGACGACCACTTTTATATAATTAGTTTAGGAAAAGTGAATCTTCTATGATAGACAATCAGTCCTTCAGAACTAAAAGGTCTTCCCTTAGCCAATTACCTACGAAGGAAAAATTTAAACCCTAAAAAAGTGCAATGTAAACTTGATGCATTTTCGACTAAGCGTGGATCAAGTCCATAGATTATTTAAACTATGATTTCAAAAACAAACTTATGTCCTTAAATAAATGAATAATCCCGTTATTTTTATAAGAGGGAAGATTTTGTAGTAGCTTCTTTGCTAGCAAACCTATAAGCCTTCAATTGGATTTTCAATATATATTTCAGTTAACCAACTCTTAGATTATGCTATGCTGCACGAGTTAAAAATCCCTCGCCCAAAACCAGAAAATTATTGCGAATTATTTCTGCGTTTGACTACAAACAGACTTTTTGTCTGTTTTTTATTTTTATATTTCTATTTTAAGATTGCAAATTCGCCTAACACTATCGAGGAAAGGTATAGTTTTTCGAGATCAATATAACGCAAAAACATTTATTATTTTAAGCTTAAATTATCCTCCGTCATCTTCTTCCTCAAGACTTACAAATACATTTTCAACTTATTCGACTGAACAACTTCTTTAAGATAGCACGCTAATTTTGAAAGGTTGGGAGCAGGCATTAGCTACATTATTTTAAAATAAACCACGTTCGATTTCTTAAAAGTCTGACTTGACTGTAAGTATACATGGTACTTCATGTATTCATAGTTAATATTAACACGTGGATTAGCAAATACATTTATTGGTAGGAATATAAAAATGTTCTATTCCACAACGTTTATCCTTTTTCTACAATATACAAAAACAGTAAGACTCAGATGGAAATCTGGCCAAAAAACTTGATAATTATTTTTCTTTATTAATTAAAATGTGCTCAGCAAAAAAAGACGTTGCTAGGACACGTATCATATCAGTGTTGATTAAGAGACTGAGGGGAAAATATCAGTATTTGTAGATTGGTGGCTTGGATACAAATAGTCTTTGTATAGCTGGAGATATACGTTGGTTAACTGAAAAAAATATTTAGTCAACATGGTAATTCATAAGGTTTGATGATTATTCTCAAATAACTGAAAAAGTAAAAGAAAACGATTATGTGACGTGGTACTGTTATGCCGACGTTGTGGCGGATGGAGATGTAGTTAGAATTATTTTTTTAAAACTCTTTTGCAATCTCTACTGCTGTTTTTTGGCTTTATTTTATCTTTTCGTGCGGTTTTCCCTTGAGTGTTAATGTTTGCTGTGTGGTTTATGTTGTTGAGTATTGTTGTTATTATTATTCAGCATTGTGTTGACTCACTAATGGTTAGTTTTCTTGCTTTGGTAGTTCAGTGTTGTCGTTCTGATAGTGGTTGTTCAGTGTTCTTGCTGGTGTAGTTGTTGTTGTAGGGTCGTTCAGTGTTCTTGCTGTAGTAGTTGTGCTAGTAGTGGTTTTCAGTGTTCTTGGCTAGGTAGTAGGTGTTGTGCTAGTAGTGGTGTTAGTGTTCTTGGTCCTTATGTAGTAGTTGTTGTGCTAGTAGTGGTTGTTCAGTGTTCTTGCTAGGTAGTAGTTTGTTGTGCTAGTAGCTGGTTTGTTCAGTGTTCTTGCTAGGTAGTAGTTGTTGTGCTAGTAGTGGTTGTTCGTGTTCTTTGCTAGGTAGTAGTTGTTGTGCTAAGTAGTGGTTGTTCAGTGTTCTTGCTAGGTAGTACTGAGGGTGTGTGCTAGTAGTGTTGTTCCAGTGTTCTTGCTAGGTAGTACTGAGTGTTGTGCTAGCTAGTGGTTGTTCAGTGTTCTTGCTGTAGTAGTAGTTGTTGTGCTAGTAGTGGTTGTCAGTTTAGTGTTCATGCTGGTGTAGTTGTTGTTACAGGGTTGTTCAGTGTTTTTGCTGTAGTTGTCGCTCTGGTAGGGGTTATGTTTTGTTATTGTTGAGGTAGTTCAGTTTTATAGTGTTATTTTGATTTTTCAGAGTTGTTGATGTGGTTCTTCTTTACGATTACTATGGTTATTGTTATTGCATTATTGAGTCAGGTTTTTTTTAATATGTTTTTTTTTTGTATATATATTACTATCATTGTTTGTATGTTGCTGATGCTGCCTTTGTTTGTTGGTATTCTTTCTTGTTTACAGTTCTACGCTGAGTTTTCCATCTTCTTTGCATAATTTTCATACACTAAGTTGTTCATTTACAAGTGAGATTGGAAATATCACTGCAAACACTAAAAATAATAGCCCCAAGCGCATTAAATATTTTTTCACTCAGCTATATGAAACACTTATTCCTCAATTTTAGAGTAATTTAGAATAAAATGTTTGACAATATTTAACGACTCTTCTTCCCTTCTTAATATTATTCTTTTTACATATTCACTTGCAAACTTTCAGGCATTTTTGTAACTAAAGCTTATTTTTTTTAGAAAATGATATATGATTTTGTTAAATACTGACGCGATATTTCTCTGTTTAAAACTCTCATTTTGATATCAGATTGAATGTGGATAATTAACTTTGCTCACAAAATCCACTCATTACTTCATTATTTCCCAATCATTCCGCCATGAACGGCTTCAGTTTTCTTTTCCAGCAGAAACCAATACATGAGGAATTTTAGTCCGATATATTGATTTCTGATCAAGCTCAGCATGATATTGTGAAACTAAAGTACGAAAGTAAATGAAATGGTTAACGTAATAGAAAGGAAAGATGAAATTCAATCTTATAATCAACGGCTATCACTGATCCAAATCTGTATTCCTTTTGGCTATATTCTTCAGTCTTTAAATGCTGTAATACGGTATTTTCCCTCATCGCGTCTTGGCGTGTTTGCATTTACATGTCTTAAGTCGCATGAATTGCTTGGTGTATTGGCGTAAAGGTGGCAAATAAACGTACTGTCTTCTTCATTTGACCATTATACTAGAGAGCCTTCTTTAGCGGCTACCTGAAGTGTGTCATTTTGTGTTTTCACGCACGCAGATGGTGTTTACAGTCAAAAAACCTGGTGACATCGGCAGCCTGACGGCAACTCTCCCGTTGTTTATAATATACAGATACTATCATCTATTATTTTGTCTTTTCGGTGTGATCCTCAAGGTAATTCCTGTACGAGCCTATTATTTATAAAATCAAGCTAACAAGTTCCACTTTTCTCGAAGATCTTAATCACTGACTCCAGTGTTATTGTTGTTGTTTTGTTTTTTTTTGCGTTCGTTCGAAGATGGACTCGAGAACAAACCAGAATTTCTTGAAGAATTGTTTTGAAAATATAACCATATTTTCGTATTTGAATGCGCCGGAGAAGCACCGAGTTCTTCAGATTTTTTTAAATACTCCCCATCTTGCAGCTGTATTGACGCTTTCTACTAACGGTGTTAGTGAAAGCCTTACACTGCATAGATCATTAAAACAAACTGGAGGCTTTTTGTCAGTCTGCCCAGCACACGAGTGTTAAATTAAGAGCCGGTCAGAAACCAATTGGCTTGAGTGAAGGCAATGCTTTGAACGCACGTTTTGTCTCAAGGCAAACCTATGCTTCGTATTCTTTACACCGTCATGTAAGGGGCTAAAATACGTACCACAAATCTATATCTATCTACTTACTTGATGTACAAGATTTCAGTGAGATTGGCCAATCGAAATGTCAATTAAAGTTGAATCGTGGAGGCGATATTTTAAATTGAGCCTTATCGAAACTGAGATTTTTTTTAAAAGTTGAGATTATAGTTTTTTAATTCAACTCCTCCTTGACCTCCTTACTCTTGTTGTATTTCATTGATTCCTACCTTTGAGAGGTTTTTCGTTCGATCAGCCCGTATATGACACCTAGTGCTATGCCTATCAAGACAAATTTAATTCAAGAAAACTGCCAATCGGCGAACGTCAGGTTTTCGGAATGGTAATTTACAATCGATGCCGCCTCAGAGTGTAAATCAATTGAGCACCGGATTTGTACGGAATTAGGGAATCCATCTAACTGTGCTAGCTATCAATGGACAAATATATCACATAAGTGAATGGCAGGCTCTTCAGATGACATGAAAACTTAAGCCGACGCATTTAAGCCGGGCGTAGTCAAAGTTGGCTGGAGTCTTTGGCCGTCCTCCAGTGTCAAATCTTGTTTTGGCTCATGCAGTTCAGCTGAATTCTAGTCCAAACTGAACCAAACAGTCATCGGTTATACTAACAGCTGGTTGATACGACTTCGATACCACAAGAAATGGAGAACAATTCTTCCATTCCCAGTAACTTTACGGCTTCATATGTGATTTCAGACTGTGAAACTGGTTTACAAGCCGCAGTTCTCATCTTCATCTTAATTGTAGCCAGCATGGGAAATGGCTTCGTGGGCTTCTGTGTATTTACACACCAAAACCTACAAGTTCCTACAAATTATTTTCTTGTTAGCTTAGCCACTGCAGACTTTCTTTTCGCGATACTAGCGCTACCGTTCCGCATCTACGATGTACTGGAAAAGTACAAATGGGAATTGGGGCTCGCTGCCTGCCGTTTCTGGGTCTGGCTTGATCTACTTTTCTGTTCTGCATCAATCGCAAGCTTGGCTGCCATCAGTGTCGATCGTTACTTGAAAATTTCCTCACCTCTGACTTACAACTCAAGGATGACACGAAACCGGGTCCGTTTTACTTTGGCTGTGCTGTGGATATATTCTGCAATCCTCGCAAGTTTGTTGCTTGTTGAATGGTCGCCTGATCCAGCTGACATAGCGAGAGGTACAATTGTTGAAAATGGAGTATGCCGCAGCGATGATAAGATATTTCTGACCATCATCTCAGTACTTGGGTTCTTCGCGCCTCTGACGATAATGTTACTCATGTATTTCTTCGTCTTCAAAGTTGCAGTGATTCAAGCTACGCGCGTGGCACGACAGCAACAATCCTTGAGAGGACTGTCGAAAAAATCTCGAAAGCGACGAACGAAATCCTCAATCGCTCTCCTTGAAGTCAAGGCCACTAAGACCCTAATCATTCTACTAAGTGTATTCTGTATATGCTGGTGTCCATATTTCATAATTTCATTGATAAGCTTATATAGAATAGAGTTGATTTATCAATTGCCAGGTTGGTTCACGAAGACACTTAGGATTTTGTTCGTTAACTTTCTTCCTAACGTAAATGCTGCACTGGACCCTATTGTTTACACGACCAACAACCACCAGTTCAGGACGGTGATCAGACGAATGGTGCGCAAGCAAAGAGAGAGAGCTAGAGGGATTGTTTCATCGGTTTATTCTGAGGGACTCTACACTATGAGTGAGTCTAGGGGACGCAGAAGTTCCTCGCTTCGAACCAAAAGCACCTCAGCTGTGAAGAACTCTTTGACACCTTTACCTCTTCTCAACCTTAAATCATAGATAAGTGCTTCAAGAGTGACTCTAAAAACCGCGCAGGAATCACAGAAAAAGTGCTGAATAAAACGCGAGGGAATTTACATTGTACCAATGGCCTTAATCAATTCGATTTCTAGTTTATCTACCAATAAGTTTTAAAAATCGTTTTGATATGTTTTGCAAAGGCGATCCAATTGTTAATTTTTTACGGTAAGAGATGTTTTATTAACAAAAATATTTTGGTTCTAAAGGAATTATACCAACTCAGGCCTTGAGGGTAAAATTATTTTCTTCTCAGTATAGAATTTTGTTTTGCTATTGGTTTCAACGTGAAATGATTGATTTAGTGATCAGAAACTGAGCTTACAAACCATTTTCTACCACGTTTAAACCTTCTCAAAAACATTGCCCACAATATGAAACACTAAGGTTTGCCTTACGTAGTTTACAAGTATTATGACATTTACCTCGAAAGACCTGTCAGAGAATTTGTCACGTTACGATTCAAAATCCAAATACTTAAATCATTTAAGATGAAAAATACTTGATTGTGACGCCTTTCATTGGCGCTTTGCAGTCTGAAGAAACGAAGTACGCCGCTTAACCAAGCGCCTGTTACGTTCTCGCTGTATAAGCCAAGATAATACGCGAGCAGCCGGGATTACGTGTAATCCAAGTGTATATTACAAGACTTGAGCCGATGGTACAAGACCATTCAAAAACAAGGCCTGAGGAGGTCTCAAGATATCCCTGCCAAAGCTCACGGCCGTATTGGAGCTAAAACTGAGCAAATGCATGGCAAATTCAAATTCCTTCGCTACAGAAATGAAAAACAGGTGCTTCAGAATTGCCGAGCTCTGAACATTGTGGTTTTGCCCATTAACCTCCTCGTTAGAAAAGCAAACACACCACACACCTTCTTAGCCAAACCATTTTTATTTCGGCTACTATTGATATTGTATAGGTTTCAAGAAGATTAACTTAATCCGTCTATTACGTAGATATGCTGTAAGGGGATTTCAAATGTTGGCGAAGCCAATCCTATAGTATTGCTACAAATCAGCCAAAATAAGTGACCATCTTATATTGGCGCGCTTTTGAGCAAAATAATCAGAATAAGCCAAAATTATAGAGTATTATTATAAACTATCACTGATACAATATTCTTGTATCGGTTAGATAGAATGGGATCATCATTATCACGATGCCGATGTCTTTGTTTGTCGGAAATCTTTTAAGAACAAACGTGGAGCTCAAACAAAGTCTGGATCCCACCTTTTCATTAGTTTTAGATTTAGCCAACCAAATCCAAAAGAAGGAAAAGTAAATAAGTGTATATTGACTCAGTCTGAATTCAAAATCTTCTTTTTTATTCTTTTCTTATGCTTTGCCGCGTTCTCTTGGCATTTTATGTTTTGTTCCCGGAAGCGAGAGTTCCCGGAAACTGCTGATTTCACGATGTATACATTGTAATAATTTATCTATTTCGCTTCTAAACGAGTTTCGACCTAGGCTGTAACAAACAGATCCCTTTTTAATTTAGTATTTTTCTCTTAAGCAAACACGACGATATTGCTTTATTGGTAGTGATTCGCAAGCCTTAGTAAAAACGCCAATTACTTATGCCAACCATAAGTTATCAGTCTTGTGAAACCGTCTGAATATTGACCGAAGACAAATTATTTTACTCGCTCTTTGACAGCGACGCGTAGAAAAATGATATCCAGTGCTATCTATAGAACAAGGATGTATAAAAACCACGAGATATAATGTCATTACTAATCCATATTGACGATCTGCCTCGACACATTATGCAAATCCTTAAATATAGAGTACTTTTATCTCCAAATCTGTACATCTAGCTCAGTAAAGACGTCAGCTTCTTCTCAGCCTTTACTCTTTCGAGCTGTTTCCTATCTCATTTAGTAAGGTGAATGTTCGTCAACCGAAGTAGGAAAAGTTTCCCTAAATGATAAAAAAAACTTGGCCGTTAATTAAATTAATTAATTAACTATTTTAAGTTTTTGTTAAAATATATATAGATAAGAAGTCTTAATTTTTTCCCATATGTTTGTAATTATCTTTTGAGTCGGCGTAGATGGTTGAACACTTTATTCTTATTTTTGTTTTACGAGTGTGATTCTAAGTGCTAGCAATTAATCGTTTGCCTTTCTGGAACCCACTCTCTTTACGTTCTAAAATTAGTGGAAAAAATGTCAGCAAGGTACTTGGGATGAGTGATGACTTCTATCTGTTTCTCTGTTCTTTGAGTTATTGTCATATAGAATTGTACGAAAGAGATCCCACTACTGGCTTATTGTATTAATTGGTCTACAGTGAATATCAAGATAGATCATAGTATTAAACTATCTGTATAGCTTGAATTATGTTTCGTTCTTTTTAACGAGAATAATTCCATTACCAAGTTAACATTGCCGGACTTTGAAAACTGTATCCCAAAATAGAGAAGGAAAAAAATATGAGATATAAGAAAGAAAAAAGCGAAGAGACGAGAAGAAAAGCGATGAAAGGAAGACAAGGCAATATAAGAAAGCTAACAAATGAAATAAAAAAGTCAATGAAAAAAGAGTCGAAAAGAAAAGCTAAGAAAGGAAGACAAGGGAAGCTAAGCAAAGCTAACAACTGGAACAAAAAAGTCGATGAAAAGAGGCACAAGTCACTCGTGTCTCGTTTCGTCCACTTTGTAGTTTTTATTTCGAGAGAAAGAAAAAGAAACAGAGAAAACAGTCCAAGAAAACTGGAGGAAAACTTAGAAGCTGAAGATTCGAAATTGTAGAAAGTAACTACGACACATAAGACGCGGAGGAGGAGAAGAAGGTACCAATGCACTTGATTGCTAAGTGTTTGAAGACGTCTAACAACAATGGCAGAATTATCAAGGATACCGCAGCCTTCAGCTGCTAATTGTTAGAACACAGCTAAGTCGGTAGATGTAATAGAGAACTGGTGATAATGATCCTGATGGTAATACATATGAAGCCAAGATGTGAAGAGGCGCTGAAAGTGAGGAGATGAATGCGAAAGATAAACCATGTTGCCTGGCTCGTGTACACCTATTTCAAAAGACGTTGTTGGTCCGAAATCTGAAATGGACGATCTGAGAATAAACGGAATATTTGTGTTTTTATCAGTGTTTTCTATCTAAAATACGAATTATTACATTCCTAACATAAGGTGTAAAAGGATAATATATGCCTTTCGTATTCCTAACTTATTCAAACGTAGATTTATCTATGCATTCTTTTATACCATTATTTTCGTTCCTTCGTCCATTCACCTTTCTCTTTTTCATTCATTCTTTCTATTGTTTTTCCTATGGTTTTGTTCCGTTTTCTCTTCCTTCTTCTGTTCTTTCTTTCTATCATTCAATTTTTCTGTCTTAATATCTCTTCTCTTCTTTAACTTCTTCTTTATTTATTTCTATACCTTTATTTACTTTCAACATTAGAATTTCCCCTATTTTTAAAAGCCTTTATTATTATGCGCCATATGGTAAGAGAGTGTTTTCAAATAAACCTACCAGACTGATTAGAATCGTATCACACTGCGCGATAATGAGTCTCAGATTAACGCCTAACATCGATCCTAAAAAGCACCAAAAATTGTGACATTGTTATTCTGCATGGGGCCTTTTAATAGCTTCCTTCTCCGTGCATGCAATCCCGCAATGACGAACCTTTAAATTATGGATTTTTAAAACAAATAGCTAATGAAAAAGAAGCGCCTTTCTTACTCGGCTTTATATTAATTATAATAATTTGTTTTAATACAGCAAACCATTTATAACAACCATTTTTCTGCATAAATGTCCGCACACATTTCGTTTTTTTGAATTCGCTGCATAGCTATAATACAAATGCTATGTTTTCAGCAGTTGGTAAAAATTCAGTTTTAGAATTCCTATGGCCAACCTTCCTTGTTTAATTTAAGATTTTTAGCTTGGATTTTTTCAAACTCTATTCTGACTTCCCTTCGGCCATCTTCTTTTTATACTTTCATCCATTTTTGTTGTTGTTGGGTATCGCCTTCAATCTGGTTTCACTCAGTTGATTATGAGACGTTTTTTGAAATTCGTATAAAAATTCCATAGAAAATAACTTAAAGAAGTAGGAAAAAAGGAAGAATGGACAAAAAAGAAGAGTCATAAGAAAAACGTTTTATAAAGAAAAAAAAAGAGAAAGAATACTATAAGAGGTTAATAAGAAAACCAAAACAGGTTGTCTATATCCTCTCAGTAATTGCCGTCAAGTTGATAGGTTTTCCGTGTCAGTAGGCGTGCCGTGCCCAAAAATAAATATTTCTGCATCAGGAAAAACCGCCTCTCTCTCACGGATACTCTTTGTCATTCAATCCTTAAATTTATCTAGCACCTTGATATCCATCCACTCGTTTATATTTCAATTCTTTGTAATTTTGTGAATCACTATATCAAAATAAAGTTTGCCAATAAGTTAGGATCATGCCAGCTAGACCTTTCAAGATGATAATGTGCCTTCCATTAATGATAATGCAATTAGAAATAGGTCATTCAGCCATGAAACACTCAGATAAAAGCAAAATCAATCTATAGCCAGAGCCGTGTTCGAGTCAAACAAGGCCAGATTACTGGTAATGCCCGATCAAATCGTATATGAAGGCTTACGTTGTCTTCAGTGGTAATTAATCGTGGATTATCACTAAGAATATCGCATGACATCATTTGGAAAAGCGCCATCCAAACTATTGAAAATACCTTCTCAATATGATAATATGGCGAAGTTATTTTAGTTAAACAAAAGGGGATTTTATAGTATCCCTAACTATAGAAAGCCGACTGTTAAGTGAATGAAAAGAACCGCTCAGAAGACTCACGCTTTTTCACAAATAATGATGTTTCCTGCGCTTTCAGATTAAACAAACATTTACCTTAGTTCCAATTATACCTGAAGTATGTTTGGACTTCATATATTTCTTTATGTATATTTGTTTTTATATGTATCTTTTCGAAAAAAAATGTCTGTGAAATGAAAAGACCTTGGAATTTGGAAATAACCTTGAATCGACAACACCATTTTACATTTACAAAGCTAAGCACCGTAAAATTTCCGTCATATATTATTACCACATTGAACGAGTAATCTTGAATAAATTAACCAAATAACATTCGAGAAGCAAAGGCCAATGGTTCGAGACAACGTGCACGTCGTTTTGGGTGTTGATTTAAACTTAATTTTTCAGGCCATACATAAAATGCTAGAGTAGAAGATTTTAACCGACCACCCACCCACCCATTTGGTTTTGGGTTTCTTAATTCTGACCCCATACCATCATAGAGGCTGCCGAATGGATTAGAACGTTGTATTGGAGACTCATTCATTTATTTGTTCACATAATTCGCCGTATAGCTCTCATTTATTTATTCATTGACGACTCATTCATATCATTTATACATCCATCCATCCATCCATCCATCCATCCATCCATCCATCCATCCACCCACCCGCCAACCCATCCATCCATCCATCCAATCCATCCATCCATCCATCCATCCATCCATCCATCCATCCATCCATCCATCCATCCATCCATCCATCCATCCATCATCCATCCATCCTCCATCCATCTCATCCATCCATCCATCCATCCATCCATCCATCATCCATCCATCCATCCAGTCATTCATCTCAATTCATCCTCTCATCCATCCATATCATAGCTCACATCCAGCATCCATCCAATCCATCCATCATCTCATATCATTCATAGCATCATCATCATCCCCCTCCATTCCATCCCATCCTCCATCCATCCTCCATGCCATTCCACGCCATCCATCCCCATCCATCCATCCATCCAGCCATCATCCATCCATCCATCCATCCATCCATCCATCATCCATCCATCCATCCATCCATCCATCCATCCATCCATCCATCCATCCATCCCATCCATCCATTCCATCCATCCATCCATCATCCATCCATCCTCCATCCATCCATCATCCATCCATCCATCCATCCATCCATCCATCCATCCATCCATCCATCCATCCATCCATCCATCCATCCATCCATCCATCCATCCTCCATCCATCCATCCATCCATCCATCCATCCATCCATCCATCCATCCATCCATCCATCCATTCCATCCATCCATCCATCCATCCATCCATCCATCCATCCATCATCTCCATCCATCCATCCATCCATCCATCCTCCATCCATCCATCCATCCATCCATCCATCCATCCATCCATCCATCCATCCATCCATCCACCATCCATCCTCCATCCATCATCCATCCATCCATCCATCCACCATCCATTCCATCCATTCCATCCATCCATCCATCCATCCATCCATCCATCCATCATCCATCCATCCATACTCCCATCATCAATCCATCCATCCATCAATCCACCATCCATCACATCCATCCATCCATCCATCCACCATCAATCCATCCATCCATCCACCATCATCCATCCATCCATCCATCATCAACCATCCATCCATCATCCATCCATCAATCCATCCATCCATCATCCATCCATCCATCCATCCATCCATCCATCCATACACATTCATTCATTTCATCCATCCATCCATCCATCCATCCCCATTCATTCATCTATTCATTCATCCCAATCCATCCATCCATCCATCCATTAATTCATTTCATTCGGTCATTACTAGTTAGCTTGTAGGTTGTCCTTCAGTCTTTCGTCTCAAACCATTTATTTTTCAAATAATTTATTTTATTCCTTAAAATTACCAGACTTCCTCAATCATCATTCATTTTTTTTTTCTTTCCTTCGTTCGTTTTTATTGTTCGTATGTATTCGTCCTTTAGCTAAATTCATTAATTTTTTCCATCTATTTTTCTTTTTCATTAACATCATGCGAGACACGTTTGTCGTTAGCGAAGGTCACTGATCTTTTTCAAAATGGTGTTTGTTTGGGTTTCTGAAAAGGATTAAAAGACAGTTTGATCCATCACAGCCCACTAATCGGCTAAAAATCCTTAAATGTAACTTTAATTAGAGTCAAATCATTTTTTTAAGCAGATTTCATTGATATGGCCTGGTTGTCAGGTAGTTAGTAAAAGGTTGGTCGTTGTTCGCAGGGGCTCGCGTTCCTTATTTTTATTTGCACCAGAAACGAAGGGTCTGGTCCAGGTTAATTGGAACTTGCTTGCTTTTCTAGTTTTTATGTTCCGCTTTCTATTGTTTTTCTTTTACCAAACAGGAAAAATAAGAAATGCTTTGTTTTATCGCGGAGCCCAAAGGATTAACCCGAGAGGTTCTCGAAGGTTCCACGCAAAGGGCCACAAAAGTATAAATAATCAGGTGTGAGGTGTTGCGCCAACATAAATACTACAAGAAGTTTCTAACTTTCTCTTTTAATAAAAGAGTATATTGAATATAATTTTGGTTTTGCAGGAAGTTGCAAGACCATGGTTAAAATATTTACTGTAGACTGTATGTGTGGCACAAATGGACTAAAAAATAGCTCAGTACATTGATACAAAGGGCGTTCGCGACAGCGTCATAATGCTTTTTATATTGTAATGCAGATATTTAGCAATTAGTTCTCGAGCACAAAGGGGCTATGATTCAATAGCCTATTCTTGGTTTTCACCTACGTCATCATGAATTTCAAAAGCGTAAATTCGCATTATAATGAAATAGAAGTTTTATATTCTTGTAAAGCGGTCCAAACTACATATTCTTGCCAAATTGTAAGGTTGTAAAGCATTTAGTTGCGGAACTATAGGCGAGTAAACATGAAACAATTTTTGGTTAAAATGTATGGAGCGGCCATCTTGGTGTTCCAAGTTGGTACACCATCATGGCGGACGATATTCCAAAGGCTTCAAATGATGGAATATTAAGTATGTTTGATTATTTTTCACTTACACATACTTTAAATAGATATTTAAAACGTGACTAAGGGAAAATCTTTCAACTAGAGTGAATTTTTTGACTATTTTGATCGCTATTTAGATAGACGTGACGGTATTGCGTGACACAAACTCAAGTGGTAGCTCATCCAATCAGAATGCAGCATCGAAAATAGTAGATAATAGATAGATAGATAATAGGAAATAGGTGTGCAACGAAATCACTCGACCCAGACTATGTCTGCTTCTTTAGAGGCTAAGAAATGCCGCGCCAATTGCCAATCAAAGTATATTTATATATAATTCAGCAAATACTTAAATGATTAAGAATATGATACTTGTACACCTGAGGAGGGGTACTGGGAAGGGGAGAGGGAGGGAAGAGGCGAGGGGGCTTTACCCTCCCCTTTATATAGTATAAAATATTTGATGACCCACCTTTTTGACTGAGTGGAAATTTAATGGCATTCCCCTAGATTCCTCCGGCCCACCCTACCCCCTCGTTAAAAATGAATGGTCCCAAATAATTGATGACTAACATGGAACCATCGTTTTAAAAAAGGCTAAGTTATTACTAAACTTGATGGTAAGTTCTTAATTACAATAAAAAATCTAAAGGTCCTTAGATAAAATAAAGTTTGACTTTTTAAGAGAATAGCATTTTTGCCTTTCCCTCCCCTCCCTATCCAGCAAACCTTAAGCCCACTACCTCAAGGGATCACGTACTGATCACGTGCTAAAAAGTCGAGTTTTCAACGCTTTCGTGAATGAAAAAACAGTTCTGCAGATTGTTTTAATTTATTTTTGAACCAATTCTATGATAAATCAGTCCTGACACGACCCTTCTCTTTCAGTTTTCTCCGAAAAATTATTGCCAAAAGTAAAATCCATTCATACTTCATCATGCATGCCTTCACAACGAGTATCAAAGAATGTACGAAGATGGCAAAAGGACAACACAAACGTGCAAATTACGATTGACGGGTCGTCTTGATTGCAATTGGTTCATGAATTTTGCCACCGTTTTCTATTGGTTATTCATTTCTCATTTGATTTTGTAGAGCGTCGCTATTGGTTGATTAAGCATGAGGGCATGTCACTGGGTTTTTTTTCTCCTGTTACGACAAATTCATCTCGCACTTGCTGCTTGGACTTCTAACAGGTGAGATTAATTTGTTGACATACTATAAAACAATTTGTTTCGTTCTCTAAAACTCAGGAAAAACTAAAAGTTTTCTCCAACTTAAAACTAAAATGTGTTTTAGCAAAAAATATTAGTGTTTTCAAGCCCAAAAGTTTGTAAAAAACGAGAACAAACTCGAGGAGAAACTTGGTACGTTTGGAACCAACACACGTCGAAAGGAAAAAAATTGAAACAGTTCGAGTGTTCTTTGGCAAACTTTTTAACTAAAACTTCTAAAAAACTGAAGTTTATTTAGATAAAAGTATTTGGAAACTTTTTTGGCTGATATATAAGCTAAAAGTGGAACTACTTCTTTACTTCGATTCATTCGTTGAAGTTGAATTGGTGAACCCACCAAGCAAGTACTCAGTACTTCATTTAACTTAGATTTACTATAACACAAATGATTATATTCAATACAAAAACGATTTTGTTTACCAAAGTACATTTTAGAGGTAAATTTTAAAACGTTTTTCTTGACTTTTCTTGATTTTATATTTTCGCGCCATATTTGTAGTTCCTTTACAGGGTCTTTCGTAGTGTCTTTCTTGCTTTATTGTATTCTGGGCCGGTCAGGGTTTGGTTTTACAAGATTTTGTTCAGCTCAATAATTATCTTTGGCTATTGTCAAAACCAGAGCTAAATTTTAGAAAGTTTTTCTTGACTTTTCTCGATTTTGTATTTTCGCGCCATATTTTTAGTTCCTCCTTGGGTCTCCTTCAGTGTCATTCTTGCTTTATTGTATTCTGGGTTAGAGTTTGGTTCTTGTCAATTGGTTTATTGTCTGTATGGCTCGAGTGCGTTGCAACACCAAGAAAAAGCCACCTCTCTTCGATAAAACATCAAACATTAGAAATTTTCTTCAGTTAAAAAACTTTCTTTATGTAATCGAATATTTGTAATTTTGAACTTCGATCATGTTATTCTAATTGATAATTTTCTATTTCTTTTTCAGGGTTTCTTTGGCTTTTGCACCACTGCAGCAAAACGAGGCGAAATGTTTTTTACGGTAAACTTCGATATACTTTTTTCCCCGTTTTCTAACTCGTGAAATTGTAAGCATTGCTTACACCTTATGTAAAATAATTCTATCGAACATTTTGTATCAAAAAAATTTATAAAACTATCTTTCTTTCGACAACCGATACATAAATTATAACAATAATATTATTTATTTCCGATCCTTTTTTGTCATTGATGACTGAAAATAACTTGCGCAATTTTTCTAGTGAGATTAAAAAAATTAATAATAGTTTTTACATACGCCCAATGGTTGTTTTTTCGATTATTCGAAGACTAAGAACTGTATATAAGTAAACGATAGTTGTAATAATTTGTTATACTTATCCGATGCTCGTGTATCTGCGAATTAATGGCGCACTTTGTGTGTGTGTATGTATAAATGGCAATTAAATGCACACTTTATGTGTGTAGATTTATATATTTATGTAGGTGTATCAAATCTGATGCTTATGCAACTCTTTGAGGATCTGATAGTTAGTTGCGGACTTATGTATGGAAATATTTCTAATTTTTTTGGCTTATAACTCCTACGATAAATTTTTTCGGTAATTTATAATGAATTACGCAGCCTGTATACTAGTATGTGGTCTATTTTAAAAGCAAATGTTAGGTATCTGTTCGCTGAATTATAGATAGTTGCGACTGGCTATATGTAGAAGTATATTAATGCATGGTAAAACATTTAAAAGATCCGATATATCCTTAAAGCATGAACTATGTTGCGGATTTTATATATGTAGATGTATTCTATCTTTAGTAGTTTGTTATGTAGCTCTTCTGAGTCTTACAACTAGTCGCACACTTTACTTATATAGATGTACCCTAATTTATATGAGATTATTATATAAATCCGATCCTTATGTAGCTCTTCTGCGTCTGACAATGAGCTGCGCATTTTCTGAATGTGTATGCCTTCTAATTTATAGTAGTTTATTATTACATTAGTCTATCATATAGTTTCGATGTCTATAATAAATGTTCGATGACTGATAATTGTTTGCGCACTGTATTACATTAGTCTATCATATAGTTCCGATGTCTATAATAAATGTTCGATGACTGATAATTGTTTGCGCACTGTATTAACAGTACTCTATCAAATAGTTCCGATGCCTATAATAACTGTTCGATGACTGATAATTGTTTGCGCACTGTATTACATTAGTCTATCATATAGTTCCGATGTCTATAATAAATGTTCGATGACTGATAATTGTTTGCGCACCATATTAACAGTACTCTATCAAATAGTTCCGATGTCTATAATAAATGCTCGATGACTGATAATTGTTTACGCACTGTATTAACATTAGTCTATCAAATAGTTTCGATGTCTATAATAAATGTTCGATGACTGGTAATTGTTTGCGCACTGTATTAACAATACTCTATCAAATAGTTTCGATGTCTATAATAAATGTTCGATGACTGATAATTGTTTGCGCACTGTATTACATTAGTCTATCAAATAGTTTCGATGTCTATAATAAATGTTCGATGACTGGTAATTGTTTGCGCACTGTATTACATTAGTCTATCAAATAGTTTCGATGTCTATAATAAATGTTCGATGACTGGTAATTGTTTGCGCACTGTATTAACAATACTCTATCAAATAGTTTCGATGTCTATAATAAATGTTCGATGACTGATAATTGTTTGCGCACCATATTAACAGTACTCTATCAAATAGTTCCGATGTCTATAATAAATGCTCGATGACTGATAATTGTTTGCGCACCATATTAACAGTACTCTATCAAATAGTTCCGATGTCTATAATAAATGCTCGATGACTGATAATTGTTTACGCACTGTATTAACATTAGTCTATCAAATAGTTTCGATGTCTATAATAAATGTTCGATGACTGGTAATTGTTTGCGCACTGTATTAACAATACTCTATCAAATAGTTTCGATGTCTATAATAAATGTTCGATGACTGATAATTGTTTGCGCACTGTATTACATTAGTCTATCAAATAGTTTCGATGTCTATAATAAATGTTCGATGACTGGTAATTGTTTGCGCACTGTATTACATTAGTCTATCAAATAGTTTCGATGTCTATAATAAATGTTCGATGACTAATAATTGTTTGCGCACTGTATTACATTAGTCTATCAAATAGTTTCGATGTCTATAATAAATGTTCGATGACTGGTAATTGTTTGCGCACTGTATTAACAATACTCTATCATATAGTTTCGATGTCTATAATAAATGTTCGATGGCTGGTAATTGTTTGCGCAATGTATTTACAGTGATTCGTCAATTAGTTCCAGTGGATATGATTAATGTTCAATGTCTGATATTTGTTTGTGAACAGTGTTAAATTACTCTATCAAACAGTTCCTCAACGTATAATAAATGTTCGATGACTGATAATTGTTTGCGCACTGTATTACATTAGTCTATCATATAGTTCCGATGTCTATGATAAATGTTCGATGACTGATAATTGTTTGCGCACTGTATTACATTAGTCTATCAAATAGTTTCGATGTCTATAATAAATGTTCGATGACAGATAATTGTTTGCGTACTGTATTACATTAGTCTATCATATAGTCCCGATGTCTATAATAAATGTTCGATGACTGATAATTGTTTGTGCACTGTATTACTTTAGTCTATCAAATAGTTTTGATGTCTATAATAAATGTTCGATGTCTGGTAATTGTTTGCGCACTGTATTAACAATACTCTATCAAATAGTTCCGATGACTATGATAAATGTTCGATGACTCGTAATTGTTTACGCACTGCATTAACAGTACTCTATCAAATAGTTTCGATGTCTATAATAAATGTTCGATGACTAATAATTGTTTGCGCACTGTATTACATTATTCTATCATATAGTTCGAATGTCTATTATATATGTTCGATGACTGGTAATTGTTTGCGCACTGTATTAACAATACTCTATCAAATAGTTCCGATGACTCTAATAAATGTTCGATGACTGGTAATTGTTTGCGGAATGTATTAACAATACTCTATCAAATAGTTCCGATGACTATGATAAATGTTCGATGACTCGTAATTGTTTACGCACTGCATTAACAGTACTCTATCAAATAGTTTCGATGTCTATAATAAATGTTCGATGACTGATAATTGTTTGCGCACTGTATTACATTAGTCTATCATATAGTTCGAATGTCTATTATATATGTTCGATGACTGGTAATTGTTTGCGCACTGTATTAACAATACTCTATCAAATAGTTCCGATGACTCTAATAAATGTTCGATGACTGGTAATTGTTTGCGGAATGTATTTACAGCTCTCTATCAATTAGTTCCAGTGGATCTGATTAATGTTCAATGTCTGATATTTGTTTGCGCACAGTGTTAAATAACTCTATCAAACAGTTCCTCAACGTATAATAAATGTTCGATGACTGATATTTGTTTGCGCACCGTGCTAAAAGTAGTTTGTCAAATAGTTCCGATGTGTATAATAAATATTCGATGACTGATATTTTTTTGCGCACTGTGCTAAAAGTAGTTTATCAAATAGTTCCGATGTCTATAATAAATATTCGATGACTGATAATTGTTTGCGCACCATATTAACAGTACTCTATCATATAGTTTCGATGTCTATAATAAATGTTCGATGACTGATAACTGTTTGCGTACTGTATTACAGTAGTTTAATGGTTCAGATGCGTAAAATAACTTTTCGATGCTTAACAATAATTTGTGAACTGAGTTAATGTAGATCTACAATATTTTAAATTGGCTTTGAAATGGTTCCGATGTTTCTTCTAAAAATGTTCGATCAGTGATATTGCTTTGTGCACTGTAGTAATAAAGATCTATTTTGTTTTACAGTAGTCTATAAAATAGTTCCGATGTTAAATGAAATGTAATTATTTCAGTATGATAGCATTCGTGAATTATAAATAATAATGTTAGATATCAATTTCCAGAAAGGGCGTGGGATAAGAAATGAAGCATTTCATTTCGTTTGGAATTAAAAAAATCTACAGAATTCTAATGAAATCCTTTTTTGTTCAGAATGATTGTGAAGGGTTTTTTAAATTATGGACTGGGTATTGATAAATTTTCTTTAAATTTCATTGCATTTATCGTACATTGCATTTATTGCACTTTGAATATTTTTGAATTTATTGCACTTTAAATAACTTTGAATTTATTGCACTTTGAATTACTTTGAATACTTTGAATTTATTGCACTTTGAATTACTTTGAATTTATTGCACTTTGAATTACTTTGAACTTATTGCACTTTGAATTACTTTGAACTTATTGCACTTTGAATTACTTTGAATTTATTGCACTTTGAATTACTTTGAACTTATTGCACTTTGAATTACTTTGAATTTATTGCACTTTGAATTACTTTGAACTTATTGCACTTTGAATTACTTTGAACTTATTGCACTTTGAATTACTTTGAACTTATTGCACTTTGAATTACTTTGAACTTATTGCACTTTGAATACTTTGAACTTTATTGCACTTTGAATTACTTTGAACTTATTGCACTTTGAATACTTGAACTTATGCACTTGATTACTTTGCAACTATTGCAATTGAATACTTTGAACTTATTACCACTTTGAATTACTTTGAATTTATTGCACTTTGGAATTACTTTGAACTTATTACCTTTGAATTACTTTGAATTTATGCACTTTGAATTACTTTGAACTTATTGACACTTTGAATTACTTTGAATTTATTGCACTTTGAATTACTTGAACTTTATTGCACTTTGAATTACTTTGAACTTATTACACTTTGAATTACTTTGAATTTATTGCACTTTGAATTACTTTGAACTTATTGCACTTTGAATTACTTTGAATTTATTGCACTTTGAATTACTTTGAACTTATTGCACTTTGAATTACTTTGAATTATGCACTTTGAATTACTTTGAACTTATTGCACTTTGAATACTTTGAATTTATTGCACTTTGAATTACTTTGAATTTATTGCACTTTGAATTACTTTGAACTTATTACACTTTGAATTACTTTGAATTTATTGCACTTTGAATTACTTTGAACTTATTGCACTTTGAATTACTTTGAATTTATTGCACTTTGAATTACTTTGAACTTATTACACTTTGAATTACTTTGAATTAATTGTACTTTGAATTACTTTGAATTTATTGCACTTTGAATTACTTTGAACTTATTGCACTTTGAATTACTTTGAATTTATTGCACTTTGAATTACTTTGAACTTATTGCACTTTGAATTACTTTGAATTTATTGACTTTGAATTACTTTGAACTTATTGCACTTTGAATTACTTTGAACTTATTGCACTTTGAATTACTTTGAACTTATTGCACTTTGAATTACTTGAATTTATTGCACTTTGAATTACTTTGAATTATTGCACTTTGAATTACTTTGAACTTATTGCACTTTGAATTACTTTGAATTATTGCACTTTGAATTACTTTGAACTTATTGCACTTTGAATTACTTTGAACTTATTGCACTTTGAATTACTTGAATTATTGCACTTTGAATTACTTTGAACTTTGGCACGTTGAATTACTTGACTATTGCACTTTGAATTACTTTGAACTTATTGCACTTTGAATTACTTTGAACTTTATTGCACTTTGGAATTACTTGAATTATTGCACTTTGAATTACTTTGAACTTATTGCACGTTGAAATTACTTGAACTTGATTGCACTTTGAATTTATTGCACTTTGAATTACCTTTGAATTTATTGCACTTTGAATTACTTTGAATTTATTGCACTTGAATTACTTTGAATTATTGCATTTTGATTACTTTGAACTTATTGCACTTTGAATTACTTTGAACTTATTGCACTTTGAATTTATTGCACTTTGATTACTTTGAATTTATTGCACTTTGAATTACTTTGAATTATTGCACTTTGAATTACTTTGAATTATTGCACTTTGAATTACTTTGAATTTATTGCACTTTGAATTACTTTGAACTTATTGCACTTTGAATTACTTTGAACTTATTGCACTTTGAATTACTTTGAACTTATTGCACTTTGAATTACTTTGAACTTATTGCACTTTGAATTTATTGCACTTTGAATTACTTTGAACTTATTGCACTTTGAATTACTTTGAATTTATTGCACTTTGAATTACTTTGAATTTATTGCACTTTGAATTACTTTGAATTTATTGCACTTTGAATTTCTTTACTTTGAATTTTAGTCATTATCACTGCCTATTTTATTCTATGGCTTCGAATTTTTCACGATGTACGCATTTTTGGATCTTGGGATCGATCGCTCAAGCCTCAGCTATGGCAGACTTTATCTAAATTTGGGATATCAAGATCTAGATCTGCGCGCCGTGGGTGCAGAGCTGGTGAGAGAAAGGGAGAGTTTCAACTATCTGCAACTGACATCCAGGCATTGCCCGATTTCGACTGGAATGATTTTTCAGAGAATGTGGTATGCAATTCAAGATGGAGGACATTTGCATAATCCTTCGAGCTGCTTGTTAATATTCAAGTTAACTCTTCCACGAACGGCAATGATAACATTGGCTTTCCTGGTCCTCGCCCGACTGCGTTCTTGGATCATTCGTGCAAATCAACTCTGGAACCAGTGCGCTCTTACTCGGCACCTTTTGCACCCCAGTCTTGTCTCTCTTGAGACACCTCACACGTCGACTCGACAACTCGATCACGCGAGTCTTGACGCAGGCTCCATATTTCTCGCGGGACAGGTTGGTACGACTCCGTTGGTCGTTCATCTACTCGAAATTATAAGAAACTTGTCCCTCTATTAAGCGTAAACAACCACTCTCATTATCGAATAAATCTACTATTTTTTTAAATGTTAACGCTAGATCCTTGAGGCACAAAACTGAAGTCTTCACTGATCATGTTATCGACAAGAAGATTGATGTGGTGTCTTCACCAAAACTTGGCTACGGGATAAGGACGGCGTCGCTCTTGCGGCTTTCTCTTCTCTAGGGTTTCATTCAGGTATGTTCCAAGAATCCACTAGTTATCTCTGAAGTATGTGAATGTAGCAATTCTATCAAGCCTACTGAAAAGGTCTGTAAACTTGGTGTCACTTTTGACCAGCACATGACGTTGAAAGATCACATGTCTAACATATGTAAGAGTGCGTCATATGCTCTCTATAACATTATCAAAGTTAGAAAATACCTAGATTCGTCTACTAAAGAGCGACTGATCCATGCATTTATAAGCTCTCGTTTGGACTGTTGCAATAGCCTGTTACTTGGTTTACCTGGATCTGATATTGACTGGCTACAGCTTATCCAAAACTCTGCGGCACGCCTTGTCTCGATGTCAAAGAAGTCCTAATGTACAAAATCTCAAGAAACACGGCACCCGCCTATCTTTCTGACTTAGTGAAGCAATACAAACTTATCGTTGTTTGAGACCAACTGGAAAATCCTTTTATACTGTGCCCAGTTACACGCATTAAATCATATGGGGACAGGGGCGAGTGCTATAGCTGGTCCTAAAACCTGGAACTCCTTACCAGAGGACTTGAATTAATCAGATAACATCAACATATTTAAAACAAAGCTCAAGACATATTTATTTCAACTTTTTTATCAATAATATAGTTTTACTCATTTTGCTTCTTATGTAAATTCCTGTTTTGCGCTAGTTTCCATCTACTTTTCTTAGTTATGAATTTATATTGGATTACATATATTTCATTAATTTTTTCCCCCTGCTTTTATAATTTTCACTTTTTATTGTAAAAAGCATTGAGTTTTAGAGTTATTATTATTATTATTATTATTATTAATATTATTATTATTATTATTATTATTATTATTATTATTATTATTATAAGCCAAAGAGACTTTTAAGAACACAGTAATAAACGTAACAACCGAAGGACAGCGCCATCTTGGAGCAGTTATAGGATCGCATGACTATCTTGAGGACTATGTGAATGAAAAGGTTGACAGCTGGGTAAAAGAAGTAGCTCAACTGGGCAGAGTTTGCACTGACACAGCCACAGGCTTTGTTATGCTGCGCAGACCTTTGGGTTGAAGCATCGCTGAACATTGCCCGACATTCAAGACCTACTAAAGCCATTGGAAAATTGTAGTGTCAAATATCCTGATACCTGCAATAGTAGAACGCAAGTGCAGCCAACTGGCAGGGATATACTAGCTTTACCAGTACGCTTGGGGAGCATGGGCTTAGCAAATCCATGACTTCAACCTGAATAAAGGGAGTTCCGTGATGCTATTAGACTGCGCTACAACTGGCCACTAGATGATATTTCTTCAACTTGTTTATGTGGAGAATCTTTTACGATTGACCATGCTATGACCTTTAGAGGTGGCTTTATCATTCACCGCCATAACGAGTTACGTGATCTTGAAACTGAGCTGCTAAGTATGGTGTGTAGTGATGTTCAAGTTGAACCGGTGCTCCCAGACATCTCAGGAGAAGATCTTAGCAGAGGATCAAACAAAGCCCAAGACACAAGAATCGATATACATCCGCGTGAATTTTGGGAACACCAACGTTCGACCTTCTTTGACGTGAGGATATGTAACCCCAATGCCGAATCGTACCGTGAACTAGAACCACAACAGATATTTCGACTACTGTACATGAAAACTAGAAAAAGTGCCAATACTCAAGGAGAGTTATAGACATCGAGCATGGCTCATTTACACCATTGGTATTTACGACTACAGGGGGGATGTGTAATGAGTACCACGCATATCATAGTCATTTTGGTCGACAAGATATCACACAAGAAAGGAGAACAATACGCAAAGACAATCTCTTGGATTCGTGCCAGAACATCATTTGCCATTCTGCGTTCTGCCCTGTATGTTTGAGTGGTTCAAGAACAAAATAAGCGATAGGCAAACCCCTATGATGTACATAACTGTGATATTGACACATACTCAGATTAACTTTTAAATATATTAATATTTTAAAAAAAACTTTAATTAATTTTTTTTATTTTACAAATTTGTACATATATTTGTTATTTTATATTTACAATCTCTTTATTAATGTTATTATAAATTTTATTATTATTATTAGTTAATTAATTAAATAAATAAATAAATATATATATAATTATAATTATAATTGTATTGAGATTATGACCTTTAAATCCTATAGTTTTTCATTTTATTTTTGTTTCATTATCTTAAAATATTAAGCATTGGAACTTTAGTAGCTTTGGAGCGAGTGTAATCAGTCTATTTCTATTAAGACATGCATAGACTATTAAGGTTTATTTAAAAATATTATTATTATTACTTGGTTGAGCGTGTTTCGCCGTTTCATCTGCTGCAGTTACTGTTATAAAAGTGTCCTTTCGCAAATGGAAAGAGATCGAGTTGGCGAACTTTAAGGAAGGCATTGGTTCGGAAGTTAACGAGCTCAAATGTTAGTGCGGTTGTATCACGCTATGATTGCGTACTGCTTACTGTCGTAGCATGCTCACACTTCAGCAGAAGGTTCTGGTGGTGCGTCCTAAGGTGCTATGGTTTAATGACGATCTTAAACGTTTAAAGACCAAGCGTCGAAATCCAGAGAGGAAGACGAGGAGAAGTACCCGACCTTTGCGTATCGAGGAGTTTGTAACGAGTACTGCTTACTTGTCAAAGACGCCAAGAGAGAGCATGACGGTGACCTACCTGATTCAAGACTGCAGGAGGGGATTCTAGGAAGTTTTTTCAGGTGATGATCTCTAGCCTCCTTACATCTGTCCATGACAGCTACCTGGTGATGTTGGTGAATACTTTTGTCGCAAAATAGCTCTCATCAGGGAGAACATATGGATTTGTTTCCTTTCTATCATTTCTGTTCCAGCACCTGTGGTCGAGCTTGAATGTTTTTCTTCTGTTTCTGAATTGAAGCTGAAGTGCATGACATCATTATTTCGTCATCCAACGCCAGTTGTCAACTAGATCCGATTCCTACTTGGTTGGTGAAAAGTTTTGTGGATAAGCTAGGGCCAGTCATTACTAAGATGATCAACTCGTCTCCGAACAGTGGTTGTGTTCCGAACATCTGGAATATTGATTGCGCTTATCGTACCGCTCCCAAGAAGTTGGAATTGAAACTAGTGCATGAAAACCTCTGCCCAGTTACTAATATGCCTCTTGTTTTTAAAGTAGCTGAAAAGACTGTCCTTTTACAGCTTCTTGGTCACTGCTCTGAGTATTGCGCCGCAACCTACTAATCATTCACCGTATCGTCAACATTACTCGACAGAGACTGCTCTACTCAGGGTTCAGAACAATATTCTTCTAAGTATTGGATACACAAGAAGTCACCGGCTTGTTTATCTGGAATTAGGTGCGGCATTCGACGCTATCGACCACAACATCATGGCTGACTTATTGGAGAGTAAATTGGCGCTACTAATCATTTTCTTTCCTTGCTTAAGTTGTTCTTGTCTGTGAGGAAGCAGCGCGTGGTCATCGAGCAGCAACAGTCCCGGCACCTATACTTTTCACAATGTGCGCATCTCGCCTGTTTTATGTTGCGAAAAATTATCTTCCAACCTTCCAAGGATATGCGGATGATACACAGCTGTACTTATCGCTTCGCCGAGGATCGATCGACTGCGTCCCAATAACAAGCTGTTCGAGCGATGGAGGATTGTATCTCTGACATTCGGAGTTGGGTGACTCATGGCTCATGCTGAATGACAGCAAGACAGAGTTTCTAATTTTTAGATCCAGTCAATAGCTGGCCAAGGCTAACATCAATAACATCCATGTGGGCTCCTCGAAGATCAAGCCGGCCAACTCCATACGTAACATAGAAGCTTTGTTTGATGAATAGTGGTCGTCGAATGTACATATCGGGAAAGTCTGCAGTAAAGCCTTTCACGGGCTTTACAAACTCGTACAGGAACGGAAGTTTTTGTCAGAGGAGTCTAACAAATCCCTTATACAAGGGCGCGTTACCTCACAATTGGACTACTGCAACTCGTTATTGTAGAGAATTTCGCAGTGCCAGATGGCTCTAGACAGTGCTGAACACTGCAGCTGCGCGCGTCACCTGCTTTGTTACTGGATACGTGCACATCAGTCCTGTGTTAATGAATGTTCACTGGCTTCCTGTTGCTTTTCGGGTGCGGTTCAAGATTTCACTGCTGGTTTTCAAGGCTCTAAGGGGTATGGCTCCCTCCTATTTGCTTGAGCTGTTGCAAGTGAAGATACCATGTAGCTATATGCTATTTGCTCCGTACCAGATATAAGACCTTTGAGGACCGGGCATTTGCTGTTGCAGCGCCCACGGTTTGGACCAGTCTGCCCCAAACCGCCATGGAAATTGAATCTATGAGTTGTTTTAAAACTAGATAAAAGATATTTTTATTCAAGCTGCATTTGAACGACAGGATTTAATATTCTCACTATCACATTATAGACCTGAGCATTTAAGCCAGTAATTGAAAAATTTATCTAGGGCTATTTTCGTTTTCATTATAATTTTCTTTAATTATCAATATTTTTAGATATTAATGTTATGAAGAACATTATTTGTGTTTCTTTTTGTGATTATATTGAAGTAAATAACTTTAGAATATGTTTATAATTTAAGTGTCATATAAGTTATCAAATAATTATTATTACTTTGAACTTAATTGAATTTATTGTACTATTAGTTTATTGTACTGTCCAGCATTATTTTGAATTTCATTGCATTTATTGTACCTTTAATTTATTTGAATTAATTTGAATTTTATTGCATTAATTTTAATTTTTTATTCATTTTTACTGAATTTGTACTTTGAATTAATTACTTTGATTACTTTGAATTTTGTATTTATAAGTATTTATCCATTATCCTACTTTGACTGAATTTTAATGAATTTATTGCGTTTTAAACTTTATTGAATTTATTGCACTTTGAATTTGATTTGAATTTATTTCATTATGAATTTATTCTTTCCCTGTGCTTCTTGTATGCTTTAATGTTTTCAGGTAATAAAACAACGATGCCGATAAATAGAGTTAAGGTACATATTGATTTGTCACTTGATCATTTTTGATTGTATATTTACATTTGTCCTTACTTTTATTAGAAATTAAAGGTTTGGCTAAAGTATTCAATACTAAGATACTCATTTTTTTTTTACAGATCTGAAAAAAAAGTAGCTTATTTGATGGCATATTCCCTTTTATGATTGAAGTGTATCAACAGAGGTAAGTAACATTTAAAGTGCACCCAACCCTTGATGCAATACTTTTAGCATTTATCCACATCAAATGAATAGTTGAATGGTGAAGTATTTCTTTATTTGAGTGTTGCGCATTAAATTAAGTTATAAGGGTTCATACTTCTAATATTTTACTTACTGTGACGTCACGTCAGGCTTCATGAGACATGCAAACTTTGACTGGTTCGCATAAACAGCATTCTAAAAGCATCATCATTATACTCAAGGTTTACACAATGATTATTGTCAATTCGATGTCTGATGATGGTCAGTGTTAAGTATTTTAATACTTAAAACAATTAGGACAAATCTTACACTCAAAATTCTGGGATGACGTCACATTCAGTAACACAAATCGTAACATAGTAAGTAAGTATAGGGCGTTTTCACGTGACGTCACAGCGGCCATGATGGTTACTAAGAAGATGCAATTTCTATCCTCAGGAAGTTGAACTATTTTTATGCAAAAACTAGACATAAAGTTTCTATTGTTTGGTATACCAATGTGGCTGGCTTCTCATGAGAGTGAAAACGCTCTCTAAACCTTCATAACTTAAAGACGCAACATTCAAATTAAGAAATACTTCTGACACCATTTATTTATTCATTTTATGTAGAATCAATACTGAAAGTATTAGTATCACTGGTAAGGTGCACTTTAACCATTTTGTTGATATGTGGTGTGTTTTAGTTATTGCTGTTTATTATTATAGTATTGTTTCGGTCTTTTGTATTTAACGATTTCTTTTATTTTTAGGATATGAACTGATATTGTTGAGTGGATGTATTCAACTCTTTCTTCAGTCCATTCCTGGAATTAAATGTAAGTAAATAAATTCAATTGCGAAGGGGAGTTTTTTGCTTGACAAGGTACAATTGAAGAAGGGAATAGAAAACATTAGGGACATTAATAATGAGATTAAAAACAAACAAAAAAAGAAAAAAAGAAAACATGGGATAGATCATTAGATAATTGAGGAGGGGGGGGGGGGGGGGGGAAGGGGCTGTGTGCAGGAAAATATGTTGCATGATGTTTTTAAAATGCAACAACCACTGCACGCGATTTCTTTACTGAAAGTAGATTTTGCGCGATACCTTTTGGTAGCCGAAGTGCTTGCTCAATATTTTTGGGGGGGGATTTACGCAAATTTTATTATCTAATGGTCCGTCCATCACAAAGAACCTATGTAAGGGTTCCCAAAGCTCGTGGTGGACAGGGGCAGATCCAGGAAGTTTAGAAGGGAGGTGACTATAACAAAGTTTGTACCAGGAATTCGAGGAAAAGAGGAGCGACTGTTATTAACGATATACTGAGAAATTTGAGCAAAAGGGGGTGACTAGTCACTTATATTACCACCCCCTGGATCCGCCCCTGGTGGAGAACATGGGAGATTTCCCTTCAGTGAAAGGGGAAGGAGCTAGTACTAACTATACCAACCAAGGCCCTGATGCTCCTAATGAAAGCCCAAAGTTTACTTCCATCTATTCCACAAATCTTGGTATTTCAGGACGCCTTGTATAATACAACAAGCTGGAGTCAATCCCTCTGAACATGGAATATTAATATACCCACCTAATGGTTCCAGTATTAGAGATAAACTATACATGTGTACCAGAACTGATATTCCTGAAAACGTTTATTCACCTTTATGGTTCCTGTCTGGTCATCGAGTCTGCAAAGGAGTTCAAGCGAAGTCATTTGGTGAGTCTGTTCTGATTTGTTGTTAGTGATGTTGTTTCGGCCTTCATCTAATTGGCTTCAATTTGGATTTCCATTTGGCTTTATTCGATGCGACAATTAACTTTCTTTTCGAAGAGTTAAGTTGGCTTTATTTTGATTGGCATTGAAGTATAGGTTTTATTGGATGCGATTCAGTTTTTACTTCGATCTTTTCTCGTGTTACTTTAAGAGGTTTTTGTGATATTTATGCTTTTTAAGATACGTTTCGACGTATTAACTGCAGAGACCTATTTCGGATATCTCCAGTAATATTAGTAAAGTTTGATAAGATGCCAGTTATTTTTTAAATTTAATTTTATCTGGGGATCTTTCGGATATCCCCAGTCAGTCTAACCTAGGATTATAAATGTAGGTTTCTTTTTGTCGGGAGATCTTTCGGTTATCTCCAAAATATAATAGGTTCTGCTCTTTCCATTTTGGTATCGACTTGTTTCGGCTGATTTTCGGTAGCATGTTTATTTAGTGGTTTAGATAGGTTAGACAGCGTAGAATGATTGTAATCAGGCAGTTGCTAGTTCCCTAAGGTTTGGTGGCTTCCCTTTCTTAGGTTTGGAGTTATTGTGTTTTTTTAGGAATATCATAATTTTACTGAATAAAAATGAAATAAATAAAGACAGCGTTTGCGCGCGCGCCTTCGAGTGTGCGTGTCGGTTAGTTGTGGAGTAACCCCTACCTTGCCGCTGTTAGTTGGTACCGCTAGTGTTAGCTAATGGTGATGTTCCCCTGAAAACTTAGCATTTGGGTCTCATGGCGGTCTACAGGACATTGCCTATAAATTCTAGAATGGCTTGTGATTTGGCGGCTTCACAACACCCCAATTGGACACCCCTCTGTTGGTTTATACAGAGTGGGAAAACCCGCTACGATGAACGGTAGCCTCCACGTGGCGTAGCGGGGAAGTAACTGTCATGGCAACCAGTAAGCGGTGTCGTCAATTGGCTTTTTTCTATTTTGTTGTTTCCAATCAGTTTTAAGTGAAGGAAACTAAAGTAAGGCAAAATTCATTGTCTTGAACTAAATTCAATGGCGGAAACCATAGGAAAAGGTCCATTATGGCTGCCTTTTAGTTACCTGTTTTACTGGTACTTGTATGGCAGTTATTACGAATAACCGTTCACCTTTTGAGTAGAAGCTAGTGTGTTATATATCGTTATTTAGTTATACCATGAGTTTCGTGAAATCAAAGAAGTCTGCACGTTTCATCATTTTTGTAGTTAAAAATATGTACTGTTTCAGTTTCACGTCATCAAATTTTGATAGTTTTTGAATAAAATATTCAACACACACTAATTTTCCTAAGGCCGTGGAAACGAGGTTGTTTCATCAACGTTTTCTGTGATTCCGGGGCGAAACCCATTACATTTTTAATTAGAAACAAATAGCCTCAAGTATCGTTTAATGCCTTTTCCAAATCTAGAGATCAAGCCAAAAAGTTCACAATATCGATTTATCAGTGAACATTTATTACCGGTGCTTATTATATCTCTCTCCTAAAATTTAGTGTTCGCGTCGATTATTCTTCCTGGCTTTTTATGGGCGAAATTCCAGCCCAAAAAACTCAGTGGTGTAAGAACACACGCATAACTACTTCATAAGTCCACAGGCCGTGACAATGCGGTTGTAGTTATGAGGACTGGGTGTGATTCCCAGCTGAGGGGATGGTGAGATAAATTTATATCAATTTTTATATTTAATGTTTATTTTGATAAATAGAAAATATATGATATGGAAGTGGTTGAATAACGCTTTCGCTTTTATTAAAATGCTCAAGCTTCGAGTTCCAAAATACCGCTGTATTTCTTGATTGAAGACTCATTTACTAAATAGTCACAACTTCAACAATACAAATACCTTAAAAATTCACGGAATTTCTTAAGAAAACAAATTTTTTGCAGGAATTTGAGGCTAAACTTGAGCAAATGAAGCTATAATGAAGGGACACAGCGGTAATATGGAACTCAAATCTACAGCATTCTCTCTCGTGCATAAAACAACGCTTTTATCTCTTCAGATAGCTTTTTTAAATTAGCCAAAAATTGTGATAATAGCGTCTTAATAAGTAAGAAAAAAGATTAAAATAATAGTTTTGCAGAATTTTGTAACACAATACCCCTCTTCGTGACATGCTACGAGACTGGTACCGAATGCGGTCATCGGGGATTCCCCTGCCTCATTTCCATGCCTCATTTGAATTTGGTTGCCCATGCAGAACTTCAGAAGGATAAAATATGTCGTTGTATTACTATTTGTTCCTAGCTTTAACTGCTTAAATCATGTCCCAATTGTTTAGAGTCTTTTAAGAAATACCCAAGACCTTCACAACAAGTTTGTTGTAAAGTCGGTAACTGAAGACTGAGTCAAGACCGAGTAAGGTACTACATACATGCAGATCATATTGGGTTTGTGTATGTACTAGTGATCACAAATATATATGGCATCTGGTAACTAGCTTTGTATCGAGATTTTTATGTTTATGCTTATTTATGCTTATGATCTTTTGAGAAAATAACTCGCCTTTCATCACAAATTATGAATAGCTTTTTCTCATATTTAATGTACGATGGTGCTGTAGCTGTGAAAAGCATCGATCTGATCAACGGAAATGATTCATTTGAACATCGAAAAAATCTTAAATTGATTTATTCTACCAGAATATATGTCTTATTGCTTTAATCTAGTGTTGAGAACTCCTTTGAGATCTTTTACACTGCAGTAAATAAATTTGATAACGATATAGAAACAATCGCTCAGCGGAAATGATAATGAAAGCGAAAGTGAAAGTGAAACTAAAACTAATGATCAAGGCTTAAGTATTGTTTATTTATTTTTCATTATATTTATGAAAAACTTTGAATTGTTAGTAAAAATTTCATTGAGACTGTGAAACGAACTGACTGACAAGAAATTAAGTTGATTGGGCATGCAGATGGATCGCTGAGGGGGATGAAGGGTCGTCTTATGAAGAAGGCTAATAATGCTAATGTGATAGACACATAGCAATCCGTTGCAGTATTTAGGGCTTACAAGAGAAATTCTCTTGGTTCTTAATATTCTCCTTAAGGAGGGCAGTTATTTATATCGAAATATTATGTCATTGTGAAGATTTGATTTAACTTGACATCGATCGGTTCTGTAACATTTATTACTTGGTTTGAAACGTCGGTAAAAGGTTCCCCAGTCGACAAAAGCATTCTCGAGTTGACCAGTCAGTGCGTGGCCATGCCATGCAACGCTAAGTAACCCGACGTTTTACATTATTTACACCGGGATAAGCTTTGTCAGTCATTTCGTATGTCATTTAGCTAAATTTTTCGTTAGTTATGGATTATGTCCACGTAAACTCGGCATGGTGTCTACTGCTTATTAATATGCAGTAAGCACAAAATGAGTAATATTAAACCAAAGTCGAACCGTGAACACTTTTGTAGGTTATTATTTCCTGACCTGTATTCGGTTTCAAACCAAATGAAGATTGAGTTCAAATATACACACAGATCCGCAAAATAAAATTTATTTGCTTACGGGGGGTAAGATCTGTAAAGAAACGCACGAGGGAAGGGGGCTTTGCTAAATCGACACGAGTAGATTTTAGTAAGTGTTCTTTTTTCCAGAAGCCTTCAACATGGCTTTTCCATCTAATTTTCACACTGACACCGCTATCCCAGAAAAGACAGTCACCCGCATTGGAAAACAAAGTGATAATCAAGAAAAAGATACCCTGGCCGTCGATTTTGTGTCCATTGGCAGCAACATGTTAAACTTTAGCAACAAAAATCAAACAGTGGACAACTTTGAAATCAAATGGCCCATGTATCATGAATTACTGACACAGTTTCCTTTAGATTGGGGATTTTTTGTCGATGTGGATCATCTTGATGAAAACGCTACATTAAAGATTGGAATCTTCGTCCTTAGTGAAGTACCCTACAGGTAAGAGTTCAAAAGAGGATCCAGGTTTTTTTTAGAATGTGTAGTCTTCAGGAAGTTCGATAAAAGCGAGATAATCTAATAGAGGCTTTACACCATCACGTGGTTAGATGGCAGAAAATAAAATCCTTTTGTTCTCGGGAATTGAATTCTAGTCATGTAAAACGATTGAATCGTTTCTGTCAACTAACATGGCTGCTGTCACGTGATGTTGCAAAGACACTGTTAGTTAGGACCGCGTTGTTTAAACCTCCCTAGATCCAGGCCTGTTTATGATTCCATTAGAAGGAAGGAAGAAATGTGCAAATAAAGTTGAACGATTGAAGGAAGGGGGCAGACTGGTATAGAATGCAAAATTACCAAAATCTTTATTTTCAGGGTGTGTAATATAGTATGGGATCATGAAATTCATCCAAGAAAACTTAGAGGGACGATATGGTAAGTGTTTATGACCTGCACTTTATCACTTACAATCTTTATTCAAGGGATTTGGATTAACTTATTAACTTATTAACCGTCGCATACACTTACGTAAGCGGTCACGAGGCAGGTATAGGATACAGTAGTTCGTTACGTACGATTGGACCGTTGGTCACAGCAATATTGTTGCAGCGTATAGACTAGCCTGCAAAGCAGGCGTTCTTGCGGATTTTGGGAAAAAACCGGGGTGTCGGGGGAACTTTGGAAAATTGGAACGAGCGAGAATTGAAACCGAGCAAATCAAACCAGCACAGATAAGTAACAGTTTTTAGACAGTTTCTAACGGCTGAAAAACACCAATATAACAGGGTCTAACAGCTAAATAACCACCAATTTTTGCCCTAGCGCCCTTGACCAGATCGAGCTAGGGGGTCTACACTGAAGGGGGCTATACTGAAGCCTTCATCAGTACTTGAGGTAGTTTGGCAGAGTTAGAACAAATTCATTATCACCATGCAATCTCTAGTGTGGATCCCCCACTCTGTCTCACATTTTCCGGTTTTTTCATGTTATATTTTTTCTTAGGTACTGGAACTTGAAAGATGTGCGAAAAAGGGACATCTGCATGACGAGCTCTCCCACTACAGTATGTCAGAATTACTGGCAACAGAAGTGAAGTCCACATCGGATCTTCTGTTGGAGTCTACAGAGATTCCAACGGATCTCTTCACTTTGTAGTAGATTACAAGGATCTTGGAGTTGCTGTTGAAAAAATACCGTAGCCGTTACTTTTATGGTTGGATAAGGATTGGAAACAATGGGGATGTCAAGATAACTCATCGAATTGGTAAATATTTAAACGAATTTAATAGAAGCCTATGATAATAAGGTTAATAACTATGCCAACATGTTTTGAATTGTGTCATGATTTCATCACTTAAAATCAGAGTAAACAACTTACCGTAAACCTCCGTAAATAATCACCCTAGGCTTATATTTGCTCAATGTATCCTTTTGGATGAGCTTTTTCCAAAAGGGCTTATTTTGGAGGGAGCTTTTTTTGAAGTTAAATTTGTGTCCAAAAAGTATCAGCATTATGAACTTCTACATAAACCAGTCTAGCTCCCTATATTAGCTATCAATATTCGGTTCTGATATTATATTGGGTCCATAACGAAACTATAAGAACTACAAAATGGCAAAACTTGGTAGCACTATAAATAGCCCCATGGGATTAAAAATAGGAGAGGCTTCTTAAAGAAAGAGTTTTTAAGTTTCAAATTTAGATGGCTTCATTTTGGTAGGGCATAAATTTTGGGGAAGGGGGGGGGGGGGGCGGCTAATTTTTGGGGGAGAAGGATTGTTTTCGTTAGATTACGGTGTAAAACTTGCGAAATGAAACAAAGCAATTTAATAAATCAACAAAATCAACGAATACATAAACAAGCTGAACTGAAAACTATAGTATATTTATTTTAACAGATAACGTAATTTAAGCACAGTTAAAACATCTTCTAAATTATTTATCTATGAGTTAGATTTTGATTTAAAAATTATCAACAATCACAACAAATATAAGCTTGTCTTTTGTGTTGAAAGCCACTTCTGTTTTCGTCGTTTCTCTCGAGCAGGAAATTACTGTCGACATGTTTTGAGCAAAGGACTTAATCCAAGAAAAGAAATACAATCACGAAACCCTCCTAAAACCAGCAAACAGCAGGAATCTTATACAGAAGCAAAAAAAGGAAAGAAAAAAGTGAAAGAAAAAAAAGGAAAGGAAAAGGTTGGAGGACATCATTCATCTCAAAATGGTACTGAAATAACTACTTTATGCCGTTACAATATAATCTATATTTAAATTACATGCAAAAACAAAACAAAACAAAACAAACAAACAAAAAAGAAAACTTCTACAGACGTGATCATGATGAATAGCTGTCGACTTTTGCTTTCATGCACATTTAACCTGCTTCAACATTTACCTTTGGCTGGCGTTATGTGGAGGCTGGCTGTCATTAATATCAACTTGATATCTTCGCTTCACTCTTCCACAATGTTGTACGGGTTGTGCCCCTTGATCATCCCGTTATATTACGTTTCGTTCGGTTAAGGCAATGGGAGTTCAAGTCCAATTTTTGAAAGTTTAGTAATGGTTATATTGAAGCTCTGGGAATGGTCATATAATGATATGTTCGTATTTGTATTAAGATCAGCAAGCAAGAGTCGAAGCTGTTACGCACACTGAGGAAAGAGCTGGACAGTCCAGTAAGTTCTCCCGTTTCTTTTAATTTAGTCAGTCATGCAGTCGATTTGTTTGGCCTTTTCTTGATTTTGATATTTTAGAGTGGATCAACAGGGCTGAATTATTTAGCGTGGAAGGGGGGGGGGGGGGGGGGGGGGGTTAGCAGGCCAATTTGTCTCTCGTCTCGCGTTGCAGCTCGCAATCGCTGCAGCCGACAATGTCTGGACATTGCCGAGTGTATGTAACGCCCATCTTGCAACGTTTCTCGCAATGCATGCATGATTTGTTATGATGACAGGCAATAATTTTTAATCGCTCATGAATTAGTGATTAACTTCCTACACCATTGCGCGGTCGAACCTCGAACGTCGGAACGTTATACAAATGCATAACGAGACAAGTTGAAAGGATCATTTCTTAGTGTAAAAAACCTTATGAAATATTTATAGTTTTGATAATGGCTCTTTTCGTATTATGAGAGAGACCACCCCTAAAATTCGCCACTGTAGTCTTTAATGACCGTCATATATGTTCTCATAGAACCTTTATATGTGTACCGTATGACCAAAAAACCGCGTGGACATTGCCTCATCATCAGCAATTCCAAGTTTTACGACAATTCACGTAATCGTGAAGGAGCAGATGCCGATGAAAAAGCGTTGAAATCCCTTTTTCAGGAGTTACATTTTATAGTAACGATAAAGAAGAACTTGACGGCGGAAGAGATGGGTAAACAGCTGTATGATTTCGCAAGAAAGGACCATGAAGAATTCGATGCTTTTGTCTGTGTCATCATGACCCATGGAACAGATAACAACATCCTTCTTGGTGTTGATGATCGCAAGACTAACCTTGAAGATCTCATGACTGCAGTCAAACCTACAAACTGCCGGTCGCTTCTGGGAAAGCCAAAGTTCTTCATTGTACAAGCATGTCGGGGAGATTCTCGAGAAGAAGTTGCCGGCTCCTACTGCCCCAGGACCAGCTTTGCAAAAAACTCTTCATCTTATAGAAGCCATTGTGATACTTATGATATCGATATCGATGGCCTCGCGAGTCTCACCACAGACTCGACTTTACCTCGTTCAATGTGTCCTATTGAGGGAGACTTTCTTTTGGCGTTTGCGACGACACCTGGTTATGTGGCGTTGAGAGATCCAAGGACAGGCTCTATCTTTGTGCAAGTACGTAAATAAGTGCGAAGGTATTAGCCACTTCGGAGTTGTAGAAGTGCATTGCATAATGAAGGTGTTTTAAGGGGCGCTTCATCAGTCAGTTTGCATCTTATACATAAAAGACCGACGCCATATAAATAAAAAAGCGTCCCATAAGACATCCCATGACGCAACGCGTTCTGCAGCTAACTCCGGAACGGCTAAAGCCCCATTCCTCCCCGTTTGAAGAAACTGGAATTCACGCAGTTAATATATGGTTGATATACCGGGTTTCAATTTCTATCGATGCAGGTTCTGGTTGATGTCTTCAGAAAGAATCACAACCACTACCATGTTCTCGATCTCCTGGTAGAGGTAAACAGACAAGTCGCTGAACAAGTGGAAACCCTATCAAACGGCATGTACTGGCAAATTCCCGCTCCTTCTTTCACTCTCAGAGGAGTATTTTACCTTCGAGAAAATGAAAAATTTCCTGCCTACTAAAATTATTGGAGTTGTTGCTGTTAAAATTGCTAAACTGTTGAAGTACGCGTTAAATCTCCCGTATATACCCTTGCTGTTAAAGGTGCGTTTAATCCCTGGTCTCACCGGCTTTACCTCTCCGCTCTGCCCCAATGTAAGTTGTCTGGCAATGCCGTGACCTTGGCTTTATCGTGTCCGCTCTGTGCTCGTGCTGTGTTTGGGCATTTGATTATATTGAGAGTAATGCTCAGTCGTGCAATATGATTTAGCTGGCGTATGCCTTGTCCTGTCGGCATGTCCGTGATCGTGACGTGAGCTAGCTTTTCACAGTCATACGAATACTGCTCTAAGATATCGAACGTAACTTGGTGTTCTTTCTTGGGAAAGGTCTGAGTGAGAAACTGATTGGAAATAATATTAATGCTAACTAGACCTTTTTAACTCGGGCGTAGTAATTCATTCTTTAATCAGGAGGCTCACCACTCCATGACTCTAATTGAGCTCAAATAGAATATCGTTAGCAAGAATTAAAAGAAACAAACTCTAATGCGCATTTATAATTAACACGTTAAACAGTCCAATAGAGGCTTTGCCATCACGTAATGGCAGCCAACACACGAGGCACAAGAGTCTTTATCTGGAAAACTGAATTATTTCTTGTGCAAATCAGATTAGACCGCTGATTGAATTGTTCCTACCTCCTGTCATGGCTGCCATCACGTGATGGTGCAAAGCGCGCACCAATACTCCGAGTTTCGAGTTCTCGGTTATTGGTCTCAGGTGAGGTGACTGTATAAATAGAATCAGAATCATATATTAATTTATGAAAGTCGGCCATACATTTGTTTAAAAGATTCAGATTGCAAATGTCCATGAAACCCTCTTGTATATAGAATTAGGTATATAAATGAATTTAGAAAAAAATAATACAACGTTTTTAAAACATTATTAGAATTTACATTATATTTTCTTAAGAATAAATCAAAATATACAAAGTTAATTTTATTATGTTTTTCATGGATTTAGTGTTAGTTTGTAATAACAAATAAATCTAAACATTTGAGAAAATATTTTAAAAGCCACTAAAGATTATTAAAACATTGATTTTTAAAGCCTCATCTAGTATTGTTATACGTTGTTTAATGACCCGCTTTGAAGCATAGCTGCAGCGCTCATCTATATCCCATTCTTTCTTTCTTTTTTTCTTTCTTTCGAGGAAAGTTTAGCCTTATGATCCCCGTTCCCAGTGCCTTCTCAAGATTTTTGTTAAAAATTCAATTTGGTCTTAAAGTTTATACATATATATATATTTATATTTTGGGAAGTTTTGAACTCGTAAAAAAATCCAGAAGGATAAAATAAAAAACTGGAAAAGCAGAGAGAAAAAAGTGGAATGTGTGGCTTTAGCGGAAGTCTCAATCGTGTAGCCTGGTACCTAATTCCTTGTGGTGTAATCTGATTGGTCGGCTGTCACACAACGTGGCTATGCGGCGCTAACTATCCAAGATGGAGGTTGAAAGAGTGTCTAATGACACTGACAAAGAACTGGCCAAAATCACCGAAAACGAAGTGAAATCTCAGGCCATTGGATGGCAATCTCTGCTAACCTTCACCGTTCTGTTTCTGGCCTGGTTGGGTGGTTTTGCGAGCCGTCTGTTTGCCGTGATCCGCTTCGAAAGTATCATCCATGAGTTCGATCCTTGGTAAGAAAATCTATCCGCTAATAACTAGACTTACTTTAATATAAGATATAGTTGGACTTTATTCTTTACTCGTAACTTTTCTTAATACATGCTTAACAAAATAAAAGTATCTAAATACATCTAGAAATGTAGCTCATCCTTCGTGATGTCTGGCTAGACGATGATCGTATTTCATCTACTCACCGGGTCAGACATCCCAAATTTCCTTACATGACATAGCATAGTTTCGAAAAACCATGGATATTTGAATATATTTTTCATTCTGGTATTCAAAATGTCTCTAAGTTGTTTATCGTAATTAACTTGCGATCACTACATACCAATATTTTATATCCAGAGTTAATGTGGTTGTCAGTCCATGCTCATAGCATGGCTTTATATAACTGGTAGCTCAATATAAAAGATCCGATGAGAGGAACTCTATAAAATTGTTGTTGTAAATTAATCTCAAAAGTATGAACACATAAAAGACAAATCAAATTCTGATTTAAATTTGCCGAAAGCGGTAGAAATGTATTGATCTGTTTAAGAGCATTTGAAAGTAGCCAACAGTAGTATTTCGATGAATTAATTTTGCACCTGTCTTTTTGCATGTTCTCAGCTAAAAAATCATTTCATTTTCGTTTGAATTTATATTCAAATTGATTTTTTAGTTGATCAGTTGAAGTTTCTTTTTGTTGGAGTTCAAAGTTTTGCTATTTTTCTATTTTTAATTTTGTTATTCATTGTTTATGACTGAGTTTTGTTTGTAGTAGACACACACACACAAGACAGTTAATTTATAAGTAAACTTATTTAGTTCTCCTGTAAAAATCTTTACACTACTTTAATTTCTCGTAACTTTTAGAACCACAAGCTGAATATTTTCATATTTGCTCAGCTTGAATCAAGCCAGTTCAAAGCTAAATTTTGCCATAAAAATTTCTGTTGAAGCTTTAAGTTTTGAAATAAACTTTGCAACTTTTAAATTAACTTTTAAATAAAATAATTGGGATACTACGCGCGCTAGCATTGGTTGAAAACCATGTTTGATGAGAGTATCAAAACATGCTGTCGTCCTTTTGGCGTGGCGAGTATTGTAAAGTTCTGTCAGTTTTTAATCTATTCTGTGTGCTCATTGCATTGTGCAGGTCCTTAAACGATTGAACAGTGCTTAAATTTAAAATGCATTTTCAAGGGCACTTGAAACTCCTTGAAAAAAGGAAAAACATAGAAAAGACCTTGAAAAGTATTGATAAAAAAACTTAATAAAATGTTTAAAATGTGTAAACTGCCAGCTTTAGTTATATGGGGCTAAAGTAAATTTAGGCAAAGTTAAAATCAAGGCACGCTGGCCAGCGGTCTTCGGGTGCTGCGGGGGCGACTTCAGGGGCTTCATAGCACATGGTATGGCATGTTTGTTGGATCAAAAAACGTTGCGCTTGATTGCTGCTTTTTATTCCTCCCGCCCACCCATCGTTGGTGGGCTTGATCAGGTAAGTATCGTTCTCCACTGACTCAGATAGTGTGACTGGTGCCTAGAGGTGGTCCGGGTTAAGCGGCCATGGTTACCTCCGCTGTGAGCAGTAACGCGACCTGACACAGTTTCAGGCACCTCTCTCCAATTCATCAGTGCCGATGAGTTTAATTGTAGATATTAATTTTTTGCTACATCCCTTGAACCAGAGAAGAATTTCTCCGCGACCCAAAGCTTGAGATGGGTTTCCTTAAAAGCGTAATATTTTGACGCTGATACATGAATCAAGTTTTTTATAACCTCCTCAATAGCTGACTTTCGATATTTTGGTGCAGTGATCATTCACTAAGCAATCAAAAATGAGGCTCCGGGGAAATATGTTACCCAGAGACATTGTCCTGAGTTGCTTTGTGCATAATCACTCGACCAAAATATTCTTCGTCTATTTAGAGGCCTAGCTAAATCTATCAATCTATCAATCTAATTGTGTTGTTGAGAGATGTTATTATATAGACCTAGACTTTCACTTTGTATTGCCTTTTGCATTTTTGGGGGGATTTCAATGAAATACATCTGATGTAAATTTCACTAAACTTGATATTGTATTGGATTATCTGTAGATATCTTTCGTTTTTTCTTTAAGTAAAAGAGATTCAAAGCCTAAAACTGTCCGCCTTGGAAAACTTTGTTGAAGAATCTTCCAAGAACAAAACTAGCCCTGGGCGCTCTCCTAAGTGGGAGAGTATACTCGCGCAAAAAAAAAACAACAACAAACAAACAAACAATATAGTGCATTTCGATTGGATTTCACTGCATGGTTTTAATTATGGGAGAAATTATCTTCATCTCGAATAAAAAATAATTGAAAGTTTTTTTCCCATCTTATTTTTACCTTTCAGTTTCATTCAAATTGTTCTCCCTGTGACTTTCGTATAGTTCTCTCAACATCCCGCATGTTTTGATCAGAGTATCAAACACAGAAAACTGTTTTTGATTTGTTAATCATAAGCCTCTGTCTGATGAGGATGGGAATGATGATAATTATAACTAGATGCATATCTGCGTGAAATCGGGCTTCATAGCGGAAAATGGAAAGAATTCTTTGTGAACATTGTCATCCTTTTACATGGTGCAAAGTCTGTTAGACTTTCAGAAATGTATTTGTCCTTGTAAACCATGCATATTGTTGAATAAATAAATGAATAAATATATCGATATAGTAGTATCGATATACACACCGAACGCATAATTTATTACTACTTAAATATATCGATATATTCAATGCCAAGGTAATTAAAAAGAAGAGAATTGCCTAGTTAGTTTTTGTCTAGAAATTGTGCTAAAAAAACTGATTTTCACCTCATAATGGAAGTTTATGAAAGATATGTGTGTATCTGGGTGGGGATTGTTTATTGTTTCATAGACATTTTCATTATATAACTTAGTTTAGGTGCACTAGACAGTGTTGCTTGTGGTACATGTAAGTTCTCTAAATTCCTCTCTCGTTAACAGGTTTAACTATCGTGCCACTCATCATTTGGCCAACAATGGATTCTACAACTTCCTGAACTGGTTTGATGAGAGAGCATGGTACCCACTTGGAAGAATCGTTGGAGGAACTGTGAGTGAATATGGTTTTGAAAAAGGCACAGTTATAAAAAAGTGCATCGAAAAATTCACACTTCACATGTATGAACATTATTACCAACTGTAGTACTACACGCCATACTGTTAAAAATTACACAAGTTTTTGATTTCTTTTTGACATATCTTTATCATTTATATCTCCCACTTTTTAAAAGGTATATCCAGGTCTTATGGTCACCTCAGCCTCCATCCATGCCATCCTCAATGCACTAAATATCACAGTCCACATCAGAGATGTCTGTGTATTTCTAGCTCCCGTTTTTAGGTAAAAGACTAGATTTTTTCATTAAACATTAATTTTAACTGTAATTCTCTACATATACAGTATGCATCTATGTTTATTCCTAGAGCAGCTCAATTTGAAGGTAAACACTTTATTTTGATTCTCATGAGAGTGAGCTTCTTTTGTTTAGTCCTAAATCCCACTGCTCTTAGAATACACCAGTCTAACATTCAATGCATACTGCTGTTCTTGAAGATCACATGAGACTCATTTGCACAGGCTTTAAGCCTTGTTTATAATTCAGCTATTCACGAATACCATTAAAAGTCTGTGCGATTTCAAAGCATTGGTATTGTACTCAAGCAGCACATTCTTTGCAATATGGTTACTTTTGCAAATGATTGGCTCTTAATCAAGCAAAGCTAAGCCTGTGCAGATAAGTTTTTAGTCATAGAACCCAACTGTATTTACCAAATGTGAAAAAGGACTGTTGATGCAAGGGGTCCATTGAGAGCTCCAAATACATGTAAAAATTGCCAAAATGGTAAAAAATATTGAATACTATTGTATATGCCAAATGAAAATAAAAATGGCAAGGGAAATTTTATAAGTTGTTGTACTTGTCAACTTCCTTTTAGTCCTCTCTCTCTCTGTCTCCCTTTGTAAAATGTCTGTCTATATCATTTTGTATTTCGAGCCTTGATATTTTGCAATTTTCCGGTCCACTTTCCACACTTCAGCCAAAATATTTATGCTTCTTATATGCTGTATTAAATAATATTCTTGCAAGGATCATCACATGATAAATGTTTTCACTGCATTTTTTATAGTGGGCTGACTGCCATTGCTACATATATGTTGACAAAAGAACTATGGAATGATAGAGCTGGTCTTCTGGCAGCATGTTTTATAGCAATAGGTATGTATTATTGTGATATTTCTCCTTGAATGCAAAACGTTGATCAATTCTCTAGATAAAGTTTTCCTAAATAAGTGTAATTTTCCTTCCCAATATTTTAGTTTTTGCTCATGTCAATCAAAATCATTTGGTAATTTTTACATTCATAATAAGGTCCAGTAAAAATTCATATTCCATTAAAGCAACTTTCAACGACCATGTTTGTTTAATATTGAGAATTTTCTGAAACAATATTAAGACATACTGTACATCACAGGGATTAATAGTAATTTCATATCCTTAACAACTGTGCATGCAAAATGCTTGCACATACTAACTGTAGATTGTTTATAAAATTGTAATGATAATCTTAGTCAAAAGAAACCTGAAAGCTTGACTATAATCAAAAACACTTCTTGGGTTGATGAAAGAAATCATTGATACAATATGAGTCTTACAACAACCCACAAACTCTTATTTTATTTGAGACTTATAGCGTTGGGGAAGTTTAACTGGTGGAACATGTCAACTTAACATCGGCCAACAGCCAGCCCATTGTCAATCAATATGATACCATCAATATGTATCAGCTGGTCATAAAGTACAAGATTACCCTATTATATGTGCACCTATTTGTATTTTCAGTTCCAGGATACATCTCTCGTTCAGTTGCTGGATCTTATGATAATGAAGGCATTGCTATCTTTGCACTGCAGTTTACATACTACTTATGGGTACGTACAGCTACGTCTTTTGTAGATTTTTATTATAAGTAATTCCACAAATCATTTTATCAGATTTTTTTATATAATTGATATTTCAACAGCCTTTATCAGATATTGAAGATTGAGAAACAGTGCCCTAGTTAAAAATGAACATACATGTGCTAGTTCCATTATTTTGTTTGTTGCATGGCTTGATAAACTTCTGGAATTAAATGTAATTGTTTCCAGAATTTTGGTCTTGCATTGAATGCAATGCTCAAGAAAGAGTTGTTGGGGGTAATTCTTCTTGCCATGCTTTGGTTTTGAAATCAAAATCTTGCCTTGTCTGGCTGACCTGCTGATCAATTTTCACATTGGTGTTCATTAGGCTCTCTAACAATCTCAAGAAATATTCACATGTACTTTAATATTGTATTTCATAGTTCTGCCATTCTAAGAGTAGATATATTTTCCCCCATTTTCAGGTTAAGTCTGTTAAAACTGGTTCAGTGTTTTGGGCCATTTGCACCAGCTTGTCTTACTTTTACATGGTAAATATTAAGTAAACAAATCATTCATTTGCTAAACTAGTTGTCTAATAATAATTATTATCTATGTAATAAGGTGTTTTTTGTGCTTGGTAAGTCCTTTAATGGTTTTAATTATTGGTTTGACTCTGGCATGGAGCTCAAACGTTTTTGCAAAAAACATCAGCTCTACAAAACCTAGTTTACATTATTGTCTAAATTAGTCTTGTGATAATAGGCAAAGTGTACACCATCAGCTTCCACTAAGATATTGAATATTGTCTTTGTTATAATGGTTGCTGTATTTTTATCTTATATAAATGATGTATTATGTTATTGCTGATTCTTTTCATCTAGGTCTCAGCCTGGGGTGGTTATGTGTTTATCATTAATCTGATTCCTCTACATGTCTTCTTTTTGTTGCTGATGGGAAGATTTACACAAAGGATCTATGTTGGTTAGTAGAACATAGTATCATGTTTATTTTACAGTCTGACCACATTTAATGTATTGTGTAGTTCCAGAAAATATCCATGTCCCACCCATGGAGGAAATTGGAAATTCAGGAGGGGAGCGGGGGTCAGAGAAAGAACAAAATTACAGAGTTTGTATGGAAGAAAATTGGAAGTTCCTTGGGGTGTGTGTGTGGGCGTGTGTTTGAGATCCTTATCTTATATAGATATTTTAAAGCTAAAGTTTTGAGTTATATGGGATTTTTTATATATGCAGTACTTAACATAGCTAAACATTCTTTCTCGACTACTCTCTAATCTGTATAGCTTCAGCTTTGAATGCTCTTAAAATGGAGAACTGACAAAGAAAGGGGGTTAGGTATTCACTGTCAGCTTCCTGGAAGACCAGATACTAGCTGATGGAATACTGACGTTAAATAGGGCATTTACCTTTAGCTTATTTGTCAATGATGTCATATATATTGAGAACCATGAACTTTGATTAAAGTTTATAGTATGGTTATTTATTGATATATTATTATTTTAACAGCTTACTCTACATTTTACATCATTGGTCTTATACTCTCCATGCAAGTTCCATTTGTTGGTTTTCAGCCTATCAGAACAAGTGAGCACATGGCTGCAGCTGGTAAGTATCAAGATATAGAGTAATAAATGGTAGAACACAAGAAAATTACTAGAAGCATGTACTAATTTAGTGCTTTATCACTGAAGTCACAGCGCACAGCACAAGCTTATCAAGACAGGTTTTTTGTTTCTTTTATGAAGTACAATTGAGAATAGCCAGTATCCTGGGTACAAATGACTAAATGAGCATATACATGCATGGCGTGTGTGTGTGTGTTCAATTCCCCACCAAGTAGAAAGCAAAATGCATGACAATTATTTTATTGTAGAACTTAAACTAAAATAATAGAGTTAAGGCTTAAGTTTAACTTCTTCAATAAGGTGGAAGTTAGAGACTAGATTTAAAACCAATTGCTTATGATCAGTATTATAACTTAAAAAAAAACATGTTGACAATCAACAAGCAACTTTACATAAATGTGATGGAAAGTTTTCTTTGCTTGTGGAAAGTCATTTCGTTGTTATTAGAGAGTTTTTGATTTACGTTCATGGCAAACGTGAAACGTCAGTTGACCAGTAAAAAATTCTTTTAAATTACTGAAAAAGAATCACAAAAACGTCCAAGTATTAGAAAAACAAAAGAGTATTTGACTTTGGTTAGAAAGTTTGTAAATAGTAAAGTAAAATAAAGGAAACGATGAAAAAGTGGTCACGTTTGCTGTTTGCGGGGAGGAAAAAAATCAATCTAAAACTCTCTATTGTAAGCCATACCCTGTACTTTAACGAATACATTTGCATGCATTCATCATACACAAACAATGTACAATAGATGTTTATATATTCTGTATTATTTTTTGTAGGAACCTTTGCCCTCATTCAAGCATATGCCTTTTTAATGTACATCAGGAATAAATATTCTTGGTCTGACATTAAGAATCTTATCATCTTTCTTGCCGTTGGCTCTGCTGGAATTGTATTCTTAGCTGTTGTGGGATTGACTTATATGGGTGAGCTATTTTTTTTGTTTGTTTACCTAATATATCTGGAGCTCTTCATCTTCATATTAGGCATTTTTACTTCTGTCATTTACATGTATGGGATTGCCAAGTTATACATGTATGGGTGAGCTTATTCATTTATTTACCTGATATATCTGGAGCTCTTCATCTTCATATAAGGCATTTTTACTTCTGTCATTTACATGTATGGGATTGCCTTATACATGTATGGGTTAGCTTATTCATTTATTTACCTGATATATCTGGAGCTCTTCATCTTCATATAAGGCATTTTTACTTCTGTCATTTACTTTTATATAAAGTTACTAACATATTTTTTAAATGTCTGAAACCAAACGCACCGATGTCTGGAAACCCATATATATAAAAAAAAATAACATTTTAGTTTGTATATAAAATGAACCTTTTTTGATACTAATTTAGTGTTTTTCTCTGGTATCAAGGTGTTATTGCTCCTTGGAGTGGTCGTTTCTATTCTCTGTATGATACAGGGTGAGTATTACTCTATAGATACTTACTCCACCAGCCACTTTTACAAAATTATTTAAACACAATGTATCTGGAGTAAATACATGAGCCAATCAGGAGAGAGCAGAATCAGAAGCATTTTGATTTTGGAAATCTGCCAATAACATTATTTCAGGCTGCTGATAACACCTAAGTTGTCTAAACTTGGTCTTGTTTGTTCCTGATTGGCTAAGCTAGAATGCTTTAGTTTAATTCAATCTACATTATTACTGGTTACAACTTTGAATGGTTTTGAAAGTCTACATGTAATAATGCTAGAATAATGGGAATATTACAGAGCCAGACCTAGGATGATTCCAAGGGGGAGTGGAGCCAGTATATATCTTCCCTTCCCTTTAGATTTAACATTACTTTTTTTTTGATCATTGACATTGACACCAATTATTACAAATCACCAACACAAAGCACTTGCATTAACAATGAATTTTAATGAACGATGGTAGCTGAGTTATGTTTGTCTTGCAACAATACCTGAAAAGAAAATAATCTTTGAACAGGTTCCATGATTAATAGGGCACTTGGATGAAAATTTTAGCCTGTGAGCCACTTGCTGTTGCAGAAATTTTGGTTTAAAAGCTAAAAGAACAATAGGGTTGAGTAAATGACGTCATTTACTCTCAATCTAGTTGTTGAATAAAACTGATAATTTTTATCCGCCACCCTTTACTGTCAAGAAATATATTGCTTGGCTACTATAGGTGCCATATACATAGGTTTACCCAATATTCTTTATTCTTATTCTTATAAATTTCAAACTGGCCACACTATCCACACTATCCACCCCCACTGTGTCTGGCTTTGTAGTACTTGATACTGATGTATTTTATTTCCCATGCAGCTATGCTAAGATTCACATTCCAATCATTGCCTCTGTGTCTGAGCATCAGCCAACTACCTGGGTGTCATTCTTCTTTGACCTTCACATCCTGATATGTACCTTTCCTGCTGGTTTGTGGTTTGTCATCAAGAAGATAAATGATGAACGAGTATTCGGTAAGTTCTACAGACGTTCCATCTCTAGTTAGATGGACCTTTATCACGAGGCAGCCATGTTGACTTTTCTACAGATGTTCCATCTCTAGTTAGATAGACCTTTATCACGAGGCAGCCATGTTGACTTGAACAATAGATTTCCCTCACATGGCATTGCATTCAAGCGCTTCATGATGAGGCTACCTATGATTTAACGAAGGATTATATTCTCACCAGATTAAACATGGCACTATGTGATAAAAGTCCATTGGGCTAGAATGGGCAGCTCAAGCGGGTCAAAATGAAAATTTGTGAATTAAAAAGGATATCAGGCTATTAACATCTAATAATCTCTTTATAATTTTGATTTCTAGTTGTGCTGTATGCAGTAACTGCTGTGTATTTTGCTGGTGTGATGGTTCGTCTGATGCTCACTTTGACCCCTGTCGTTTGCATTCTTGCTGCCATTGCTTTCTCTGTCACCCTCGACAACTATTTGGTAGGATGATAAACCTCCGACTAAAGCGGAGTTGGAGGAGAAAGAACCAAGAACTGTAAGTGAAGAGAAGAACAAGAAAGAGTTGTATGACAAGGTAGAATTGTGACAACATATTTTTATATTTGAATTTAGGAGTATTTTTTCGGCATCAGTACATTAGTATGCAAACTTTGGCAGTGGCTGTGCCTTGTGTCCTCTTAAACACCAATAAAACTGACAAACAATTCTATTCAAATACAGTATGCGAGTGAACTTGGGGTTGATCTTGTTAGAGAAGGATTCAGTCATGCTCTTGTTCTTGTTCAAATTTCTTCATTTAGACACTTTTCTTATGTTGCACATGTCAATCTGTGTCAAATGTTACATGTCTCCAAACCTTTCATGTATCATGTACAGCAATAAATCCAATTACAGTATATCCCCTTTATCAGGAAGTTTATTTAGCAATACAGTAAAGTATTGTTAAAGTAACAATAACTGCAACAATTTAAAGGTGAAAACTAAAATTTGATCATTATCATCTGAAGCAAGACTTTTCTTATCTTTCTGACACTTTTTTAAAACTTGAACATGGTGTTAGCACTTTTGTGGCGTGGCTATATTGATAATGCATAATTCAGTGGTATATTTGTTTTTATAGCCTGGCACCAAGCAAAAGAGTAAAAACAAAAAACAGGACTCAGTTGAAGAAGAAGATGATGGCGGAATGTTGGGCAGCAATCTCAAAGGCATAGTGGTGATGTGTGTTGTGATGATGCTCATGATGTTTGCTGTGCACTGCACTTGGGTTACAAGTAATGCTTACTCTAGTCCATCTGTGGTATTAGCATCTACTAACTATGATGGGTAAGGACTATTCTGAAATAATACAGTAATCTTGGTGAGACTATGAAAAATCTTGGGAGAAAGCCACATTGCCATTAAGCTCACATCAGTGGGTAAAAATTACTAATGGACCAATTAGAAAGCTTTTACAAGTTGCTGGCACAGTCTTAACACAACAAAATAAGCTCAGTCTGCAAATGTACATACATGTACAAACTGTTTCGTTTTCTTTCATTTCATAGGAGTCGTAGCATTCTGGATGATTTCAGGGAGGCTTATTTCTGGTTGAGACAAAACACTGCTGATGATGCCACGTAAGTCTGAATTAAAGCTCTGATTGTTTGCCTACTTGGCCAGTTTGCTTTTACAGGGTGAATCGAAAAACTGTGGGCATCTAAAAATATCCCATTTATGTTTTATTGTTCTTTGGCCAATCAAAATTGATTTCTGGAATGTTTGAAAGATAACAGTAATGCTTCTGATTGGTTAAGAAACATTCCTAAAATAATCCTAGATGACCATGGTTTTTGAATTCCCACTGTAAAATGCATCAGTGTCATCAATTCATTAAAGATTTTGGTGCATGTACTTTGTCGTTGTCATATAAGAATCCAAAATAACACATAGGAATAATTTATTGATTAGAAATATATTTCATTTTGATTCTAAAGCTCCAAGTGTACTAAATACAGTAGATAATATCAAAAATGTCAGCCTATACCTTCAAAACAGTGAAATAAATGACACCTGAAATTATACTAGGTGTATCTATTTGACATAAAAATCTTTTCTTTTGTCTCTGGCACATGTTTGTGTATATTAGTATACATATATTTCCAAATAATTTTGACACTGTGTTTACTACTGTTTTCCATATTATGCGAACTGTAGTTGCGAGCTGTGCACTGTAAGTTGCGGCAGTGACAAACCAATAGACCTCCTCGGCTCGGACATAATGTTGTCCATTTCAGACCATGTGTCATTCCCTAGAGCATCATTTCTTTGTTTAAGGTTTGAGTTCGGTTGCACATGAGAAGACACATGAATATGGATACAACTCAAACAAAGAATATTATTCTAAGGGAATGATGCTCCAGAGGCGAGGAGGTCTATTTCACAATGAGCCGTTGAAATATCAGAGTTTGCAGAATATGGAAAATCTTATAAAGGTTTTCTTATTTTTTTTTTATCATCTTATGATCTAAAGACATGATTATATTTAATGACCCAGGGTGATGTCCTGGTGGGATTATGGATACCAGATAGCAGGCATGGCGAACAGGACAACGCTTGTAGACAATAACACATGGAATAACAGCCACATAGCCCTGGTAATAAATTAAATACATGCAATACTATTTTTTAATTTAAAGGTATAACTAGCTAAAACTAGTGTGAGCTGCGTCGGTGTTTCTAATGAAACAGTAATGATGAAAAGGTAAATTATACACCGTGAAAAGATGAAAAACTTACTGACGTTTCGGACGCTAGTCCTTCGTCGGAGTACTCCGACGACGTCGTACTCCGACGAAGGACTAGCGTCCGAAACGTCAGTAAGTTTTTTCATCTTTTCACGGTGTATAATTTACCTTTTCATCATTACTATTTTTTAATTTCTTTATTTCCCATTTTTCGTCTTAATACTACTTCTACTTGAACCTTTTTTGAATTGTTTTTCTTATTGAGTTGTTTTGTCGCCTTTGAGAATCGTTAGAAAACTATGTATATACCCCTTGCAAGTGACGTCAAAGAAGTTCAATTTGAAGGACATAAATTTCAATCTCCTGAGAATTACAAACTTATTGTTTTGCCCTTTAAATTGAGCTGCATTCCGACGTGCTCCAAGGGGACTATAGTCAAAAAGGAAATATATAAAGGATTTTGGTATTTGCATCAACACGTAATGAGGCGAAGAAGAATTCTTTGAAGTCACACAATGTCTGTCCTTGGAGAGACCATGGGTGTCATGGACAGGAGAGGGGAGGGGAGGGGAGGGGAGGGAGAAACAAAAGGGATTAAAATTAAGCTTCAATGACACAAACGAGATTGAATTTTTTAATGTATTCTAATTATCAAGCCTGTAGAATTTTTCATGTTGAGCTTAATATTTTCCGCACAATTCAGAGCTTGTGTGACTGAGCGTTATGGTTCACGTTTATCGATACTGCTTAAACGTCACGTGCATGCGGGCTTCGCCTTCCTCCTAAAATAGAAAAAAATAGCGGAAATTACACGAACAAAAACAAATATTACCTGGTTTCGAGGTTAAGCCCGCATCACGTGACTTAAGAATCGAGAATATGAATTTTGTTAGAAGGGAATCTTAGACCCGAATCTGATGCATACATGCATGCTCAAGTGGTCAGAAAGTGGGATCACGGGTTGTAAAAATTGATATATTTTAATTGTATTTTTGTTATCAAGCACAATTTTCATATTCAAGAGCAAGTAGCGTTAAGCAAATTCCAAATCAAATATACCAAAATATTAGCAATTTTTACGACTCATGATCCCAAATGTTGACCGCTTGAGCATGCGCTTAGAGCAGTAACGCGGAACTCTTGATACATGTATATAGTCTGGAATGATAAAGTAGGATAAGAGTCTTTGTATCTGTATGGTCATTATCACTGTGAGCTTGATGTACCTTCCATTCTACAAGTCATTTATTTGTATTACTGGTATGATAGGTAGGTAAAGCCATGTCTTCGAATGAGACAGCAGCTTACAAGATTATGCGCATGCTCGGTGTAGGACTACATCTTAGTCATATTCGGTGGTGTGATTGGTTATTCTGGGGATGACATCAACAAGTTTTTATGGATGGTTAGGATTGCTGAAGGAGAACATCCTCAAGATATCAAGGTAAGTCTATACGCTCAGCTTCACTGTTGAAAATTCACTGCTCTAGCTGAAACGTGTGTGCAGCAGGGGGGTATTACGCGGCGCAATTTGTTTTGAAACTTCTTCGCGACACAAGATTCGGTTGCACAAATAAAGCTGCTTTCTGTTGGACCTTATGTCATGTTTTTTTTAAGGAAAGAGTTGAATTGACTTATCGAGAAATAATCCGATACAAAACGGGATGGGAGTTCAAATTTTATTGATAACCTGAAACAGCCTGATCAAAGTCAGGACACGCCTAATAACTGACAGTAACACACACTTACGAACATACTTAAACACACTTACACACACTTAGATACGCTTTCGCACACACTACATACACTTACAGACACTTGCACACAGTTATACACAAAGTTACACACACACTTACAAACACTTACACACAGTTGCACATACTTACATACACTAACAAACTAGACTTAGATGTGATGCCAAGTCTGGAACGAATCGAAGACGAGACCCCAGTGATGAGAGGCGTGCGGAATAACGCAGAACTCCTGACTACAACAATGACTAGTGAACTATGAAACTTTGTTAAGCCCAGTTTAGAAAACTAACTAGGAATAAGTACACAGTTTCTTTCGCTCTTCAGCCTTGTTTTCGTTTTTATTATTATTCTGTTGAATATTATAACCTCGTAAATCTAGTGGAAAAGATATTTATCGCTGTTATTTGTTTCAAATTCCTTGTCGCCTTTTTATAGGAGTCCGATTATTTCACACCTCAAGGAGAGTTCCGCGTAGACGCTGCTGGTTCACCTATTCTACTTAACTGCCTGATGTACAAGATGTGCTATTATCGTTTTGGTGAACTACAGGTTTGCCTTATTATATATGTGTATCTTAGGATGAAGATAGGTAAAATAAATGGCGTTGAAGCGACACTATGAAAATATGTGCCGCGTTCCAGATGGGAAACGATCCCATGACCTACCGCATTCTAATCGGATGCTGTACCATTGAGCTCTATGCTCAGCAATGTCTTTACTTCGGTTTGTCTTCCCAGTAAGCTTCCTGGATTGAAACGTATACCATCCTTTATATATACCATCGTTGCAGGTCTTATCTTAAAGCCCCCAGGTTTTTAGCCACCAGCTGCTGAGGATAAAGATGACACCTTTTTTTTCTAGTTTTCATTTTAAGTGGTCGTATAATCGGCCTATTTTGAAGTATCATATTTCCTGTGTATAATAATCGAGGATTTTGATGCAATCATAGCGCAGACTAGTCATTCATCGTTTGTTTATCTTACTCACAACATCGAATCTGCAAATTCCATTTTTTCGCACTGATCGTCCTCAGTAACAGATTATACTCTTATTTCAGCTTGACTTTAGGACACCTTCTGGTTTTGACCGCACAAGAAACGTGGAGATAGGGAATAAAAACGTTCGTTTAGAACATATAGAAGAAGTTTTTACATCAGAGCACTGGCTAGTCAGAATATACAAGTAAGTCGTGTATCATGGAATAACGAAAATCCCTTTCACATTGAAAACTGCTGGGTTTAAATGTATTTTAAATTTTTTAATGTTAAACTGGGTTAAGATGTATTTTTGGTATCCTCTGATATTAGAGAAGAAATTCCTTTGCTCCAGGGCTGGTCAACCTTTCGTAGGCCCAAATAATAAGCCTTTTCATAACTCACGTGGCATTTGAGAAATTCACGATCAGAATACTTCGCCTTGTGTTGTGGGTTAGTTACAAGCTGGTTGGTCGGTTGCATGGAAGATTTAAAAAAAAAAAAAAAAAAACAAAAATGAGTTGACGGGGAAATCCTCTGGAAGACGCTGGTAGGTCTTGAGGGCCCTAAAACTGATCTTGTTTTTTTTTCTCGAATTTCAGAGTCAAAGATTTAGTCAACAGAAAGAAAAGTACTAAGCCAAAAAGGGTAACTCACACTAAACCATCACGATATATACCTAGAAAAGTAAGTACACCATTATGATTAATATACGTCTAGAACCGAAATTTCATATCTTCGAAGATATAACTAGCTAAAAACTAGTGTGAGCTGCGTCGGTGTTTCTAATGAAACATTGATGATGAAAAGGTAAATTATACACCGTGAAAAGATGAAAAAACTTACTGACGTTTCGAACGCTAGTCCTTCGTCGGAGTAAAAGTCCTTACTGTTTCATATCTTCGTTATATTTGTGTTAGGGACCTGGGCGGGGCGTGACCGTAGGATTCGCTTGATAACCCATATAAAAAATCTGACCCCCCTGTCCGATGTGGCATAAAAATCGCCCCTTCATTCACCATTCTCATAATGGCCAACGAGCGCACGAAAACAAGGTCTCCTAGTCACCTTGCTAGGGGTGAGCAAGGCTGCTCACTCAAAATACTTCATTTTTACTTTTCTTCTATGGACGAATGTTGTTATTTTGTTTATTCATGTGCTTTTATTGTGAACTAATGGCCGGGTGACCTCTTTCTCGTGCACTTGTCAGTCATCATGAGAACGGTGTGTTGTTAATAAATTTCTGTGTATTGTAAACTTGCTGTGTGCCCCCTTTCGCGTTAATATCTTTTGTCTTCCTGGCCCCTTCTCTTGAGCCTGTTTTTTTTTTAAAAATAACTTATCTCCGTCCTCGGTAAAAAAAATTCTCATCAATCAGGTTTTTTCATCAATCAGGGTGTGTTGGTGCATGGTGTTAGCGCAGCATAATCTGACTTTTGTTTCATTATTTTAACAGACTGCCAATAAAGGCTACATAAAGAACAAAGCTCGGGTAGTAGTTGGAAGGAGACCTTCAAAGAAAGGCAAGAAGAAGAAGAAGAAGTCCAATAAGAAGGCTAAAAGCACCTAAGCAAATTATTTTCCACCTTCAATTCGTGCACTCGTAATCACGTGACTAGGTCATAGACGCATGCGTTCTAGACACATATAACAAGTGAGACTCGTAAAGGTGCTAATCGTAGTCTGGAAGTATGAGTTTGCATGAGCAGAAATCTAGCACTTTTCTTTCTAATGTAGCACTGGTAATTATTAATTTAGGACATGTTTATTGTGTTTTATCCTGCTTTTCTAATAACTAGAAGAATTTTTTCATTGCCTAAAATAAGTATTAAATAAAAAGTTGTTGCTACAAACAATCGTTTATTGTACCCTGCGTCAGAATCACCAATTAATTTTCTTATCTTTTTACGATCCTGTGCTATTATTTTATTTACTGGGATGGCTGTTTAGTTTTCCTAATCATTTCGCAAATCTACCCAGAAGTCTTCACGGCACCACCCTCTCGTCCTTTGCGGGCATATGATATAGAGATCCAAGTTCAGTAAATGTTCTTGTCAGCAAACTTTGCCAGGAAAGATAGGAAAGCACAGGTTTTCTTTTCTCATATCGATATTGCTTATATGACTGATAACGTCTGATCGAACTTACACAGCCTTATAAGCAACTGAACAGGAATAAATCTTTTTTCACTAAAAAGATTGCCTTATTGTTGAAGATTTAAATCTAATAAAAAAGGAATTAAAGAAAAAAAATTAAAACTCTTATGTGGATAAGACGGGATTTGAATCCACCCAAAGAAATTCAAAAATGTGATTCCGCTGTGCTATACCCCCGAGACATCCGCAGAACTGAGGCGGCGTATGGACTTCGGACCTGACGGCGAATAAATCCTTCTGCCCTTGGGTGTACGAATTACGCAAGAAAATGTTCTAACCGAAGCATCAGGGGAGAGACCAGCCGGGCCCCAGACAATATCGACTAATCCCTTGCATCTCTGCCACGCACGGAATCTGTTGAAAATAGAATTTTATACAGTCTACTTTGCTCGGTGCATTGTTTTACGGCTATTTTTATGTTGATTCACCTGGAACCGTGATCTAGTGGATAAATTGTGGTCGTTCGAACATTAAAACTTAAACATTAAACCTACTCACGCTTTTGCTTCTTTTTTCGTTTTCTTGTTTGATTTTTAAAATAATAGAATAGTAAAACTCTTCTATTTTTGAGTAGCCTGTCTACCCAAATTTGCGCAATTTGGGCATTTTCTGACGCAGGAAAATATATAGCAACGTTTGCAACGCATTTTTAGTTCGGCCTCCCAAAGGCAACCCAGAAATAAAAAGATTATATGGAGTGAAGTGCACGCAATCGCACGCAATCGCACGCAATCGCACGCAACATGATTTTTGAAAGTTTTCACGGGGTACCTGTGGACAAATATTTTGAGCCCGCGATATTTTCTTTCACGTCGTTTGCACATGCGCAGTTTGTATTAGATTCAAGATGGTGGCCGACAATGAATGCTGAATAAGAACACAAAATATTATTGTTTTCCTACCAAAAGTCTTAAGAATTCTCTTATAAAACAGCTTAAAAAGTAAAACAGAAACTTAAGGAACAGTATACCACAAAGGACTGTGGTTTATTGATTAAAAGTAGCTAAATATCTCGTTGAGAGCTCACAAACATGTCCATATCTTACGGTGCTCAAAGACCACCATTCAATCCAGCCATGGGAAGACAGTTCACTCCTGGTATATCTCCTTCTTACCAGTCAACCTCTCAGATGCAGGCTATGGCTCAAGGTTTGTAGCAGTACACTTCTACTAAAGGTTTACTTTGTATATTTTAATGGTATCCATCTTAGTTTTAATATAGAACAACATGCATGTATTTCCATTTTTCTCTCGCACTGATTCAACTTTTGGGTAATGCCTGCCCAGTAATGTTGAGCCAGGAAACGAAGTAAATGTATTAGAGAGCTAAAACCAATTTGGTCAGTCATCATGAGTAGCTACTTACTGGTAGTTATTTAAGCCCTGCTATTTCCAGTTTCCTAGTTGCATTGATTCCATCTAAAAATGGGCTGTGGTTCATTGTTGTTGATGCCATTTTAATGTTGTTTCAACAGCTGCAAGATTTCGACCTCCCTTTCATCCAAATACTCCACAAGTGATGAACCAGGTTTGTGTTGAGTGTTTTTTATCCATCTCTAGAATAGTACTTTTATTTGGTCTATTGATGGTTTTCAACCATTCCCAAGAGAATTAAATAAAAAAAGATATGGCGTCCATGTTGGAGGATATAACATAAGAATTCATTGATAATTCTTTTGCTAAGTTCCTCCAACATGGCCACAGTGAAAACCATCAATTGTTGATGAATTCAATGTAAGCCCCAAGACTAAATTAATAATTATAATAATAGTCTTTATTTCATCCTAATAAACATTTGTCTTTACAATAATAAGGAAGCATGCTTCAAGGAAGTTGTTTACTGCTTACATGCTTCCTCAATTTTTCCCAGTTTAGCCACATTCCAAACATTGCTGTGTGTGCATGACAAAATTTGCTTCCAAGAAGCAAGAAATGTTTTTTCATCAGGAAACAAATTTTGTTGTTTCCATACTGAATGCGGAAAGCAATGTTGTAAACACTTGTTTCTCACAGTTTCCTTCAGGTGTACAGTCAATTCGCGGGTTTCTTGAATTAAAGCTATGTAAAAACCTTGCCATATTTCACTTACCGCTAGAAGGTGTCCTTGGCATAAAAATGTGAACAGCAGATGTCTAACCTGACTGCGAGACCTAGGTCACGTGATATTTTGAGGTTGTGGTCTTCGGGCATAGCAAAAAAATTTCAATCTAAAACTCTTTATTCATAGTCATGAACAGCCATTAGCACATCAGGTTAAAACATTAACCAAATAGAATTTTGGTGGACATCAATTAAAAATGAATCAAGCTTGAGCCTGTTATTAACTACTGGCCTGGTATATTATCTTAGTGCCATATATTGTTAGCCAGAGTTAAAGTGCTACTACGACGAAAATCGCTCAAACTTGGATTCAGCTGAAACTTCCTAAAAATACTCTTCAAAGGTCCCAATAATCACTGTATGAAGTGTTTTCTCGATATTCAGGACGAAAGTATGATATTTTCACGATTATTTTTTGAAGTCTGTGACGTCATACACTCAACATCGAACATCGCTTCATACATTTCTTTGTAGTTTATGATCAAATATCAGTAGTAAAGAGAGAAAAAAAATACCCAAACACCCCAAAATATAAATTATAGTCACAAGTAATGTGAAATAAGAACATTAGGCACCCTTTGGGCTTCACAGGAATAAAATAAATTAAGGATTTATATACAAAGAAATATATGTAGCAATGTCTCATATTGAGTGTATGACGTCAAAGACTCCAAAAAATAATCGTAAAAATATCATACTTTGGTCCTGAATATTGAGAAAAACACTTCATACAGTGGTTACTGGACCTTTAAAGAGTATTCTTAGGAAGTTTCAGCTGAATCCAAGTTTGAGCGATTTTCGTCGTAGTAGCACTTTAAACAAACTGTACATTATCTGCCATGAACATAGGGAGGTGGTCAGTGGAGTTCAGGTGGAGGTCAGATGGGTTCTTCCTCTTTTGCGCAGCCAAGATTTCCTCAACAAAGATTCCTAACCCAGGTATGTATGTATTACCGGTATTACATGTAGCAACAAAATTAATGTACACCTAATATATGTCTCTTTTTCCCCCCTGGTATTGTTTTCTAACCAATCATTTGCCAGATCTACTAGCCACTAAATATCATTATCACCTAACTAGATGGATCATGTTCAGCATATGAGTTTGCTCACATACAGAATAATATTTAAATTGCAAAGCTATTCCTTGTTTGCTTAAAATATACTATTTATGCATAAAAGAGAGATTTTTCTGCATGTAAACAAAGTGATCCATCTAGTTTGGTGAAAATGGACAGATCTTTAGTGACTTTTAAATCTTGTATGCGATTGGTTTGAAAACATATTCTAGACATATTTAAGTGGGTTCACTGTTTTCCTAGTTTGACTTTAATTTCACTGACTTTAAATCATATTTTTCCATGATCCTGTTGTAGGCCACAGATATCCGAGTGCCAAAACCTCCAAAGCCTCCAGAGAAACCATTAATGCCATACATGAGATACAGTAGGAAAGTAAGTACTGGTGCCGTCTATATATGTTGGTGAGAAGTAAATGCTCTCACTGCTAACCACTAATGCTTTTCTGAAATGAGTTTTCACTGCCGACAGGGTAGAATTTGCTTCAGATTTAAAAGATGGACTGAAAAAGTCTCAATGTATTTTGTATCAGCATCTTTAGTTTGATTTCTGTTGTTTATATAGATCTGGGACCAGGTAAAGAACCAGAACCCTGAACTGAAATTATGGGAAATAGGAAAAATAATTGGACAGATGTGGAGAGATCTTGATGATGATGAAAAACAGGTGCTGATTTTATTTAGATTGGGGCAATACTTATAATCCCTGGTACCTTTGTGTCTTGTTATATGAAGGGTCTACTGTAAATAGTAAGGTAAAGATAAAGAAGCATGATTCATGAATTAAGAAGCATGAGTTAATTGGTGGTTCCGTTACCAGTTCATCACTTTGGCACATGGTATAAATGGTGTTGGATTGTATTACGTTCACAAAAAAGTTCAGACATTGTTCTTGGATTCCCATACAAATGTACTGACTTTTGAAGAAAAATATTTACTTGGTCTGTCTACCTAGGGTTGTCCTTGACGAATTTGCAAGATGTGATCCTATTGGAGGGCACACATGTGTAGAACAATAGAAAACAATGACTTTTCCCCAAACCCGCCCCTAAACCTAACCAATCACAGGGGGCATTGCAAATTCGTGAAGCGTTACCCTCTAAATAACAGTAAGAAAAGGTGCAATCAAGTAAGCAAATATTTTGCTTGTATTTAGGGAGCTACAGTAACTAAACGAATCAAGTAAATGATTTGTTTAAAAGTCAGTACATTTGTACTAAAATCTGAGAACAACAACCAAACCTTTTGGTGAATTCACTTTTTAAGAAGAAACAATAATCAAAGGGCAGATTACCACTGTTTTCTTTACTATGCAATGATCAAGACAACAGTAGTGAGGAGGAAATCAGACAATACACATCCTCCAATCGAATAAATTGGTATCTTAACACAGTACTCAGATTGACGGCAGATTATTGCTCCATTTCCGTATTGCAGTTGTTGTCTTGATCAGGATGTTGCAATGAAAACAGTGGTAAAGATATCTGAGATTAGTAGTAGTGTTTACTAGACTGTTTATTCAGACGGCTGAGTACTTTCATGTAGATTGTTTTGTACTTATAGTCTTGTCTTTGTATCACCAGGAATATGTGGATGAATATGAGATTGAAAAGGTAAATGTTTATAATATACAGTACAGTGTAACTCTTGCTTTTGTTGAGTACCTTTATGAGGTATTTATAGAATGGTGTGAATAGTCTTTGTTTTAGGAGGGTAGCATTACGTGTAATAGCCAGTGGCTAACAAACCTGTGACCCTCAATCCATCATTTAGAACTAGCTGATTGAGGGAGGAAAACTGGAGGACCCAGAGAATCCCCATAGCACAGGAGAGAACAACAAACAACTCTTTGCTCACATATGACACCAAATCTTGAATCGAACCCATTGACTCCGACGAAGGACTAACATCTGAAACGTCAGTTTCTATTTCCACTATGGTGTTAAACTTATAATTCTACGATAACCTGCACTGGTGAGACTCAAACACTACTTAACACTAATTGACTGGGACCAAGGGAAACAGTGGTGTGAGTGATTGAGACAGTGATGTTTCACTAGGCGAAGCCGGAAGGAAATATCACCATCGAGGGACCACAAAACATGCTGCTTTCCTTGGTCTCAGTCAATAAGTGTTTTGTTAGATACAAATTAATGTATGTGCCAAAGAAAACAAAATATTGGACTATTTGATTATTCAATTTTGTAAAACTTGGAAAAACTTGCATTTGTGTGAAAATCACTTCCAGTACAGTTATTATCAGTCAACAAGATATTGTTGCCCACTAAGATCCTGTTGCTGGGGAAACATGAAAACTTATTTATGTTCACATGATATCCTTTTGCCCAATCAGAGTAAAAAAAAGGACTTTGACATTTGGTATATAACAAATGTATATAGTATACCTGTGCTTCCCAAAGGATTGTGGTGTGATTCGTATTTTACATTGTTTAATGCAGCAAGATTATAATGAGTCAATGAAATCCTATCATAACTCTCCATCCTATCAAGAATGGATAGCAGCCAAAGGAAGAGGTTAGAACTCTTTTCATTGTTTAAATCATTTATCTTAATCACATATATCCAGTAGTCTTTAAAGTTAGATTCTATACACACAACTTATTTTACAGAGGGAGGAAAAAAGGAGATTCCATAGAATAACCCTCCTAAGGGATCGACCATTAGCTTTTTGAGGGGGGTGGTGTTGGGCAATTTATTTTGTGCATGATTTTGTTTTACATTGCTATAGCAGCATAGACCACCCATGCTACCCATGCATTGGATTTATGCATTGAATCTTAAAATTCTACAAAATGTATATATAAGAATGTCACAGCATTTAGCATTTGTAATGCAGTATTTCTTATCATACTTTTTTTCCTGCTTCTTCAGCCCAAGCAGCTATCCAAGCACAGCAGTCTATGGAGAGAGCCATGATGAACTCTATGACATTTGGGGTGAGTATGAAGGTGCTGACACACTGTGCAAGATTGCAAGCAACAAATTTGAATTGGGGTGACACATTGCAGCAAAATCACGCAGCATCACTTGTGTCAGCCTGCACTGTTAAGATATTTGGTCAGCAGTTATATATTTGGTGCAAGCTTGAATGGGTGGAAATTTCAAATGTTGCAGGTAATGTTGCAGCCATGTTCACATGAAATTTTTGCGCACAATATTGCAAGAGTAGAGCGTTATTCAACTTTAGATTTTGTTGCATGCAGCATTGCTTCTAACAAGTTTCAGGGGTAGACACACTGCAACAATCCTTTTGCATGCAATGTTGCACTGGGTGTCAGCACCTTGAGATGTCTTGATTGGTAATGATTGCCTAGATTATTATCTGTACTAGCCTGCATAGTGGCACTTCGTAGAAAGGGGGAAGGGAGAAAGAATGGGAGGGGGGGTGGGGCTTCTCTTCCCTCCTCCCTAGTCCCCCTCCCCAAAACTGGAAAAGCAGCAACTGATGTATTGAGATTGAGATTATGGAAATGGGGAATAGAGTCTACTAGCATTAGCTTTCTCCAAAATTCAACTCTTGATGGTATTCATCTTTAGAATAGAACTGTCAACTCTCATTACAGTGGACACTCTTGGGCCTTCACTAGTTGTCTGTAATAGGGATAGGGAGCATTCCACAAATGCAAGAATATTATTTACAGTCAGTATTTCTGTCAAGGATTTTTGAAAATGCTCCCTCCTGTCCATAATAGCAGGGTGTCTATAATATAAGGATGTCCACAAGGCGAGAGTTGACTGCAAATGGAATCTCTGTTGTAGTGCATTTGGAATTGACCTCCCCCCCCCCTCCCAAAAATTTTTTCTCAACTTTAAAAATGTCTTTCCTTATTTCTTTAGAAAATAGATGACCCAAGGTTTAGTATCCAGCCTGTTGATGAGGAAGATGGTTAGTATAAATTACTCTCAGTATTCTGTAATCATTTGGTTATCATGGCAAGTGAATCAGGAGGAAACTTAAAACACTAAAAGAGTTTGCTACAGTTTAGCGTGAGTAGCAGTGCTTTGGGGGCTTCCCCCCTTCCCAAACTTCTGCTATGCAGGCTACATAGAGACATACTTCAAGTCATTCAGCCTGAGTAGCAGTGCTTTAGGAGCTCCCCCTTCCCAAAGCTCCCAAGTTCTGCCTCGCAGGCTACAGAGACCCATACTGTAAGTCACCTGCTAGTCATTATGACAATCCAATACATATTATCATTTAAAGAAGGATATAATATAATCAGTTAGCTGCACTTATATTTTATAGAAAAAAACTCATAACTAAAATTTGAAATGCATACATGTTTTGCAAACTATTTTCTTAGATGATGAAGAGACTTTCTCTATCAAGCATGTTGCTTCTGCCAGGTTTCAACGAAATCACAAGTTAATGGCAGACGTTTTCAGTGAGGCAGTCGTTCCAGATGTCAGAACAGGCAAGATATCCCAGCTGTTTTAGAGCAGTTTTCGTATGACTGTGAAAATCTTGGTGCCTTTTGTATGGATTGCTGTGACCTTGATTTTTTCTAGGATTTGGATTGCCTGATTTTTCTTCTTGTGCAATTTGATTGGTCTGACAGTGCCATGACCTTGGCGTGACTATGTCTGTATCATGTTCCGGGTATTTTATTGGATGAAGAGTAAATTGATCTTTGCTTGACCATTTCTGTGCCGGCTCTTCATGCTGTGCTGTTTGATTGGAAGGAGAGCAAATTATTGCTCATTGCCTTGTCGTGTCATGACTTTGTCGTGGCAAGAGTTTTTCACTGTCATACAAAAACTGCTCTATTATGAAAATTTTAACCATAAACAATTGCCAAAATATGAAGTTTTGTTTCAATAATATCTATTCTGAGAGTCATAGCAAAGCTATTGGTACTAGTTTAAGCGGAAGAGTTTTGCTCATCATTGAACGGAGCATTCTCGAACCCCCAACCCTTATTGAGAACCCTGCTCTGTCCTTTAAATTGAAATCTAGCATTGGATCGATTTTTCAGTGGTAACAAAGACTCGTCTTGGTGTGCTTAAACGTCAGGTACAGTCTCTGATCAGTCACCAGGTAAGTCAGACAGTCAGTCATGAGACTTCTCCAATATCACACCATGATAAGCTATAATATAATCCTACAATATCCCAGAAATGTCGAATCACTATGACATCACATTTGACCATGTTTTTCATTTTCATTTTGGCTGCAGTCTTGCATGTTAAATGTTTTTTTATTTTCATTATGACAGTGTTGCATGTTAAATGTTTTTTATTTTCATTATGGCAGTGTTGCATGTAAAAATACATACATATTTGTATTTAATTTAAAACAAATACATTATTTGTATATGTATTTTATTTTCATTATGGCTGCAGACTGTGTTGCATGTGGCATTAGATGCATTAGTTTAGCTATTTGTGCATGTATTTTTTTCTAATTACCACATTATACAAGGTACTGTATGTAAAACATATAACTACGAGAGTAATACAAGGGTTGGCGACCCCTCTAGCGTGACTCCACTGTTTTGTGAGTACACTAGAGTATAATGTTATAGAAATTTTCAGCTTATTTGTGCATGTAATCCTTCTACACATCGCTTCATGCAGTGTAAATCACTTTAATACACGCCTAGCTGCACCTATTCGTTTTCCACATCTTGTTATATTAACTCCTTAACTCGTAAATACCCGCTGGTCCAACAGGGTTGTGTATCCAAATCGATTTCTTTTGTTTGAAAAAGGTTAAGTGTACTTTACAAATTTTCGATTTCCGGTGTTTCCCTGGTGTTCTTGAACATGTTTAAAGATCTTGGTTTCGAAAGCATGTTACGAAAAAATCAACATCTGATAAAATTTCATTTGACACTATTTTAATTTTGCCATGCATATTTCCGTGCTCATTTATTATCCAAGAAAAAACTGGAATCTGAGCTTCAGCAGATCGAGGAAAAATTCGAGAGCAAAAAGCAAAAGTTTATCGACGACAGCGAAAAGTTCAACGATGCTTTGAAAAAGGTGAGCAATTTGTATCATTAGCTTGTGCATTTATATCACGTCTAAATACTCCTGTACCAAGAAACACATGACCATTTTCATTGCACAGATCAAGGCACCCGAGGCTACTTATCCAATGAAAATGTTTTGACTTAGAAAAGTTTTCATGACTGTGAAAAAGTTGGTGCCGTATTCGTTCCTTACCGAATTTTCATTCGTTGATTTTTTTCTCGCGCAATGTGATTGGTCTTGCAGTGCCGTGACCTTAGCGTGACCGTGTCCGCGCCGTGTTCGTGCCTTGGTCGTGAGGTGTTTTTGGCATTTGATTGGATGAAGAGTAAATTCTCGCGTTATGTGATAGGTCTGGCGTATCCCTTATGTCGAATCATGACCGAGTTCGTGTTTTGAGCTTTTCACAGTCAATCGAAAACTTCTCTATGCCATGCCATGACGTGCCGTTACCGTGCAATTACTACGTCCAAGCATTTTGATTGGATTGGCATTGATATAGCACGCTGTAATTGGTTTCGAAGATGTTTTCAAGTCATTCGAAGCAGTGCTGTTCACCGTGCTAATCTACATAACTTTGAAATTTCCCTTTAGTATTTACTAGCCATACTAGGTCACGTTTAACTATCTTTGTTCTTTTATTATTCAGCTGTGTGATCCACCCGAAGAGGAAGGTGACACGGATCAACTGCCCGAGGAAGCCTCACCACCTTCTTCCGAAAAGGGAGCAACAAAGCAAGACAAGGAAGCTTCTCCTTCCAACACCGAAACATCTACTACCTCGAGCTAAAACATCTGCACAAGGAACAAATATTTATAGAGGTATTATCAGCCAGTGGAGGTCAAACCAACAAGATATTGAATATCTGTTTACAGATGACCATGATAAGAAAGCTATTCCCACTTTTCTAAGATCCTGTCTTCCCACTTGTGCATAGATGACGAACACTTCCCAGCTAGATAGGTACTGTAGGGTAGCACTCATCAGCCATTCCTTTATCGAGAATAGCTGATAACTGTAACTTTCTAAAGAAAATATATCTCAACATTCTCATTCGTCTTTTTTATTTGTACATTCTTTTTCTCAAATTAAAGAGATTACTAGATCTTGGATCACTTGCCAGGTCAACGTTTATAAATAGGTGTTGGGTAGGGGATCACTGATTGCATGGTGCTGATGGGTAAAGGGTGTTGGGTAAGGGATCACTAATTGCATGGTGCTGATGGGTAAAGGGTGTTGGGTAAGGGATCACTAATTGCATGGTGCTGATGGGTAAAGGGTGTTGGGTAAGGGATCACTAATTGCATGGTGCTGATGGGCAAAGGGTGTTGGGTAAGGGATCACTAATTGCATGGTGCTGATGGGTGAAGGGTGTTGGGTATGGGATCACTAGTCTTATAGTAAACTCTGTGTACAAAGTATTGGGTAAGGGATGACTAGCCAAAATTTACCATGTGATTATAATCTCATGGTAAGTTTTGGGTACGAGGCATTGTGTAAGGGAGTAAGGTCTGGATACAAAATATTGGGTAGGGGAACACTAATCTAACGGTAAATTCTAAGTAGAAGGTTATTTGTACGGTTCCACCGATGTCATGCTAAGGTCTGGCTACACATTGGGCAGGGGAACACTGAAGATAAAGTCTGGGAACACTGAATTCTTTGTAAATTTTGGGTAGAAGGTAGTGTGTACGGGGTCACTGATCTCATTGTAAGGTCTGGGTACAAAGTGTTGTGTAGGGGTACACTGTTGATTAAGTCTAAGATCACTGTTTGCTTAAGTAAATTCTGGGTAGAAGGTAGTGTGTACGGAGTCACTGATCTCATGGCAAGGTCAGCGTTTGTGTAGGGGATCATCTTATCCGACGTTTAAAGCACAAAGCAAAAAAATATTGAAGTTGCATATTTATTTATTGTTTCAATGGATTCTATGGTAGTGTAAATAGTAATGGCTATATTATTAAATGCTTTAGTTGATCCAAACTATTTTAATAATTAATTTGTGATGAATGAATATTTCTAAACAATCCTTCTTGGGCTGGGCCCATGCTTTGCTCATTTATAATATTTTCAAATCCGAAATCGTTCTTTTCCATTTTCGACCTAAAGCTTTCACACGTTTCTCTGTTATGAGATACTAAAATGTGTTGCATTCAGGCAAAATTGTCTAGAGTTGATATATTATGAACTATATTTCAGTTATCCAATCCAATCGAATGTTTTTTATTTTTATTTCAGGCCACGCCATTCCCTTTATTATTATTCCTTTGTTTAAGTAGATAACTTCATATGGATTGAGCCCAACTTAGGAAACAGTACTACCCAGTGGACTGATTCTATTGCATATAATGAAATTGAAATCGTTTCTCTCTTTCTGCATTCGGATTACTTACGCTCGCAGGAATTGGGCAAGATAAGAAAAGGGAGGGTACACCCCCCCTTTTCTTCTTTACCTGGAGTGATTTTCTTCAGACCGTGAAATAGTTAGTAGACGGATAGAGGTTAAGAGATTTTATTTCCATTGTTTTGTGTGTCTATTTGACTATATTATACACTAATTACTATAATAATATGACCATCAAAAATTTTCGATTTCTATTTGATTTGAAATCACTGTGCAAAAAAAAAAAAAAAAAAAAATCAAAAGATTTTTGATCAAAATTCATTGATAGTCATATATTGAAAGAAAAACAAACGATTTCTCGTGCAGTTTGAAAGAATATCACTTGTACCGTTAAAATCAAGATTTCAAACTGCACTATTTATTTTTCTGACCTTTTTTCAAACTGCACTCGAACCCTTCGATTTGCTACACGAAGCAGTTTCACGGTCTGAGTAAAACCACTCTCAGCCTTCAATATCGGGCTCTATGTTCTCTTTCTCAAAGGGGGGTGGGGTGGGGATAAGTACTTTTAGTTCTCATACTCTACCCCAACCCTCTATCGTTACACCAGCTTATTCGTTCTTTAAAATCCAAGTAGTTATTTGGTCAAAATGCGTGCAAATTGTTCTCTAATCTTAAAAAAAGATCTTCCTAGAAAATCATTAATCATTAGATAATCATTCATAAAATATAGTGAAATCAAAACAAAAGATATTAGTATTAAATTACTATTGTATTGGTAGAGTAAAACCACTATGACTGAAACTAAACTAATTAACCGTTTAACGTGGTTTTACGTAAAGATGGACACTAAGTATTGAATAATTTAATGTTTCTAATATTTAATAATCAAAAGATATGCACACGTATGTTAAAATCCACATGTGATTTTAAGACTTCAACCAAGTACGTCAAAGCCGCCATTCTGGGAACTTAAACAAAAGCTTCATTCTTGGTTTCTTTTGCTATTTCAAACAAAATGGCGAGCAGCAAAATGATGCACATCACCTATAGAGGTTTTTCACCATCACGTGACAATACAATCGTTTCACATAACGAAGAATTCAATTCACGAGATCAAAGGCATATTATTATGCGCCATCTAACCACAGGCAGTCCAAGCTGTATTCTGGGCGCCGGTACGTGTTGGTGCAAAACCTCTGGGTTTTTTTAGGTTAAGAGCTGCAAATAGACTGAATGATCCCATGCCGCCCGTGTCTAAAGCGTATTCCCGGTCGGGTGACAGTTTGTATTCAAGGCAATAGTAATTTCCGGTGACTGAGAATAGTACAGTAGTTTAATATACTAGTTTCTTCTTTTGTACTTTTTTGCCAATATAAAGGATATAAAGATAATTTGTCCTATTTACGTGACGTCATAGACGCCATCTTGGATTAGTTTATCCAACATGGCGGCCATGGCTTTTCCCTTTCTATCTTCTTGTGAGTGCTTTGAACGTGAGAACTCTGGTCATTAAATTCAATTATTTCCGATTAGTTCAAGCTATGAACAACCTAATTTTGTATCTCTAGCTGTTATGATAACTATTAACTATTTCAGTAGAGAACATGTTCCTGATAGTTTAGTTTTGCGATCTACGTCGCTGGTAAAAAAGATCAGTTGAAGGAGTTGTCATAGTGGAGCTTAGTAGTTAACGCACAACCTCCCCTTACATATCCTTCTAAATATTTTAGCTGAAAGAAACGTTGATTTCTACTCCACAATTCCAGAGACTGTCCAAATGCAACATTTCGCGCGTCTGACTGTTTCAGACGCCGGCACTCATTCGAGTATGAAAGCAGCTAATTGAAACAGGGGCTGATGTAGTTTTCTGGAATTTATATTTTGTTTGTATGCAGTTCTGTAGAAAAATTATTTGTTTGACGACAGTCGCAACAGGTTTGCGCATCTCATAGATGATGTACATGTCTTTTCTTATATTAGAATAGCAATCAACATTCTTGCTATACATCGCTAGAATTGTTATTCTGAGGGAACAACGAGTTTCCTTGGCTGCTATGTCGACTGTGTCGAGGGTGTTTGGGCAGTAGAAAATAGTTTAGCACAGAGCTTCGACGTCGACCACTAGGTGCTGGCGAATCCCCTGAATGTTCGTGCTGAGTCGTCATTGGCTCGCTCATGGAGCGCGTCACTATCTTTCTGAAAGCTCTTCTAAAGTCCTTGTTAAAGTATGCATAGATGAATGGATTACAGGCGCTGTTGAGGTTTGGTAGGATTGAAAAGAACACTGAGATCACTATGTAGTTCCAAGGATAGGGTAGACTGATGAGGAACATTGGGTTGTATTGAAGAATCGTGAATAGAAAGAAGAATGGACACCAGCAAATAGTGAAGGTCCCTATGACGACTGCTAAAGTTTTTGTAGCTTTAAAATCTTTCATGATGCTGTTGTGCTTTCGCTTTTCTTCCTTGCATTTGATAACAGTCAATTCCTTCATTTTGTTGAACTGCTTTAAAGCCTCGACGAACACTTTGACGTAATTTATGACCAGAATGGCAAGTGGCAGAATAAATGCGACAATGTTTGCCACAGTGTAAAATACTTGGTTAATGTTCAAGCAGGCGTTTCTGTCGAGTAAGACTCCCAATGCTCCGGGCCATCGAATCAAGGATAGCGACGCAAGCACAGCAGAGTAGATCCACAGCGCACCCACTGCAATAAACACTCTTGTTTGAGTCAAATACACATGATATTGGAAGGGCTTAGTTATCTTGAGGTAGCGGTCAACGCTTATCAACGCCAGGTTTGCGATAGATGCTGCGGCACAGAACATATCGGCCCATATCCATGTGTAGCATTGATGGAGTTCAAAAACTGTGCCAGACGTTTGGGCGATACGAAACGGCAGGCCTACTAGGCCATACAATAGATCTGCAACAGCCAAACTCGCCACAAACCAGTTGGTCGAACTTCGTAGTCTTCTATCTAAATATATGGCTAAACAAACAAGTGTGTTTCCTCCAACAGTCATTACAAGGAGGATTACATAGTAGATCAAGAAAAAATAGACCCGTATGTTCTCTAGCATTAGATTCCCATCTTTTGGTGTAGTTGTGTTAGTAGCATTACTCATGTTCAACGTACTAGCCATCTTTCTTGGGTTTCAAACTTTCAACGCTAAGTTTTAGCTAGTGCTTCAAGTTTCAAAGAACTTGATTCGATTTTGAACTTTAGCTTCTGTGTTCGAATTTCACACAACAAAGTAAAGTTTCGATGGCAAGTTTCTTTTTAAGGCTTTACGTAAGATTTTTCAACGTTCTTCAGTTCTTTATATTGGGTTTTATTGCCCGTATCTTCGCCTGTCTTCAAACAGAAATATCGGATGAGACGTGTTTGCACTTGAGCTTCTCACCTTGACTACCTCAGTACCTCGTTAATTTACCATATATGTATACGGCTTTACCTCTTTTACACTTGTATCTATCTCCAAGCTGTCTCGTTCAACCTTCCATCTTCTGTATTCTGTTTTCGTTTCTTTTATGTCTCAAGCGGCTAATTTTTAAATGAAGTAACCCCAGATTCTCTTCTAGTATTCGAATCCAACTTGTTTATAAATTTCCTTCAAAAACATTTTGTGGCGTGCTTCAGGACAAAGTGTAAATTTCGGCTAAAGCATTAAGGCTAATGACACAACAGGCAGACGGTGGAAATCCCCTAAAATAAAAATATAAAAGAAAAAATATTCAATTAACTTAGCTTCTAATACATTCTAAAGCAAAACTTTGTGTGTGTGTACGAGCCTATTACAGATGCTCTGATCAGCACTCGACACTTCCTACACATTGGGTTTGATAGCGTGTACCGTTTCTATAGTAACACATATTTCTCTGATGTCGAGTTTTCCTATGTAAACTGATTTTGGGCAGTACCTTCTTTTTAGAGGCAGACTTCATTAACCGCTAATCCGTCAAGCAAATCTAGGTCTTTCTCCGAATAGATTCATGCAGGGTATTCTTAAACTACAAAGTTCGTGCGCTGTTTACCTGTTTTACAATAGGCGGTTTTGATGTATAGCGCTAGGGCTTCGCATGATGTATTGAAACGTTTTAGCGGCTTAGATCCTGGATTTGTTCTATTGCTTGTGCTGTTCAGTCTGTTTACTAAGCAACTCGGTTACTCTCGGATATTGAAAACAAACAGGCATTTTTTCCTAAAATAGCAATTGCAAAGTTGATGGAGAGAAATAGAGAGCCTGTAGGCGAGAACAACTCTTGGCCATGACTATAAATCCATCATCCATACAATATAACAAGGCCAATCTTAGCCATTCATAACCTTTTGGATCTTGGTCGAGAGCCTTAACATTTTGTCACCTTTGATATCAATAATATTGGTAAATTTGATGACAATACTTAGATAAATGATGACAATTCCATAGCTAGTTGGAACGACATTTATTTTTGTAGTGATTAGTGACCAAAAGATCTTTATAAATGTTTGCTCTGATCACTTCAAATGAAAATTGCTATGATCAGTCCTACAGTCCTATCTCAATCCTAATTGCCATAGTGATAAGGGCTAAAAAATAAACTTCGTATTGAAAATTTTTAAACTGTTTTGTCTTTTCTTTAGCGACATTTTAAGCAATTATTGGATGAGGTTGAGCATGATATCGTAAATTATCAAGACCGAGGCTGTGTTATCTGACGAAGCCGAAGGCTGAGGCAGATAACACAGCCTAGGTTTTGATAATTTAGGATATTATGCGATAACCGATTTCAATAATTGTTTTATTATACATTTTTATACTGAAAAAAAAACAACATGAAATTTAAATTATAGAGACAAGAATTATGAACGCCAAGATGTGGCGTGAAAGATGCAAATTCTTAATTCAAAATTATTTCGAGAACTTTTCATAAAATATATGAAAATAAGTTAAGGATTCCTTAAATAATTGTTTTTGTACATAATTCTGGAAATAAATACACATAATAAATAAAAACAAAGCTACCACAGCGTGACTTTGAATGAACTCGACATGATAAATGTATTATCTGTGGGAAAACCTACAGATAATACATTTATCATGTCGAGTTCACATGATATAAAGGATTGACTGAGGGCTCTCGACCAATCAGAATTGAGATACTTAGTAAAATGTATAATAATGTTACTTAACATTACAAGCATTCTCAATTCAGTTTTATCGTATGGTATGAGAGCAATATTTCTTACTAGTATTAGTAGTGGATCGTGATTTTTATATTAAAAAAATACTGGATGGTGATGATGTTAAATTAAAATTTCCACTTGAAAATCATTAATATTTTTTTCTTTTGTGTTTGAAACTTTAACAATTTTTCATTTCTTTAGTGACGTTTTTGATTGTCAATGGTTTTGTTCTCGAGTATTCTATAGAAATTAAAAAAATTTGACTCAATTAACTATGCTTTAATGCTTGTGGTTATGTGTGCTTTTATTTTTTTGTCTTTAGTAATTCATTGTTTGAGATTGATTGTTGTATCTTTGTTTTGTTTTGCTCATTACTTCGTTCTTTGTTTGAGTATTTTTTGGATTTGATACACTAAGTATCGCTCATAGCATCTCCGTTTTCTGTTTTTTCTTACCTTTTTTGTCGAACTCTTGTTTCCATTTTCTTAGAATTTCAATCACTACATGTTCTTCAGTAATTCTGTTCCGCAAGGTTTTTTTATATTTCGATTAATTCGTATTTTCTTTGGCACCTTTTCATTTGTATAAACAACAAGATAGATGATGTTTTCCAAGCCCGTTTCTCAAAAAAAAAAAACGAAAGGAAAGGAAAGGAAAGGAAAGGAAAGGAAAGGAAAGGAAAGAAAAGAAAAGGAAAGGAAAGGAAAGGAAAGGAAGAGAAAAAAAGTAGTAACACTAAACTTAGATAACGATGACGTAGTTTCAATAATGATTTACCTCATATCTTCAAACGCTTTCAACCTTTAGCAGCAGGACGACAAACTATTCTCCCAAAAAATCTAATTATTTTACGTATAATTTGAAAAACTTTCTAAATCTATTTATTCTTTGAAGATATCTTTCATTTATATCATCGGAAATTCTAAACGAATGACATCAAACTGGATTCAATGGTTTAAATAAAATGCGCGTGTTGAAACGTTAAGGGTTGCGCGGTTGATTATCGTAATATAAAAGGCCTCCTACATAGAACTGATTTCCTCTGTTACTTAAAATAATATGCTCCGAAATTTAATAGTGAAAACTGGTGATTTTCGGCTTCTTTCTTGGTATCCAATCTGGGCTTAAAGCAGCATTAGCTATAGTGTAATCATACTATAAGTATATCTTAATAGACGTCCACTCGTTTATAATAATATAAAATCATATTTAAAGACAATGTATACAATCGTATAAGCTGGCGACAATACCATCATTAGATACAAGAGCTACATATATTATTTATCTACCTTCTGCGAATTAATGCTTACCAACACAGCAGTGTAGGTCTAACTCTGTCCGGTTTCCAACTAATTATTCCTATACGTGCTCTCGGGGCACCTTTTCAACAAAACGAACATGACAAAATGACTGATTGTTCTTACTTTTTGATAGCACTTTTAGAGGCCCTCTCTCATATTTGATTCTATGAGATGACAACATTCAAGGAGTCAATAAATTAGATGAATGTTAGTCATTCTGTCATTCTCTCGGTTAGTTTTATAAGAACGTTCTATAAAATAGAAGAGGCTTTAAGACTTACTTCCACAGCTAACTAAAATACACAACTCTTATAGTTCTTACTATAGTAAACTATTATTTTTTTTGTAATTTATAATGATAATAGTACGTAGACTTAATTGGTTTATGCAGAAAAACGTGATGTTTATTCTATGTGAAATAAATAGAAAATCGACTATAACAAACAAGCTGAATTTCACAGATCACCTATTCAATGACGTCATTTAATTAGCGTGTATCACATATGATTTGGATTTAGTTTTGCGCACTAAAAAATAATTTTCTCGACAAAGCTAGTGTCTAAGTCTCTAGTTTAAAGTGCTTCATTTTCAAATGATTTATTTTATGTGGGTCTTGAATTAGTTTTCTGTCATTGGTGAAGAGTTTTTGCTAGTCTAGTCATGACGTAACCGGCTGTCTACCTCGTACAGATCTTTTTTTCTCTCGCCATTTATCAAATGAACTTGACGGAACACGCTTTTGTTCGAAGTTCGTTTTTAAATTTCTTTTGTAATCGGCGGTTCGAACCTCAGCATAACATTTTTCCAAAACATCACGTATACTTATGTGGTGGGTGGATGTATAGGATACAGGTTCTGGGGGTCCGTTCGTCAGAGAGAATTTCTAGGGTTTTATGTTTGGGAGACGTGGGTACATAGGGCAATATATTTTGAAATGGGGTGGGGATGGGGTTGGGATGGGGTAAGGCTCCCAAAAAATGGAACGAGGACAAGGAGAGGTGTAGAAGCTTTGAACCATCACGTGATGGTGGCCATGACAAAAGGTTCTTCTCACAAGGTGTTTTGCTTCGAGTCGTCATTTCTAATTTGGGATCATTCAAAACTTTTAATCTCATCTCAGTTTTCTTTTTTATTTGTTCTTTCTTTTCCCTTTTTCTATTTTCTTCTTTGTTCGTTATTTCAATTTGTAAGGGCGTTGAAATTTTTGTTTTTTTGGAATGCACTAGAAATACATTATTATTATTCTTTACTTACAACCATCACGTGATGATAGTCATGACAGGAGGGAGGAATAATTGAAACTCGTCTAATCTGGTTTAAACTCGTTTAATCTGGTTTACATGAGAAAGAATTCAGTTTCCCAGATACAGACTCTATTGTTGTGCCTCCTGTCATGACTGCCATCACGTGATGGTGCAAAGCCCTTTAGAGTCTTTTTCCCTGGGAAACTATTCTTTCTCATGTAAATCAAATATTGTTCCTGCCTCCTCTCATGGCTGTCATCACTTGAGGATTGTAAGAAGATAATAACGATAATATATTTCTAGTGCATTCTAAAAAACAAAAATCTCAACGCCCTTACAAATTGAAATAACAAAGAAGAAATAAGAAAAAAAAGGGAAAAGGAAAAGAACGAACAAAAAAAAAGATCAAATTAAACGTTTTTAATGATCCCAAATTAGAAATGACAAGGACACGAAGCAACCACCTTTTAAGTGAGAAGAACGTTATTAATAGAACTACTATCCCCTGCGAGGCATTAAATGAACCTAGACACTGATATCCTCAGCATCTGTAAATATTATTTCCTTCAACTTGAACAAAGAATAGTCATTTTATAGTACTCTAAACCCTCCAGGCTTTTCCTGGCTCATACTGTTTTCATTTGCTTTCGCACTGTACAAGTTTGACAATCTTTATAAAATCGATTTTTTTCTCCCAATCTTTTTAATAAGGTTTGGCAATTTACAGGTCAATGATCGACTTAATAAAACCTATTTCTTGCTCCTCAATTGGATTCTATTAAATATCAACCTAAGTTCTAATATTTTTCTTTTTTCATGGACTTTGTTCTATCTTACGTTCATGTTCAGAATTTAATCTATTGATCTATTGACTTTGATCTATTAAATTTTGATCAACGTCATGTTACTTGATCATGACATACCCTTGAGCTGTCCGTTCTTAATATCTGCAGTGAAGAAAATGAAGTTGGAAACTCCATTCAAACTGAAAAACTAATCTTTATTAAATTCATTTTCCGGAAACAGGAAGACTAAAGGATCATAGTGCGGAGAGATATACTTTAGATTTTGATTGTACAACGTGATGATCATATCGGAACACTACCACTTTCTTTTACTTTACTTCATATCCTGATAATAATGTTATGAAATGACTAGATTCTTTAAAAAAAGTATTGAAATATTGAAGTCCTTTGTGCTCAAGACACGGCGCACCCTATTACAATTGTCTGCGTACGTTAGAGAGTGGTGGTTGGAGCAGGGGGGGGGGGGGGTAATTGAATGGTGGATCAAGGGGATGAGGAAGCCTCCTTTTTATGGACGCCCCCCTTGATAAAATCTAGATCTACCTTCTTACTATTTTACTTTGAAGAAAAGTTTCGCTTCTCACTGTATGTAGAAAACTGATTAGTCGCGTTGTAGATCAAAGACATCGCACAACTACAAAATTTTGATAGATTTATTAGCTCCTTTCGTGTAATGAGGCAATGAACCTCTCCTTGAGAGACGTCGCAATATGGCGTCACGTACATTTATCTTATCTCTATGGTAACCTTGCTACTAAGAGTACTGTGGGTACGCGTCAAAAATCTTTCTATACTAATAAAATAAGATGTTTTAGTAGATTTTAAAGTATATTTTCAGCTCGAGAGATTTTTATGGTCGACACCAATGCAACATATTTCGCTCCGTGGGGTCGTGGACTATTAAACGCCTGGCGAAATATTCTAAATGAAGTGCTTTATCGGGACAATGTGAGCTAGATTACCGGATCATTAAATCCCTAGATTGATATAGATTTCGAGACGAACTCTGATCAAAGATTGAACCCGCCATTCTATCCCAGTTACCGAGTTATCCGAGAAAGTAGTGAGAAAGTGCCGACTATTCACCAGGAAATGTTGCGAACAGCGCGAAACGAATTCCAACATTTTTATTGCAAACCCATTGAATGAAATGAAATTCCGTTTCTTAAGTGATACAACACGACAAGAGCGCTTTATCGACAAAATACTAGAGTGATTTTACTTAGTCTGTGAAAGAATCAGTTAACTTAATGCATAGTAGTTGAGACAAATGGCCATTGGTAATAATACACGTGTGAAGCAAAATCACTCCAGTGATAATAGAAAGTGAAAAACTAGTTTGGCAAAACTCACTCGGAGTGTCGAATCGCGTAACGAATGAATAAAAATGAATTTTAGACTTAGTCTTTCGTCAATCGGAGCAAAAGAACATTTTATGGAATACAAATGTACTTCGAACTCAAGTCCAACGCTGACCTTAACACTAGAAAAACTCGGCGAACTAAAGTTAGAAACAATCGTGAGGACACTAATGCGTCTCAAAATTCTGATGTTGGATCACGATTTCAGTTGGTCTGAACTATATCTCTGCAAGCGCTATATAGTTTCTCCTACTTAGCGCGAAACGTAATGATATTGCAAAGAATTTAAAGGCAAAAAAGGAGTTTAACAAACATTACCTATATACTTGCTCACAAAAAAAAGAAGAGATAATCGAATGGGCGATAAAGATTCTTACACCTTATAACCGGAATTAGGAATTTCCCCCTGAAAATATTTATTTTTCTATTTTTTCATTACTATATTTCTTGAGAGCAAGTTCTTTAAAACTTGAAGTAATTCTTTTTTTTTTAAGAAAAGGGATGAAATTAATTTATGTTTATCTATAATGAATGGAAGCATGGTAAATGCACGTTAGATATTAAAGTATTTTCTCGAGCACGATAAGCAAGCTGATAGAATTCTTCCGCCTTCGTTAACGCACTGACATTTCCCTTACTTTTTGAACTCCAAAAACAAACTAAGTTAACTCAATTTTGAAAAAAACTATAGTAATATTTTGGGCGATTTTTAAATTAACTAACAACTTCCAAATGTATTTCTCAATTTTGAAGAATATTAATTGCCTTCAAAGTTATCTCGATAAATATCAGCGATAAATTCTAAAAAAATTGAGTATGAGCGCTCAATTACTCAAGAAAACGTCTAGATATTTTGACGCGAGCTCAGTACTATAAAAGCCTTCTAGCACGAACCAAACGCGAATATGCATTATCTTCCATTAACATGTCGGAAAACCCTTTCCCGGGTGTCATGTTTTCAAATGTTAATATATTGCAATGTCTTTTAAGTCCTTGTTTATATATATTTTTAAACGGAAAAATTCCAAACGTTGACATTCTTGAATCGATTAGTAATATTTCTTTAAATTTGTGATCGATATGTTGTGATAGGTCATTTTATTAAGTTCATATTTTCGTCATGGCGGGCGTAAAGTAACTCAAATCCGGTCACGGCCTGTCATGATCCATATACCGATAAAAAGCGAAGTCTTAGAGTAAAGAAAAGCTCGATTTGAAAAAACACGTTGTCTATGACTGCTGAATATTGCAGATACAGTTTTCGTGTGCAACCATTATGACGAGATGCCCAAAATCACGCCCACACCAACACCCTGGCTTGCAACCAACACGAACATAACTTTCGCGATTTGTAGAAATACAGGAAAAGTTTGTTTAAATTTCACTGACCTTGGTCAATGCTCTATTTTTCACAAAGTATTTAGTAAGATGATTATTCAATAGTTTATTTAAGGGGTACTGGCAACCTGAAATAACCATAGGGGCTAGTGCAGTAGGTTGCAGTTTACAGTAGTTTACTCTTACGATAATGGGTAAAGATTCGATTACGTAACTTTGATTAACCTGGCGGTTTTGAAAGCAACTTTGCTGTTCGGTCTACTTTATTTTATTTGAGGCTCAACACCTTCTAACTTCGTTACCTGTCCTTTAAACAAAATGATTAAAAATTGCGAATCGAATCATAAAAGAATTTATTTATGAAGCTTTGAAGTAATATTTCAAACACGCGAGAGAGGCGCAGCCGATTTTTTTTAAACTGACTTTGAGGTGTTTGGAAATCGAAGGGAGAACTCTCTCAAGTGTTTCAAATTACTTCTCAAACTCATGAATATTTCTTGGCAAAAATCAAAGAAAAAGTTTACGAGATTTAATGCAAATTAAGAACACATTTCCAAACCACCGTCACAGTAGTGATTTGCTTTGTTTTCTCCTCATTAAATATTCATGAGGTTTAGAAACTTAATTCTAAATCCCTGTATCTGATAATTCACCTTCAATGAAATATTTGCTTTTTTGATCTAATCTGATTATATTATATCAGCTACTGTAAATCTGATCCTACGATAGACCCGTTAGACAGGAATCGAAAACAAAAAACAAAAAAACCGGATTGTACTCGACATTAGGCTGGATTGATTTGATGGCAAGGTTCGTTTATAACTTAAATGATCAAGGAAAATAATTCATTGTAATGAAAGAAGGAAAGAAAGGAAGAAAGAAAGAAAGAGAGAAAGAAAGAGAGAAAGAAAGAGAGGAAGAAAGAGAGAAAGAAAGAAAGAAAGAAAGAAAGGAAGAAAGAAAGAAGGAAAGAAAGAAAAAGCGAGCAAGGAAAGAAGAAATGAAAGCAAATAAATAATTAAAAAAAAAAAAAAAAAAAAAAAAGAAGAAGAAAGAAAATAAGACGAGAAAAGTCGGGCTACAACTAAGAGCAAATCGTAGAACGATAAAAAAGATGTACCTGTTTATAGGATATTTCTTCCAGTAGTTTTACCACTTAGTTGTCCAAGATAGTTCTTTACATCTCTAGATGGAGCTTCAACACTGAAATATATATCTACGGTTGTTCGATAATATCTCAGTAAAAACTGCCTTATAGGATTTTATGTACTTGATATGTTTGCGGTTGTGACGGAGCTAATTTTGCCTCGGATGTACATACACGAAAACTTATTTCCCGTCAAACACTTTTCTTTCGTTTATTGTTTATGTTAAGAGTTAAAGATAGCATCAATATATATCAGCTCTAACGCCTCGCTTAACGGCTAAAACGATTTTCTAAATCTCCAAAACAAACCAAGGGAGGCAACTTTTGTTAGAGATTTTGATTCGCAAGAATTACAACACTTTTTCATATTCTTCTTTATTGTCTTAGTCCGTGTGTTCCAAGCCCTGCCTCAATATGATCTTCTTTTACAAAAATAGTCTTTCTTATTCAGGTAATTTGGAATTTTTATTTCATACCGCTGTGTCAGTCCAGTTTAAGCATAATGCTAATGAACCCATAAAGTTGCCGATCAAAATAACCTTGCTAATGGTTTAAGATAGCATTTTACCGTCGTAGGCCCCCATGCCGTTCGTGAGTGTTTCACGCGGTGGCAATTCGTTGCCTATAAAGCGGTGTGTTTAAATTGTCGTTTTAACCGGAATAAAAGCACATCCGAATGTTTTATGATCCGTTTTGTTTATGTTAGGAGCAAGTGTGAGGTTAAGTTTGATCTCAATTGGTCGACGCGATCTCCTTTGATCTTCATTCTGGGCTACGTTATGCACGATGTTACACAATACACATGTTTTTGGTGTATCCAAATATAGGGCAGCGTTACAACATGCTAGATTGTGTGTGTGTGTGTTTGAAAGGAACGTCTTGCTGATCTTGCTAATTTTTGCTGCTTTACTTATGGCGGGTTGGTACAAAAGCATCGGTAGTATAACGAAGATCGACCGGTCGGTCGGTCGGGTGTTAAGTAATGTGGTTAAGTTGGCTATTCTAAACACCTTCAGATAGGCAAAACAAAACTACCTGAAACCAAAATCATAAATTATCGACATTTTTCATACACAGGTTGAACTACCATCTTGTAGTGCTAGACTACGAAGTTGCACGTAACATTAACACTATCTCCTTCCGTACTACAATGCTAATAGATTAGTTATATATATATATATATACACACACAAACATTCAAGGTTGATAAGTGCTCTGACAACAGTTGTCGGAGGAAGAGACAAAAGCGAATTACTTTCCTGTTGATTTTGCTTAAAATGTTTATGTTGATAGCGGACGTTTAACAGCGTAGTGTTACTTATTTATTAACCTTATATAACCAATAACCAAGATCAAAATATATCGTCTAAAAAGCAGAAAATTGACCGGTAAAACCTTATATTAGTTGGGCCATTTGTATAAGAGATTGAAAAATGTAGTCATTAAATTAGTGAGTGGACGGAAAGCTCAAGTCGTGGAAACTGATTAGAAGAATGACGTCGGCTGAGTAAATAATGAGTAAAAATCAAAACCAGCACGCGAAACAACCAATAGAAGTTGCTATGTTTTCAACATGGTAGCATGAATAAATATATTATCTTAGACCAGCAGATTTTTTGTTTCGTGAAGCGTTTGTTAGCGTTTTTTCATATCCTCAGTAATAATAATAACACTGGCTTTTGTTAATTATACGCTTAGTCGGTCAAGTTAAATATAGGTGTCGATTAAGCCAATAAGTTATGGTACAAATAAGGTAATATGGTAAAAAAAGAGCTTACTTAACCCGACCAAGGGGAATAGATTAACGAAACTGTGTGCCATAGAACTTTCTTAAGTATCTCTCTATCTCTCTTATCGCTCAAAAATTGAATCTCAAATATAATATATTCTTGTCTTGTCTTTCTTGAGCATTGACATAAGAAACTAATGCGTTCAAGGTAGTTTTATAACAACAATTGAAAAGAGCTGTTTCATGGGGATTAGGCAATATGGGTCGTGATAAACGAGGTATTATCACTTCAAGACCAGCTAAGTTTTTACGCAAACTTTTGTATGTAGTCGTTATAGAAATTCAAACAGCTGTAAGCGAAGGATACCAATTTTTTTTCTCTCATCATTTTTCAGGTTGAACTAGTGCGTGCTTAAGCATGACGAAGTCTTTTGACATCCAACAATATACACCTATAATTTAAACTCTTAATATTAAATTTGAGTTTTGGTTCTCTGGTGGTTGGCTTTAAAAATGATTTTTGATTTATTTATTTTAAACTCAACGAAACTTTTAAAAAAACGACTTTAAACACAAAACAACATGGTTGACTTCGATTAGAAAGTGGACACTACCATGCGATAAACTTGAATTCAATTATGTGATATATTGAATACGGCATTTGGAATATCCGTGAAATATAATATTTAAGAGGACAGTCTGATGTGTTGGGATTCAACAAAAATAAATATTTACGTACCATGACCAAGAATCCAATAATGTAGATGCGGCCTTGTGTCCTTTATGGATGGATCTACGCTATTCCTACACAGTCTATAAACCGATTAAAAAATTGGAAAAAGTTCAAACTTTTATGCAAATAAGAACGAATTAAACTAAAGAGGCCAGGCAGCTAGGCGTTAATATCCCACAAACAATTGTTATCAAGAAGAGATGGTCATGGTTTCTCGAAAGAAAATTATATGTTCAATAGTGTTAACGATACAGTCGATGTTAACGATAGGTAAAAAACATGGGTTTATAATCTCCCGAAGCTAACGTCTTATAGAGGGTGTGCCGGATGAAGGACTTAGGTATAGAAAGAAATGAGTTTGTCGTGAAGAGACCCTTTGTCGTACATAAACTTGTCAACCATAACGTAAGTGCATTACCAAAAAAAATCAAAAGACAAAGTAAGGCACACATTTCAAAGGTTTCACATCTAAAGACTTTCTTTTTCTCTCGTGGTTTAATTTCCTTTCCATGTTTCAGCATTTACTTTAATATTATCGTAATGTTTATAGTAAAAAAATATGCAAGCTTCTCAGCTAGTGATAAACCAACTTCATATCCGGCGATGCCAGTCAGGGTGCAACATGACACGATAAAATAACATTTAACTAATGACTCTATCATTCTGTTAGTATGAGCAAGCGTGGCTTAGCGGGTAAAACATTTCGTTTTTCACTATTGGTGTCTCTGGCTACCGCCGTGGTATTATTACGGCTGAAGTCCTTCACATGTTAATATTATGATATTTGTGTAATATTCCATGTATAGTATTATCTTGGGCCAAGCTGTGCCATTTGTCTTATAAAAATCGCTTGATTCTTATATCAAAAGCATATGTTTGATTAGTCTGTTAGTTGGATCATTGGATTAAGAAGCGAAGCCTATATATCTTGAATGATGTTGCTGTTAGACACACCCCATCTCTTGTACCTTAAAACTGAAGGTCTATTTATCTATATACTATTCTGATTGAATCAGACATATAGAGCAACCATACTATATGATTACTGTCCACAACTTTAACCTTTCAAAACTTTAAACTTTCGTAACAGTAGTTTTTTTAAACTGCTCGTTTTTTGTTTTTAGTCACCAAATGAGCACGAAAGAATGTCAAGATTTGTAGTTTAGTGTGACTTGTCGGTGTTCTAATGCATTTACCACTCTTGCTAAGGAGTGGGGTGCTTTACAGGTTTTGCAACATAGTTGATGAGGCAGCCGATAGATCGATTAGAATTTAGAAGTTGATTTTTGTGGAGGGAGGAAAAACCGGAGATCCCGGAAGAAAAAATCATCGAAGTACAGAAGAGAACCAACAAACAACTCTACTCAAATACTACACCAAGCCTGGCGTGGCTTGAACCCGCGTCGCATTGATGAAAGGTGGCGAATTAGCACACAGTACCAGTGTTCACCAATCTGATCAGACTCTGATAGTGAAAACGATGGAGGTAGAGAATGACTGTTTTTAGATATTTTTGCTATGAAACTACTCGTTTTTGTGCATTGCTGTCAGTACCTGCTAACTTGATCAGCACCTTTTTCTTTAACCAATTCTTAAAAACATGCTCCGAGCTTCTTTATGTTTTCGTTCATTCACTTGAATACCTATCTTTGAGAAGACTGACTGCATTCAGTAACTACGTACAAATTCTACTTCTGTGATCATAAAAAGGCTTATAGAAAGTTAGCACAGGCTAACGCAATGACCCGTACAGTAATTTTGAGAATTCATTAGTATAATACTCCCTCCCCTCCCTTCTCAAAAATCAGGTGTAGCCCTTCGAAAAGAAATTGACGTACTAAGTTATTGAACAGAGTTAATTATTTATCTTTTTTCGACAAATTTGAATAGGCCGATTTTTAGGTACGAGGAATGATATCAGTTATCAAACTCGTCAGGAAACAGACAGTTCAATTATAGTGTTATCCAAGAACACAAGATGATAAATCTCTTCCAATTACACTACCCGTTGTAAAGCTAAGTATTGGTATGTATAAATAACTACGATGCAGCAAATTATAAATGTAAACTCTTGCGTCTTAGGTCAACGCGGTTTTTCTATAGTAAAGATTACGTTTTATTTTTACTATCCATATCCGCTATTTTACGCGCCGATTTCGGTGCATGCGCAGAACAGCTTTTTCCACCTTGTTTGTCAATTTGCCAATCAATGACTATAAAGCTTTGGGCAGACACGTGCCCACTACTAGTTTTAACATGGTTATCTTGGACAGATCCCATAGCTTGGCAACCTAAACTTACTCTTTGGCTTTTCTAAATTCAAAAGAGACGACAAAAGTAACGGCCAAGTGGTACATATGGCGGGATTGTGGCACTGTCGATTTTGGGAGAGGTCAAAGGCCTTGCCACATCGCGTTTGTCACTGCTGTCCAGCAATGCTATTCACCACGTGGTCGTTACCAGAAGTTTCGAGCGTTTTTATTTTTCCAAAAGAAAGATCTTCCAAAATATAGTGCAGAAAGAACAAGACGAAAAAGAAGATCCTGTACCCCGTCATTGGTGATGAAAAAGTGTTATGGCAGATTGATAACATACTCAAATCATATAATCTTAACTATGATCAAATATACATATATAGATACCTATTTCAAAACTGGTTGTCGGAGGAAATGATAAGTCCTTCCAAGATCCAAGAACTGAGCTTCGTCAAGAACACGGAGCTTATAGTTAATAAATTCAATGTTGTTGGGAGTTGTAGTCGACGAAACCGTTTTAAGGCCTCGATTTTTTTTGCTTGAGTTATGTACCCATAATTCCTTAAGCTCCGACAATTTTATAGATCTAAATACAAGATATTTCTATAAGGAAATTAAAATACATTTAAAAAACAATTAACGATAAAAAGTTACGTTCACAAGCTATTAAAGTAGTTGTTCAATGACACAGTCATATCTTTTGAATCGTTTTGAAAACCTTTAAGTGCATGTCTTTGAAATTGAACCTAATCTTCTTTTTCGTTCAGACTTTTTCTGATATTTGAACCGATGATTTTGAATCTCTATTACCTTCTGCTCTTCTTACTGAACGATCAATCAGACTAAAAAGACAAACTTCAAGGATTTATTGTAGTGGTTGATTGCCTTATTATGTTGGATTATGAAAATCCATCAAGAAAGATTAAGAAACACTTGCATTTAGAAACGTAAAAGAAGGAATCGAAAACTCTAACGTGCTGTAAATCAACGAGCATTTATTTTATGGGACTGACTAACGACTTAAATTCCTTGATGTTTAAACATTTCAAACTCAAATATTTCATTTCGGACACGTGAAGTACTTAAGAATGCGTCATTCTTTGCTTCAGCTTGCCTGCGTTTACCTTCGATGTACTTTACAAAAAGTATCTTTTGAGTATCGTAATATGAAAGATAAAGTAGATTTTGAGGTTTTCTCTCGTTTTTGGTCACGATTCACTGTTTTGACACGCATTGACCAGTTTTTTTTCTTCCTTATCTTCGACTTATAGCTATTTCTTCGTTTTTTTTTCCTAACCAGCTTAGATGTTTCCGTGCTGATTAAATAGTTTTTTTCTTTCTAATCTTTCTACTCCAATTTTTCGTTCGTTGAAGCCTCGTTCTCACCTTTTTGTTTTAGTTTTTCTTGATTTGGCTTGTTCTTGTGCTTATGCTTGCGTCGGCTTGTGTCGCCAGTGAGAAGTGACAACCAGATACACTATGTTATGAGCTACTCAACCACCCACACTTACATGAACTTCAAAAATTATGGGATATCTTGCCTGATATTTTTTTCAGAGAGCCCGCTAGTGATGGACAGCTCAAAAAACATATCAGGAAGTTTCTTAGTTAATTTTAGCAGAAGTTCCAAGCATGTAGGGCATTTTTGTTACTTAAAACTGGAAAGACAACGTTCTATATAATGCTTTTTAAACCCAAATTTGTTTGTATAAAACTGATCTAGAAATGTCGTTCCGATTATGTCATGATTGATATAAGGTTTTTTTTCTCCGCTTTTATTCAAAAATTCGTATTCTTAACTATTAAAATGTAACTAATGAACATGAACCTGTCTGTCGAGCTGTTGACATTAATTATTCTTACACGAACTCTTAAGATTTCACCCGATAAGCAAGTATTCTTTGTTTTGGCATATATTTGTTTGACTTCCAGTGGGTCTAAAGCACCGCTTTGTCTAGTAAGTCTAGGATCTAATAAATCTTACTCACTGCATCAATAGACGCTTAGATTGAGACCTTGTAGACAAACTAGAGTTACACTGCACTATCTAGCTATGATTTGGTTGATCTAATCAAAGTTTGGAAAGCATTGAGATACGCCTCCGCTGGTGCAAAGCAAAGACCACAAAAACAAAAACAAAACAAAAAACGAAAGGAAAAAAAAAAAACACAAAAGAAACAAAAACCTTCTGAAACACTATCTTTCTGCTGTTGACACAAATCCCTTCAAAATGAAGAAAATTTGTTATTGAACTAAAATAGAAAGACAAAAGAACGGCTTTTGTTTCCTAGACTTGTTTTCTCTTTTTGTGTGCATTTGTTTTTTTCGCATTGCAAAAACTCTTATATATGCTCAGTACGAGTGAGGCCTCTTCATTTCTCTTTTGTTGTTGTAATCTTTCTTTCTCTTTGTGTGTCGGTGCTGTTAAAAGTTGTGTTTGATCGTTTGTTCGTTGTTTTTGTTCCGTGGTGCAAACTCTCTTGTAGTAAAAAAGCAATGTCCTGAAGAAATCCATTTTCATATGATTCGGTTGTTTGCGGGAAATCGGAATACTTTTTCAATACATAACGTTATTTTTATAGCGCAAGACTAAGAATCATATCCTCGTAGCGTTTTTTACTTCATGAATACCCTAACAGTGATCCTTTATTAGCGGACTGCCCAATTACTCTAATATAAAACATACATCGTCGTCCCTAACTAATAGTTGTCAACCATGAGGCAGTAGAATGATGAATTGTCATTATATTAACCGTTGCCGCAATATATATGTTATCTCTGTAGTGTGATACCAGCCCAGTGAGGTTCAATAGATGCATTCTAAGATACGATTGTTTATAGTGGAAGGTCAAAATGTCTGTCTCTTTGTTATATTAATCACGTTTTCCAGTTTAAACATGTTGGTGTTTCGTACTATATGTCGTTTCTGCTTTATGAACCTAGTCGTGTATAATCGCCTAATTTTCATTTTTTTCCATTTAATTTCACGTCTTCGCGTGATCAAAAAACCTCTTGATAATGGACAAAAATCTAGACAGCTTAGAAATGACGATTCAAGAAACAGGTTATAGATGGTGCGAGTGCTTTAGGGCATGTTGTTTTTGTCAACATATATCGAAAATTAAAGTTTAAGCCATGAAAAATTAACACTGAAATTGTTTTTCTTCTATTGTTTATTGTGGTATTCTTGACATTGATGTGTCTAGCCAAGGTACAAGAAACCAAACTTACATAACCGCCCTCACTGTTAGGTGAATTCTGGCGCTGTCTCAGGCACTGCTCAAGGCATTAATATACGTACTCAAATAACACATGTTGGTAAGCAAGGACTTGAACGATGCCTTGACAGACCCTCGACCAAATTCAATATTTTATTAATGCATCGTAGGGATTACAGAGGTACTTTGGTTGATAATACAACTTTAATAAGGCACCTATTATCCAAACATGCTTCGTTCAATAAACTTATACAGGTTTCTTGAGACTGATAAGAATAGACAATCCCAGAGGAATGTCGGAGGATTAGGCTGAAGCCTATTTGATTCCAGACAAATGGTTTTAAACCCTAACTAGGTGAGACAAGTGTATTATTTTATATAAGGTATCGCGTTGATTCACTTACCAAGTCTTGGTACACAAGATTCGTGGCTGGCTAGTTCGTGTAGTTCCTTTCAATCTGTTGAAAAAACGAATTAAATAGGATCGAAATCTTGCCCGTGACGAGTGTCGTAAAGAACTTCAAGATCGGAATCCCTGATTATATGAAGCCCCTATCGCTTGTCACGTGACCCTGAATTGTTGTTTTGAAGGAAATCTTTTAATAGCGCTTTAAATGCAAATAACAATATCCACCGCCAGTGATTCAATTGATTTGATTCAGACAGTTCTTAGCGTTGGGTTGTCATTGGCGCGCGCGTTTGACGAAACCCACTAAAAGGGAAATTACCGCGCTGTTCTGAAAAGAAACCTTTTTTTTTTTCGATCGGAAAGCTACTACGTGTTTCAAGTAGCCTTGTTTAAGACTGCTTTTAGTAAAGTTAAGTAAAGATAAAACCAAATTATTAAATAGAGCTTGTTATTCGGTTCATGGAGTGTCAACTAAGCAAATGATATGTTACTTTACAAACATGACAGAACGTCATCTTCACGAACTCATTCCGTGCCTAGCACTTAGTCTCTTACACGCACCTGTTACTTGAGTAATTTACTTATTTTCGAGTAAATGGACTGCAAAATGACAGGAATGCAGTGTTTTTAGTGGTCAGTTGATTGAACACTGTTTCGGGTGACAGAGACCAATTGACAGGAATCGAATTCCACGCCATGTAAAAATAAAAATAAAAAACTAGTATACTCTGATAAGGCTGATATCATGACACATTCTTTCTAGATAGCCGGAATTGTCAGCTCCATCTGATTGCTGCTCGACTAAAAAATATATATAATCTTAAGCTTATAAGATTGTATAAATTTCTGTCGGAACTTGAATCGAATCCAAGAAGAAGGAAAAATAATTCATTTTAGAAATCATTTCTTTTGTAATTTTGTTATTTGAAAGCGATCTTCTACTTTACTGCCAGAGGCTGTATAAACAGCGGGAGAAAGACCTGATATTACTTTACTATGGAAAGGAAATTAATCTTACTCTAGGCAAACATACTTTCTGTTACTTATTAAAAAAAAGCTCTTACTGAATTGAAGTTGGATATATTGAAATTGCGATGAAAATAACAACAAAATACAAAGATGAGAGTGTAAGCACTATAACTTACTTCTAAATCTTTAACAAAATACAAATTAAAATTAAAATAAACTACAACAACTTAGGGGATAAAAAAAAACAATTCCGTAGGGGATTCTGCAGTTTAAAAACAGTTAGTTAATCTTAAGAAAACAAACTTGTTTTCTTTATTGAGTACAAAGAGAGGAGATAAAGTATAGATAACTACTTTAGTTAGTTAGAACCCGCCTTGTGCTAGCACCCCATGGTATCTCCATGGCCCCATACAAATGTCATCATATATTTGCAATAGTATTGTGAAGCAAACTTCGAAAGGATTGAAACCTTCAGTTTTTCATTTCCTACATTATACTGTAATTACTTTACGATATGGATTAACTCTTGATTTAATTTATTAACGTTCCAAGTTTTTCAAACTTGTAGTTAAGATTGGAATCAAAGCCGCCAAAAATAGACGGTAATCAAATCTATTCCAATGAAAAAACGTACGATTTAATAATAATAATAATTTATAGTCTTTGAGGATTCATTAGTCACTTTAAGGTTAATCTAAGGAGTAGACTTGATCAGTATGGGGTTATTACATTCAAACGGATCTTGCACGTGGAAATGCATTTACCAATTCATTATTGAACTTGTAGCTTCAAATTAAGGAAATAATTCTTTTTCCCCCTTTTTTTCGGATAACGTGAATATTTCTCCATTTCTCCAGAATAGAAAAAAACAAGAGTTTCTTAGATCAAAAGCGGAAATCAGACGTGTATTTTGAAGGGAAAATTGGAAAAATTAAAACTCCACTAACTTTTAGTTTTTATTATTTTTCATTCTTTCGATTTCTTTCTATTTTTTTTTTTGGACTTGTAAATAGATATTATTATAATAAAAGGATATGACAAAAAAGTGAAAAAACTACTTTATTCTTCACATATGATTCTTCTTAATTTTTGTTTAGCTCGAAGATATAAGTAAAATGCATAATTAAACCGGCTTAATTAGGCTAATCTTATTTTGAATTCGTGTTCCTCAAACACTTCAGTCTTGGATTAATAGGATACACAAGTAAGGTTTACCTTGGGCAAGAAAGCGTAGCGGGACCTTTTCTTGAAGGTTAGAAGGAACTGATTCCAACTATTAGCATCTTGACACAAGTTAAAATGAAATTTATACGATCGTGCGAGAACGGAGAAGCCCTTTGCCAAGACATTCGTCCTGTGACGTCATGAGTTTTAATTTCTAAAGTACGTACTTTAAACCTGACAGCGAAACTGGAGAAAAACGTTTTCGCATGCATGCACCTCGGCACGTTTTCTAAGAATTTTGAAGAGTTTCAGTGAGAATATAAATGTGTTTTTTTCTCCAAGTATACAAAAAAGTTCGAAAATACACTTTTGTCAGACCAAGATACTGTATTAACAAACACAATATGAAAGAATTAGCCTTAAGTTTCAAGCATGGACACTAAGTTTTGGCATTTTGTGAAGTCAAGTTTATCAAGCATGTTTGAAAGTCAAATTTACTTATGTTTTGACTAATTTGCATACGGATTCAGAGCATGCGCAGACGCTTTCACTCGTGTCCCTGACGGCCAGTGCATTCAGACTTTCTTTAGCGGCGAAGGAACACAAGGAAAGCCAAATAGAAAACCAAACAGATTAGCCTTTTATTCTACGTATGTAATAATTTTCGCACTTTTATTCGTTATGTCTTTGGTACGTGATTTCGCATATTGGAACAAGGCGTTGAAAATCCCGCTATTTCAGCGTGGTGCTTATGCGGCAGTGTTCACAGTGAGGCGCAATGTATTTCCAAGCATTCGTCATTTGCACAAATTCAGATTATGATTTCCAAGGCTTTGTATATTGATCAAACAAGTCAAGTCAATTCAATTTGATGTGCTTGGTAAATGAAATACTTCTAAGCAGGTGTATCTGAGCTATTTATTGACGTCATAGCGACGCCGCGCCATTTATTCCAAGATTCTTGTCGCCTTCTTACGAACTTTGATGTCCGGTCATTTATATAACTGGATCTCGAAAGCATGTGTTTTTTGACATGACATCACTCAATTCAGAAATCTGTATGTCTATTTATGGGAATATTCCAATCTTATTTTTAAAATTACCTATAACGAACGATACCACTAGGTTATGGAGAGTTTCCAATACCCATATGAGTATACGAAGTCATCAGTGCGACTAGCTTGGGCCAAGAGATCAATGAATCAAGTGGTCCTAGTCAAGTGTTTCGTCTGCTCAGTATGTAACTGTACATTGTTTTGGTTTATTTTTGACGCTAATTGATCATAAATCTACTGACAAACTGGATATTTTTTGCTGTGAAACTAATGGTATCCTTCTGCTGTGTAGTGCACGATTATTTATAAATTATCAATAAGTATTAATTATTATTCGTATTTTTTAAACGTTCTCATAATTGTATTTTTGAAGTGCTAGACATTGCGCGGCAACCCTATGATCTGGTTATATCGGACACTTTTAGAAATTCCCTTAGAAATAGTTCTCAAAACTTTTAAGCAATTCTATGTCGATCCCAGGAGATCACGCGGCGTTACGCGAAAAAATCGCGGGAAATCTTACGGTTTTGTGTTCAATTATATCAAGCGCAAGGGATCCAACAGTTTCATGCTTTGATTCAATTTATACCCAGAGCCTGCGTTTCTTCTGGCCAGCGCAAACGCAGGCTCTGGGTACGCTTTGATTTCCTTTGATCTTATTCGCGTGTTCCGACATCTTTTGTATTCAATTAGTTTTTGATACTCTTAAAACTAAGCAGTGATCAGTAGAGCTTAAACCATCGGCCTCCTTAAAGATCAATTGATCAGCTTTCGATGTAGTTATCTATAAGCCTTCTCATTTTAAATTCTATAGTGGGCGGTTAAATGATTGCAAGACTCTTGCTATACTCGCAGTTCAAAACATACCCGAAACATGACTTTGAGTTGAGAATGTATGTGATTCTTTTGATAAAGAAGTAGGCGTTTTTAGGACGGACCAAAGAAGTTCGTGTTAGATGAATAGTATTGTTGTAAAAATAGCTGCCTGTCACCGCAATAATTCCAAGGAGTCATAAGTTCAACATTGGTTAATGTGCGGCCAGATACGTACGTTTGCTTTAAGTATATAAACATCTACCTACACGAAAACTTTCTCTGCAATTACCGAATGAATGAAATGACTAATTGAATGAATGAGACAAGTCCTTTTATCACTAAATCCGCGCCTTGGTGGTTAAAAAGAGAAGGGTACGATTTCAAATTGAGATTGAATTTATTAAGTTTTCAAACACTCATTCTTTTTTCTTCCTCATCATCATCAATTTCCCCCTTGTTGAACACTAGCATCCTCGCGGTACTCGCGTATCTGCCTGTCTGTCTTTTCATTATGTTCACTCACTCAAGTATCTCTAAAGTCAAGAATTTAATTATTATTTTGTTCTGAAAAATCCTGAGCATCCCAACTGAAAAACGTTTTCTTATTTTCACGCAAAGACCACTTAAGTCTCCAAACGATTAAAAAGATACACCTGTATGATGTTGATAGATCATAAATACCTCGATGTCCGTTTAGTAGTGACAAGAAAACCTTGAATATTTACCCAACAAGATCGACCTCATTTCGTTTATAAAACTCTACGAGAAGTTACCGAATAGTGATAAACTAAGACACTCTCTAGTATTAGGCTTTTGGATGTGTTAGTGTTTTGTATGTTTGATCGGGTCGGCAATCGACTGAGATACTGAGATAAAGGTGAAAAAGCAAAATGAAATTAAGGGGTAAGAATTTGGTAAAAATGAGATTTCACTAAAAGTTAGGAAAAAAAAGATTGGTCTAAGGTACATGGATGCATGTGACAAAGGGAATATTGGAATTAGAAATCAAAGCTTGGTAACAATATGGTGTCAGTTTAATGGTCGGTCGTAGGGATTACATGCGTTTTGGATGATGCCAAAGTCGTGCTATGTAAAAATGTGCTGTGGTGAAGACCTCCTTACTTGACCCCGACAAAGAATAGTCAAGCTTACTGCGTCTAATAAGACTAAACGATTCCATCAACGCCAACTAGAATAGCTGGTACTCCTGACAAGTCTCCAGGTCACAGCTGACCACAGGCGACAGCTATCAGATAGTTTGATTATGGATTTATATGGTTATCAGTGCACTATATATTAAAATCCGTCTGAGGTTTTCCGACTATCTAATAAACTGATCTAAAATTATACTGTATCTTATAAACAAGCTTAGATAAACTGTTAGAGTTCTTTGGCGTTTTAAGATATATAATAACGAATCTCATAAACACGTAAAAAAGCTTACTGATTCAAGAACTGAAAAACAGCAAAAATGAAAAAGGAAGTTGTCATTTTTTTTAGTCTTATCAAGCCTACGGTTTTTGAGGCATATTGAGTCGTGCGGATGAGAACACTTACTATCGATAGATATATTTATTGTATAAATGTTTTTGGCGATCAAATGCCCTAATAAATAGAAACTTTCTAGTTCTATAGGCTTGAATATTCTGAATGATAAACAAGTAAAGTCAATAGTCTCACCCAATCAGTACTGAGACCAGGTCGGCAATCTTGTTCAGTTTTTGCACAGGTCTTCTTCACACGTCTTCATGGACTCGCAACGTACACTATTAAACTCTCTTAGACAAACTCTGGCTCATTTAACTGAATTCTTCTGTGGGTCAATAAGAAAACATCCGACTCCAACCTTCACAAACGCACAAAGATACTAGATTTTTATCGTTTTGTGTTTTGTTTGCACCTGAGCAGCCTTGGCACCAAGTGGTTCGAGCGGTTTAAAAGAAGCAAATGTCTTTTGTGTTTATTGTGACAAACCTCAAACAGATGCTTAGACCATGATAACTCCCCCCAGCAGTTTAGTAGACGCGTGGGACGAACATTTACCATATATTTCTTCATATTTTTTTTCCTATTTTTGACGTCTCAGATATTTATTATTTTATAGGTCATTGAAAATTCTATTCAATGTAGAAGGACGAAACCATACTAGGCTGCGCACGACAGCTTACGCTTGATCAGAAGGGCGTGGCTGTGTGTGTATTGACCTCTACGTTTTATCGCCAACCTTTTGTAAAGATGAAAGCTGAGCCGTTAGTAGCGGATCAACCGCACTTAAATTTATAGAATTCTGCGGCTAAAAAGTTATCAATGACAAAAAATAGATCTCCCATTACCACTTTATTTTCGGGTTTATTTATGTTTCATTGTCGCTCGCTTCTACAATTTCATGGAATTCAGTATTCGCTCCTTAGTTCGAGTTGATTTCTATATTGTATGCGACAAATTCTAATGCCCTAAATGTCGGAAATTGTAGGGTAAGGCCTATATAGGCAGTAAAACTAAACTAGGTAAGGAACAAGTCATGCTGAGATCATTCGTAAATGAACTGTCTTTAGTACAGTGTCAAACAGTAGAAAAAAGGTTATAGGATATAGGACTATTGGCCCACGACCTCCATTCTCGCTGCCCACGTCACTATGTAACTCTAAAAACCCTAGAGACTCTATTATAATGGATGGTTAAAATGACAATTGAAGTCGAGAGAGTGTTTTTATATTAGTTTAAGATGTCATTTTAAGGTTTGACTCACGATAAACATACATATATACTTATGTATATTAAGACAGCTGGACTTTTCATGGTGGGCTTTTCGTTTGTTTAATCTTATTGTTACGCCAAAAGAAATAGTACGAACGAAGCCGTCCTTGACACGGTCACTAAAATGCCAAAAATGCTATTGCGCCTTTCTATATCTTTCAACCTTATTTACATCGTTTTTTATTAGAAAATTTAAAAAGAAAATGTTTACAAAACAGAGGCTCTAACCCCGTCTAAGTAATCCTCGTCTCGGTCACTAAGATGGCAATTACCATGGTATTGCATGTCTGGTCTTTACGTTCGGTTTTTCCTAACCTCTTTATTTATACTTTTTCACACTGCATATACGACGGAAAAAATTCATTGTTAAAAAGGGAGCTCTAACCCAAACGGAGCATCCTCGGCGAGGTCACTGAAATGCCATGTTTTTTCATGTCAGGTTTTCTAGTGTTTTCTAAGCTTATTTACCAAGTTTTTCCCTCACAGTACGACAAAACACACCTGGCCATTCTCACCATGATTGCTAACAAAGTGCCAAAAAATGAAGAACCAAAAACAAAGGGTTTAAAATTTGAAAAATATCTCATTATCAATCCTTTCGAAGTCGAGCTTTCCTTTTGTTAAGGTACACGAATACGTAAACGGTCTTTATAATCGTAAGTCGTTTGTCTCACAAAAGATAGCCGATCAATTCAAGTTGATTTTGCAATGCTTTATCATGATCAGTACCATTCAAATTAAAAATGCATATCCATTTATTGAAATAATCAGTGTACAAGCAACAAACGGTTCTCGTTAATCTCTTTAAAAACGTACCATTATTTCACACTGAGATATTTACACGGCATTTTACAAATGACATACACATTATTTACAAATGATTGAACTGATAGCTTTACAAACATAAAGTATACCTCGCTACTAACGCACTACGCATAGCGGTACATCAAAGAGGACGCTTAATTCGATCGATGTTTGAAAGCCTATAACGCTTGTCAGCAAGTGCTTGTTGGCACGAAACAAACAGATTATAATAATGCAAAACAAATCCCTCAACGCAGCTTGGCGTATCAATGTATAACACATTAAATCCGAAGAAAAATAAAAAAAATACTCGCGGCTTTCTATGTTTTAAAAATCTCATATTATGCATGTCCACTGGCTCAATTTCCTGCCTGGAAATGGCACAGTTTTAGAGCGCACGTGCTCGTATACTTAGCGTTCCTAGATTACGGAAACACAAACGTCTATATGCTATGCCATACACCATTATTTTCATAACAGTGTTTCGGGAATTGGTTTTTTCCATTTTGTCGCTCATTATTGCTTTTTGCACGATTAATTTTTACGGCTACTGAGTGTGTGTTGACAAAATGTTGTCTCCTCCTCAAATGGAGATTTCGGTCTAGTTTTAATAGCTGGTTTTACGAAGCCTTGTTTCCTGGAATGTCGGTCAGTATTGTATTGATTGAACTAAAGCCTCCTGATATTAAAAGCTGTGTCAGTTCTAGAAATGATGGACGTGTCTTTTGGAGATGCGGCATTTCTCTAATCGAGCCATTATTATAGCATCCACTGAATGACGCAGGAAAAGATGAGTTCATATATCTTCTCCGTAACCGCCAACCGCCATAGTTCTGTACTACAATTTGGGGTAAAGACGGTTTTCAGTTTTTTTCTTGCACCTGCTAACGCCATGAAAGACATGCCTCACAACATAACGCAAAAGTGTTTCAAAAATCGGATCTTTTTACGATTTGTTTCTTGAAAAACTCAGCGATTGAAACTAGTGCACCACATATTCATAATTTTGATTTTAAATATAAAAAATAGTTTCCCAGAGAAAAAAAACAAAAACAAAACAAAAAACGAAAAAAAAACACAAAAAACAAACAAACAAACAAACAAACAAACAAACAAACAAAACAAAAACCAAACATGCAAGACGCAACTTTGTTATCTTATTTGTTCTCTTTATATAAGCGTAGGGTTTTTTCCAGTATGTGGAGAACTTTGTTATCTTATCTGGTTCTCCTTTATATAAACATAAGGTGTTTTTTCAGTGTACAGACAATTTAGTTATCTTATCTGGTTCTCATTTTTGTGATAAACTTATGGTTCCAGCCTTGCCATGCACAGATAAGCACTTGACCATCAATAATTACCTGGATCAAGAATACGTGAGGTAACGGGCCGCTACAAAAAACTCGTCAAATAATCTAAATGATGGCTATCTACTTAATAGTTGCGTAAGCTACTGTCATCGATGACAAACAATTGCTGCAAATAGGAAAACTCCGGAAAGAGTAGTTGTTGGTTTATCTACATCTTTTAATAAGATTTTCACTCGGTTTCCTTCGGCTACAAAAGCCGTGAGCAAGAAGATTAATTATAGTACAGTGTTCTTTCGGTGGTTGGACTTTTTAACCTCATCAATCTATTGCTTTAAAAATCAACGACACCCTAAATCCATTGTTTGATGTAGGTTCTTAAATTCTTCGGAAAACCCAGCTTCGTAAAGCCGGGGACGAAATTGATATCAACAGGGGAGAACGGGGTTGAATTATAAACCCGGGATAGGTTTTTAATTACACTGATATATTGTAAGCCCTCTATTTACAAAAGAACAAAGCAACAGTAATCTACCTCTCTGAATTCAATATAATTTAGTATTTAGTGTTTTGCATCGAAACAATGGAATTTAGGGCTTAGTTGATATTTTCAGGCCTGCGGCCCTTGGTCTTGAATTCTAATGCAAAACCTCGCCCTAGCGTTTGAACCTTTATGTAAATCATCGACTCTCTTATCTGTATGAATTTATTTTAATGTCAACTTAGTCAAATTGTTATTTACATTGGAAGAAGAATCGTGTCGAAATAAAATGAATAAACGGCTGAGTTAACGTTACAGCTGTTGACACACGGGCCAAACCCATTCGAATTGAAGTTTAGATTTACTGGAATAAAAGAGGTGAAGTTTCAATTAGAGAACAATTACTAAGTCATGGGTTATTTTCAGTTGAGTTGCAGCTGTTGGCACACGGGCCAAACCAGTTATTCAATCAAATGTTTGTCAATGCAAAATACCCACTATAAACATTTACTAAAATGGTGAAGTTTCAGTTGGGGAACGATCTAAGTCATGGGATATTTTCAGTAATCAGGGAAATTGAAAGTTAATAATATTCAAGTCCTCTCTGAGTTGCAGATGTTGGCACACGGGCCAAATTACTCAATTCAAACCAAAACTGACTTCACTGATTGAGGATCTTAATTAAAATGGTGCATTTTCAGTTATGGCACGATCACTTAGTCAAGGCTTGATCTCGGTTATTGGTAAATTTAAGTGTAAACGCTGGTAAAGAGTAATTAAGCTCCTTTTTAAATAGTCTGGTACATAACGGGGCCGAATTTGATTACAATTGCCTGTAAACCGTCTCTTTCTCTTCGGCGTTCAGTCATTATAGTAAAACTTCACGTTGCAGTCAACACTCATCTCTAGACTCAAAGAACACATCTCAACTCCGGCCACTCGAACGCTGTTTACATCACACACTTCAAGTGAATCTTCAAAACTTAATAAGAACGTCAATGAGAACTGTCAACAGAAATTATTAAACCTTATAATTAAATAGTAAATGTTAGATTGAAATACTGACGCGATTGAAATAGTGACGCGATTTCATACCTTTTTTCCAGTAAAGCTTTTCCAGGCACAGCGCTTGGTACTAGTAGCGTGCTGGTGTATCTAACTGGCCAGCTTGTAATAGTGCACGTACAGTTATATTATTCAATATTAATCCTTTCTTAATCAAATAAAGATGAGCTTGAAAATTAGCTCAAATAATAAGGCCTTCTGTTTCTCCGAAAGCGTATTTTACTATCCTAATATTCTTACTCAAAAAATGCACTCCTTAAAAAAACGTTTCTAGGATTATGTTTTAGTGTTCCAAATGCTAAATTCCAAACGGAAGGCTTTTTTAAACTTTCTTTACTTGAAACCCCACACGAACCGCGCACTATCTGGCCAAGAATTGCTCAAAATCAAAGTCAATTGGAATCCAAATACCTGTAGCACGCGGTGGTTTAACTTAAATACATTCATATATCCTTCCTATGATTCCGGATTGGCTCTGCAGTATGGTAAGTACCAGGTGCTATCCGTCTGTATCCGCTGTGAAAGTTTCTGGCTAAACCCCAAATATCCGTTTTAGCTCTAATCTTTTCCATGCGGAGCTTTGAGCCCTAAGTAGCGATGGACCTATTGCAAGGCCAGTAATTGAATCAAACTGCAAAACCAATCGAGGAAGGCATTTAGATGGATCGGCTCTCGCATACCAACACGCAACTGAAACAGTTCCGCAAAAAGTTATTTGAAAAAAATATTACTGGAGTTAGGAAATGTCAATCTTAAAGTAGAAGCCTAATGATCTATAGCTAGAGATATAGACGGAGTATTTATTGCCAGGGAATAGGACGGCTTGGTAAGTTGGGAGACCGGCGATGGATGGTAGATGCGAAGACAGCGGTGATGTGTCATCAACAGACGGGGCAACAAGTGACAAGGAATCTTTTTCTGCTCGGCCCACCCTCCTTCGCCGTTTTCCTGGTTGTTCGTTGAATGGTTTGAGCCGTTCAGTCTATACTGACAAGGGTATTCATACGTAGAAGTTAACTGCGCTATGAAAATTACACGCAACATTAGGTAGCTGCTGATGACATTACTACATCTGAAGTTGGGTAGACATTCGAGTGGATTGAATAAGTACTTCAAATTATCGTTCACGCCTCATTAATACAAAGAGTTATTAGGACGTAAGATGAACAAAAAAGTACAGAAGTTGGGTGGAAAGATCATTGATCTATACAATAAGTGTGAAATAATAATTGAGCTAAAACCATTGGTAACAAGTAGTAGGCATGATTTAAGTCCTATGAGAATTGACTAATACCTTTAGTAAAGTCACACAGACATTTACACATCATTTAAGAACAATCAGGTTTAAGGAGTATAACCAAAACTCAAAAACCTACCACTAAAAGTCTAAACTAAATTGTAAGGAATTTTCTTTTTGAAAATGGAAGTGGAAATGGCTCCCGGGTTGATACGCCTCTTTCATTGGGCGTAAAGTTTTCCTATCTTAGACCACGTGTAATGCCCTAGATTATCATTTCTTTGCTGGTTTAACGGATGCGCACAAAAAGACACATGAACATGGATACAACTCAAACAAAGGATCTTATTCTCAAGAGAATGACACGTGGTCTAATAAAATGGGGAAACATTACCCCAAGCCGAAGAGGTCACTTCCAACAAAGTCTGCAAGCTTGCTATGTCTCTGTCAGTATGCATGTAATATTACATGAACCTGCGAATTGCGAAAACCTATTTTAACTCCTAAAATGTAGCATAATAGACACCGTGGCAATGCAGATACTTTCTCTTGTCCGGATATCGTTGTCCGTATGAAAGGTTTCGACGAGCTGTTCCTATATTTATATAGCAAGCCGGCCACGTTTTATAGTATAAACTATGCAAGTACTACTCTTCTAAATGAGTCTAAACGTGAAAGTGGTTCTCGCGTGGTGAACCTCAGCAGTTTTAGTCAGTTCAAGGCCAGTTCATATCAACTACTCAAAGTCCGTCTTCCTCATGCCTCAGACTTCTCCTCTTATTCACTCCAGACTACTAGACTCTTATTGTCTCTTTTTTGACAATTCAAAGGCTTAAAGAAAACGCTTTTCAAACAAGTGTTGACTTTAATCGGGATTAGCTATAAACCAATTAATTCCCGACGACACTTCACCATCGAAAAAAAAGGCAAAAGAAAATGACTGAAAGACGGTCTAAAAATGCGCGATTATTTTCTAGAAAAATCTGAAGTTTTACTTATAGTGGCTTTTGGAAATATCTGTCAGTACCCTCAATATTTTTAGTTCGTTATACTTACGTATTCGAAGCTCACCAATTCCGGGCTACTCCGATCGAAGTACACTCAAACAGTTAGTGCGTCGAACCAATTGTAGTAGTGAAAAAATGTTTTCGCAAGCCTTGAAAAGTTCCTTATCATAACGATGCATTTTCTATGAATTCGCTCGTTTCATGCTCACAAGTTCAGGCCTCGATAAGATTTAGTGCTTTTAAGAATTACCGAATATCAAATTGACATGGCACACACACACAAAAAAAAGCCACGATCAATTGTCCAGAACTTTGAAAATAAACATAACGAATAAATTTGGATTACTCCTTATGAGTTAGTGCCTGTTAATGCATTGAGCAATATTCGTGTTAACACAAAAACACAGGATGAACCAAGAAAAACAACAGTCAGTTAAACTTATAAATCTTGTTTTTAGTTTTGTCTTTCAAGCTTTCATTATTTTACTTTCTTACGTGAAGATTGAAAACATATTCTTTTCTTCGCTAAATTAAGGGTTTAAGAAAAAGCTATTACTATTCAGGACAAGAAGTTTTCCTTAACTAATCAATTTCTAAACAAAAAAATAACTTAATAACAAAATAGAACATAATTTTTTTAACTTAGTTTGGGAGTGTGGAAAAAAGATTGACAAGAATCATATTCAAAATTTTTAGCGTCGGCGCGTAACTCTTTCGTCAACTTAAAAGCTGATTATACGCTAATGTTTTGTTTTAATACGCTAGAGTCTAAGAAATCGAAAAATGTTATCTTTCAAGCTTCATTTTCTTTTAAGCTTCAGTTTTTGTTCCTAATTACAGATTAACCGTCGTCGTAGGAAGAAGTAATGGTTTATTCACAGCTAAAACGCTTGGTCTTCCGGCTCGCCGGCTCTCAGTCGGTCAAAATAGAACTCACTAAAAGCTTGTCTTGCTAATAAACTGGGATTTGTTTGACAAATGTTATACCCTCACAACACTGATATTTTTGTTATAAATAACACTTTAATTTATTCTGCGTTGATCAATAAAAACACATTGCAGTCAACAACAGAAATTCCCATTAGGAATTCAATTTTGAAGAAAAGTTAATAAAACAAATGAAATTATTGGTTTTTTTTTTAGGTTTAGTAATGTCATCTTTTTGACTCTCTTTATTTCTAGTAGCTATATCCTCTCATCATTAATGATGTTTATGCGTTTTCTTGAATGTGTTTTGTGTTTAAGAGTCATTCTTATCTCGTAGGTTCATAATGGGGCACAAGATTTGTATCAAGGGTGCAGATAAGGTTGACAGAGAGCGTGACCATATTGCGCGCGCGTGCTTACCCACCAAGGCTGCGAATGAAAATTTTTTGTATCCCATATCTAACATTTTCTTGATTAATTTGAACCCCTTAGCCAAAATACGCCACAAGAGCGCCACATCTTAGAAACCATTTGTGATAGAAGTACAGATAAATTAATACAAGACGCCTCATTCAAAAATAACGTTTTTGAAATATTAATTTTGCATGACTTTTTGAGTGTTTTGTTTTTCTGTCTGTCGACAAAAGTCGGTCGAAATTATTAAACACGGATTAAGAAACCCCGAATTATTTTCTTATAATAAATAAAATTCTATCCCTTGTATTCCTTTCCATTTTATTTTAATTCCAAGATATTTATTGGTTTGAAAACCGGACGTTTGCACCGATTAACACTTGGTTATATTTTCTTTGCGCATTGAACATGGTGCCAATGGGCTACTAAAAGTCTAGCTGATAAAACGGCTAAAAAACCGGAACTGAAAGAATGCGTTTGGTTAACTTAGTAAGAGCTCATTTGTGGTAAACATTATCTGAAAAAGCGATAAAGGACGAGCTAAGAAAATCGACTATCGCCTGTTATCTAAGTCATTTCTGAAAGTACCTACAAAATAGAAAACCTTCTTTTACATTGTGCATATATTAATAAGGAAATCGCTTTATACGGAAGCTCTCTTGGCATTTCTTGGATAGTGTTTTTTGATGGCTTAAGGAGTGTGATGTTCACTCAAAATAATGTAAGATATCGCACATAGGAAGAAGATGTTTTCACGATAAAAACATAATGGTCCGTATTTGCCGCTTCGAATCAAGAGTTTACTAAGCTGATCAGTTTGCGTAAGACAGCGATATTTTATCAGGGATTTGTCTTCGTACACCTTTAAGTAGATCTACTTCTTCATTTTTTATCTTTTGCTTGAAATATTTTGGGTCTTAAGCTTCAGGTTTTAAGCTGAGTCAAGACAGCCTGACTCCGGTGGCTGGACCGAAAATAATTTATTAAAATAATCACATTGAAGTGAGATCCTAAAAATAAAGTACTCACCTCAACTGCTCTTTTTATCCTTGATTTTCTCGAAGAAATACTTGCACTGCTGAAAAAAATCAAACCCGGTCACTTTTGTTGGATTTCTTGGCTTCTCGTATCGACACGAAAAATTAGAATAATGATCGATTCTCATGGGCTAAACTTTGGAGACTTCTCAAGGGAAATATTGGGCGGCGAGTTTGTTAAAAACATTATGGGCAAGCAGAGCGCGAATGAAAGGGGTTGAAAATGCGGCATGCGTTAGACTCTTCGACTATTCGACCATCCATTTAGAATCTATGAAGTTACCGTATAAGATGAAACAATTTGACGCTTGTAGATCTTGCAAAGCAAACACAGCCCGCTTGAAGCACAAGCGTTGACGTACGAAGGCTTACCGATCAGCTTAGCTGGGCGAACACAAAATATGTTTATAAATTTCTAAGTATGTGTAGTGCAAAGGCTTCTCGACGCCGCTCTCTGATCTCATTTGTGGACGTAACCTTGTGATATGACAGTCTGACAAACGCGCGATCAGTGGCGGGCCATTTAACAAAACAGAACAAAAATTCCCCACAAGATGGTGAGATAACTATGCTATAATTAAACAATCCATCCCAGTCAATTAGCGAGTCATTGCAAGACTGTTTGCCGAGATCACGCATGAAGGCTAGGTGAATTTAATCTACCCACTTGGAGATTGTAGATGTTATGGTTTAAGTTTACACTTTAATTTGACAAACGATATATCATATCTGAGTTGCAAAGCAGCTTGCACTAGTAGTCTTTGACTTGACTATGGAATTATAGTAGGAATATTCAACTTAAATGAAGTTAGATGCATTTTATTTCTCAACTGGAACTGGATGTTGTTATTTGTGGTATTTTTCTATAGATTGTTCAACAGGAGTAAAATAAAAATCATTCTTGTAAGCTTTATGGCACGCGTCGATAGCATGGACCGTTCGCTGTACTTGAGCCTGATAACGATCGAATTCTATTTTTTTTAAATCGAGTTATTGCATCGGAAAAGGGCGTCATTGGCGAGATAGCTAGCGATACCTTTTTTGCGTTTTCGTAAAATGATATTAGTAGTATATTAGATCATTTTGACATGAAGTTATAACGTTTGAGTTCTTTGGATGAAGAAAGAAAGGGAGATAAGTTTTTTACTCTTTGATAAGGTCCTTTTTTCAATATCAAAGTCCAAAATAAGGTTGTTCGACCATCATGGCTTTGTCTTTTCTTCTCAATCATTTCCCCCCCAAAAACGTTAGGGCCATCGGTAACATATTGCACTGACTTTGTAGTAGTGAGCAGTAGTATACCCCATCTTGAATTACTTCCATTAATATGGAAACCTACAATTTGAGTCTTTTACAAGAAGCAAAGGGGAAAACTTACTGATACTAACCTAGCGTCATCGCGATAACTGGAGGTTATTATTAATGCGGAGCAATAGTATACCCCCTCGTCAACGATCCCCAATCCTATGGACAAGCAAGCACCTTTTGAGTCATAGTTCTAATATATAAAATTATAATAATATTATAATGCATTGTTTTGTTTGCTCAATCTTAACTTAACAGAAATAGACTATGGGCCAAGTATAAGATTAAGTTAAATATTTATAAACCATTTTTTAGCCTCCAGCCATATTTCGTAGTTGGAAATGGAAGAAAGGAATTTCAATTGAACTATGTGCTCACATATTCTCGACATATATAAGTATATATACACACACAAACGTACAATACACCTATTTCCAAAAACGTCGGAACCAAATGAGATCATTCCAATATCTAAACACGAATAATCGGGGCCTTTAAGATGCTTTCGCCTATAAACAACATTGAATATCTGAACACTCTTGACGAAAATAAGAAGCAGAAACACAAGCCATTTCTGTTCAGTTTTTGGATCTTAGAATGACCTTGTTGCCTATTGCACGTTGCCTATTGCATGTTACCTATTGCACGTTGCCTATTGCACGTTGCCTATTGCCTATTGCAAGCTCGTTGCCTATCGCCTTTGCCGACTCCGAAACCGGTACACACAGGTACTTTTGAAGAACGCATATTTACAACTAAGAACACTTCAGTATGAATTAGGGTGGAAATTTAGAAATAGAGGTAAGCTTTCACACTATTCTAAAAATTTGCTTTTAAAAGCCCAATACTCGGAAATGCAAAGAAATAACGCGCCTTTAAAACTGAATCAATCGATGTTTTATCTATATATTATTATTTCCGATCTTTCGGATCTTAGGCAAAAGTTTATTTGTTTGTAGAGAACAGGAATCTCTCATTTTTTTCGCTTCCAAGTCACTGACTCCAGTTGAGTAAATAAAAATAAGTAAAAAGGATCTCTGGGTTCGATCTCGATTTAAATGTCACTGACGTGGCCTCAGGGAAGATTTAACCAAAACAAATCCATTGATTGAGTTTGGCTTGCTACTGAGGAAAGCCCGCAGTTGGTAATAAACTACTCATCTAGCTTTCTGTATGAAATTACACCTCCCGACACCCTAATACGCATTAAATTTTTATCAAAAAGATACGAAGCAAAGACCTCCCAGTATTAGAACATCGAAGTGGACGAAATTAAAGAAGATGGGTGACAATCAATGACGACCAAATGAGAGTCGATAAAACAAATGATACTGAAAGGAGGATAAAATGGACTGCAATGAGACTCCCCCGTTAGAGATCCTGTACCATAAAACAATTTTTTGTGGGAAATAATTTTCGATTACCTCATTGATGGGGTATGAACCCCGAAGAATCTCATACAAGATAATTAATATAATCCGAGTAGCATAAGCATATCAACGCTGGGATCGTTGACGCACTCTACAGAGAACTAGCCTTGCGGAGCTTCGCGTGCACCAAGCTAAAGATAGAAAAACATTAAAAGAACCGATTGTTGAATTTCCTAAAAATGTGTTGAACGTTAAGTTGAATAAAACGTTCACAATAATCCGGAAATAACAGCCGATATGATGATGTAGGAAACCATCCCACGTAAAGCGTAGTTACATCCGTGTAGGTGAGATTGATATTCGGTATTTCAAAGGTTTGAGTAAGATATCATAGTCATTAACGGATATTCAAAAGATATTTAATGTTTTTCTCAGTCAGAGTGGCGAGCTCGTGTCCTTTTCCTAAATTCGGTGTTACATATTTTAAACATGACAGATTAAAAGGAAAAATAAAGTGTAAAATTGCGCTGTGTGACATGGCTCGTAACATCGATTGCCTGAAACGTTGCTTGCGCACAATGTTGTACCGTGTATACGTAGCTTTAAAGGTGAAGACACGTATACGGTGCAACATCGCACATAACATTGCGCGCAACATGATTGTTACAGAGTTTATCTTCTCCCTGAAATTTTTTGCACGCAATATTGCGCGCATTATATTAGGAGTTGAATCATGCTCTACTTCTGCAACATCGCGCGCGACAAATTCCATCCTCTAAACATGGATGCGACTGATCGCGCACAATATTTTGGATTTTTTAGAAAATCAGGTTGTGCTAAAACGAAAACCGCTGTCCAGAGGTTTTTGTATAGCAAGCGTGGCTCAAAGGACGACGCCATATTGGAATGATGCTGCGCGCGATGTTGTATCCAATGTTCAACTAAGTGTATCCGCTGCGTAATGTTACTTCTCATATTCCAATCCATCTAGCCGCCATCTTGGATTGATGACGGCATTTTGAATCTTTGCATTCAAACCAAGTGCACCCACTAAACGTACATTCTATAACATTTTGTTACATTGCCAAGGCGCGACATAGTGAAAAATGTTTCGTGAAATTTATTTAGTGACAGAAATTTCATTGGCAAGAGAAGAAAATAGTTCTACATGATTTTCGTGATAATATTCAGCTTTCTTATCTTTGAAACTTGCAATGGTACAAACGTTTCAACACAGTAACAGCCACAAATAACAAACATTATCATGATTTTCGTGATAATATTCAGCTTTCTTATCTTTGAAACTTGCTATGGTACAAACGTTTCAACACTGTAACAGCCACAAATAACAAACATTATCAGTTGAACAAATATTTTAAAAAGAACTAAAAAGATTCAGTTTTTTTCTTCACAAATTACATGCTAAAATATCGAACTAGAAGTATTTGATTTGTACGTGTGTAATGAGTCTTTCCCTTTTTTTCTATTGTAATGAAACTGATGATGGCCAAACACCGTATCATTTTCTAATATAAAATACGGCAGGTTTTCCAATTCAAAATGACTCTAAAAATAGTATTATCTTGACTAGATTTAGAACCGTATTAATGTATCATTTGTAATTTATTGGACAAAAATAACCTGGAATTCTTTTGAGGTCGGCTTAACGTCTAGTCTTTTGTACTAGCCCAACCCTACCACGCCTGACGTCATAACGTTGAACGAAAAGTGACAAAATGAATGACGTCACTAATAGGAAAAAAACACAGAAACGAACAGTTATCAATTTAAAGTAGCAAAGACGACTTACAACTGAATAATTGCCCTTCTTTTAGTCTATGTATTTTAAAATTTTTACATAGGATGCAAAACGTTTTCGAAAAGAAAAGGTCTTGTAGACGCACACATGCGCACAAGATAACCTTAGTAGGTCAAGTTTAACTTAGAAAAGTTGCATTCTCGGTGGGATTTTAAGTAACTATTTACTCAACAGATAGCCGAGTTCTTCGCGATGAAGATGATAAAAAAGCAAAACAATCTCATAAGATAATGTTATTTTGGTTGGATCGCTAAGTGGTTATATAACGAACAGATAACCTCGTATGTTGAGGTCAAACAATCTTAATGAAGGTAAAACTAAACGAAACAATTAACTGAAAGTCTTATCATCGTTGCTAATAATGTTTTGTTATCGCCAAAGGATTTTTCTAGGAGAAAAAACAGCTTTGTTTTTAACAAATATAGATAGAAGTGTAAACTACCTTGTTAATGATGAGCTCGAGATGTCTTAAAATAAACTGGAGACAAAACGTCTCTAATAGATGACAAAGAAAAAATGAAATTCATTCGCCATGATTTCATCGTCTTGGATTTCTGGATGTTTTCATGTTTTATTCCAGTTTATTCCAGTTTTATTCCTTTTGCATAAAAAAATCACAACACTTTGCATCTTGCGTTTCCCCTTTTATTTCATTAAAATTTCAATGGGAGATATAATCGCAGGTTTTGAAGGAGTTGCATGGGGAATGCTCGGAGCTGACTCAACTGCACGTACACAGCATATAACGATATCATATGACACTGAAATGGCTTCCTATTGTTTCGCGCCAAATTCCTCCAATAAGGGGCCTAGTTACTTTTGCCGTATAAGAACATTTTCATGGTTATACTTAGTACAAATAAGCATGGCATATTTTTACTTTCCTTACGAAAATGCATCCAAAATAGTAATTTACGGTACATAAAGCTATTTCACCTTAGGCATCTAACGATTACCATCGTTAATTTTTCTTTTCCATTATCAATTATGCGTTTGATTTACTCATTATTTTTCCATCGCCTGGGGCGGTTGTTAGACCAAGAAAAGTACCAACAGGGAAATTACGATGTTTTGGGAGATGTCAAAGTATTGCTTACCCCAGGGTCACTCCTTGCTGATTAGCTTTGGCTTCTAGCGGTAGCTTCAAAAAGCATATCTAGACATAAGAAACGTGGTTGGTTTGAAGCAAACAATCCATCGAGCTTATCACTCATATGCTAAATGGAATCAGTTCTCCAGGGACAGAAGTCTATCTTACAGTTGTTGAATGAAAAATGACGGCACATAAAAAGAGACTTGAAATTGAAAATGATTCCATGCACTAAGTTAGTACGTTACACGATGACTGAGTCAAGCCAGAATACGACTCAAAACAACACAAAACGAAAATGCAATTAGAAAATTAGATAATTAAAGATGCTGGGGACATAATGTCTATGTCAGCACATGTCAACAGGCAAATATTGTGATCATTTACAACCAGGTGATCTTGCTTGTCTAAGCCAGCAGAAATTAGCCAATCTACAAACTTTTGTTCAAAGTCCTATATTTCCTAGTTTCAGGTTTTCAGCTCGATAAACAACAGTTTTAGTCGGAAATAATAAAAAAAGCTTGTGCTCGCTAAAGATTTACCAAATATCTTTTAGCAATAGTATTATTCGTTGTTGTTTGTCGTTGAAAAATATTTCGTTTTGACAAGAGATAATTAGAAAAGGTATTAATAATTGATATTGATAATTTTCGATTTGACAAACGATGCATTGTGCGCCTAGCTTCCAATGAAAGTATGCAGCAGAACTATGATTGACGTTACAGGTTTGATAGAGCCCATTTCCCTCTCTCTCCTCTCTGAACAACTTCAGTTATAAGCAGCTTGTGAATCATAGGAGAAAGACTTTTAGAATAGCAGACGTGAAGTGCTAATTTCCTCAGCATATTTAAATTAGGTAAATTTCTTGAATTATACCTGCGATGAAATGTGTATTTTCTTAATACGAACTTTGCCCTAAGTATTAAACCTTACAACGTTCTATCTATGAGAACTTTAATTTCCGTACTATTCCAGATTATTTGTAAAGTAATGCTGAGCTATCTTCTTAAGTTTGTAATAGTGTTAATATGTCTCAGAATGGATATCACATCCATACATACATACTTTATTACCTCATTCCTTTACAGGGCTTTTCAGAAGCACTGACAAATACAAATTACAATATGATATAAAAGTTATATATAAATGCAAATATAACTATTAATCTAAGCTAAAATATACAATATATTCACCTGCCTTCAAGAAGGCCCGTGACAAGAAAGACACGTGCATAAACACACGTGCCACTGCAGCACCTAAGATATTAGAACAACTTTGACAGGCAGACTATTTTTACTCTCGACAGACTAGCTAGTTTCACTTGATTCGAAAACACGAGGCTTGTTCGATAAAAAGTTATTCCAATTTATTGCCTTATTTCAAAAGCCAAAACCCTCAAAAACCACAGAAGAAACTCTCAATTTAGATAACCGACTAAGATTGTGATAACAAAGTTAAGCTTATACCATAAAAAATTGGCATACTTTATTTAACCATGCATACGTGCCAAATAAAAATAAGACTATTCGTACAACGTTTATGGCTAACTTCTAGGTTGATAAATATATTATTGCGCAATAATTTCCGCGGTCGTGGGGCTGTAAAAAGCTTCTCACTGACAAGCTAAAGCTTTTGTTATAGCCTGTTGATAGTTAGATAATAACATTCTGATTGAAAAGCGAAGATATCTCTAGCGGCAGCCCGTCTCCCTCTCCCTCTCTCCTTCTCAATTTCTTTCTCTCTTTCTTTTTGTACTTTCTTTCCGCTGTCATTCATATATTCAAACAACTATTACCTCAGATAATCAGATTTAAGTTCTAGGATATTCCTGCTAACTTGACAATCGAAGAAGAGACAAAAAGAAATCCAAGGGCCTCATAGTAAAACCTTGACTCGAATAAAATCAGGAGCGATAATCAATTTTCACAGTTTTTCAAAACCATCAATAGGAAACGTTAAGAGTCACTCATCAAGAGATCATTTTCTTATACAAATAGATCGGCAAATAAAAGACTTCATGCATATGGACGAGAATTCTCGTTGTTTATATTTGACTATGTCAAAGGTTCCTGTTCTTGCGGACCTTGATCTGTCACGTGTATAGAGATTTGCGGTAGTTTGTTTTACAGTGCTTTTAATATATTAAAGTCTCAGGGAACACTTTTTAGCAGAGGTTGGTTTTCTTGTCCTTCGTAAGGGTTAGATCTACTGGGCCCAGTTGTTCAAAGCCCGATTAGTGCTAATCCTGGATAACTCTTAATAAGACCTATAGAGTTAATCTTGGATTAGAGCTAATCCAGCTTTGAACAACCCTGCCCAGGCCGCTACAATCAACAGGGTTGGTAACAATAGGGATCACATTCCTTACTATTCCTTGTAAACTGGACAAACAAAAACAAGTGGACATTTTGTTCACGTGGGATGTGTTTAGTGCACGAAGTGAACATGCACCATATACTTCTATACCATGCATCATGCGAGTCATTGGATTCCAGAGCAATGGCTATTTGATATATTTTACTGAACACTTTCAATTTAACGACGTATATACCATCAATATAGAGATACTAAATTCATGATTTATTTTTGCCTTTGGTGTGTTCAGACTGGCATGAGTTTGTAGACTGGCCACACAATAACTACCATCATAGTAAATGCTATCCTAAAACAGTAGAAATGTACCTTTATTAAATCTAAGTACTTGTCGATAAATTTTTAAGAAAAACTATCAAAAAGATGTTTCCTTTAGCTAGTTCAGACTGTCTTCTCTGGAGAATTAATTGCCAATATTGTGCCATCCAAAGTACCTTGCGCCATCTTGATGAGCTAACCTGGTTAACGGCGTGTGCTTCTGCATCAAAAAACGGCGCTGACCTTGCAATGATAGAGACCTTTAGAGACCTTCTTTATCATTGCATGGTGACCGCTGTTCTCGCTTAGATGCAGAGGCAAGGTTGCCTTTAAAAATGGCACAATGAAGGAAACTGCAAAGAAATCAAGCGTGACAAAAGTAATACCACGTGCATGGAGAGGTCCTCAGTAATGTTTATCTAATTGTAATAGTTATACTAAGAGGGTAACCAAAACTTAGAACAATTAATAGCTAATGCATAAATATATGGTAGAATATACTTAATATATGACACCACCTGATTCCCCGGACACTCACCACTGCACTGCCTTCTGTTTACTGCTACTCAACATGACACATCTAAACTTACCACTTACTAGACTAAACAAAGAAAAACTAAACTATATAGAAATACATCAGTTCCTAATCCAGTAGATTTGAATTAAATTCTGATCTTTGATCATTATTATTATTATTATTATTATTATTATTATTGTTATTATTATTTTATATATCAATTTTCAACTAACCTTAGTATGCTTACCTGAAGCATTGGATGATTACAGTGACGAGCAATGCATGAGAAGTCTGCTGCAAATTGAAAAAAAAAAAAAGTCACTTTGTAAACTACTGTCAAACTTCTCTTGTTTTCATTTTATTATTTTGCAAGAAAATTTAAAAAAACCGACGAACTTCTTTCCTTTGAATAGAAAAAAAAAAATGCCATCAACCACAAGGTCCACATGGGGAGCAAGCTGTTTAGTAAAAGTAAAACACCAAGTGACCAAAAATTCGTCACGAATTCCATATCAAATTCTTTACGAGTATTATTTCAGTATTTACCAGATATCTAGTTTACCAATCGTAATGACTTGACATTTTTTAAACGACGAGAGAAATATGAGATTGGAGGCTCAGCACAGGTTTCAATCTGTGCTGTCAAAATCCATGCAGTAAAAAAATGATTAAAGTTCCTGATCTTATCTAATTTTCGCCTAAAAGCCCCAAGGAAAACTGAGGATTCAGGTTTTATTAAAAATCTAAAAATATCCTGGACAATCATATTACTAATATATTTGTTTCTATGAGGAAGTGTGAACATCTCTCCTAAGCCGTCTTTTTCTAATGACTTGGTGAAACGACAAACGATATTTTAGTGTCTACACTTGCTTCGGATTACGGTTCTTAGGCATTTTGAGAGATTACTTTGATTAATCGTTCTGTCATGGCCTAGTTTAGCTGGTGCTTTGCGATTTACCTTAAGATGAAGTTAGAAAACATACTAAAAAATAGACGTTAAATTTATATAACCCGGCATTTCCAGTGCTTGGCGCGAACAATGTGATGTCGCTACTTCTGCAGGTGAAATTCCACCGGCTACGAAGTTAGATAAAAATACGGCATTTTTAGAATCCTTTCAAATATGTTACCGTGTGAGAAGGAATAAGCAATCTCAGTTCAAGATGTCTCAGTTAAGTTTTGTTCCTGAAGACGCCGAGGTGCATAAAAAATACATGTCAAAATATCCAAGCAAATATTGCAAGAGTCATTTTCATTCTTACCTAGAATTGCGTTAGGTTTTCTCACTTCTTTTGCTTTGAGGCTTTGAAGGAATCAAACACGACTAGAGTCGATGGCAAATGCCTCTTGAATGTCCGGAAGCTATTCTGCTAAGTTTGCAGGTTACAGGGCCAATTTGTTCGAAATGATTTATGGCGAAGATATCCTTCTGTGGGTCGACGTTTGATTAATTGGACATTTACCTTTGTATGCACAAATACTTCTAATGACTGGATGGACTCTAATAAATCACAAACATTAATTCGCGACCTTACTTTAGTTAAGTGTGTGGCAATCAAGTTCTCAGTTTTTGCCTTGTCGCTCGTAGACCGTTCTTCTTTTACTTCTCATTTCTAACTCAAAATAAATTTTTTTAAAATGTTTAGAAAACCTCATATTGTCGTTATCTCGCTGGGAGGTCACCAGTCAGGCTGGCCGTCTTGACGGTTATTATTACCAAGAAATTTAAAAAATATCTCACATCTGAGAGTCTGATATTTTAATATTTTAGGAAAGAGTTTCGCCTAACCTAAACATTAAGCACCTTCAACTTCCTAATTCTTTTGGCGTAGGTTCATAAACATGGTGTTTTATTTATTCTTGATTTTCTTTGCCCTGGTCCAAGAGAAAACAACTAGGGTTTTTTTTGTTGCGCGGTATGACTTCTTGAAGGACCTAAACGTCTGAACCAAAACATCGATTTTTCATAACTCAAAGACAAACCTCTTCAAATATATTATTAACACTGACTGCAATTTTCAAATATTGAGATCAAAGAGCAGTTTGAACGTAACTATATCGTTATTTCTAAAGGAACAAAATACTACAGCCAGTGGAATATTTTATAGTGACAAAAAAACAAAAAAAAACACAGTAAAGAACGCGATAAATATCCTAAAATAAATACACTGATGTTCCCGATTCTCTAAGAGAAGATCAATTTGATCCTAAGAGATTGACAAAGACATTTAATAGTGTAAACGCCGAGGACTTAAGCGAAAATTTAGACAATTTGTACAGCGATTAAGTCTTGACGTTATATGCTCTGATTATAAACTGATCTGTTCGAGGGATTGAAAGTCATACATGCAAAACATACAAAAAGGGAACAAGAACGCGATAAAATCTTGAATCCAGTCGGTTACGTGAGCCTTTCTGAGTAGTATTCCCGGCCGTTTTATAGTCTCGATATTTTGATTGAAAATTTCGTGAATAAAGAAAACAAGTATAATATTTTGTAGACGTTTTTATGTGATGAATTCAGGTTTTGGCAAGTGAAATGGCGATAATTTCACATTAAACCCTAGCTGTTGTTCTTTAAGATTTTTTGTTATAATCTATAGTAAGAGATAAGTAAATCCTATAAGGTTCGATGGATTCTTCTAGTGGAATAAGTCAGTGAATACACAAAATGAGTCAGCTTTCGACGTGGAGGGTCTTTTTTACAAAAGTTGATTTTAAGTAAATATTACACGTTAAAGTTTATACATTGTTTTGATCATTAATTTGCTCTTGTTTTATATTAGTTTTTGTTTGTTTTTATATGTATTAAATTGTATTAATTTTTTAATTTTAGTCTTTGAGTGCGCATGTTGTTGTTGGCGGTTTGAGTTTCTTTTACCATTTTACTACATTTTGTTTGGTTGTTTTTGCTCACTTTGTCTTTGTGTTGGTTGCTAGCTTTGTTGTTGTTTTTCTTTATAACATTAGTCTGTGAGTTGTGTGTGGTAGTGGATATGTTTTTTCACTTTTACTGCATCGTTTGTTTGTTGTTGTCCTTTTGTAGATATTATTGGGCGTTTAGTTTCTTCTAAATATAAGTAGATATATGTTGTAGTTGATATTTTGTGATGGCTGTTGGTTGCTTGTCTCATGCAGTGTTGAAGTATTTACAATATTAATGTGTGTGGTAGATTATTATCTGTTCATCTCTCCTGCTTTTTTCTTCTATCTATTCTTTCTTATATGTTTATTAGTTGGTCGCTTTTATTCGTTTGTAACGCCCATGCTGTCGGACCCTCGTCGCTCTCGTCAAAGAAGGGAGGGAAAACCCCACCCATTTTTTAAAAACTTTCTATGCTTTATATGTTTTATTAAAACATTTACTGAGAAACACGTTTCACTCAATTCTCATCTCTTCATCGATATTTCCTGCACCAATCGTACTTTAAGTACTGTTTAATAAACGAGCAGGAGTGTTTTATCGGATATAAAACACGAGGCGTAGCCGAGTGGTTTTATACCCGATAAAACACGATCTGCTCGTTTATTGAACGGCTTAAAAAACTCATGATGAATGTTATCATATTGTACTGAATTCTTTACGAAATGATCCAAGTTTGATAGAGAAAATCCAAGTTAAAGTTTATGCAAATGAAGACGAATCTTTATCAGATATAAAACCTCCTTCACGGTCATGATTTCAATTGTGTTTCCTTCATGAATTATTAATGAGTTTTTTAATAATATATAAGCCGAGCTCAATGTGAGATATTTTCCTCGCGGGCTATTGCTATAAATGCACACCCTATCAATACTGAAGCGAATTATTTTTAGCTTGTCTAACACGGATGTGGATGGAAACTTGCGCACACGTGCTAAATAGTCGGTACCTTTGATCGTACGTAAAGTCAAAATAACTTACTGAGAACGATAATGAGTGGATTTGACTTCGACATGTCTTGACTGTGTCAAGTGTTGGAGACGGGATGGAAGACTATGGACTCAGATCAGGTTTTAAGAAAATACATTAGCGCTAAACTATGTTTAAATAAAACCACTAGGCTGTGTACTCATTGCAACGTTTTGTGACAGGGTTATTTAGTATTTTATAGGTAGAACCAGACGGGCTGGGCGCCGACATGGATGGCCGCTAGGGACGATGCCCATGCGGAGAAATAGGAATACACGAAGCTCGGGAAGGAATGTTTTGGAACGGAATCATTTAAAATGGAATTGAGTGACAAAGAGTGAATGGGTGGAAGAATGGGTGGAATGGTTTGTGATCGATGGGTGAGTAAGTTAGACGGGGTGGATTGACAGATAAATAAAAAAGATGAATGGATGGATGGATGAGATAAAGATGGAAAAATAAAGTGTAGACGCTTAAACAGAAATACTGACGCCTTCGAATGAGTACTCAATAAGTAGCTATTGAACAGGTGGGAAACTCTGAGGAAAACAAACGAAAGCTGAATTACAAATATCAACCAAAAGTCGATCGAACAGCGAAAAAAAAAACTTATCATATTTGGAAAATCTCTTAAACTTTACCGCTGAATTCATCTATCTCGCTACAGAACATACTGTTTGTTGCTGTTTTTTTAAAGACCGTTTGTCAATCTGATGGTACCTAAAAACCAAAAAACAAATGAATTGACCATTGTCTTACCTTTGATGGTTTGAAGTTGAAGGCCTGTTAGATCGGAGACTAAGGAATGTGTCTCTGAACAGAAACTGCATCGCAGTGAATAAAAACAGTAGACTCAAGAAGGAAGGTGTTACTTCGATGTTATTCGTGATCAATACTACAATATTACAAAACAGTAATGTGTATTTAAAACGGTTGAATAAATAACACTAAACGTGGTGTTTTCGAAGGTGAGTCACGTTTGAGTGAAGCGTTGTACTTGACAATTGGGACAAAGTGTCGCGGCTTGCCTGATTATAGCCAAGGGCAGCACACAGTAGCGACATGGACACGTATACGATCAGTGCATATCCACCAGGCTTTCGCTTCTACGCGCGACTGGTTTGTGGACGACTAGCGCGATAAAATAAAAAGGAGTGAAAATGACAGGAACTAAATAAGAAGAGAAAACAAACAGAAGAAAGGAGGTTAGTCAGAAACCGCGCTGTCAGAATCCAGGATACTGATGCAACCTGATTATTGACTTTTGATTCAAATACAAATGTAATCTATACACATTAAAGTAATTAGATTTTCTGTTTGACATGTTTATTCGATTCTTTACCGACAAGAATCACTGCACAGTCTCTTGTGCAACAAATCCTGTAAATATGGCTATACTTTTGTTATGTTTTTATTTTTGGAACGACTTCAGGACACGGCGATGATGTTGATGACTTCTCGCGCGAACAAATGGTACAGAGCACCAAAGAAAGACCCTGAATTGAACGTGTTGGATTCGCAAGATAATATCGTTCACAGGATAGCCTTCTAGCTTTACGTACCATCTGCTGTTATCTCAAAGCGTGTTTCCTGTTATATTAACCAATATGGACATTTCTTAATTGAGTGTGAGACTGTTGAGCGCGATCCATATGGATGTGTTTGGATAGCCCACCATAGTTTCTGAATATTTACCTTATACTATGATTCAAATAATTGGTTTGTGATACGAAGACTGCCTGCAGCATAACAATGTTGCCCTATTTCAAACACTTCGTAATGCGATACTGATAACATAGGCTGTGCGGTGGTAAAGTAAGCAATATGTTCTTCTGATACGTTCCTTTTACTGATAAAATAAATTATATATATTAATGAAAAAAATCACGGTAGGACTGACGTACACTAATCACGAGGGAGTCAACGGGGCCGCATTTTCGTTTGACTAGCAGTTAGGGAGAAATGAGGGATGGAAAAGGGATGGAAGAAAGGAACTGAAAGCCGATGCGGAAGGCAGAAGCAAGAGATATAAGAAGGGGGAGGGTTAAGAAGGAAGGGATAAGGGAAAGGGGAAATTACAAAGGACAAGTGCAAGGGGGAAAAGACCGAGGAAGAGACAAGGGGAAGATGGAGGGACAAGAGGGAAGGTGGAGGGGGAAGGGGGAGGCACAAGGAGTAACATGGAGGGACAAGGGCGAAGGTGGATGGACAAGGGGGAAGGTGGAGGGGGAAGTTGGAGGGATAAGGGCGAAAGGGACAATTACGAAGGGGAGTTTCTGTCCTCCTAAACCTTTTCATGGATCAACCAACGGTACCGAAGGGTATGCGAAATGTTTCGCATCCAATAGTCAAGGTCGGTGCCAAGTGCTTATGAAAAACAAGTTGCAAAATGTTGTTGCCTGTATTACTGGCACATTTTGTATACACTTATCTCATAACAGGTTGTCGAAGCCAAAGAAGGTAGGCTATACCGTATACCTCCATTATCCTATACCTACATACAAACGAGCCTTTTTAAACTAAGAACAATAGAATCACTTGGTTGTCGAAGCCAAAGAAGGTAGGCTATACCGTATACCTCCATTATCCTATACCTACATACAAACGAGCCTTTTTAAACTAAGAACAATGAATCACTTGGTTGTCGAAGCCAAAGAAGGTAGGCTATACCGTATACCTCCATTATCCTATACCTACATACAAACGAGCCTTTTTAAACTAAGAACAATAGAATCACTTGATCAGGACTTATTTTCGGAGGAGCTAGTTTTCGGAGGTTTACGTTATGTCATTCCAAGAAGGAAATTAATTACAGGCATACGACTCGAGTAATCAAGATCTTAAAAAATGGCTTCAAAAGTATACATATATCAACACTAGCCGTGTTCTCGATCAGAGTGGTTATAATAAGATAAACAGGTCATTCCTAACTATTCTTGAATCTTAGAAATAGCTATATATATATATTTCTTATTGCTAATCGCTTATCGCTTTTGACTCCGATAACCTTTTTTGAAATAAGTATTTATAGGAAGAAAAGGAGAAATCTTGAAGTGAGGTGATATTTTATTAATTCAAACATGATCGTCAAAGATACATCGGCTCCATTCACCTGCATTAAGTACAAAACATATGTTCTCCTGCCCGTATACTTCTAAGAAGAATAGATTCGGTATGTCCGTACCATATGTAGAGGTTATATACCGTTACCCAGGTGGATGTGAGATATATCAACCCCAAGCAGCGAAGCCAAGGGTTGATGTCTCTCATATCCACCGTATAAGATATCAATAACCGCCTTATATCATCATTGGGGAAGTTTCTTAAAACGGGCTTGATAACTAGATGTCAACCTGGACATTCCTTTGTATAATTAAGTTGGGTAAATATGAAAGATAAAGACTTTCGCCAGTGAACAAAAGAAACTGATTCAATAATGATATAACCCGTGCATAAATCCTGTACGGTCCGGGCTTATCGTCTATTTTGAAACATATCCTTTACATTCCTTGCGTACGACACGTTATGACAATTATATCACGCGTATAAACCAGCAACTTTGGCTTGGCATATGTGGTGTATAAAGCTATTTCAAAAAGGTTGGTAGAGATTGTGAGCCATGTTCAATTCCATGCTGCATACCAAACATGATATTTTTTTGGAATCATGTAAAAAATGTCAGGGCAGAAGAAAATATGCCGGAAAAACGTGGAGACAAAGTTGGGTAACATTTGATATTGTTGTTACCTTCTATTATGAATTCACATCGTCCTATTTTGGGCTTTGTAGATGCAGCAAGTAACGAAACCTTCAGCAACCTTATTTTAAATAGCTGAGCATTCTTGGAGTGCAACAACATGACTCAAAATCCCTCGAGATATAAATAAAAGTGAAACACCCGCCATGTTGGTTCGAAGTAAATGAGGAATGCTTTGTTATCATCAACCAACATGGAAGCTATTGCTGGCACCCCAAGAATACGCAAGCAGCTACTTTCCGGGCATATAGCGTACCATACGGTCTAACAAAGCAAGTGTATCTATCTATATCTATCTATCTAGAGTGTCTACCGGCTACCCCACGTGTATGCATACAACGTAACCATTGCATATCTCATGCATGGAGACTTTGCACCATCATGTGATGGTAGCCATCACAGAGGGCATAACGACAGACCCTTTTGCACCTGAGAAACTGAATTCTTTCTCATGTAAACCAAATTGACCAGATCCAATGGTTCTTGCCTTCTGTTATAACTGTCACGGTAATGGAGCAAAGTTTATACAATATGTATCTATCTAGATGTTTGTTCAGTGGAACCCAATTACGGTCACCTGATTACGGACACTGTTTTCAGTCCCTTCGATGCCCTTATTAGAGGGTCAAATGACCCTTACGTCTGGAGCACTGTCTCCATAAGAGATCCCAGCCATTCATTTGGACTAAAATTCCTAAGCTCTAATTAATATCGGACGTAAAAAACAGCTAACAGTTTAGAAAGGTAAACTAAAACTGTGTTCTTGACCGTTGATATCTATCAGAAGCCTTATGTGAATGGATTTATAATGCACGGTGACTACTATGAAGTGCAGTTGTCAAGCATTTAAAGTGAAATTCAAATTGAAAGGAGTTTAAAATCTCCTTAAATATTTACGTTAGAAGAAACATTTTGTCATAATTCTTGACCATTTACATTTTATCGTTTTGGATTATTTCAGTAAAGCAGATTTTGCATGACTGTGGATAAAAACACTACCGCAACGGCAACAGAAATAACGACCTTTGTTAAGCCAATCATATTCCTTGAGATTGTTGCTCAGACAATCAGAGCTCTTAATAGCTGTCGCTGTTCAATCACATAGCTTTAGCTTAATTTTTAGCCAATTACAGTACTTTGACATTGTCCCATCAAATAGCGCGAAATTGTTGTATGTTACGTTCGTCCAATCAGAAAACTTAGTCACCATCACATGGTATTTGTTCAGCACGCTAGAATTGTAAGTTTTTTTTACAGTCATTCAAAGTCTGCTCTCTTTGTACAGTGTTAAAAACGAAAGGCTCTCTTTAATTGCGTATATGAACTTCAAGTTCTGTTTTAGAAAAGACCTGTTCTTTAATTATATTTGCGTGAAATTTGTTCCCTTTTCCAAAACTTAAAAAAAAAAATCAAAACTGGGCTCTACTATCTTCCCTAAATTGAGTCCAACATTCCTAATGCAAGTTATCTTTAGCTGACTTTAATTGAAATTTGGACGGACGAATGAACATTAATAGTCTAGGTGTTTGTCATTGTAATGGCCCAGTCAGATGAGACTGAAAACCAGCCATCCCGTATAGAGATTCCAAAGACTTGGTGAGGAATATTATTGGTTCTTAAGCCACGATTTACTAGTTATGACAATAGCCTATATAATTAACTAAAGGCAGTGAAGATCAAATGAAAATTGAAAAGATCCCGCGTGCTTCTCATTGAGAAATATACATTTTTGATGGCATTCGATGACACATATACATGTATATGATGTATACTGCACGACATCATAATCAAGTCATTTATCACGAAATTTTGCCAGCACGTATAGTAGAGCATTAGTGTCTAGAGTGTGGAGATTTACTACTCGGCTATAGACCCCTTGCATGTGACGTCAAAGCAACTCAATTCGGAGGACAAAACAAAAGAATCTCTATCTCATAAGAATTGGTTATGGAAACCTATTGTTATGTCCTCCGAATTGAGCTGTATGCCGACGTTCTATCATTAATATATAGCTAACGAAAACAATTTACTATATATACAAACGTTGACCTTCAAATTAATTATTGAAAAAGACTTACAAATGGGATGATCAGATTTGCGATTTCTTTATGAAAAGTCATTACCTTAAGTACCTCTATAATCTAGTTGATACTAGCAAAAGTCTGCTTGGCATCATTCTATTGCACTTTCGGTTTCTATTTCTATTTTTCCCTAAACAAGTACACGTTCTTGTGCACGTTATTCCTCGCACCCGCAGGAATCTTTGTTTTGTGCATAGTGTATGGCCAACTAGGAATGCATTGTGAATTAACGCAAAGTGAGAACGTGACGTGACAAGTTACTTAGTGTTAAATTTGGACACCATGGTTTTCTCCTGTTCGTGTCGGAGAAGCATATCGTCAAGACGTCGATTCCAGTTATTGTAAAACAGTTGTACCTCTTCCATCAAGGAATCCATTATATCCATGTTGACTTTAGCAATCTCATATTTTGGTCCATTAATCATTTCTAGGTCGTCTGCAAGAAATCAATAGCAAGAAACATGGATTTAAAAGGAATGCCACAAGCTCAGGTAGCCCAAATTTAGATTCAAGTAGCAAATGAAAGAAAAAATAAAATAAGTAAAAATGTACCTCATATTTATTTATTTTTGTTTTTTGTATTTGAGGTCAAGGTAGTAGTGTCCTCTTTAGCAGAAGTAAATGGAATAATAAAATACAAATACTGTATAATGTATCGTTTCGTACGCCTTTTTCGCCTTAGTGTAGAAATACTTCATTAAAATTGGGTTGCATATGGTCAAGAGTAACGACACTTCTTGCAAGTCCAACATCACAATACTCAAGCTAACGTCACGGTACAAAATCAGATTGTATAATTGAGTAGACGAGGCCAAGCTTATTTATATGAATGATTGTGCTGCGCAGACGGCAATCTCGTACCCAGAGCCTGCGTTTCGTCTGGTCTGCGGCGAAGAAATAGGGCTCTGGCATAATCCATTCTTTGAGACCAGGAGTTCTTGGACTTCCGGTATAACAGCGTACGCGTTCAAAGACTTGCCAAAAATTAAAAATATCCCCCCCCCCCCCTCCTCACCGATTTATAATTCGTACTATGATTTTTACTTTTATTTTGAGTTCGATTTAATTTTTACTTTGCTTATTTTGACCGTTTATATCTCAGTTTCCGAAAATTGCGTATGCGCCAAAATATGGATTATGCCAGACCTAGGACCAGAAACGCAGGCTCTGGGCACGAGATTGCACAGAGGTTGAATTGGAAAGTTTGCATGATGGCGTCATTTTTCTTATTCAAATTTTCATTGCCTCTTGAGAATCTAGCAGGGTGCAAAATATTCATAACCCCATGAAACAAAGTGTACTAATTAGGGTTAATAGTCGGATAAACACAATAGAAAACAAAAGAATTAGAGTGTAATATTTTATGGGTTTCGGAAAACCACTCTAGCACCAATGAGACAATTGAAAACAAAAAGAAATAGATGTGTTTTGTGCTATTTAACGGATTTATGGTTTGCACTCTAGGACAACCGTTGGTGCTAGTTAACTCAACGAGAGAAAGTGTGCAAGGGATAGCTTTAGTTAATGAAGCCATAATGCACGAGGCTAACCATGCTCTGCCTAAGATAAACGAATGGGTTTTTCCGGGTTCGATAAAATTTGATCTGATCTTATGGACCCTACGTATATTACCCACCTAGTTCTGAATGGCCTCTCCAGTGCCTCATGTAGCCATAATCCCAAATAATTCCACAAGCCGCAAGGAACAGCAGCATACCAAGGCAAATGTAGACAGAGGATTTGAATAGCTCTGAGTCTGCATCGAACAGTCCAGACGACTTCTCAACTGCCTCGCTGTCTTTTGGTTTCTGTTGGCGTAAAGGCGCAATTACTTGTTTGCAATACCAAGTCATTATTCATTTTATTCAGTGGGGAAAAAGCCGTTAATAGTTAAACAATAGGCATCCCAAGCTTTGATCTCTTTACTGACTTGTTATTCAACAATGCAGAGCTCGGGCTACCTGTGGCAAAACTCTTACGTTCTGACGAGAGGTTACTGAGGCACAGTACACCTACGACCTTAGTGTCATGATAAGAAGTCCAAAATGGTCTTACTAATCTTGGAATGGAAGAAAACATTTCTTAAAGGAGCAGGAATGGTCTTCCCTTCAATCCAGTACCAAAATTTGAAGATAAATTGCAAGTTAACGCTTGATATTCAGATGTTTGATAGGCTCCTTACTTGAATAATCGCCACACTACCGACTCGAGCACTCACAGTAAGAGGTAAGTTAACTAGCAATAAAGTAAAGCATCGGCTATAAAAACACCTGATTTTGATTTAATACCTTATACGCGAATAATAATAAATACTATAGGTTAGTTTTTTGACTTGTAAAAGATAGCTTTACATTTGACCCGATCACAAAGGTGTACCACAGGTATCCCAAGCGGTTGGCTTGTGTGGGTTATAAGAACATCTTTTCGTAAAGGAAACCCAACTGAATAAAAAGCTAAGAATGAGGTGTATGACGTACCTCTAATGGCGTCGTTAACGACTCAACTCTTTTGAATATGTCAGCCTTTGTTTCTGAGACGTAATCAGCCATGCAAGTCTGGAATTTACTCTTTGCCAATGGAGCACCAGGCTCATCACCGAAGACGATACCATAGTGAGAATCATAATCAATGATCTTACTGACGCGCAGAGAGGGATCATCGAAGTCTTTGACTTCCCCTGCTACATAGGTATCGACGAGAGCGCCTTTGAATTCTCGCTTTTTGAGCCGGTTTGCGACTTCTTCTAAGTTGATGGCACCTGTGAAATGGGATTTGAAAGTTTCATGACTATTTTTGCTGCATGATATGCAATCGGTGTAAATTGTGAAAGTAAATATGGGAAAACGAAAAGGGAGAATGAATAATGAATTGAATAATTTATGACTATGGGCGAAATGAATGGGATTAAAGGATGGATGAATAATTGATTGGATGAATGAATGAATAAATGAAAACCGAAAACTACTTTAACTAGGCGTTGACATAACTATAAATTAATCAAATCAGGATAGATCAATGAATGTAATGAAATGACATTAAAACGATATATGGATGAATAGTAAGTTGATTATTGCACTTCTATAGACCAATTTAGCTTGGGCGTAATATTCCCCATTTCGGACCTCGTGTCATTTCGTGTATAGTAAGATTCTTTGTTTTAGTTGTATCTATATTTATGTGTCTTCTCATGCATAACCATTCAAATGTGTACTCTAGAGAATATCTGAAATAAAGGGAAAACATTGTGCCCAAGATACAAGGGTCCTCAGTATTGTTATCCAACGCATCATTTGGATTGCTGTCGAGTGGTTCATTAAGTCGCAAAGTAGATGCATCGGTGTTTGTAACTTACCTGCGACCTTAGCGTTCTTATTTAGGCCAAATTTGTATTCTGTGGAGTTCTGGATCGCAATGACCTAAAATTTATGAATAAAATGCCTTTAATTTCACTCATTTATAGAGAAACCTTTGCGGTGGTGATTGGCGATAAACTGAGACAAGGGTTGTTGTTGTGACGTGCCTGTTGAGACTCTTAAGCTCAAAATTGGTCTTCTTTTTCTTATCCCATTGTTACGATTGCGGGGGACCTACTTCCGAAAATTCCTGGATTCCATGTATGCCCAGCCGAAGAAATGTTGAAGGGCGCAGTGTAAAAGCTAAACATTTTAAAGGCGTTGTGATGTAATCGGGAAAGTTATGCTTGTTTGAAGTAAGATGTAAAAAACTGCAATATATTTCACGTCAAGAAAGCAAGAGTCAAGTGATTCTATGGTACCGAGGACTGAATTTAAATTGACCCGCAAAATATTTTGGAAGCGAGAATAACAGGAAAATACCAGAACCTTCCCTTTGTATTTTCTTATTTGTATTTTTCCATTTGGAGGTAAATTTTTAGATGCATAACATACATGTAGATGAAAAATTGAGGTGGAATACCTACCGTGGTTCCGTATAGCGACGTCTCTGTTGAAAGTGTAATAGCTGTTAGTGAAGTGGTAACGACGCCAGTAAAGATGGATGTGATGACAATTCCAACAAGAACCCAGATGATGGCAAAAATACGAGCAAAGTAGCCTCTTGGGGATCGATCACCATAACTGCAAATGGAAAGAGAGCATGTGTAAGTCTCTTGAATATACAGTAGGCATATCTTATTGGCCGTGGGCACATGCCATATAAATTATATTTACATGTATATTCTCTACATAAAGTGCTATAGAGTTTTAACTGGAAAATGGGGGATGGGGATGGGGATGGGGATGGGGATGATGTTGGAAGTGGTGGTGTAGGTGGTGGGGATCGGATGGTGATGCTTTTTCTGTTAACTCTGTACTTACCCAACCGTTGTCATGGTAACAAAAGCCCACCAGAATCCTTCTCCAGTACCTTTGATGAAGGAGCGCGGGAATTCATCCGGGTTATTCCATGTGTCCTATAACGAGAGTCCATGTAACTTAAAGCTTAAATTACATTTGAGTATTGTTCAAAGAACGATTGAGAAGTAATAAGCAATAATGTTGCTCAAAAAACGTTATAGTGTGAACATGGCGCGTGGTTACAATTTTGAACCATATTTTGTTGCGGCAACACGTTTTTGAACGACCTTCAAAACTCCAAAACGCATACAGTTTTTTTATATTCGTATAAAAATATTCTTTATTCTTATTATTGTTATTATCATTAACATTGATGCCATCACTTTGTGTTGTTGCGCGCGCCATGTTACACGATGCCAACTTTAACGCAACGATGTTGCGCTGGAAAATCATCGCGCAAAAATTGACGAGGCACATAATGTAATAGAAGTAGAACAAACAAAGTACTCACAAGAGCCCACATAATCATGCCAGAAAGTAATGCCATAATCATTGTCAGAAGCAGCACAGGCCAGCCTCCAAGAACAGATTTAAAAACAGCACGAGCAGAGGTTCCTGGTTCAGCGTTTACTACTATGAAAGCAATTCCAGGGGAGCTGACGATGGACAAGAATTTGAAGGAATTTTGGTATTCCGTGTCGTCTTTTTTTCCTGGTATTGGGAACGATATAGTATCTGGAGCAGCCAAGCTTTCCTTGACTTTAACAAGTGAATTTTTTATTGCGCCGTTGCCAAAGTCGATAGTGCTTGGGCCGTGGCCGTTGGAACAGTTTCCACAACATTTGGAAAATATTTCTTCGAGCAGTTGCTTGAAAATGCTCTTCTCGATGTTTTGCTCGTTCATGTAAGGTGGTAGGCTGTACCAGTTTGTCTTGATGACCTTTGGACATGTGCATCGTTCTGTTAAAAAATATATTTTCAGTTCTTTCTCAGTTATTCGATTCATTGTCGAATCAAGGGCGGTGGTCATTCCACTCATGGAACTCGTTAGGTCTTTCACTTGATGCGTGATGGTTTAGCTTCAAGGTCGAAGTCAAATTCGAAGTCAAATTTTATAGGAAGATTAAAGGCTAGAAGCCTGCTTAGCTTTCAAAGCTTGATATGAATCTAAGATCATTGGTTAATATTCAACTCTTAAAATAAAAATTAGAAAAATGGACCTAGATAAGCTTTTAGACAATTATAATAATGTGCAGCTCCTGAGTCGACAGCTATTTATTGTTAATTAATTACTTAATTAATTACTTAATTATCTTTATTATCGATATATTTTTACAAAAAATTGTTAATATAGTTTAATTTTAATAACAGATATATGAATAGATATAGGTATAGATTATTATATTCAATGAATTTAATTTATTTTTTATTATATTTTATGGTTTTCCTCCCTCATTTTTTTCACTTTAGCATACCCAAATAGTCATAAAAACTAAATATTGTTAACTTATTAACCTATTTTTTAATGGGTTCTATTTCAGTCCCACTCGTCACTTCCTAAATCCAGTATCACGTTTCTTCGTTTATGATAGCTACGCATTAGGAAACAAAAGATTAGTAATGTAACTCAAATCAAGAATCTTATTCTCTTGAGAATACACACGGACTGATCGTAACATAACAATATGTAATATTAGTGTTTTGACTCACCATACACATGAAGATAAACCTTTTTACTCGCATATCCTTGGGAATTATTCGCGTAACATTCGTAGGTTCCATTATCGCTTTCTTTGATTTTGGGCAAGCGAAGAGTACCATTAAACTCCATACGTCTGTTAAAAGGCAATGTCCCGCCAATTTTGCTCCAATAGAACTGTGCTGGAGGATACCCTTCGGCTCGGCAGTCGATTTGGACATCATTTTCAGCGATTTCATACTGGGTAGCGTTGCAGTCACGACCAAGACACGTGATCACCGGAGCCTCTGAATATTAAGAAAGAACATTTTCAATATTCAATGCCAAAGGGTATTTCAAACAGTTTTTAGACAAGAGCAGAGAAGGTGGACACTGATCCAATATTATCAATATATCTGAGGTATTTACTTTTATCTCTGATAATCTTATACGACGCATTAAAACCCCATCCAGTCATGGAGTCATCGGTCTTAAACTCTACCATCACTCGGCCACAGTTGGATGTAACGTTGAATGCAGTTAGGTTACCGCAAAATGTTTGTTTAGTCGGATAAGCAGGGGAAGCGATTGTCTGCCAAGAGCCATCACATTTTTCTGTAACCTTGATGTAGTCATAATACGCGCAGTCTTTACTGGGTTCAACGTCAAAGTCTTTGAAGATGATCTGGACTTTAGCTGACGGTGCGACTTGAAATTCCCAAAAGCAACGAGTATTGTTCAAATATCCTTTGGGGCTCCCTGGACTCGTGAATTCGCCACTGTCATCTTTGAAAGGATCTCTTTCAGGGCAATCTGGAAAAGAAAGCAAATATTCAAGTTCATTCGGGAAATTTTGGTGGCTTTCATAGCCGCCATGTTGGATGAATGCAGAAAATTGGTTTCCAATATGATGGCCAGGTCATTTTTGATTATGACGTTTTCTTGTGAATGATTGAATTTTAGTGTTTAGCAAAGGCTATACTGTTCATGTGTTCTCACTGTTTTGCAGCTAGGACAAGACAGCCTATTATTTTGATAGTCAATATTTCACTAACGCATCACCTATTACTAGTAAAAGAAAGGAATTTTACTCGAAGTTCTATCAGAATATCAATTATGGGGAAATTATAAAAATATTTCAGTTTTTCAAACATTTTCTTAAAACATTTTTTAAAAGTCTAGTAAAAAAAGTAATTCAGTTCAAAGGAATCCAGTGTTGTTGAAAAAAATTGAAAATAAATTAGGATATTTTTTCTACTTATAACAGTCCAGAAGATCGTGCTGTAACACGATGCACCTGCTAAATACGTCATCATGCTATTGTTAGATATATTATGAATTTCCAGTTAATACTCTATAGCACTTTATGTAGAAAATATACATAAGAATCTAATTCATATGGCATGTGCCCACGGCCAATAAGATATGTCTATAATAAAAACCGACGTTTCGAGACGTTTGTCCCTTCATCAGTTTTGAAGCCCTATCATTAAAGCTCTATGCTATTGTTTAGGTTTAGCCAATCAGAGAGCAGTTTACTTGCACCTGTCACCTAGGGATAATGGTGTGTTTTGAATAAGACCAAGTTACTTGCACATTATCAAAAACCCAAGAAACTACAAAAGCCAACTGCGAAAATCGTTAGAGCACTTTCGAACTGAATTCTGTAACTAACTCCCACGATTTTCAACCTCAAAAATTCGTTTTCCTTGAACTTTTAAAACCGCTCTCATATTGATCGAAAATCGATACTTTTTCCAATGCATGAGAATTGACACCAGAAGCAACTAGAAAATATTGAGTGGAAAAATATTCCAATGTTGATCGGTGTTTTCATTTCTTGCTCGAAATGAATTTACGCAAACAGACCAATAGGCTTCGTTTTTCTTATCTGTTTTGTCCCTAAAAAAATGTCTTAAAATCTAATCCTAATAACTCCGATTGTCGAATAACAAGATCATAAACTTGACATTTAACTTTTATTTTTACTGTAAAATCAGCCTTACCTGAAGGGGTTTCTTGGGGTGAACAGATCGCGAGGTTTTCGAAAATTACTGTTGGGGTTTTTGTGGTTACTTCCGTTGGAGACTATACCTATTTCGGCATCACTAAGAGAAGCTGAACTATGATTGACATAACATTGTTGCATGATTTGTTTTGAGAAAAGAATATACTGACAGAATTAACACCACATTTCATTACTGATACAAATAAGACTTTAAACCAAATATTAAACTGGCCAAAAGGAGTTAAACGTAACCATTCGATGACAGACGTGTTGTGGTCAGACATATACATGGATTCAAAAAAGATAGCGAGAGTTCAAAATAAAAGGTTTTAAGTAAAATAAACAATACGAATACACCTTACAGTAAAATATATTTATATGAATTTACAATTTTCGTTTGAAACTGGATGTGTTTTGGATCGAAAGCAGTAAACAGAATCAAACGATTCTTCCAAAGTGTAAGATGCTTCGATTTTTTAAGTCATTTTTTTCAGACGGGTACTATTTGGCACCATAAAATGGAAAGTCAAATTCAATCGTGCGAAAATGAAGGTTTTACAATATATTGCGATAAAACCGGCTAACCTACCTTTTGGTGTTATGTAGTTCTCTCCTAGAGCAGCGAGGACGAATATTGCCAGCTAGAAGAGAAAAAAATCGAACAAAACAAGTAAGATTGTATTCTAGCTGCGAGGAATCGCTGTCAAATCGAGGCATACATACCAGAAACGAAATACAACTTCCCTTAAGAACCAAGATTCCCATTTTTGTCGATGCAAATAAATAAAGTTTCCTTTATTTTCTTTCGTGGTCTAGTTCCCTACATTGAAAATACCAACAAAGATTTTGTTAAGATTCTTGATATTTTAGTCGTCAAGCGCAGCTTTTCCCCTTCTACCCTACCACGAAATTACCCAATATGCTAATTTTGATAATATTAATAATTGATCAGTAAACTTAAAAGGAATTCATTTACGTCAATTCATGGCAATGTTGAATTATATTCGGCCTTTTTAAAAAGATAAAACTCTAGCCAGTGTCGTACGGGCAACTCATTCTCGTTCTTTGACCCCAAATATATTTATACTTTAGGGCTGCGCTTCGTATAAAGCTTTAATTTTGCTGAAAATCTTGAAAATATCAAGAAAAAGTTAGTGATTATAGTGCGTTGCTGTAGCAACTTGATATGATAAAAGCCTATATTGGTTACTAAAATTTCAACACTACTGCAAAAAATATATACGTCATTACTTTATTAGTTTTTCTGTAGAGTTTATCTTAATTAGGATTTTGCTTTGAATTTTTCTTACCGATTTACTGATATGAGAAGAAGCTGTTAGAATAAATTCTTGACTTTTCGAAGATGTTTTGTAAAGTTGTTATGATATTAGGATATCGGGCAAACATTAAGCCTAATTAGAGAAGTCAATAACCTTATGTCAGATTAATATTACTGAGATTCGGGCTTCATGCAAATCCTGCGATCTGTACCGATCAGGCAACTAGTGTAGAGTTACTGGTTTGAATTCATGGTAATACATTTATCTTCGGATCCTTTAGTATTATTTTTTAAACATACTGAACAATGCCCCTAATTTAGTTGCTTGGTTACCGCAGAATAGATCCAACAGAGATAGCTCCAATGATAGAGCGATTTTTCTATGAGAAAGAAACCGTACTATAGTCGTACCGCATTATTGTGGTTGGATAAACTATTGAAAGACAATGGAAAGGAATTATAATGTAATCGGGTTTACCGTAACGTGTTCGGCTGTAGTTTAGTACATTGGTCCACTCATACGAAAACTGTTCTCATACGCATGCTGTGTTAGGTGCAGTTCATCCACTCACAACTCGTAGTTATTGGACTTTGCCCTGTTGCGCACTTCGTTCTAGAAGTTAAAACTGCGCAAACACAAACGTTTGAGAAATGACTGAAGAATCCCTAAAGCACGGAGAAAAAGAATATTGGATCCTTGAGTCGCTACCCAAAGGGGACTAGGACTTACGACCAACCCTTCATGTATAAGGTCCCTTTGGGGACGTAGCGAGGGGAGCCGGTGGGACGTAGCCTGCGTGCCTCCGAACGTTTACTAGTAAAGTCCGTCTGCGGACTTTACGACAGAAAATTCCGGATGCAGCGTAGGCTAGTGGGCCGGGGAATTTGTATATTTGGCGGGAATTTTCCCACCAAAACGCCTGTGCTCCGGTCGGACTCGACCCTAAAGCTTTTGTACTCTCGCTACGTCACTGTATCCGACTTTATAATTCAAGAATAGCCGGATCTGATAGTGCCCAGGCATTTTCTTAAGGCCCCGTTATCCGGAAATTTTTGTTTCCGCAATTTTTTTTGCGGATACGAAAATGTTTGCGTCCACACGCAGCGTAATCGAATCGTTTTCACCGTCCACACTTGTCCGTTTTCCTAGAATTTGCGGATACGGTCACAAAACTTTTAGGACACGTGTGGACGCAACCCGTATACGTAAAAACAATTGCGGATACAAAAATTTCCGGATACGTGTGGACGGGGCCTAAGGTAGAGCTAGGGTAGGTAGTGCTCTGGTTGACTAGAAACCATGATTTATCAAAGTTTTCAAACTTTATTCATGTGAATTAGTTTCCGGATCAAAATAAAAAGCAGTTGTGTTTTCTCGACCTCGGATATATTACTATTTTCAGTGGGCAAAGTGTTTCATAAATCCAGTAAGTTGCAGGCGGTGGATTCCACTGCAGTATCTGACTTAATTAGCTTTGTTTTTGTGGCTTTATGCTTAGAAAAGGATTCATACAAATTATTAAGTTTATTCGTGTTGAATTTGATAAAATGAATAAAACTGAAAATGACGTACAGTTTGGAACTGCGTAGGTGTTTGAATAAAAAATGTGTAATTAATAAGAGAACTTAAGTAATAGTAATAAGAGAACTTCAAATGCGGCTAGGTGAAATGGTATGTAATTTTCAATTTTAGAGCATATTTCGAATGACTGTGAATGAAAAACGTACAGTAGACGTTAACGCGTTCGAGCATTTCTATTGGTGCACGCTGTGATTGGCCATATAAATGTCAATACTTCAGGTACCATGACCATGTACTGTACTGTATATCCCATTCACAGTCTACTCGATTTGATACAGCTGGCTCAAAAATGATGGTTGGTGAAAGTTTTGTTGCTCGTTACTTACCAAGGCCCTAAATACACTATGAGCGAAGGGAATTCATCGGCGAAACGCTGCACGGAATTTTTCAAACTTGTGCTGCACTTTTTTTAGGTATATTTTCTTTTGTGCTAACATGTTAATATAATACTTTTCAGGATTGGTAAACAACATCCTGCAAAGTCTTAGGTTGGCGAGCCTTTTTTGTTGAAATAGTTTTCTAACTACCTTGGTTGTAATGTTTTCCAATTTCAGGGTATGTGTCATTCCCCAAGGTATCATTTCTTTGTTTTAAAGTTGTACATTAGAAGGACGACCATGAATTTGGATACAATTCAAACAAATAATCCTATTCTCAAGAGAATGACAAGTGGTCTGAAATGGAGAAAGCATTACGTCGATGACATTGTTTTGTTTTGTCCTCCAAATTGAGTAATTCACTTGTTAAGAGTCTATCGCTGTATACAGCCTGGTACAGAATATCTGTGAGCAAGAGGAGGGGTTTGGTGGAATTCCTTTGAGCATGGAGAAGCCATTTCATTCCACGTGCGTTCTAAAGTCATTACGTTAAGTTTCCCAACCATACAATCTACTTTATCACAACCCTTTATTCCTTACTACTTGTTTGCAATTGATGGTTTTCAACCATTCCCAAGAGAGTCAAATAACGAAAGACACGGCGGCCATGTTGGAGGATATAAAAAAAATCATTGACAATTCTTTTGTTAAGTTCCTCCAACATGGCCGCCGTGAAAACCATCATTCTTGTTCACAATCCACAAATGACTCAAACTATTCTTTCTTTCTTTTTACTTTATAAATAGATATCTTCTTGGTTTACTTAAAGTTCAAAGTACCTAAATGAGGAACGCCAACTGGAAACTTGGCTGACAGGAAGACAGGTCTTGGGAGACAGGTCAGGAGTTTCAAGTTAAGAGCGAGGTGAGTATAAAAATATGCTAATTCTGTGAGTGATCAACATTGAACTATAGAGGCTTTGCACCATCACTTGACGGCAGCCATGTTAGATGGTAGGAATAAAGGAATTTTATTGTTCTTGGCCCGTTTATACTAAGCGAATAGCGCTATCCAACGAATAACTTCTTATCCAGTGAATAAGTCGATCCAATAGACGTATCCGCGCAGGCCCTGCCATCTAACGACGGGCAGTGTAAGCTGTATGCGCCGTGCAAATGTGCTTTTATCAGAAAACAATATCATAGGAGATAGGCCATTCCTAGACCAGATGGATTGCTGGTTTTCAAACAGCTGATAAAAGTCTTTAAGTCTAAATATCTGCTCTGAATTGAGGTCAAATAATAAGTTTAAAAACTGGGAAAATAGGGGAAAATGATACTGGAGCAAAGATTTTTAAATTTAGCTGATGGTCTAAAAAATGTGCATAAACTTTTATCAAAACAGTTACAAAATGTTTGGATTTTTAGCTTTGTTTTTCAACTGTTTCAGCAATTTACCGCGACCCACTCAGCGCCCACTTGACGATTCCCGGGGGTGGCCACTTACAACAGGGGTTCTACTCCATTCGGTATTCAATATTTAGAAAACAAAGTTTTTAAAGAACCACCGTTCAAATTTTACGGGAATGAGGGATTTTGTGAATTGCAAATAAAAATGTATGACTCCTTCCCAATCTGAATTTTTTACGTGGACCACTATTTTTGGGATAAACCCCATTAAATGCTATATTTTTTTACGTGTTTTTTCCCTAAATCCCAACAGCCCCCCATGCCCGTAAAAAACGGTCCCTAAATGACCATGTTTCTACCATGTCTAATGCTTTTTCATACTCATAAATTTTCTATAGAGAGGAGGTATGTCGGACATATCCGACATTGTGAGCTCCCAGATCTGGTCTGCGGAACTGGAACACGTTTCCATGACCGGGTAGTCGTTATGCCCGGCAGCTGATAGACACATCCCCGATGTAAGATGACGGATTTGCTTATCCTGAAACGAACAGTGAGAATGAAATGTAAAGAAATAGTCGCCATGTTAGATGACAACAAAAGGAGCTAAGACCCAAATCACCCAACATGGCGGCTATGACGTCTCATGTACCCAAAGAAAATTTAGGACCGTAAGAGGATCGTAGGCGCATCATAAAAACACATAGCAACAAGCATTCAGAATGTACGATCAGTGTAACCTTTTTGTTTTATGATGTGATTTTGGATTTTACCTTGGTATATTCAAATTCTTGGTTTCCCTTCATCTCGTGACATGGAAATAAATCTACTTTAGCACCGGACACGTAGTCATGTACGTCAAAACACGTCTCGTCGATCCTGAATTCTTTAATGTAAGTATACTGGAATGCCTGGAAAAATAATTAATAGAATACTAAGTTAATATCGTGGAAGTGGTCGAAAAAAACTACATCCCTGTATGGAAATATACCTTGACAACAAAAATTCCCATTTGGCAAACCAAGATTACTATTTTCTGTTGTTGTTTAAATTAAAAAAAAAAGAAGATATGACCTGCATTTTGGTTATTTTGAGCCTACGAATAGGAACATTTTATTTTTGTCCAGTTTTTCACTGTCTTTTGTTTGCATAAACCATAAGAAGACTGTACCTGGTTTCCATACTGACCATGACATGCTTGCAATCCTACATTACCACTCCTACGTCCCATACTATCTATACAAAGGTTACTAGCAGGGTTACGTATCTGTCAAGTAAAAAAATCACATAGGTATGAAATCGTTTTAGAACTGTCAAAAGGCCGCGCGCCATGTCTTTAACAGAGATTATTTGGTAAGGTATTGTGTATAGGGTTGTAATATGGGCAACAATCATCGTGCAACTTTTCGCACTACAGGCAATATATGCAACTGAGCGTGAAGAGGTGAGGAGAGGTGTTGTCAAAATGATGCAATAGAAGAAAAAAACTTGTCGCTGCAGGCCTAACTTTCTTCGTCGCGTGAAGTAGGATTTCTTATCTTTTTTCTCACGCTGCATGTGGAGTCCCGATAATTCTAGAACTCAAACACAAAGATGGTGCACGACAAGTCTCGTTTTAAATGGAAACGTTTGTGGTAACGACAACGTTACAGCCACGGCTTGGCATGCAGGAACATATTAGCTTTTGATGAGGTTGAGGAGACACTGGATGAGCTTGCACTACAGTACAATGTGGGACCCTCTAGGAAGGCATATTTCCAAGTTTGAGTCCATTTCGTCGTCTTAAACATACCCACAATGCAAAAATGAAAAATATTTAGAAATATGGAATAAAAATCTGTCTTCTATGAGAGTCCAACAATGCATTGTAATGCAAACTCGACCAAGTTTCTTCTCAACCTCGGATCGGCTAATAGGAAGTTATTTATTAATCATCTAGATCAGCTGTAGGAATCAAGATCTTTTACTTACAGCACCATTTGCCCTAAGAGGCTCATACGCAGTTTTCACTGTATCGTTTGCAACATTCTCTAAGTACCATCTAAAGCTCTTGCATTTTAACCTATTCCTGAGAGCAATTCTGTCAGTGATGTCTCCAGGTTCTACACTCTTGAGGTCTGGTCTTCGATCATACAACCACTCTTTATATTCATCCATCCAAACCTCGGCCACGCGACGGAAATTAACAAGGGTGGCATCGTGTTTAGGGTAGGTGTAAGGTACATGGTGACGGTAGACATGGCCTACTCTGGAACAAGGGATGTTCTCTAGCTGACCTCCACATTGCCAAAGCTAACAAAGGGTAGAAATAAGATTGCAATGTTCAAGGAAAATCAATCGAAATTTTAGTCATTTTGTTACAACAATGCTTCACTTTTGAAGTACGAATATAACTGAAAGTATCTTTTTCGTTATACTACATATGTTTACGAACATAAATAGGTTGCTATTTTCAAAATATGTACTTTTCATCTCCTGTGAAAGGCACATTTTTTGATATGATGGATGACTGAGAATGGATTGACACTTGAATATAACATACCTTAAAAGAAATTTCATATTGTTCTCCTCCCCAGATGTACATTCCGGGATCATATTGTCCTAGTTCTTTAAAATACAGTCTATTAATCCCAAACAAGCCTCCTGCCATCACTGGTGACCTGAAACGAAAAGTCATTTAAAATGTGATTTAGTTTTCCTATGTAAAGCATGTTTCATGTTTCCGAGACCTTGACAGCTCACCCTGGGTGGCAGAGGCTGTCTTGCTCAAGAACTTCCAGGTTGTACCTAATTTGATTATCATGCTCTCACACCATTCCTTTTGACCAGATACATGTTGATCAGTCTGGTGTGACTGGTCATCATGTCTGGCCATGAGTAGCTTATATTTAGTACTGCTGGCTGAAGGAATCCTTTTGTTGAGCTATAAAGGAAGCAGTCAACACCTCCTCTTAATTCTCCAACATTGGTTATATGAAGTAAGACATGGCTATAGTTCTACACCTGTTTAACTGTACTTACTTTACAGGCTGAGTAGCATCCTTTCGTTGAGCCATCATTTCAGGTGTGAGTGATCTTTCCTTGTAATCAAATCTCCAATTAAAAGTTCCTCTAATATAAGGGTCCATGGGTTTGTACTGGAATGTATTGTGATCGATAAAGTCTATTGTAGGGCACACTGCTGTATGAGGATCCAATGCAATTCTTTCTAGTAGAGGTGGAAGCCAACCCTTGTTAGCTTCACAGTGTGCATCAAGGAATATGACTATTTCACCAATGGAATTGTCTGCTCCAATGACTCTTGCTTTGATCAGACCAACTCTTTCAGTTGTGCGAACTATTTTTATCTTTCCTAGTTTGGTTGTGTAATCCTCAAGCTTCTTTTTTAAGTGCTCTGGTAAAAAAATTCCATATAATAACATCAGATTTAATAAATTGCCTTTCATTAATTATTGTAACAATATTACGGTACCCCTGCTTTCGAAGGACTGGTTTGATTTGTGAGGGAGGTAAGCTATGGAACCTAAATTAAGCATAGGCAAGAAAACTGACTGGAATGTGACTTGTGGAAATCAAGGAGATGAAGTATTATTTCATTTGCCTCTCACCTCTTGTGACTAAGGTTTAAATATCATACTATTGTATTTGACTATTTCTACGACATTAAACTAGAAAAAAGAGATCAAAACAACCTCCAAGATTCTACAAGCCATTATTAAACATGCAGCTATTATTGGAGGTGCGTCTATTGATAGCAACCTATTGATTCAAATGCTTATTAATTATTCATGTTTTTGTATATGTTATTCTTAAGATGGGACTTATAATGAGTACTGAATGCAAACCCAAGTATTGATACAGGGTGATACATTAGCAATGCATCTAACAACATGTACGACATTACATCAATAATCCTGACCTTTAGAGCTAAAATCATCCACCATAACTATCTCTTGAAGAAGATGCGCTGGAGATCTAAGGAGGACTGTATGTACTGTTCGTAGAAGTGTGGACCATCCTTCATTATGGAATACTATGACAACACTTGCTTTGGGTAAGTCGACAGGGTATTTTCGCATTTTGCACCTTGTAATGACAAACAGATGGTGTTTTTAAAATTATTTATTCATTTATTTAGCAACTTTTCCTTCACCATATACATTATAAATCTGACTGATTTAACCTTGCAAGATAATAATAGTTAGACAAAGAAAACCCACTTTGAATGTGTAGTCCAATTTTCTTAGGGCAAAACTATTTGTTTAACCTTATGCAAATTGGTAGTGACATTCTTTACACTGACATTGACTCGGGGGTTCATGCTACATTCTCATTACAAAATTCAAGGACTTTTCAAGCACAAAAATTCGATTTTCAATGACTTTTGATTTTCAAAGTTTTTTGCATTAGAACATGGTTTTAAACACTGATTCAATGTTAAAGTGGAACTAATTCAGCCGGGGCCACTAGCTTAGATAAAAAATGAGCATGACACGCAACCAACCAGTAAATAAGCAACCAGAAACTCTTCAATCAATTTAATCGTTATTTATTTTAAAAGGGAAGTTAGAAATAACATTACGACTGCATTAAATTTAAGGAATATTCTAGCTGTTTTGGCGTTTTCCCCTATTTTGAAGGGCTTTTCAAGCGCCCTTACAAACGTGTTTTCAATTCAAGGACTTTTCAAGGATTTCAAGGAGTAGCATGAACCCTGTTGACTTTACAACTCACTTTGCTTGATAATGGTACCGTGTCGACACCCTACTTAGGCTGCATTCATAATGTATGGCAGGGAGGGAAGACATGTGATTGGGGTGGAGGGGGGGGGGATATGAAGATTTGTGGGCAGGGGGGTGATGAAGATATGTGGGCGGGAGGTACTACCTGCGAAATGGTAGGGGATACAACATTAATAAACATGACATCTCATTGGAAATCGTAAAAATTAACACTTTACTTCACATTTGTGAAAAATTCATTATCAAAATAGGAGGTGATTGAATGATGGGAATAAATATTTATTGTTAAACTCTCCTTGGTTGGAGTAAATTAATGACCATTTATTGAAACTGGCAGTAAATTTTGCCACTAATTTGAATGAATCTATTTAGATATAGATATAAATATATAATAGATATATTTAGATATATGATAAGAAGAAAAGTAAAAGCAATATCTTAATATCTCAATTTTAATCATAAGGTGCCCAGTTGTTAAATACCCAATGTTCTAAATTAATATATTCATAAGTCATAAGAAGGTGCCCTCTTGTTAAATACACAGAAAGTAGAATATGCTCTAGGGGATTGGCTCAGATATGTTCACCTAGGTAAAGATAGGTGACATCTTCCTGCTTAATAAAGTAAAACTTACTTTATAAAGTATGAATAAATTATTCATCGTATATAGATAGCTGTTATAACTAGTTCTAGGTCATAGAAATATTTACTTTACAATATAACGATATTTGCTGTTGCCACGCGTCACCCATGAACCTTTTTAAAACTTATATACTTAAAGCTCATAATTACGCGCGGTATAACTAACCCGAGGCTTTTGATAACTCAAATATTTAAAAAAAACGACCACTTTGAAATTAATAATGAATAACGTTATGAGACATAATATACTTAAAAATCACTAGAGCATAAAGTATATAAGCTTAAACTTACTCGTCATGTCTTGTGTCTTTTATAGATCGCTCCAATGAGATTCGGTCACTCACCAGCTGGTTAAAACCATATTCACTGTATGCTTCTTGTTTTTTCGATTCTTCGGCAGGTTTAGTCTCTACTGGCTCTCCTCCTTCACCTGGGCCACTTCTCGATATTTTATGTTTTTCAGGAGTTTCAAAATCGTCGATTAACAACATAGGTCCCAGCTGTTCATTGGTATCATCGTTTGAAAAAGTGTCTGAACTGGACTTATGTCGCCCTACATTAACAATAATATATAGCACAATGCATGAAAATATCAAAAGCCCTAGACGGGCAAATCTTTTTGGAGTAAATCTCATAGTTAAAATTGTAAATCAAAATATAAACAACGTAGAGAGGGCGACGATCTTACGAACGAGATCGATTGTCACATCAGCTTGTTTGCCATGGCCAGTTTCTGTGAACGAGGAAAATTGTTGGAGTGAGGAAACACTTTAGATCGAATTAGAAATATCCAGTCTGAGGTAAATAGAAAATTAACCACAAATAGTCCTTGAAAGTGTCTAATTACGTCTTGTCTTGAATGAATTTGGTCGTAATCTACTGGCTATAATAACGATGTATAATTTCAACTCAATCTATCACTAGTAAAGACGCAGTAGACCATTTACATTACTGTGTACACGTCGATCGGCCATCCAGCTTCCAAGACAGTTGAATATCAGTATGGAACCGCACTTTTCCTAACTGTTTGGATGGAAAAATAGCAAGTAGTACGCGGATTATTACAGATGATATTCTTCTACAGAGGGTTTTACAATATATTGCAATCACCGGTAGAGTCCAGAATCTTGTAGTGTGGAAGTTGAAGAGTTTTAACTGCTGCTACTTACCAAGAGGAACGCGGGCTCTGGGTACGAGAGCTTGACATTAAAGCACAGGCAGCCCAAGCAATGCAAAGCAAGGGGAGTTAAAAAATGAGAAAAAACGGCTAAAGACAGCTAAGAACTATACAAGAAGAAGTTAAAAATCATTAAGCACAACAAAGAGATGTGAGTTATTTCAATTTTTTTAATTTACACATTTTGCAGCATCAGACAGCACAGACCATTGCTTGGGCTGCCTGAGATTAAAGCAGAAAGAATAGGTCTTTTGCAACAAACAATCACTTTGATGATCTGCAATAAGCCTTAAGGGAGATGATGTTTTACCCCCGTCTCTAGACCATAATAGTTTTTAAAATTCTTTCATATTAAAATTTTTGATTCCTTAGAGGATACAAGAACAATACTCATAATTAAAGAACAAAAGCAGTGTGAAAAGGATTATGGTCTAGAGACGGGGGTAAAACGTCATCTCGCTTCAGGCTTATTCAGCTCAAGGTCCCTTGGGAAAGGCTCTTCTTAATGACAAACAAAATTGAAACTATATACACCATAAGGGTAAAAAATGTTTTTTAAAAAGGTTTTGGATAGGCATTAGTAATACAGCAAAAAATCTTCAAAAAAAGAAAGTCCAATTTTTTTGCCATCCAGTAACAATAATGTGTCAATCTATTGCAAAAGGCCTTTTTTAAAAATGTGCCAATTTAATAATATTACGCCTTTTTTATATAAAAATAAATTTATTGTAATTATATAATATCATTATAATACACTCATCAAATACTTTACTGATTGTTAAACAAAATTTGATTTCCAACCAATTGCAAAATATTGACCAGTAGGACCACAGAATATAAGTCACTTTTATTTTGTTAAAATTATTTACAAATAAGGATATCAACTAATCAACTCATGTTGTCCTTTTAAGGCCGGTTTAGACCGTATCGAATACAACACGCTCGCACCATCCTACAACTCAAGTCATAGCCTGTAAATCAAGCCTACAACTCGCCTACAACAAACGCGAGCGTCTCAACCAGCCTTTAGACTACATGTGTTATCATACTGCCTGGCCAAAGTCCAGTTTAATTTGTAATCTGAACATTACATATAAATTTTACCATGGTCACAGATTGCCCTAACAATAGTATTGATCTTAATATCTATGGTCACAAATTACCCTGACAATAGACTGCATATTGTTTGTGTAAAAAGTATTCATCCTGTTTGGGATCCCTGTGGTCTATATGCTTTCAGGACTTTTATTATGCTATCTTGATATTTAGGATGAAGATGCTCTTTTTCTACCTGTAAGAAAAAAGTCTTAGAATCAATGATTAGGGTTGGCTTAGTCAATGGTCAATTTCTCAATTTTAGGGGAGGGGAGAGAAAGGGGAAGGAAAAGGGAAGCTGACTGGGGGCTTTTGTGGATGAATTCAATTATTTTTATTTAATATGTATTTTCAATATTTCTTTATTGATTATGAACAAAAATTTACCTCTTGTACTTCAAAACCTTCATTTTTCATTGTTCTGACAAAAGCTGACTCTCCTCCTCGGTTTCTTCCCATGGACACAAACACCAATGACTTCTGGTGAGTTAATCTTGGGATGCTTTTCGCAAGTTTTATAGAAGTCTTCTTCAGAATAGAGCACTTCAGCAGCAACTACCAGATCAAATACGCCGTTCTTGATTAAATGATCCACCCCATTCCCCCAGGAATACTCTTTTGCTTTTATCTTTGAAGCCATGTCCTTTGCAATATTAAGTTCTATATTTTTATTTAGAGTAGGAATACAGCATTGTTGGTCTGTGATAACAATTCTTTTAGCACCTAATAAGCACAGATAAATCCCTACTAATCCGCAACCCGCACCAAGTTCCAGTACTCGGTAATTTTTAAAATCTTCTTGAGGAAAAATCATTTGATTGTCAAACATTTTCGCCAGCGCAATGCTACCATCCCAGACGGTTGTCCCAAGGGCAGCATAACTTTGTTCGAGTTTGATTTTTCGAGTTCTCTTATTTTCATTTTTCTGCTTCCCATTATAGTACTTTGCGTCTTGTTCTTCTTGTTCTTCTTCCCGATGTACTTGCTTTTGTGTCGCCATTTCGATGTCAATCTCAAAAGGTTTTTGAAATCGGGCTTTTTCAGGCTTGTATTCTTGTCTCACCCACATGGCTAGATTCACATACAATAAATAATTCTTCCCTTAAACGTTTAAAACATAGTAATTATGAATTTCTATGAAAGTGACTGCCCGTCGGCCATATTGGACGTGAGTCTTGAGAAAACTGGTCACGAGTATGATGATACGCATGAGCTCAAAACAGACACCACTGACCAATAACTTGACTAGGATTTCCAATTTCTCATTTCTTCTGAAAAATAACTACCGCACTTCAAAAAGCTACAATTATGACCTTATTTTAAGCATTATCTAGCTTTATTAATCTAAGTGATCCTTTCTGGATCATCTTTCCATTAGTCCAACATGGATTCTTTGGGCTTTACGCCACAAAAAGAGATAATATACAACTCTTTGCTTCCCTATAGCGATCAACTTGATGATCAGTCCAACAAGTTTTTAGCGGAAATCAAATATAATTTGGGTCGAGCTGTAGTTTTTCGTGAATCAAGTCCTGGAGCACTTTATTGGAGTAATCAGCTCTCTAGGTAAGTGATATTTCTAACATCAGTATAGGCTTTTAGAGTCTACTTTGAGTATCGCGCGACATAGTTTAAAGTCATAAAATTTCACACGTGAAAACTGCCGATTTTCAGATAGTGTTTGCCTTAGCTCCTTGTAACTGTAATACCAATATATATTCGTTTTGTCTCGCGTGTTTTTCTCTATGAACTTACAATTTTTTTAGAATTGTTTCGCGCGACATTGGCCGTTAAAAAGCTTTTCTCAAAGTTAAGTGGTTTGCGATATGCTTAGCGAAAAAATTGCTGTGTAACGATGACTGTGCATCCTGAATCCGTTGTAACGTTTAATTATAAAACTGCTACTTTTGATTCGTTTGCTTATAATATGTCGATAAGATATTCTTTATTTGTTAATTAAGGTCAACAATCAAACCCTATATATTATAAATAATCATATTTTCGATTATCAGCTTTGGTAATATTTACGATATAATATTTTTAATAATAATTGGATGGATCTACTGTAGGATGGGAAATGGAATTACAGAATGAAGGGAAGAACACAAAAAATGAGGCTCAAAATTCTTTAAAATCTTACTAATTTTGAATCTCAATATTGGATAAGATGCATATTTAGAGTGGATTTATACGCTCGCTGTTGAACAGAACTTATATAAATTTATCAATCTTAGGCTGTGTTTTCACTAGAAATGTTAACTTGCCTAAAATTCCTGGAGGTGTTTTAATCCGACAACCATACCTTTCAAGAATAATACTGTGATTGGCCCATTTATTTGGTAGGACAACTTAAACCATCTTGCTAGGTAGTTTAACTTTGCCTTATTTCCGGGGATTGTCCCAGTGAAAACGCAGTCTTAGATAGGTGAAGTTTAAATATTATGTGCAGCCACTGGCTCATGAGACTGATCACTCGCTACTGTCTTGCAAAATTGTCTAAGCAAAATTGCCAATGGGTATAGGTAATAGGTAGGGTCTAAGATTGATATCAAAATGTTCTTTAATACTTTGTTTTGTTATTATATTTTAGTTACATCAAGCTATATGGTAGGAAGTTTTCAAAAGAGGATCATATAAACTTCATCAAGCTTTTTTATGATCTGATAACAACACCAGAACTGGATGCACAGTTCATCATTGGATATGGTCATGTACTTATACTACTCTTAAAGTAAGTTCAAATAGAACCATGATGAGATCCCTGTGGGAGGATTAAGGCAGACTAAATGGTGGGATCCCTTTGGTTAGAGTAAGAAGTAAAATGTTGGGATCCCTGTGGATGTGAGGCATATTCTGGTACTTCGTTATTTACATGTGGCTTATGATAATTTTCTTATTATTATCCTAGGAAGCGAGAGTTGATTTCAAGAGATGAACTCATCCTTCCCTGGAAGCCACTGTATGCTAATGTAGAGTTTTTGTATTACTCAAAATATGAATCTGTTGGGCTCAAGAAACACTCCAGGTAACAGCAGTTTAATGAGAAAAAGAAATGCTTGTGATATTGCAAAGTGTTTCTTTAAAAACAATTTGTCTATGGAGGCTATATTTTTAATGCTACATGCATAAAGCAAGTTCCAACAATCAGTATCCAATATCATACCTCTCTGTCTACGTTTATCAGCTTTTAACTTGACCAATGGGATCTGAGGTAAAAGTATGTCCCAATAGAGATAAGTTGATGGAATCTGAGGTACTCAAAATTAATTGTACTGTACTCTGGTTTCAATAGCATGAAGTAAAAACAAGGGAATAGTGTTATTCCCTAAATTATGCTGCTTTCCCCTGGCCCTATGACCTGCCTGTTACCTGTAACAATTATCTGGGAGAATTGTACTGCAAAATTAATTTTCCAAAAAACACAATGATAGTACAAAGGCCAGGGCTGGAAATGTTAGTCTTCTGGCAAGCATTTAAGTTATAAGGGGATCCATGATTTCTCCATTATTAGATTTTGACTAACTCATTGTATTGCAATTAATTTCAATGTGTATCTATCTACATGAAGCAAATGCAAGGAACTCATGAAATCGGTTGTACGTCTAGCAAGAGTGTAAGTAATTTGTTTTAGTTTGATTCATAATAATATATCATCAGATTCTGTATTGTGTCACATCCTACTTTAGATATTTATAGCTTTCAGTGGATGAGGGATATGCAGGGTTTCAAAGTAATGGTCAGTCATCAGACAATGTCCAGCCAGAATTAGAACTTGTCTGGGGAAATTTTTTTCTTGCTAGTTGTTTTGACCAGTAATGTTAAGTGACCAAGCTAAAATCTATGTTGATTTTCATAGAGAGATGAAAACTGGAGAACCTATGAGAAAAACCCTTGTGTGAATTTTGTATGTGTGGTTTAGTCAAGAATCAAATTAATATCAATATTGTGTTCATGCCACAAAAGGCTACAGCTCTTGAATAAACAGGAATTTGTCTATTTTTCACTGCATGGGAACTGTAATCCTTTTCTTATTGGAACAGCTCTCTGAAATGTTTATGCTATAATACAAAAGAAAAGAGGTTTAGAAAATGCATGGTGTGCATTATATAACTGGAAGTGTTTTGATTTGCAGGTATTTTTCAGTGGAATCTACTCAAGAGATGTTGGACGAATGGAAACCATTTTTGTGTCCTTACGATGTAGGCATTTGGAAAAGCTATATTTTATTTCTCTCTGTTTCTTCCTACAACTTTACCACCAAGTCAGTATGACAAGGGATTCAGGTAAATCCAACTCGGCAGTACATGAGAAAGTTCATTTTCATCATGTGTTTTACATTTACTGTAATCTATGTTTTTCTATTTCAGATCATTTCATTCTATCATTTTTTGGGTGTGTCTTCAGAGTTTTATGGGTGTGAGATTGGCGAATGCTTATTTAACTTAGCAAAGTTCCCCAGCTTAAACTATTATGACCTTTTATTTTAGATCTCTTTTCATATGAGTGGTAAATGATACCACAAATTCTTACCTGTACTGTAGCTGTAATATGTCTTACAATAGTCTTAGCTTAGTGTTGAATAAGACCTCTTCGGCTTGGGGTAATGTTTTCCCATTTAAGACCACATGTCATTCCCTAGAGTATCATTGCTTTGTTTAAGGTTTGCGCTTGGTTGCACATGAGAAGACACATGAAACCTGGATATAGCTCAAACAAAGAATCTTATATTCTCAAGGGAATGACATGTGGTCTGAAATGGGAAAACATTACCCCTTACTGAAGAGGTCTATTAATGAGTTGATTGGATGAATATGCCACTGAAAGACAGTGAAAAGCCATTTAATATCCATGAGTTTACAGTAGTTCAGATATCAAATGGAAAATCAAAAGAAAAAAATATCAAAATATCAAAAGAAAAAAGCCCAAACTACTAATTTTATAATGTTTGGTTTCAGGATTGAATAAGTTAAATTGAATTATAGCCAAAGGACTTTAAAACTACATTACATGTAAATGAAATATTGAAATCTTAAATTTTCTGACAGGATTTGGTTTGAAGAATTCATGGGGATCTGGATAACATTTCAAGACCCAGGAAGAGCCTGGGAAGAGGTAGGATATAAGTAAGCAGTATACCTAGAACCAATCAGAATGCTCAAATATGTGCAAATTTGCTAGTTGGTTGTGATAATGATGTGAACAAAGACCTTTTTTTTGAAGATTCTGAAAGTTAATAAATAATGAAAAATGGAAAAACTGAGAAGGAAGGATAGAAAATAAGTTATTTAATACAGTACTGTACAATATATGTTCAGATATATTGATTTTTGATGGTAATTTATTTTTTGAAGGACTTCTTGAAGTTGTTAGCAAGACTATCAAAAGAGAACATAGGACACATAGACTGGAATCCATACATTCCTATGGTATGTACATTGATGATAAACATTCAGATAGTACGGTGGGCACACTCTGATTAGTCAAAAACTGTGCTTTATTAGTTAACAGAGCATGGCTGCTCACATCATGCACAGTCTTAGAGAAGTAGTGTAAGAAAACAGGATTGAAACTGCAACAGATTTCTTTCTATACAGTATAGCAACAGTATAGCAAATAAAACCCCTTTTTCTGTGCTCCGTTCAGTACTAAGCTCTTGGGAAACACTTGAGAACAGTGAGAAGAAGCACAATTTTATAATATTGTTAATTTATTGTAATTAAAAATCTAACTTGTGTTTTTTTGTATGTAAAGGTATTCACAAGGCTATTGAAGACATTCAGTCTTCCTATTGGTAGTGGAGGTTCTGTGTTCTATCCATGCAGGGATTACAAGGTTATCTTGCGCTCTTATGTCATATGGATTACATGCTCTTTGGTAAGACTTAAACAACCTTGATTTTATATTTTGAATTATATTTTGAATTAACAAACACATAGAACTGTTTGACCTCTTCCAGTCTTCCATAAATAGCATTGGGACCATTTTTTTAGCAGACAAGTGTTCATTAAATAGTCAGATTTTGTTTGTTGACTTGCCAATTTTTTTAGCTCTATGTTCATTTTTTTTAAATTTCTCATTTGTTTTATTCATGTACATTTGATTCATACTTAATATGGAAAATGATATTTGATATTTAAGGGAGGAGACAGTATAGCACAGATTCACCTTTCTAAGATGTTTGCATCTCTGGAGTCATTTTACCATCCATCTAATATTGGACGATATTCTGTAAGTACATTGTACAGGAAGACTAGATCAGTAAGTAGGATACTGTAATTAACAATGTTCAATTTAATTCTTACATTCTTTAATCGTTTATGTTTGTTTATTGCAGGGAAAATTGCAAAAACTGCTTCTTAAACTGTCTAGTGAGTTTGTCAAACGCTTACACAGGTTTGTGATGTGTTATTACCTTGAATTTAGTTTAATCACTGTTTTCTGCTGCAGTTGTGTGATTGCAACAACAAATCACATCCATGCTTCATCCAAATAAGTCTTTTAATACCATATTTTCTCATATTTGTCAACAGGGAAAAGTTTGACAAGAAGACATGGGTGACCCCAATACCATCAGAGAAAATGCTTACAGATAATGACATCAGCCAGTTTGTAGAGAGTCTGAAGCCACCAGTCATGTTAGCCATCTTTAACAAGTTTGGAAGCTTTGATGCAGCTAGTTCTTTGCAGAATTTAGCTATGATGAAACCAGATCTTGTGCTTCCTACTCTCCTAGATAAGTATGTAACTAGTGTACATGTACATAATAATGCCATACACCTGATATTGAAGAAAAAGTGTAAATTTGTGTGCAGTTATATTACTGACATAAATATGTTGTTGTACAGTCTGTTACAGGGGCAGCAGAAGTGGGGGGCCGGGGGGGCACTGGCCCCCACTAGATTTTTTGGGGGGCCTGGCCCCCCCAGAATATAATGCCTCACACACAAAACAAAAAAAGAATAAGATTTGGTTATGATTACCATTATTTATTATTTTGATATTACATAATTTTCTGTATCTAAAAAAGATACGATATATCTAGCGATGACTTGCATCATTTTTGTGTCTCTCAGCACAATTGCAAGTGGTTTAATGTGCGCAAAATGTTACTGATTGAAATATCACACATACACGTTTGTAATCAAGCTAAACAGGGAGGGGGGGTCATTTCAAGGTACCGTGAAATATTTGAGTGCCCCCCCCCCAATTTTTCCAGCTTCCGCCACCCCTGTGTTATATTTTGAGTTACTAAAGTATGTAGTGTTTTCTTTTAGACTCTACAAAGCACTTGATACCTTGATTGAACCACATCAACTCACAGCCACTTTAAACTGTGTAACATCAGTAGCCAGGGCTCTTGTTAAATCAGATGGGACATATCCAGAAGGAAAGTCACATGTTCTGCCATTGTTACAACTGATCTTACCAGGGATTGATCCAAATGATTTCAGAAAGGCAATGGTGAGTTAGAGCCTATCAGATATGTGGAAGCTGGGTAGCAGTTTCAAAACTCCACTCAGTCTAATGAACATTCCTCACACAATTCCTTGATCAAACACATCACAAAACTTGAATAATTAGAAACCTCCTTACTTCCTAGTCAATCTATATGTCTTTTCATGATTGAGTGCGCTCTTTTCAATCACTGTCTTATCCTGTACAGTGTTAAGTCTACAATCAATCTATCATCAAAATCCATTGCATGGGAGAACAGTCCTTGTCTCATTTTTGTCATCCACGGGATAAATTCCTTAACATGTTGAATGTGCATGCATGCAAGCTGTATTGTTTATAGGTTACATATTTCTCATATTTTGAGGGTTTTCACTTGATGTCACTGGACAGGTTTCATTCATCAGCAAAAAATTATTTTGATTACTGTAAACAGGGGCTTAGCAAGGGTCACAGACTTTTTTCCCTTTCTTCCATTTTGTCAGTCTAACATTGGATTTGGCAGGAATTTCTGCACCAAAATTCTACTCTCATTATGCCACTGTACATGTACAGTAATGTACAGTATGTTAGTCCTCAGTTTGACTGTCATTGGTGAGGAGTATTATCAGAGACAGCAATGAGACTTGTACTCAAACACTAGAATACAAATTAGAGTTTTTATAAAATCTGTCAACTTGCTACTGCTGTAACCCTATCTTTTGTTTCTTACCAGGCTACATTTACATTTATTTCTACAATCATCTGTCTTGTACCAGTTGTAGACTGCTCTGGAGCTGTTGGCATGGTGGAAATGACAGAGGTACAATACAGTAGACAACCACTCTCAATGTTTTTTAATTCATTGATTGCATTTCAGGGGGAATCCTAGACATGTTTCAGAATTGAGAGGGTCTCTTTCAGAGCTTTATGATAATGATAATAATAATTACTCTTTATTGGGCTACAAACAAAAATAGAACATCATATTCATATTCTTGGGCCTTTCTCTTTTATCTATCCATTATTTGACTTAACCAGCTGTACTGGTGTAAGAAGCTGATTTATTGGCATTTTTGGTTTATTACTGGAATGTGTCAGGTTTAGTACATTGCTTTGCTGGTTTGCTTTCAGGATGAGAAGGAGCTGTGCTTAGCAACTGGTCAGTTTGAAGATTTTGTAGTACAGTTTATGGATAGGTAAAGTATTCTATTCACTAGGATCATTTTCTTGTAACTTTCTAGTCGTTGTGTTTTTTCCCCTGATTTGTTTAGTCAAATGAGTATATGATATAAAACATAATTTATTGATGAACCTTGTGTCATAAAAGTTACTTCTATTTTCTTTAGATGTTTTACATTGATTGAGAGTTCCTCTTTCGAGAATGTGTCAGAGTTGGACAGTTCGTTGTTTCGATCTGATCAGCGGCACAGCCAGGAGGGTATCATAGGAATGGGAGTGGCATCTACCTTCCACACAATACTCATGCAAAGCTCCCCTCAGATCTTTAAGGTAAATCACTGTTCTATTAATATATTTTACTGTCTTATTGCCATTGACTTTCTTTAACAAATGAATGCACTTTTGTCTCTAGTAAGAGTTTGATTGACGATTGTGAAAAGCCAAATTTTGGTGTCCTTCTTTCAGTCACAGTTTGCTTGTTTATGAAAAATTGTAGTAACCCTTTCTTTAAACATGGCTGTCACAAAACCATGCTGTCCTCTATTATCAGAAATGGTACACTTGTATGCATGGTCTCAGTAATTACTTTTCGAAACAAATTTGTTTCACTCATTTATGTTCATTTTTCAGATTGCTCTTGACAAGCTCTTTAATTTCTGCACCAACAATGTTCTGGAAATGAAAATTGCTGGAAAGATTGCAGCAGACATGTGCAGAGCTGCTGCTAAGGTGAGTTGTTAAATACACTAAAAATATGAGTAATTAACTTATATTTACAGATAATGCAGGTTTTGGAACTATAACTTTTACTTGTGGCATGGTCAAGCTGTTCAACAGCTTTCACTTCAGTAACACACAGCTCAACTTTTTATTGACTTTTAATATAAAGTGCACTTAAAAAAAGATCTACAAAGCTGTTACTTTTCAATTTATCATCAGACAAATACAGAATTAACCTTGAAGAAGTTCCTTCCTTACTGCTGTTCTACGATTGAGGGGATTATTTCAGGTAAGAATGAGAGTAGAAATAAATACTACATGTATTCGTCTTACTAAACTTGACAGAACGAAAGCAGCAGCAGTAAGGCGGAGTTGACAAACGCCGGCATTGCTAAAAATCACATATTGAAAAACACCAGCCCCCCCTGGGGTTTTGGAGGTAGGTTAAATGCCCTACAGGGGTTCAACTGCGATCCGCCGGCATCGGCAATAAGTGTCCTTACTGCTGCTGTGTTTGGGTACCGCAAACGGAGGTTAAGATATTCCTTGGATATAGATGGACGCCATCACAAGCATTCAAAACAAAACTGTGCGTAAGCTCAGAACTCAGGTGTTGGATCGCCTGGACGCCGACTTCGCCTTCACAACATTTATGGAGGGAGATACAGATGAGACTATGACAGCAGAAAGAGCAGAAAGGATAATCGATTTGATGCCAGAAGGCGATTACCGTTTGGAGTTGACGTTTATAAAGTACTTAGACGGCGAGTGGATGATAGAAAAGGGCCGCAATCCAATACGGGCGTCTGGTAAGCAAAGCTTGTTCGTTCTGAATAAGAATACCAGACCTGGAGCACTTGAAGGAATAGACATGCTGTTCTACGAAGTTGCTTACCCGGTCACCGTGGTTATTTACGGCGCGTATGAGATCAAAAAGCCTGACGTCAAGAAGTTGAAACCAATGCGACATCCTGGTAACTGCGTCGGTAAGTTGGTAAGAGAGTTCTTCGAAGATTCCTCCCGCAGAGGTAATCTCACAGTAAAGAGAAGAGAAGCCATCAGAAAATGGGAAAAAGATACTAATAGGACCGGAGGGACCATTAAAAACATCAAGAAGTTGGAAACAGCCTTAGGAAGGCGAATCCATGTGAAAGATATTACAGACGGTGATATCTATCCTGGAACGGATAAATATGCCGGCAAAGGTGCACCTATAATCATTTACCAGCATAATGGACACGCCTGGCGAGAACTTAGGTTCCCAAGAAAGAAAGAAACGAAGGTCTATAAGTCTTCTCCATTGATAAAGTTGATCCACGAGAACTCCGTATGGTTGATGGATTCAGAAGGAAGTCAGTTTATGACGCAAGATGGTACTTTATACCGTCCGGAGATTGAACATAAGCGCATCCAGAGCGCCTGTGAATCCCTCGGCGAGGACTTCTCAGATGAGGTCCTTAGCAGTCGCAGTTTGGACTTTCTGGCCGCAAAGAAGAGAAATGGATGGAAATCCACCCCAAAGGACTTCGGAGACATAGCCAAAGCCTGCGTAGAACATGGTCACGGTGGTCTTTGGAACATGGAGTACGACAAAGATGAGTATGTGTCGCTGGATATGAAACACTGTTACCCTGCAAGTTTTAAAGGTCTAGGGGATTGTAAGGAATATTACGACCGTTATGGACATCCAGACTCCCAATTCTTCCGTGTTGCGTTGGATGGTCACTACGACGCCCCAGCTACGGGATTTGTTAGACTGACCACCTGGAAATTTACAAAAGACTTACATCCAATAATTTACGCGTGGTACGGGAAGCACTTACAGGAAAAGGAATGGATTCCCATACCCCTTTTGAAATTCCTCGAAGAGCGCAAACTTTTAAAATACACAGCGCATGAAGCTATACTTTGTCACTCCTCCTTTACTCAATGGTTACCGGAGCATAACCCCACAGCGCGGGTTGTCATAGGAAAGTTCACACAGGGCGCAAAAGAAGGTGAAAAACATATGCAGCGACGCCTGATAACAGACGAAGGAGAGCTAAGTTTCCTTATCGAACGCGCCCACGAAAAAGGAACGATGGTGTCTGTGGAAAAGTGGGACTATTTCATAGAAGGCCAGAAAGAACAGAAATGGAATGCGCTGTGCTATTACCAAGACCACAGACCACAGTATTATCATCTGCGTGCCAGCATGCTAGCATATGCGCACATTAACCTCCTTGCGATGCTCTTACGGTTCGACAAAGAGGACATTCCCCGCGTGGCTACAGATTCTTTATACGTAAAGCCAGAGGTGTTGGAGAAGATGCGAGAATTCTACACCGAAGATGAGCTCGCAGAAAGCGGTCAATGGCGCGTCAAAGACGAAGAAATAAAGTCTTGGAGAGAACGCGTAGAATATCGCGGCGAACATCTTTCAGGTTCCGTTATGCCCACGAAAGATCCATTGCCATCGGTTGCAGACCCCATATCCTACCAACGTCTCTCTTATCTTTACGGCACCGGAGGCAGTGGTAAGACTACGCGCGTCTTAAAGCTCTTTCCAAAGATAAAGGTGTTGACACCAACGCACCGATTGGAAAGGGAATTAACGGAGATGGGTTACGACGCACAGACCTACCACAGCTTCTTCCGCTGGAATGGTCAAAAGTGGGTACCAGAAGCCATTCATGACATACCGCCGGTTATACTTTGGGATGAGATTTGCACCGTGCCATTAGAAATCTTACAGGAGTTCGTAGAATTCCTCCGCGGAAAGTGCCAAGTGATATTTGCCGGGGATCCATGTCAACCGCCTCCAATAGCCGGAGAGATGCCCCACGAATGGTTAAAAGAAATGACCAGTTACTGCGAAGAAATTAACACCGACTACCGCAGCAAGGATCAAGTGAGGAAATTAAAGGCAGAACTGCGGGGCCTCAGTGACGCCCAGCAATGCAAAACATTACGTAAGAGAATACGAGCGAAATCCTACGAGGACTTCCTATACAGCTGGCATCCTGAGGATTTGGTGCTGAGCAGCAAACGCGCAGCGCAGTCCCGCATACAGAAAGACTTACTCAAAATACACCAGGAGCGCTTCCCTGGGCATCTGGTGCCCATTTGTTACAAACCCCACGACACCCGAATGCAGAAAAGAGACGTCTGGGTGCCAGGAACAAAGACCAAGCTTCCAAATGCAGTAACGCACGATAAGGTTTGGGTGCCCATGAAAATGGTGGAAAGAATTACCTCCCATCCAGACTGGCGTTTGGGTTACTGCATGACAGTTCACAGCGCGCAGGGGATTACCATAACAGAAACCTTATGGATCATAGACCAGCGGCTGTGTTGGAGCAATTTGATATACACCGCCGTAAGTCGTGTGGAGTATGCCAAACAGTTAAAAAGAGCCCGGGGTCCACAATTGCGGTACGATGAGACCCCGGAAGAAGTAGCAGAGGAGAACATCGCTAAGAAACTCCTTCGCTACAAGCGGCACGACAAAGAAAAAAATATGACGTTCGACCTATGCGTGGACGACGTCTATAAGAAAGGCGCGCGGTGTGCCAAATGTAACATACCGCTACTGTGGAGCTTCGATGCGAATGACGATCAGCAGTTCTCCGTGGATCGCATAAATAACAAACGCGGGCATTGCAGAGGCAACATAAGACTGACATGCCTAGAGTGCAATCGGGCGCGCGGTGCTGCACTACTTTGAAGGGCAGCTAGCACTACTTTGAATCTTTAGGAACTATGAGCAGCTCTTCCTTAACAAATCCGCGACTTGGGCCATTTAGGTAATACAACACAGGTTGCCCTTCCTTGGTGACGGACTTTGAAATCTCATACGTTTTCAGAGACCAGTTAGGATCCGTGGCTCTCTTACTGCCACCTTCGAGTTCCCCCGGCTGATAGAGGTACCTGACCACTATGTCGCGGGGGAGCTTTTTTTCCTTTAGTCCGACCGCCCTTGAACTTCTGACGTAGGACTTGTGTTCCACGTCTTTCTTTTTTATGGCGTCCTTGGGTTTTATTCCCGTAGCCCTGGCCGCCTCGTTGTTTAAAGCCGCGATGACCTGGGGGAGTCTCTGTGTCCATTCCTTATTACGTTTGGAGGGATCTTCCAACTCTTTCCAATACTGGTATCCAAAGAGGCGCTCGGCCAAAGTTTTATTGAATCTTTCGACAATGCTCTGACCTCTGTGGTACTCTGCTTCGGCTCTCCTAATTTTGGTGTCGTGGTCTTTCAAGGTCTTGGTAACCACGCCCATGAACTCCGTTCCCGCATCCACTTGCAGCAGCTTAGGCCATTTCAAAACGCGCTTATAAATCCTACTTAGGGCTTCTGCGACTTCCCCAGAATCCTTGCTGGTTATGGGTTCGGCGTCCTTGTATCTGCTTGCGATATCAACCACGGTCAAAGCGTATCTATAGGTCTTCCTTCTCACCGTGTCGTGCGGTAAGAAAAGCAAATCCGCCTGATGAACTTCATTAGGGGTATTTACGGTAAAGCTGGGTCTGGGAATGTACTTAGGCACGGGAAGATAAACCTGCCAGATAGTCTGTTTCTTTAACCAATTCTTAGCCGTTTCTTCTGATACCCTGGCTGCGGTAGCGAGTTTCTTGATAGCCGCCACTCCTCTCCAATAGCCTTCGGGCCCATAGTAAATCCTTTTGAGTTTGTCCTCAGTTCGACCCATTATATGAATTCCAGAACAAGATTGATCTTACGTCCGTTGAAATCTACCGTCTTTCCGTCCACTTTAATGGTGATGTTTATGCTTTCTACCAAATCGCAAGGCAAGTCATAGTTTAAAGAAATGGGTGTATATTCTACCAGGTCAAATGGATTACCTTTAGGTGAAAACTTGGACATCAGATGGGAAGGGATTTCCGTTGCTGTAACTGCAGACTAAATCGCAATAGACTTCGTAAGAGGATGCGACTTTCCAACTTACGGGAACTGCCGTGTTGGTAATCGCCTTGCCTGAGGCATTTAATAGAGATCCCAATGGGCTATGCTTTCCAAAAGTTATTGAGAAATCGTTGGGTAGATCATGTTTGAGGGTCATTTCGTGTGGCAATCCTGTGGTGAGAGTATAACCGCGCTTAGCTAATTCTTTTGCCAGTGTGATTGGGGTGTAATGTCCATCTGGGAGCATTACGCCTTGATAATTACCAGGCATTTTAAGCACGGTGACCATGCCATCGATTAAATTATACCAAGAATTGTACAAAGAGCAACTGACCAGCCGAACCGTATGGGCTTTGATGGGGGGATTTAAATAAGTGGTAAAGTCATTCTTATCGCTTTCCAAAAAGACGATCATTATATATTAGACGCTCATGCTTCGCGTCACTAGATGAAATACGCCAAGGCGGCACCTCCTGCCAGCCCTGCGACTCCTACAAAGACCAACTCATTGTTTTTTTGTTTCTTAGAAGGCTGGTAGTAATTCTTAAATTGTGGCTTGCTAATCCTAAAGTCGGGGTGCGTCTGTGCATAAAGTTTAAAGGCGTAGTCCGTGTTTTCGAAGTTCTTATCCGCCTGCATTTTGTCTTGGTAGTTCTTATCCAACCAATCCCTGTAAGCTTGTCTTTTTTCATTCCAAGCCGCCACGTCCCTTTGATATTTCTCCAACGCCAAATCGTGCCTTTTCCTCTCGGCATCGCCTTTGTTGCCTCTAACTAATCTATCCAAATATTGACCACCATAATTAGCTCCAGTGAATGCTAAAGCTGCAATAACGCCACCTACCAATACGCTTGCCATATATAAGGGCCTCACGGCCTAGGCAGGTACTTTTCCTTCTGTAGGTAGTCCTTAAGGGCAATGCTACCTGCTACTGCAGCAGTCATCTTAGCAAAGCCCGTAATGCTCTTGCTTGGGTCTTCAGTAAAGTCTTCTTTGAGCACTTTCTTACCTACCCAACCAATGCCTGCGACAATAGAAGTAATAATGACTGCTTCTTCAACGGTTTTCATCAATGCGGTCGACATTATATTACAAAGCGAGAAGGTTATACCAAATGGAATGACCTTGCTATTCCATTTCAGGTATTCTGCTTCTCTTAGGAGGCTCCACATACCTCATTTCTGCCCTTGGTTCCACTTTTGGTTTAGCAGCCCGCCATTGTAAGTAGAGGCTGCCTGCTGCTATAGCAATTCCTAATGCTCCGATAACGTAGCCTGGATTCCAAAAGGATTCCTCTTCTTTTTCCTCTTCCCTCTCTTCTTTTTTGGCTTTGTTCTTTCTATTCATTTCCGCGAGCTTCTTCCCCGCAGCGACTCTGCCCGGAGATTTAGGCTTGGTGATCTTTTGCTCTCGAGGGGTTTCCTCCGCCTTTGTTTCGGTGTCACTCATCTTATATCTAAGGACTTGAAGGACTTGATAAGTAACTTGATGACAACTTGATGACGACTTGACGATGACTTGACTAAGTACTTGATGACGACTTGACGATGACTTGACTAAGTACTTGATGACGACTTGACTAAGTCCCGTGGATGACTTGAGCATCACTTGGTGTGACTTGACTAGGTACCTCGGCAAGTGCTGCCTTAAAGATCTCCTCGACTTGCTTATCTTTTTTGTAGTCCTTCCAAGACACCAATACCTCCTTCAAGTCGACATGTTGAGCCACGTGAAGTCCCAAAGATGCGACTGCCATTAACTTACCGCACTTCAAAGACAACCAGCCGCAGGTTATCTTAAGTTCTTGGGATATGACATAGTCCTCGCTTATGTCCTTCCGCAGCGCCTCCACGTCGTCTATGGGCAGCGCAAGTCCCAGGAGTTTAGTGGCCAGCTTAATAGCGGAGTCTGCTACGGCATTCGTGGTCTTACTCGCAAGGGCGCTTCGTACCTCTTATGGAACTTCTTAACCTCCTCTTCTGACAACTTGTTAACCTGCTCATGCGTCAACTCCTTGCCTATCATTTCTTTACATTTTCCCGATGACACCAGGACGTTAAGTTGTTCTTTAAGGTTACTTTCATCTACGGGGAACTTCGTCTAAGAGCTGCTCAATATCCATATACATTAGGAATCATAGATTCCAACCGTGTAGGGAAACCTCAAAGAGAAGGTCATTTTGGAATGTTGGTGCGTTTTTAAATGCCGCATGTATTCGTGTAACTGTTCCTTAGATATCTCGCCTTCCGTAGTCGGCGAGAATGGTTTCCAAATCACTCCGACTGGGAGTATAAAATACGACCAGGGAGCCTATGTTTTCCCTAAAGGGTTTAGAGACGCTGGTCAGCTGCTGCGAGAGCAACCAAACGCTGATATTGTCATGCCTAGCCGCTGAAGGCGAGCTTCACTAATTCGGATGTGCGTCTTTTTACGTCGTCCCCACAGGCTATGTCATCCAGTATGAGGAGTGTCTGAGTATCCTTGGGGAATTGTTTATGCCAAAACTTCAAATGGCTGGATAACTCATTAGGGTCCAAAATATCCACGAAGAAGTCGTCATCTTTTACTCCTATGCCTGTCCAGGTGCGGTTATTCACATAGGTAGGGCATAATAGCACTATGTAGTCGAAACGGTATCTAAAGGGTCCGAGGAGTTGCTCCACTACGAACTGCGTTTTACCACAGCCGGTTGGTCCTACTATCAGAGCATTGCAGGGAATATGTTCTGGGGTCATTATATATACGATGGACCCAGTGGAAGCAGTAAGAAGGATTGCCGGCGACATGCAAGATAAAAGGAACACCATCGAAATGCAAAGAGAGGAGATAGACCGTTTGAAAGCGCGCGTGCAGGAATTGTATGATGAAATGTGTGGTCTGAAGCGCGCGGAAAGGTTTGGTGCGCTGATAACGATGGCAACGTGGGCAAAAGAGTCTGTTGTGGATTTCATGCGGTATCCATTGTAAGAGGGGTCTGATATTTATTGTTGATTTGTTAAATCCTGCAGACAGATCTTAAAGAGGGGTCTGATATTTATTGTTGATTTGTTAAATCCTGCAGACAGATCTTAAAGAGGGGTCTGATATTTATTGTTGATTTGTTAACAAAACAACAAGAAAATAAGATAGAGATTTAGGACTCTTTGCGCAGGATCGCATATGAGGCTTAAATAACACTATGTTATAATGAGGTGTAAGAATTGTGGTAGGGAGTTCAGCAGCAAACAAAGATTACAATACCACGTTGAAAAACGTGTGTGCAGTAAGAAGGTAAACAACGTCACCGTTTGCGAAGACTGTGATAAACAGTTCAGCAGTGCGCAGGCGCTGGAGTACCACCGTAGTAAAAGAGTTTGTTTAAAGAACATATGCGTGCGCTGCGACGAGGATGTTACCGACGCTTGGCACCAACATAGATGCCGTGGTAATTACGATCTGCTGGGCGTGGCATGTTTGAAACATGGTGACGTCGCCGCACGATGTTGCCCAGTCGACACCATAAAGGAGTTAACGCGCCGGAAGAAGGAAATAGACCAGCGCTTTGCGGAGTTTGACCGCGTCGAAGGCGTAAGGTGGGAAAACAGAGGCCATTGGGAGGCAACTTGTGAGCGCTGCGGCTGTCAAAGAAGTGACCAACATATTTGGCAGTGCCTTTACGACGGCCAAGGCGGTTTCAAAGAGTACTTAGATCGCTTTGATGCTTGGCATGCCAGTAACGAGGTGGTTAAGAAAGTACGCAAGGGATAAAAAAGAGAGTTAGGATGGGGTTTGCGCAAAGAGTCTCAAACCTTGTCCTTATTTTTATTGTTGTTTGTTAAAAGCATTTAACAAAACAACAAGAAATATCAGAACCCTCTTTAGGGGACCTTGCGATGGAGTAGTAAAGTAAGGTCTGCGCAAAGAGTCTCAAAATACGATCTTATTTTTATTGTTGTTTTGTTAAGTATCATCATCATTTAACAAAACAACAATAATATTAAGGACCTGTTTGAAACCAGTCTGCAGGATTTAACAAAAGAACAATAAATATCAGGCCCCCTTTTAGAGAAGGCATGCAGAACTTATGATATATGGACTGTATTACATGCGAACTATCAGCCGACTGCATAATTTCTCCTAAGCCAAAGCCAAGAAAAAAATACACCTGCCTTCATTGCGGCAAGGTATTTCTCGAAGGATCCTTTGTGGGGCATTGGTGCTTTGCCGACCCAAAGGCGCAACGTACGATGGTAGACGCACTTAAGAGTGAAGAGGACTCTCAGGCTCCCAAGTAACCACATCAAATTTCCACCTACCATCCTTCTTACCATGACTCATAACATGGGTAACATCCTGCCCTTCAATGGCGTACCTTATTCTATCGGGCGCCCAAAGGGTATATGTTCTTTTTTTATGTTTCAACACCAAACGCAGACGGTCAATGTCTTCGAAGACCACGTAATTCTTTATCTCATAGATTTCCCCCACCTGCAAATCCTTCCAGTGTGTCTGGATGAACTTTAGCTCATTGAATTTATCCTTGTCCATATATTCTATGAAATATCTTTAAATGCGTCCCCAGAGTCTGCGCATTCCTAAACTTCTTACAACAATATGCACAAGGTAGACGCATTCCACGCGCATACTCCGCTATTGCGCGGCAGATGTCGTCGTAGTCGTTGCTGATCAGCACCTTATAACCATTCTGCTCATACCTTTCCAATAGCAGGCGTTGACTATCAGATAATACCCCGTTGCCTTTTGGAGTCTTCAGCTCGACGCAGAAACCACGGTATCGCACGTGTGCATTCAAGATAAGCAGATCAGGCTGTCCTCGTTGATATCCTTTCTGCCAGCACTTTATGCGCTTGTTTGACGTGTCTTGTAGTTCACCCAGGCCTGGTGCTATGAGCATTTGAGGGTAAAACTTGCGGATGTAGTCAACCACCTTTTTATGTAAGTCGAATTCGTTTTCTATCTTAAACACCAATTTGTTTGGACCGTCAAAGCGCCGCTCTATTTCATATTTACCTGTCTTCCTTAGCGCGGGAAGGACTTCCTCAAAGACCCAATCACTGAACTTCTCTGCTTTTGGCATCTTGGAGCTAAATATCAATTGATACAACCCAGGCTCGGAGATAAACACGGAATGTGGGTGAATGGTAGAAGAGGAACGAATCGCTCCCCTTAATTCAGACCATCTTTTCTGGTGCTTTCCGGAAACGTGGTCTCTAATAGCCTTTTTCGTGTTCTCATAGTCCAATGCGGCTGTCACTTCCTTCGCTTTAAAGTACAAAGTTTCGCCTTGCACTATGCATTGCAGTTCGTTGTCGTCGTTTTCAAATACGCGGAGCATCGTATATCTAAGGAATATTTTGACCCTAATATGCAACACTTTTAAGTTGGTTCATTTCCACGCTCAGTTGCGCGTCTGACACCACAAAGATGTAGCAGTTTATCTTAGTAGTATCGCTGGCATGCTTGGTGCGCTTGATCTCCAATGTTATGCCATCCTGCGTATTTACCAGCCGCAATCCCTGGCCATGCATGCTCTCATCATTAGTAGTGCGCATGTCAATCCATAGGGCATATTTATCCTTAAAGAACTCCTTTGGGGCAATTTGATCGCCAAACTTCTGCATTGCCTCCCGGTACATGTCTTCAGGTTTTATCCCTTGGGAGTAAACCTTGTTTGGTACTCCGTTAATATTCACGCCGACATTGGTAATGTTGGGGTTAAAGAACGCCTCGGAGTCGCGCAATCCTGCGGTGTATGTCTTTGCGAACAGCAACATTAGCCCCGTTAAACTGCGTCGTGGTATGTTAATGCTTTGCTTGATGACCTCTTCGACGTTGTTCGTGAAGCTAAACGTTTTGTACATCACTACGTGGTCGTAAAGGAATGCTTTACCAGCACTGTATTCCATGCCTGCGCTACGAGCCAGCTCTTCAGAGTACACGGTCTCGTACTGCAGCTCCAAATTAGTGATAGCATATGGATGCACACCCCCCGAACTTACGTCCTTTCCTTGCAGGATGTTGGTCGTATCTGCCAAGGTTACTTCGAACTGCAGTTCAGAGAGTTGCCTGGGGTAATACGCACCGTGGTTTGTTATTACTTCAAAGTCCAATGGAATGAGATATTTAGTACCGTAGGCTGTCTTTATTTCGTCTTCTCCGGAGGCGCCGGAGGTTGCGCTTCTTACCTTACGTATGGCTTCACTTGCTATTCCTTGTTCTATCTTTTGTGCGCGGTCGAAGGCCGTTAACCACAAATCTTTGTATGTGGTGTAAAGATCGTACCTGTTTAAGTCTAACAGGGATTCACCAGCAAACTTGATTCTCATCTTAGAAACAAGGTTCCTGCCTACGTTATTAACAACATAACGCGCGTCTGCGGTATCTGGCTGAACTGCTAGGTCAAACCTTAACGCCAGGGTGCCAGGAACCAATACTAAGTTATCCGTTAGACGAGGTACACCTACGTACAGCGTCTCCCCTGGCTTGGCGCTAGAAGGAGTAAAGGTGACCCGGTGAAAGGTGCGTTCTGCTTTCAGACCGCCAACCTGCTTAGGAAGGAGGTTAGGATTTAACTTTGAGCTTATCATATATAATGGAGGCAGAAGACTTCGACCCACTTACCGAAGAAGGTCAAGTAGATATTAACGATGAAGAATACGATGAATGGACTAAAGGCTCGGAGACCGACCCCATAATTTACGACGTAGCTTTACATAATAAGTTCGGCGACAGGTGGAGAAGCTTCAAGGAAGCCTTAAGAAACAAATTCAAATCTAAGAATCCACACAAACCCCTTCCATCATACATGCAAATGGTAGACTTAGGACCCGCCCCTGAAGCCCCCAGCACTGAATGGTTAGAAAACATACAACGAGAAATGGACGAATCCATCGGAGAAGAACCAGATGACTTTGACAGGCTTAAAGAACTACTACCTGATTGGGATCCTGGTAAAGCGCAGTTGTTATTCGAAGAAGATAACCGTGGCAGGGAGATAATCGTAGGCAGGCTTGCTAGAAGCGGCGCCAAGGCTTACGTCATCCGCGATGGAAAAGGATTCTTTTTTGAAGACCCCCGAATTCCTCCAACTTTAGTGGACGCCGTTGGCAAAACGGTACCCGAACAGCTAATTACTGAGGTACGTAAGAGGTATCCCTTCCTTGATGAGAAATCCTTAGAATTTCAACGCGGCCAAAAAGGTCAAATACAAATTCGCCACATAGACAGGGAAAAGTGGTATGACTTTTATCAACGTAAAGAGCCTAATAAACTTAGCAATACGTTGCCTAAGGGAATAATTGATCTATTAGGCAACCCCGACTTAAGCGTCATTCATTCTTTGACTGATAAGGAAACGAAAAGATTACAGGAGAAATTCTTTAAAGGGATGAGATCGATTGCATCCCATGGTTGGCGTGAGAGACTTGCGGAAATGCAGGCTGATAAGGAAAAGCTTGCGAAAATACAGGCTGCTAAGGAAAAGCTAACGAGTACCCCATTGGGTAGTAGGGAAGAGTTACAGGTACTAGACACCGAAGAAGCCAAACAGCAAGAAATCGTAGACAATGATAATGATGAAATGGAAAAGATGAGGGGGGAAATAAGTCAGCAGACGGAACACATCGAATACTTAAAGCAGACAATGGATGAAAGGGATGAGGATTATATGAAGCAAACGCGACTAATGATTGATTCTCGCGAACGTGAAAGTCAAGACTACAAGGACCGCATTGGAAAGTTAATACGCGACAGGGATACTGCTAGGAAGGAATATGCCCTCGCAATCAAAAACGTTGGACATAAAGATGCGGAACTAGGACGTTTGGCAAAAGAACTGGAGGCCTCTATAGCAGAAGAGCAGCGGTTAAACACGGAAATCATCGCTAAGGAGGAACAAATCAGACAAAGAGAGCAGGCCATAGAGGATTTGGAGGGGCAAGTCGACCGGCAGCGAGAAGTAGTTGTGGACCAAACTCGTACTGAAGAGGAAAGGGAAGCTGCTCAAAAGGAATTAGAAACCCTGCAGGAAAAAGTTGCGGAATTACGGGCACAAAAGGAAAAGCTGGAAAAAGAATTGGGGCTTACCACTAAAGAAAAAATAAAAAGAGCTTTGGTGAAATATGGTATTCCGCTGGCATTTGCAGTCGCCATTTCCTCCGTAGTAGGTGTCATCCTTAGCTCCCTTAAGGCTACGAGCGCAGGCGTAAAGGCAGCAGGCAAAGGGCTGGCGGACTTGGGTAAAAAGATGGCAGCCTCTTTACCGGGGCTGCTGGGTAGTGTCCTCTCTTTGATACTAAGGACCGGCGGAGAACTATTAAAGTTCGTGGGGAATAACATTTGGATCTTAGTCGTCGCTATCGGCGTGGTCCTTTTGAAGAAGATGAAGGGCTGATCTTATCTGGGTACTTTACTGGGGGCTTATCATCGTCGGGTGTCCGAGGCATCCTCGACTGGGGATAAGTAAAGATAGTATTCGCGCCGCCTTGATAATTTGGTACCAAGGGTATGGCGGTCATAGTGCTAATAGTCTTATGATTCCAAGCAGCATCCGTCGAAGGTTTCTCAGTCGGAGAAGCATTTATCCTAACGCGACCGGGTTCACCGCCTTCGATATCGCTGGGAAGAATCTGTAACTTCGCATATTGACAATTAACTATGATATGAAAAGTCACCGGCGTCAGATCTTCCCATACGCTTGTTGGAGGGGGCTCCGACGAGAAATGAGTTGGGTTCCTAGTATTAGTAGTCGTTCTGTAAGGCAGTAATAAATGGTCATTCTCATCGACGATCCTAAACCCAACATTACACGAATACCCCGTCGAAATGCAAATGGTGCACATGACCAATCCTAGACCTCCAACCTCCACCCACAATCCAGTGTCGTGCCAATTACCATTATTTACGTATTCCTTCTCCTCTAAGTAATGGAGGAATGAATCTTCCTTTACGTGTGGATTCATATATTTCAGCAAACATAGTTTTGCTTCTAAAGACTGAGCACCGTAAGAGTGCTAATGGTTAAGTGATTATAAGGTCGATCTCTTTGATCGTGTACGCTATTTACCGTTACTACACCCGTATCGTCTACGCGTATTTGCAGCTTTACTTTTCCATGGCAATCAGCGACCATGTGGAAAGTCCAAACGGATAGATTTTCGACACTGCTGGGGTTGGGCTCTACGGAGAAATGCGCAGGCTCCCTGTTGTTCGTTTTCGTGCGCATGGGCTGTAGTATGCCATTCTCATCCAGGAACTGAAAGCCGACGTTGGCGTGACTACTCGTGCCAATACAAATGCTGCAGAGGATTAACTTCTTCCCTGAATAATTCAAATTCACGGACATGCCCGTGACATCAACCCAAGATGCTTGGGTGTATTTTTTCTCGCCTGTGTAAGTCGTATAAACGCAATCCATTCCGGATACGTAGGGGTTGTTCATCGCCATATATAAAGACTCAAACCAACACTCGCGGCTGCTAGTCCGGCTTTTAATAAGTTATGGTCATATTCCTCAGGTATCGTGGGCATAACCTTCTTTTTTACGTTTTTTGGTTTCCCTGCGGGATTCTCTACGTGCTCCTTCTTTGGCTTCTCTACGAAGTGGGGGATGTTCCTAAAAGTCTCGGAGTTCACGTCATTCACCCCAAACTTCATATCCTTAGTAGCCTTTTGAAGTTTGTTGTTGTATCCTACTACGGAGCTAGCATTCATGGATAAATTACTAGGCATTAACCAACAACCCGGGGCTACTGCATAGTCCAACCTTGCTTTAGAATTTTGTATAGCTAGTTGGTAACGCTGTACGCCTTTGCTAATGTCGCCCTCCAAGATCGAACTTTCAAAGAGGATTAAGGCTTCTGCTCTGGTCTCTTCTGCGGCGCCGGTATTTCCTATGATGCTGGATCGGGTGTTTACCTGAGCTCCAAGGATAGAATACACGTAAGCTTCTATGCTGCGGTTCAAACGGGCAAGACCGGCTTTAGTTAGTCCTTTACCTTCTGCGGGTATGAAATTAAGATATTGCTTCGTTTGCTCGTCGTTGGTTATGCGGATGATTAATGGATTGGCTCCTCGGTACTTACCACCTTCGTCTTTAAATAAAGGCCCATCCCTAACTTCTTTGGTAACTTTGGAATTCGGTTCAAAGAAGGTGCTGGTATCATAAGTTACTTTATGATAACCAGTGTTCCATTGTAGCCGCAATGCATGGACTTCCTTATCGCTTAACTTATGCCCTCCTATGCCCCAATAAGCCCAAATATGACCCAGACCATTGTTGGCTCCAGCAGTGCATCTAAAATCCTTTCCTACAACTCCAAACTCCTTACAAAGTCTGTCGTAGGCGGGTGAGGAGTATTTGTTATCTCTTGAATAAAACGCACTGTCGCCCGGCAGGGCAATAACACCCATCTCATGCAATATTCTTCGTACTGTGAAGTGGAAGTGAAACGCGAATATCGAATTCTTCATCAGGTTTGCGCTTACACCACAGCCGCTGGTGGCACACCAGACAGCAAAGTTCAATTGCTGCGGCCAATAACGCATGTTTGGTCCACTTAACCATTCGTGAGATTCCTTGGCCGTGGTGTGATTTATAGGGACTTCCTTGAAGATATCTCGCACCTTTAACTGAAAGGAATTACTGTTAGAAATCCGCATGTTCAATGTTAGGCTCAAACTTGGGTGTTTGTCAAATGAAACTGCGGGTATTGGATAACTGCTGGTAGTAAATAATAATTCATTTGACCAACTGGGTGTAACAGGCTTTGGATTAACCGTCTTAGGATGTTTATTGATCACCTTCGGTTCCAAGTCGACATTGCTATACATTCTGGAGCCGTTGAAGTAAATCCCGTCAGGCCTACGCTCGAACTTACTGGCGTCTGCATGTGGAAACATCTTCCTAAAGGCCCTCCAGTTAGCATAATCCCTGTTGTCGTGTTGCGGCTGCTCCTCTATATCATTCCCAAAAGCGTCGTACATTAGTATATATAATGGATGTTATACCATCAGCACCTCAGTTGTATCCAAATGTTCCTAACGAATTAATTAAACGCTGAAAACTTCCGCTTGAATAAAGCGAATTTAATTCTGGCTTACTTGGAAGGGCAGGCAAAACATTACGAAAGCGTCAGAAAGAAATACGTCAGAGCCCGAAGTACGCTACATAAAATTGCGATAACTACAGGATCCATGTCCGTAGCATTAACAGGCACTGGCGTTGCTACTTCACTTACAGGGCCGGGAATAGTCGTTGGAGTTCCTTTGGCTGGCGTTGGGGCAGCCTGTGGTATCATTTCTGCTGTTGCTACGGGTATTATGAAACAGTTGTCAAGCAAAATATCCAAGCATGACACGACAATAGCTCTGTCAAGGGCTAAAGTAAATACGATCACTGACCTTGTCTCAAAGGCTTTGCGTGACCGTAAAATAGACGACATAGAATTCTCGCTTATTCTGGCCGAAGAGGAAAAATACGAGAAATTGAAGATGGACATCAGAAATAAAAAAACAGTCGTCAAAGATTTAACCGAGGAATCTCGCAAAAAGATCTACCAAGAAGCGAAAGAAGAGCTTCAAAGAAAACTCGCTTAGACATCAGTTTTGAAAAGAGCGTGACAGGATTCTATTTGCATATCGAACGACAGTACGCGTAATCTTATGCCATAAGATTTATGCTAATTTCTCATCTTATGGCATAAGATCCACTATCTTCTTGGAATCCAACCTAACAGAGGGTGGTTGGGGTTTATTTTGTAAAATATTTTGTAAATTACATCAGGATAATAAGGAATATCCTTATTCAAACGACAAAACATCCACTCGGCTCTGCTCATATCAGAAACTTCGGGAATAGAATTACCGGTAATTTCAGACAAAAGATAGGGAATAGCTTTGTAATATTTCCCTAGTCTTAATTTTTTCAGCGTTTTCCGCAGACTTTGTGGCGTTGGCTCTTCTAAATGGTCTATAATTCTTTCCATTACTTCGTCGTCCAAATATACCGGATGTAAACCTTGGATATGACTCATCCAGTCTCGGAAGTATTTTATTCTTTTGTATGGGGTCTTCTTACGACCTCCGTTAGAATAATATTGTTCCCTGGTAGCACAAGGTACGGCATTACGAATATTCTTACCACACTCGTAACACTGTGCTGACGTGTCGTCTTCTATTTGCATCTTCTTACCACAGCAAATATACTTATTTGGCTTAGTAGGTACAAACTTGGGTTCCAAACACTTTACACAGAAGTCATAAACAAACTCTTTACATTCTTCGCACTCCATATATAGACTAACATATTATAGACTTAAAACAGGGAATGCGGGTAATAACGGTAAAAATCGGAGAATTCACTTTAGGCGGGTAATCCTCCGGTTGTCACTGCGCTAGAACCCCCATTCCCTATACTACTTAGCATGAACTTACAATTTGGATTTTCCGACAAGAGAAGTCCAAGTACATCAGCAAGATATTCGATTAAGTCGTCCGGGTTGCAAACTGGACCTGGTGGATGATAAATTTCAGCAGCATAAAACAGTTGATTCTTTGAAGGAAATATCTCAGCCCATAGGCATTCAAAGTCTCTATCATCATTGAGAGGTTCAAGTACTTTTTTTCCAATCATTCCTATTTACGATAGCAACTCCACCTTCAAGACCTTTCTTTTCTGTCTTTTCTATGAGATTAAAACCACGTGGAGAGACCAGGTTCTTGTCAAAACGGTCATGTAGCCACGTCTCGGACATAAAACAAAGATCTATTTGGTGACTGGATAGATCTCCTTGAAGAAGATCTTGAACAGCTCCAGGTTCATTGTCTCCTTCGGTGTCATTGCCTTTTGTTAATATTATTGGCTTTCTTTTCTGGCCGAAAGCCAAAAAGTTTGTTTCGTGTGCCTTTTACGAGGCATTGAAAGAAAACTACTTCTAGAAAGGGGTAAACTGCTTCTATCTAAGTTCTAATTTCTATAAAGTTCTTATACAAGACACAAGTATCCAGGTATCCAGGACAAGCTTCCAACTATTAAAGTCATGGAAGAATTGGGTATATTTTAGTAAAGAAACAAAGTGTCAGTCATATAGGCCAATTTAAATTGGAAATTTCTCAAAATCTTTTGAAAAAATGTTTTTTTCCTGGTGTTGAGTAAAATCATGACATCATCACTTTTTAACGGTTAAAATAGGTTAAAATAGGTTAAAATAATTTAAATAATAATTGATTCTCAATTAGTAGGCACCGTCCTTAATCTATTTTATTTACTTTTTGCACTTCCCTCCCCCCCCCCCCCCCCCCACCGTTTTTTCTTTTTGTGTCCCCCCTGCAGAGTGTGTTCATGGTAGCCATGTTGTTTGGTTAACAAAATATTTTTTTCCCTTGGAAATAAGTTTTCTTGTTATGCAAAAATTATTTTAAAAACTCATTAATAATTCATAAGCTTTGGTCCAATTGGAGCCACCATACACGTCACGTGCATGAACCTTTATACCCGATAAAGTCCTCTTCATTGGTATTCAAGTGATTTTATATAGAGACACATGTGATCTTTATACAAAGACCACTCGAATACTATGAGGATGACTTCCTCAGGGATGAAGTATGCATCCAAGTTTAGATGAAGGCAGAGAGCTTCGCCAAGGTCATAGTAAACCCCAACGAACTTTGACTAACGTGCCTGTGTTTGCCTTGGCACGCAATATCCAACATGTGGGAGCTTCTATTGAACCTGGTTGCGCATGCCCGTGACGTCAAATCTCTATCGAAGTATAAAACTCCATGTTCGTGACGTGTATGGTGACTCCAGTTGAAGCAAAATCTTAAATAAATCTTAATAAATTGTTCATGAGTGTCTTAAGTATTTCAAAAAACTCGTAGATCGTGTTTTATCTGGTATAAAAGCACTCAGCTACGCCTCGTGCTTTTAGTAATATATACAGTATAAGTGGCCGTGTTGTATCCGATATCCATACTCGAGGCGTAGCCGAGAGTTTTTCTATCGGATACAACACGGCCACTCATACTGTACATTGCTTATCAAACGTCTAGTTTAGTTCCTTTGTGTTTCACTAAAATTTTCAAAATTGAAGTGAATCTGCCCAAGAAAATCCAAGTTAAAGTTTATGCAAAATGTCAGATATAAAACCTCCTTCATGGTCGTGATTTCTATTGTGTTTTCCTCATGAATCATTTATGATTTTGATAATACCTGATAAAACACTCCTACTCGTTTATTACTACATAATAATAATAATAATAATAATAATAATAATAATAATAATAATAATATTAATAATAATAATAATATTAATAATAATAATAATAATAATAATAATTGAAAATTTCTATAGCGTTAGTATCCGCTAGTTCAATAGCGCTTTACAGTTTTTTTTTTAATTTAGAACATTCAATTTGGTTGTTCGATGACAATGATTCAATTAAATACATAGAAAAACACTTTGCAATAAAACAAAAAATTAACACTTTAATATCATTAAAAACATTTACATTTCACCAAATTCCAATAAAAATCATTTCTTAAAACTCAAGTAAAATTTTAGTATAAAATAATAAAAGTCAATTAGATTATTCATATGCCTTCTTGAAAAGCCAGGTCTTCAAATCTTTTTTAAAAGTAGAGATAGATGTACTGGACCTGGTCCATACACTTACGGTACCAGCTGTGCCAACGAAGTTAAAAAGACTATTCATAAACACACTTATTTTTCGTACTTTGGTTGTTTAACTAGCTTCATTGTTGTCAACCGGACTCGGAGGCGGGATAGGTTGCATAGGGGACATCTCCTGATCATCGCCGCCATTTTCGTTGTTCTATTGACGACGAAACCTTCAACAGCACCAACATATTACAACCCCTACGATGCCGGCGATAACGATAACAGCTATTTCTCCACCCGGCAAACCTTTTTTATTTGAAAACAAAGAACAAAAACTATATCTGAGCTAAGAAATCCAATAAAGTATGTGAACAGGTTTTAACGGGTAAGAGCGTGGGAGAAAGAAAATACATACTTTTGATAAATTAAAACTAGTATCAACAAACTTTGAACAGGAGAGCAGGAGATGTTTCTATTGTTCGCTATCTCAGAAAATATAATAAAAGAAAGAAAAGATGCATGTAAAGCGAACTACAGATATCTGTGAGACCGTGTGATATTTATTTTGTTGTTGTTGTTGTTGTTTTGTTTTTGTTTTTTACGGGGGGGGGGGGGGTGAGGGGGCTGCTCATTAATCATACCACAACCACCATAATTAACCTTTTTCTGTTGAAGTCGTCATTCCATTAGTTGATGTAGTCGTGCTTGGTGCAGTAGTTGGTGTTGTCCCTGGAAAGAAAATGACCGTCATTTGGTATAAATGCTACTCTACTTTGCAAGCGTTCGTAGTATCGGTCCAATTGCATGATAATTAACCTTTCTCTGTGACTTTGATCAGCCAAAAAAACTTTGTTTCTTTTCAATATCATGTTAGCACATGCAACTAAATCATTTATGGATTCGTCAAATGAGGTGCATTGTGGTCTAGCTTCGGTACCATTTACCAACAACACCATATAAGGCATGATGAACAAAAGATATTTGTACCTAAGCTAGACCACAATGCACCATGTTCGTTATTCCGGAAAAGATTGATGTAAAGCTGACCAAACCACAGACAACTGTGGTATTTATCATTTGTTTCCAACTGACAATCGAATAATAAATATTATTAACCTTCTTTTGTTGGGGTCGTCGTTTCTTTTGTTGGGGTCATCGTTGCTGTAGTTTCTGAAACCGAAAGAAAGTAGTTTATCTACCTAAACAACGATGACAGCAACAATAACACGAGCAACAACAGCAAAAATGACAACAATGACAACTTAACCCGAACAACAACAGCAACATCAACAGCAACGACAATTAACTAAATGTTCAGCGACAACAACAACAAAAACAGCAAAAACTACAAGAACAAGAAAAACAATAACAATAACGACAGCAACAACGACAACCGAAAACAGCAAAAACAACAAGAACAAGAAAAACAATAACGACAACAACAACGACAACAACAATAACCGAAAACATTTGCTTAAAACCATTGTCGATTTAACAAATCAGTTTTCTAAGCCTCTCATGTACCGTAATCGAACAGGAAATGAAGTCAAAAGTGATCCAAACTTAAGTGGAACCACGAGTGCAGCGTTCAATTTTTTCGACTCTGTTATATGGTAAAAAAACAAATCAAAGTAAATTTTCTAAGGGTAGTCCCATAGCAGACTGACTTCCATTTATTTAATTGATGTTCAGCAACACTACAAAATCGGTGCCGTCACTGCAGTCATGGGTTACAACTGCACATTGGGTTTTACACACTCAAATACATTTTTTTCTATCCCACACAGGAACTTCATATCACAGTTACTCTTTCAGCTGAAACAAGACCAAAACTAAATAAATTAACAACATAAACAAACAGTGACTACAACAACACCGACAACAACATGGTGTTGCTACTGTCACTGCAGAATGAATCTGTAAGTAATTTTGAATACCCAACATCAAGCATTCGCATCACACACCAACAACGTTATTGATACTGATATAAGGTTTGAATCACGCAAAGCTACACTCAGTGAATTTGATCAAATAAAGGAGAAGTAATTTATTCAAAGTAGACCTTGTTTTGTTGTTGTGACATGCCTCAGTAAACGACAATATTGTTTAGCGCAAACGTCACTATAATATTTGTAAGGTTAAACACACACGTGTCTCAACTTCATATGTACTGAATTTGATTTATTCACCAAAGGGTTTCACAGGTATCCGTAAAATCCTAAAACAAAGAGCATTACCTTACGATGGTACAATACTGCAAGCAAAGAACTTACCAATTGATGAACACACTGCACGAGAACACAACACATGAAGCTGATGATCACATTACACTAACACTACAAATGACAAAGTGCACACGACGTGACGCGACATCGACATTAACTGGTTAGCGGACTCATACTGCACAAAACGGCGGGAAAACAGGAATTTTATACTGTTGAGCTAGTAGCCTCAACAATATTAATGTTGTTAGGGCACATCTTGAATGTATTACACTGGACATACGACAGTCGTATCCGCCCACTAGCCTGCACAGGCTCTCTTGGGAACAATATTAAATGAGCTCATGAAAAAACCTTAAGGTGACGAGAACACTAGCTTTTGAATTTCTGTCAAAATGGTCACATTCATTCACGTAGAAGAGTTTCACACACACACAAGAGCATATTGGGACATTAGAAACTGGGAAGAAGGTGTACTTGCCCTGTTGTTTATATAGGAGAAATATAATCGTCTCAATTAGAGTGTGATTGTTTTTGTTCTCTACACAATCAATAAACTTTACGTGACAATGTAGTTCGGTGTTGTTGAGGGAGGCTGGTGTCTTTTCCAAAATGAAGACGACGCTGCTGCCGTTGACGTACGATAAATTCATGTGATCCTGACAGACTTTACCATATCTACTATCGATCGCACAAGCATATTCATTATTTGATTGTGTGATGTTGACCGCTTTAACATCTTCATTGTTGAATTTCAAGACGACCTTTGTCGACTTGCATTCGTTTGGTGGTATAGAACAATTAAAATATATTCTTTCACCAACGTAGCCTTTAATCCTGCCTGTTGGATCGAAAAGATGATCAGCTTGAATCAATTTAATTGTCCAAACGATGTAAAATACGAGATTTTAAAATACATATGTCATGATAGTGTGACAGTCACACAACGACAACGACAACGACAACGACAACGACAACGACAACGACAACGACAACGACAACGACAACGACAACGACAACGACAACGACAACGACAACGACAACGACAACGACAACGACAACGACAACGACAACGACAACGACAACGACAACGACAACGACAACGACAACGACAACGACAACGACAACGACAACGACAACGACAACGACAACGACAACGACAACGACAACGACAACGACAACGACAACGACAACGACAACGACAACGACAACGACAACGACAACGACAACGACAACGACAACGACAACGACAACGACAACGACAACGACAACGACAACGACAACGACAACGACAACGACAACGACAACGACAACGACAACGACAACGACAACGACAACGACAACGACAACGACAACGACAACGACAACGACAACGACAACGACAACGACAACGACAACGACAACGACAACGACAACGACAACGACAACGACAACGACAACGACAACGACAACGACAACGACAACGACAACGACAACGACAACGACAACGACAACGACAACGACAACGACAACGACAACGACAACGACAACGACAACGACAACGACAACGACAACGACAACGACAACGACAACGACAACGACAACGACAACGACAACGACAACGACAACGACAACGACAACGACAACGACAACGACAACGACAACGACAACGACAACGACAACGACAACGACAACGACAACGACAACGACAACGACAACGACAACGACAACGACAACGACAACGACAACGACAACGACAACGACAACGACAACGACAACGACAACGACAACGACAACGACAACGACAACGACAACGACAACGACAACGACAACGACAACGACAACGACAACGACACGACAACGACAACGACAACGACAACGACAACGACAACGACAACGACAACGACAACGACAACGACAACGACAACGACACGACAACGACAACGACAACGACAACGACAACGACAACGACAACGACAACGACAACGACAACGACAACGACGACGACAACGACAACGACAACGACAACGACAACGACAACGACTAAAGCGATGATGATTATGATGATGATGATGATGCCTGATCATCATCATCATCTTTGTCACGGGGGATTTTCTATTACTGCTATTTTCATAATGAACATGCGAACTCGCTTGCTGCAAGCTGCACGAAATTTGTCAAAACATAAAAGATACCGACTGATTAGGTTTGATTGACGGCAGCGAAAAACCTAATTTCAGCGTGCAGCTTGCAGACACAGACTTTGCATGTTCATGAAAATTGCAGTAAACTCTAGATCTCCCTCTGTAAAAATCAACATGCGCTGTATATTATGAATAGCGTGTGTGGATCCGGAGCGAGAGTCACGGAAGAGCCGCGTAGGTAATATACGGGAGTAATGGTTGTAAAATATATGCATTTTCATACAATTGTTTACAAACCTCGAAGTTTAATCGTTTGAACAGGTCCTGGACTAAGACTGGCGAGATTCGGATATTTGTATTTATACGCACAGTTAGTCTCACGATTATTGAGTGTTGGTGGAGGATTAATGATAACGAAATGAGCTCGATTATCATCTTTGGTCAAATATGACGTCACCTGGGACCGGCACATATTATACAGCCAATGATCTTCATTGCAAACTTTGGTACCATTGTATGAAACAAATTTAGTTTTAGTTTTATCAGTAGCATTGCTCAAGTTGAGAATAACAATCAGCTTTTCTATCAGTTGCTTAGTATCATGTAATGTACAGAAAAGGTCCAGTGGTTCGTCAAGAAATCCTGTGATGATGGAACCTGTGGATTGAAGGTCATTGGGCAAATGAGATTCACAATGTTTTATTTTTTCACCTGCCCGCCTTCCCATTTGACTCAGTGGTTTAATGCATGAGGGACAAGGCCGTTTCGCAGGCTACGACAATTTAAATTAATCGTAGTTAAAAGTCTTAATTGCTAACATCTTTCGAGATATAATATGTTTATTCCATTAGAGTTAACTTTTTTACGGGTTTATCTGTCTTTCCTCCATTAAAACAATCAATTACACCAAAAAGGATCCTCCTCAATATATTTGCCCCAGAACTGGTATTAAATATATCACATTTTACAACAACTCACGTAAATAACACATTCTGATTGGCTGAGAGCTATGATCACTAAGAGGACAGACACATGGATGACGTAATGTTTTTGAAACCAAGACTCGCCGGTAGGATTTTATCGTAAGGACTGTGATTTTGCGAATTTATTTTGCTAATAGAAGTCGACAATGAAACCAAAAGAGGAACCAAACTTTGAATTTAATCTTGTTGATAGTCTTGCCGACGAATATTTAGTTCTGGAGGCAGAAAAGATAGAGGAAGACGTGAAAAATTCATCTCGCTTTGCAGCTTGCGAAGAAAAAGACTTGAATGAGTTGATGTGTCAAGTGCCAGTCCAGAGTCGATCTTCAATGGCTGCTCCATCCAGAACGTGAATGTCTATGTTGTCAAGCGAAATTGACATTGCTTTTCTTAGCTGAACTTATTACTAAGCTTTGTTTTTTAGAACCTTTGAGTTCTGACTCAAACTCTTTTCGACTTAGCTCATAAAAAAGCCATTTATAAGTAAATGTCAAAAGTTTTGACCAATAGCAAGTATTCTTTCACAGTGGCTGTCAAAGAACTGTCAAAATTAGCCAATCACAGTGTAGGAAGTTTGGTTGTGAAATGTTGACGTGTTTTATGAAAAAAACTTTTGTAAATAATAAAATAACCTTTGAAGTTTTCAAAAGTAAATAACCGAAAAACCTTCGTCTTACTTTCTGTACTCTGTCCTCTAATGATCATGAAAACTACTATCTAAGCGAAAATATTCAAAAGCTCACAATAATCGGAGCTGTTTGGTCTATCGCCTTGCGTTCCTTGAATGACAAATTTTCGAAAAATTTTTCGCTTATTTTATTTTGTAAACATTTCGCAGTTTGTTGTAAAAAACAGATCGCACATAGATTTCCATTGCTGTCCTCGTGGTTTCACTTTAGTTTTGAACATTTTAAGACGTCATCTATGATCAATAAGAGGACAGACAATGGAAATCTATGTGCGATTTTTTAAGTAAACTAGTTTTTGTACCGAAAAGAAAACATTTAAATGATATTGTTTATAATATAAGTCTCCACAAATCTCAAAGTGAATGAAAATAAAACCTAGTCATGGTTGTTCAAAAGTCATGGGGTCGGAAAATAAACTGGTGATCATGAAGGGAAATCTGCGCATGACATGTTTAATACTAGTTCTGGGGCATTTAAATTGCTGTGATGTCTAATACTCTATTGATGTAATTCACAAAGTCCAGTGTTTTCTATGCAAAGAACGAATGTTCGTAGATTAATAGCAGAACTTTTGATAACTGAATTAAATTATCGGTCTCTACTCGATCTACCCAACTGAGTACGAATGCTTATGGTATGACTACATTATTTAGATTAATAGTTTTACCTGTGATATTCCCCAATGCAAAGATTAGTAGAATCAAACTTACTCTAGAATATAAGATTCCGTCCATGTTGAACTGAAGCAGACTTGATCATAACTAATTCATAGGCTGTTTTCGAAGTAAGTCGGAATGGCACACCTAACATCTGCCAACGCCATTGTGCAAGCGATGCAGCGCTATGACCAATTTAAAAACTCAACAAAACTTCTAAAAACTATGCAACTAGATTTTTTGAGGCAAAACTTTATAATTTTTGTTTTAAAATGAATAATAAAAAAATATTATCTAGTTTTTTCCATTAGTTCTGTCAAGGATGTTCTTGTTTACTTTTTGGCTTCAAAAAGTTGGATTGGGCGTCACGCACGCTGTTTGCAAGCGAAGCAAATAGATGCAAACAATATATCGCTTTACTCTGACAAAATACTATGACTATATATATATTATAGACACCTTTTATTGGTAACAAAGAGTAAAAATGACTTTGTAAAAGTTCCCGGTTAAAAAGGTCACTTATATGGGGAAACTTTAGCACAACGTTCTTCGACATTTAACAAGGCGTCATAACGGTGTTGTGGCTAGAAGAGCTGCCATATTGAATTTCATTGACACTAAGTGTTTCTCTTTGTTTGCGGGCGTGTTTCTGAGCCTTATACCTAGCGGTCAGCGGTAAGCCTGATATTAAAGGTCTCTATTTTTTCTCAGAAACGCAGCGTCCAAATTAGTTTGCTCGCTTTTTTCTTTCTTATTTTAGATTGCATGACGACATTCTCGTAGTTTTGGCTTTAAATTAATTTAAAGATCATTGTTACTGTGAAATCTGATGCGTAAAGTGGGTCACTAAAACCTGACTCTTGATATGAGTTTAAGAGCTGTGTGATAAATGGGAGACATAACTGAACACTGGCTGGGATGCTGCTGACACTTTATTGAAGTCTAAACTTTTATGTAAACTGTGTAGCACTTGGTTTCTAGATAGGATCAGTATCAATATCAGTTCTGTTCTATTATCATCAGCAATTAGGTTAACAACTGGAGCTCTATAAGAAGTCCTTTGAAGGCTTTTCTGTCTTTTGTTAATCTTCTGGGCTGATCTTTATCAATATTTAATAGTTTTTCGATCTTTATCTATGGATCTCTGACATATTTTTGGTTGGTTTGATAAAAAGAATTTTTTTCGTAAGATTGGAGTTCGGCCGTCTACATATGTGTGCGATATATTTTAAATACTGAAGAAATCCCGTAGTGTTGGAGTCCCAATTTATCCTTTCAACATCAGTATTTTTTGTATTTGAGTGCCAAAGATTTTTCAACATCACTATCTGCTTTTCCCTTCCAGCCATTGTTTATCATCCTTCTAAGAAGGCCGTACCAGTATGTTTCGAGTTTTTTCAGTTCTTCCTTATTCGGTAATTGTGCTTCTGAGCAATAAAGAAGTCTAGATATAATACAGGATTCTAAGATTTTCTTTCTAGTTTTCATAAACACTTTCAGTATTGTCTGTGAGAACATTCTTTAAATCGTGAAATTTACCAGTTGCACTGATAATTCTGTTGTCAACAAAAGAATCTTCTGGGTCTTTCTGAGTTTTTTATTTCCAACTATAGCTAAGTCCTACTTTTACAGACACCTTTTTACCGTGCTATCAGGAGCGTTCTTGCAAAGATTAGTGATAAAAAAACATACAGTTATGTGCGAAATTTTTAAAAATAAAAATTCCATAATAGTTAAAGACAACGTGATTTTGAAAATATACGTGGAAGCCGGTGATAGGTGCATTAAACCAGCACATTACTGCTGTGTCTATAAACTCGAAGAAACAACTCTAGAACTCTGAATTCACTTATTTACTTAACCAACATGGCGAAGAGCTACACGAGGTTCAATCTCTAACATACTACTGCGCATGCGCTCAGGTTACATAATGATTAATATTCATAAGACATAACAATTACCAAATATTACTTTTTTACTAGAGCCACAGATATAATATTGGTCCACGTTGATAATTAAAGCGATTTCGAGAATAACTCTATTCCTTTCTAGAATTTGTCTAGAAAGGAATGTACTGCTCGAGCCCTTAGTGGAGAGGGCCGCGCTATATAAGAATAAAGTTATTATTGTTATTAACATCAACATTAACATTATTTTTTTTTGCTTTTTAGGCATTATTTTGTTTTGCAGGTTATTAAATTACTAGCAAAAAAGATATGCTTTTAGTTATAAAATTAGAAATCATCTATGATAAATAAAAGATAAATGCAGCAGAGTCAAATGGAAACTATGATATAAAATAATAATAATATATGTTATTGATCATGCATAAAGATGTTATTTTTTTACCTGAACACCAGAAACAGTCTTGGGAGAGTAGGGAAAAAAAGAAAGATGTAATCAAACCGTTAATAGACATTATAGCTGCCGATCTTGATTCACAATACTATTTTACCCGAACACCAGTCTTGGGAGAGTAGGAGAAGAAAGGATGATATCAACGTTATTAGACATTGGAGCTGGCTCGTTTATTATCCATAATGAGGAAGGCGTTTGGGATCATGCCGATACATGTCATTCAGGGTTCACATAGTACGTCTTGGTATATGCCATATACCCAGACGTACTATGTGAACCATGAATGACATGTATCGGCATGATCGGATCGCATGAAATGCTCGATATAAATAGATCATACACAACATGCTCAACCAGAACATTCTTCTGATTACGAAAGATCCTGTCTCCTGAAATGAGTTAAGTATAATAATTTCTTTAGCAATAGTAATTTCTTTCTTTCATTTCCTCTCTCTCTCTCTTTCTTTCTTCTTTCTCTCTTTCATTTTCTCTTTCTTTATTTTCTTTCATTTTCTCTTTCTTTCTTTCTTTCTTTCTCTCTTTCTTTCTTTCTTTCTTTCTTTCTTTCTTTCTTTCTTTCTTTCTTTCTATCTTTCTTCCTTTCTTTCTTTCATTCCTTCTTTCTTTCTTTTCTTTTCTTTCATATTCACGTTCTTTCTTTCATTTTCTCTTTCTTTCTTTCCTTCTTTTATTTTCTCTTTCTTTCTTTCTTTAATTTTCTCTTTCTTTCTTTCTTTCTTTCGTTTTCTCTTTCTTTCTCTCTCTTTTTCTTTCATTTTCTTTCATTTTTCATTCTCTCTTTCTTTCTTTTCTTTCATTTTCTGTTTCTTTCTTTCTTTCTTTCTTTCTTTCTATCTTTCTTCCTTTCTTTCTTTCTTTCCTTCTTTCTTTCTTTCTTTTCTTTTCTTTCATATTCACGTTCTTTCTTTCATTTTCTCTTTCTTTCTTTCTTTCTTTCATTTTCTCTTTCTTTCTTTCTTTCATTTTCTCTTTCTTTCTTTCTTTCATTTTCTCTTTCTTTCTTTTTTTCATTTTCTCTTTCTTTCTCTCTCTTTTTCTTTCATTTAAAATGGAAAGAATTGTTTCTATCTATTATTGAATTGCACGCACCGTTAAAGCGGAAGCGCATAAGAAATAGAAGGACGCCTTGGTTGACAATTGAAATACGAAAATTGATGCTCGAACGGGACAAACTAAAACAATTAGCAATAAAGACAAACCAAAATAATGACTGGGAAAAATACAAAGCAAGTAAAAACCGAGTAAACAATGAAATCAAAAAAGCTAAGAAGAAATACTATGAAACTCACTTTTCACAAATCTCAAGAAATTCGAGCGAAGTTTGGAAAACAATAAATGAAGTCTTATCTCGAAAAAGTAAAGACAAAACTCGCATAACCTCCTTAAAGAGCGGGGAAAACACTATTTGTGATTTTCAAGAAATCTCTGAGCTTTTTAACGCTCATTTTTCTGAAATAGGGACAAAGCTAGCCGGTACAATCCCGGAAGGACCACTAAGCTTTAAGTATTACCTAAATAAAGCAAACTCGACCTTTAAATTACAACACACGACTTCTGATGAATTATCTAAGATCTTAAACTCTATATCAAGTAATAAGGCAACGGGCTTAGACGGCATATCTGTGCGCTTGATACAGTAAGGTGCTCCAATTATAATTAATCCCTTAGTTAAGATTTTTAATCAATCTATAGACAGTGGTATTTTTCCAAATGACCTTAAACTCGCCAAGGTAACTCCTATTCATAAAGCAAATGATAGAGATGATTTAAACAATTATCGCCCTATCTCAGTACTTCCTGCCATTGCTAAACTTTTCGAAAGAATTGTCTTCAACCAGTTATATACTTATCTTAGTTCAAATAACCTGCTCTCTGAAAAACAATCAGGTTTTAGACCACAGCACTCAACGACTACTGCTCTGCTGGAACTTACAACTGAATGGCTTACAAATATAGATGAAGGGAAGATTAACTGTATCACCTTCCTTGATTTTACGAAAGCGTTTGATACAGTTAATCACTCTATCCTTCTCCATAAATTAGCTAATTACGGCATTGCAGAAAATTCATTGAAGTGGTTTAAATCCTATTTAACTGAGCGAAGACAGAGATGCAACGTGAATAATACATTATCTACTATAAAACAAACCCTTTGTGGAATTCCCCAAGGGACAATCCTAGGTCCATTATTATTCATATTGTATATTAATGATTTACCAAATAGTGTACATTTTTCAAGTACAAGAATGTACGCGGACGACACAAGCCTCACGGCTTGTAATACTTCCGTAAAATCTTTATCTGAGCAGATCAATTCTGATATTATTAGCATATCCAACTGGTTGATGGCAAATAGATTAAGCAATAATTCAACAAAGACTGAATATATGTTTATTGGGTCTGACGACAAATTACGTCAAATAAGTTCCAAACCACATGTTTACCTTGAAGGTAAACAAATCGCACGTGTCCAAACAGCCAAAACCATGGGGGTCGTAATCGACCAACGCCTGTCCTGGGCTGACCATGTCGATCATATATGTAAAAAAGTTTCATCAGGCCTGGCTGGCCTTAGACAGGTTCGTGATTACGTCCCCCAGGAGACGGCGATTGCAATATATAATTCGCTGATAACTCCTTGGTTTGACTACTGCGATGTGGTTTGGGATAATTTACCAAAAACATCAGCTGACAGACTCCAAAAAATGCAAAATCGCGCAGGCCGAATTATAACTAAGAGTAATTATGAAACTAGGTCGCGCGACATTTTAATGTCTCTAGGATGGGAAAATCTTCAAAACAGGCGGAAGAAACATAAAGCCACAATAATGTACAAGACTTTGAATGCTCTTGCACCTCAAAGATTAAGAGACCGCTTTGAGTATCAAACTACAGAATATAATTTGCGGAAGGGAGAAAAGTGTTTAAAATTATCGAAACCAAACACTGAGCACCTCAAACGTGCGTTCTCCTATGAAGGTGCAAAAGCATGGAACTCTTTGCCTCCAGATATTAAGTCAGCTAGAAGTATAAGGGAATTTAAAAGAACGCTTTCTTCTGTTGGACTCTCATAAACTTTTTTAGCTGTCTAAATTATATTCTTATTTAACTCGACATTCTTGTAAAGCAATTTTTATATTGATAGAATTTTTTTATGAGTATAAAAAACTCACTCACTCACTCACTCACTCACTCACTCACTCATTTTCATTTTCTTTCATTTTTCATTCTCTCTTTCTTTCTTTTTTTCATTTTCTCTTTCTTTCTCTCTCTTTTTCTTTCATTTCTTTTTCTTTCATTTTTCATTCTCTCTTTCTTTCTTTTTCATTCTCTCTTTCTTTCTTTATTCATTTTCTCTTTCTTTCTTTCATTTTCTCTTTCTTTCTTTCATTTTCTCTTTCCTTCTTTCATTTTCTCTTTTTTTCTTTCTTTTTTTCTTTCATTTTCTTTTTCTTTCATTTTTTTATTCTCTCTCTCTTTCTTTTTTCATTTACTGTTTCTTTCTTTTCTTTTCTCTTTCTTTCTTTCCTTCTTTCATTTTCTCTTTCTTTCTTTTTTTTCATTTTCCTCTTGTAACACGCCGGTTTCTATTTCCTTCTATCTTTCATTCATTCTTTTCCTCCTCTTTCCTTCTTACATTTTCTCTTTCTTTCTTTCTTTCTTTTTCTCTTTCTTTCTTTTTTTTTTCATTTTCTCTTTCTCTCTTTCATTTTCTCTTTCTTCCTTCATTTCATTTTTTCTTCCTTTCTTTCTTTCATTTTCTCTTTCCTTTTTCTATTTCATTTTCTCTTTCTTTTTTTTATTTTCTCTTCCTTTCTTTCTTTCTTTCATTTTCTCTTTCTTTCTTTCTTTTTCTCTTTCTTTCTTTCTTTTTACATTTTCTGTTTCTTTCTTTCCTTCATTTTCTCTTTCTTTCTTTCTTTCTTTCATTTTCTCTTTCTTCCTTCATTTCATTTTCTCTTTCTTCCTTCATTTCATTTTCTCTTTCTTCCTTTATTTCATTTTTTCTTTCTTTCTTTCTTTCATTTTCTCTTTCTTTCTTTCTTTCTTGTATTTTTCCTATTTTTCTTTTTTTCATTTTCTCTTTCTTTCTTTCTTTAATTTTCTTTTTTTTTCTTTTCTTTTCTCTTTCTTTCTTTCCTTCTTTCATTTTCTCCTTCTCTCTTTTTTTCTTTTTCTTCTTGTAACACGCCTGTTTCTATTTCCTTCTATCTTTCATTCATTCTTTTCCTCAGTCTCAAGCCCAGAGCCTTCCGGCTTTTTGGTCAGCGGACGACAGGAAGGTACTGGAGGACTCTGGTTACAATATTGTCTTTCCCTCTGCTCAAAAGCGGTGCCCATTCCCCCGCGACAATGATAGCACCCAACCTTCACTCGTTTCTGCCAATGACTGCTTCGTGACTTGAATAGGGAAGATCTGTAACTTGTGGTTTCCAACGGTCCATGGGGTGTTCCACTCCCATTTCACGTTTCAGTTTCTAAAATATTTCCACTGCGTATACAACCTACTATCTAAACTTTTTAGGTGGTTTTAGTATTCGATCGTTTGAAAGTGGTGTAGTATCTAAGATTCTTCTTTTGTTAGGTTTTTTCAATTAGCATTTTTCATCCTTGCACTTGACGCAGTGAACGTGGTCGGAAAAGACGAATACGGTACTGCACAATTAGTAAACATCGGCTCGTACTGACGACCAGCTACATTTTGAGATGATGGCCAAAGGTTTCATTCGCTGGTCAATGTTGGTGCAAATAATGCATTTAGATACAGGGTGCAGTTGTGTCAAGATGACGAGAATAAGCATGATATATTCTGCTACCTTACCTGTTCAGGTTAAAAAGTAAAAAAGCCCACAAAAAAGATAGTGCACCGCAATAAATCCTTCAAATTCGATCCTAATCCCTAAAGAAAGTCTAACAGATACATTAAAGCTTAGGTACAGCTTTCAAAGGTGGTATTTTTATCACTCACAAGAAATCTTCTCTGTTTTGAGAAAGCTCTTGTTTTTGTATGAGCAGCAGTGAGGGGGACTCACGGTCGGCCGGCATTGCTAAAAATCACATATTGAAAAACACCAGCCCACCCTGGGGTTTTTGGAGCAGTGACGAGGCCCTACAGGGGGTCTTGCGCGATCCGCCGGCCTCGGGAAAAGTCCCTCACTGCTGCTGTGTTTGGGTACCGCAAACGGAGGTAAAATATCTTATAAATATACGATGCACGAATGTAAGAAGTTCGTTTACGACTTTTGCATAATTTGTCTAAGACCCAAAGTTAACATACCCAAACCCAGAAATCTCCGGTGTTGTGGTAAAAAAATGCAAATAGAAGACGACACGTCAGCACAGTGTTACGAGTGTGGTAAGAATATTCGTAATGCCGTACCTTGTGCTGCCAGGGAACAATATTATTCTAACGGAGGTCGTAAGAAGACCCCATACAAAAGAATAAAATACTTCAGAGACTGGATGAGTCACATTCAAGGTTTACGGCCGGTATATTTGGACGACGAAGTAATGGAAAGAATCATAGGTCATTTAGAAGAACCAACGCCACAAAGCCTACGGAAAACGCTGAAAAAACTAAAACTAGGGAAATATTACAAAGCTATTCCCTATCTTTTGTCTGAAATTACCGGTAATTCTATTCCTGAGGTTTCTGATATGAGCAGAGCCGAGTGGATGTTTTGTCGGCTGGATAAGGATATATTACCAAACACAACAAGAAAATCTTCAACACCGATACCGATCCCGCCACCACCTCTGAGAAAACATGCAACTGCCGTAAAAAAGATCAATGCCCTCTAAACAACAACTGCCTCTCCTCCAGCATCATCTACAACGCTCATGTCACAACAAACGAGGACACTACTGGGAAAAACTACATTGGCCTGACAGAAGGAACATTCAAACAACGATACACTCAGCACAAACTATCTTTGCGAAATAGAAAATACGCTAACAGCACCGAACTTTCTAAACACATCTGGGACCTTAAAGATAACAACAAAGACTACAACATAGAATGGACAATCATCACTTCAGCCAGACCATACAGCAACATTTCTAAGAGGTGTGACCTGTGCTTAACAGAAAAGCTACAGCAAACAGCGACACTCTCCCTTTAAACAAGCGATCCGAATTGATCTCCAAATGCCGACATGAAAATAGCCTAGCTAATTAACTCCTTTCCGAACAATACTTCTTTTGTAAATAATTATTACACCTCTTGTATATGAATATCACAGTAATAGGAATATGTTTCATTAAAGTCTGTCTGATGAGTGCGTAAGCACGAAACTCGGAGTTACAGTGAACATGTCTCGTCTTTAATCCAATCTTTACTGTATATATATACAACAACAATCAACTTTCAGAACTTTCTGAACATCTCTCATATCGTAATATATAAATCACTAATGTTCTATTTTCGTATGACGACGTTCTTGCAAGCGTAGGTCTATATAAAATATTCAACTTTCAGATTTTTCTGAACATCTCTTGTCGTAATATATAAATCAAATCATTCCTCTGGTTAACTATGATTGTTTCGTTATGCGCGAAAAGCATGAATTTAATAATAGATTCCTTTCTGCACGCACGCACGAGTAGCTTGCCTCGGATTAAGTCGCAGTTGTATATAAGTAAGTGACGCTAATTTAAATTCAGTTCGTCGAGTTTCAGAGCAAGCTACCGGGTAAGTCATATCGCTTAAACTTTATATATATTTCTACACAAGTAACGCTTTATTTTGCTTCGCATTTTTTAGATTTCGAACCAACTCGTATATAACTCGCGAAGAGAATTAGTTCTGAAACCGTAGCTTGTAACATTTCGTCAATAAACGAAACAATGATTATTCAGATAGGGAAAGTCAGGGGCTAATAGTCAAAATAACAAAAGATAAATACATGTACTTATTATTATGTTAGAAAAAATTCTAAACTGTGAGCAGAAGCAGCTTTTTTGAAAGAAAGCTCTGAAATTACTTCAAACCCAAGGTGATTTAAAACGTCTTCGAAAATTGAAGTTTGAATACTACCTTGATTTCTGTTTACATAAGAAAGTACTCAAAAATTCACTTTTATTCCTTATATTGAACCAATTGTTGTATTTAAGAAAATATATTTTTATATTTGTGATCGTGTGTTATCATATCAAATAACTAACGGAACATTTCCCAAATTTTTGAATTGATATTTTTATAACAAATCTGATATTAAAGCAATGAAACATTTGATAATTTGCATATTTTTATTAAACACATAGCACAGTTAATGGAGCGGAATGGTTAGGAAACCGATTGTTCTATGTTTTTGTTCGTCTTTATCCATTGTTATATGACGTATGATATCTCGATGCAAAGCCGATTGGTTTTGCCAAATAGGAAAGTATGCATGTGAAGAAATCGAATGTGGTCGTACTTTTGCCGGTCCGCCGCGCTGTAATCATTTTGGTTTGTTGCAGCCTCAGTTTTTTTCTGAACTGTAGAACGTCTTACACAGGCGATACCTTCTAAGTTTAACAGTATTAACAGTAACAACTTTTATAAGATTCATCCTTTGAAGCCGATATGATTTTCTTTCAGTTATAGTAAGAGTCCTGCAAACACAAATCTTTGGGAAAAGATCCGATCGAGCCGAAAATGGAAAAAGTGCCAATCATTGACATTTCTCCACTTATTGAGGGTAAGTGTGAACAGACCGGCATGATGTCACTTACGAGATCATACATGTCATCAGGTGAAGCAGAGGTTACAACATATGTCAAGTAGGATATTCCGCCCAATTATCTTACTCGTGCTATAAATGTACATTTGTAGAGCTAGGCATAGTAATCCGTACACCCTACTACTTTCAAGTAAGCTGAGATTGTGGCCACAACCGTGGGGGGGGGGGGGGGGGGGGGGGAATATTACAGGGGGAAATAGTTAGCTATTAAAACTATAGCAATGAACTTTATTTAGCAAGCTATTTTTCTTTGTTATTTTTTTCTTTGTTATTTTTTTACTGGCGACTTTTCTTTTTTGTTGACTGTTGTTGAGTTTTTGGTCTTTGTTGAATTTTCTGCAACGTGTTTCATGATATGCTCCAGTTTGGGCTCCTCTGTTGCTCAGGGTAATTGGCCTCCATGTCAGTTTGTGTAGAATATTCACGTATTCCAGTGAAGGTCCGTGGAATTTCAAAGTGTTTGTATTATTGAAGTTATGCATTGTTTACCCTATCGATGGCTTTTTTGGTGTGAATATTTTGCGGCAGAAAGTAAAATAACCCTGAGTAAATGACTTTGTAGCCAATGATCAAGTTGGTAATTTTTAATTTGAGCTCGAAAACAGTGACGATATAATCCTATGGAGCTATTTTCTATATTAGTATATCGATCGTTCTCTCTTCCCTGACCAAAAAATTTGAACTATCAATTTTTATCTGTGGCCTAGCTAGTTTAGCTTTTTAGTTATTCTAGTATGTGTGTGTGTGTGTGTGTGTATGGAGTTCAACGGTAAAACTAAATATCTTTCGCCTGGCGCCATAGCTATTTACCATACCATGGACACTATGTTTTGGCATTTTGTGTCAAGTCCAATTTAAGGCATGTTTGAAAGTCAAATTTACTTATGTTTTAACTAATTTCCATACGGATTCAGAGCATGCGCAGACGTTTTTCACAGGTGTCGCTATTGCGTCTATTTGGTCCCATAAACAGTCCCACAATGCATTGCAATGCCAGCCCCAGTAACTCCTTTTCTTAACCTCTGAATGTGGATGTTATTTTTATGCTAAAAATTTTCTGTAAACAGGTGACCAGATCAAAGCTGATTCTCTTGCGAACGAATTAAAGTCCGCCTTAGAAGGTTTTGGTGCATTCTACATCAAAGGCCATGGGATTTCTGTGGACGCAATGAAAACAGTCCTCCATCAAGCACGTGATTTTTTTAGCCTACCGCTGGAAAAAAAAAATGCGTTGTCATTCAAGGACAGCAACGCATTTAGAGGGTATTTCCATATGGGTAAGTCTAAACACAGGTAACCCAACCTCGAGTTTAGTAGTATTACATTCATATACATCTTATACTAACGTCTAATTAAAACTCATCGTAATGATAAGTTTGGCAGGAGTGCCAGGTATGAGGAAGGAGTGGTCGTGCCTAACCAGCCCCCTCGCAGAGGTGACCATGGCAACCGGGCCACAGTCCACCGCCTATGATCCGAGGGTGCTTGGAGAGGACCCTGGGACCCTGTGGCCAGGTTACCAGGGGCACCAACGACACCATACCATCTCAACACCCCCAAAGCATATAGACCACTAGCGACAAACATTATACTTTATTTGCAACCGGAAAGCTGAAGAGACGTCGAGGCTAAAACCTCGACAGAGGTGCGGATGTAATCCTTGTAGGCATTGCTGGACCACCTTCCCAAAGTCTGGATGAGATGACCTGGGACGCCATTGCGGGCGGAAACTGTCGCTGCTCCAATCCTAAAACTGTGGCTAGAAAAATTTCCTGGGACTCCAGCCAAGATCAAGATATCACGAAGCCATTTGGTGAGGACGGCGCGAGTTAACGGCTGACCAGATTGCATTAGGAAAAGAGGACCAGATGCGTCCCTCCGGACAGCCAAGTAATCGAGAAGGGCTTTTATAGCACACAATGGCGGCGAAGCTTTTCCGATGTACACGCAACATCCCTTTCAAAATGGAGCGGTTTTGGACGCTTTGATATTGAGGCGCAGACAAGAGGGCTTAGTAGTAGAGTTTACAGCTACTCCTTCAGACTCAAGTTGGAGTCTTCTGAGAAACTGTTTAAGCTTGGAACCGTAAATTCGGCCGAGCGCAGAAAGCCAAAATACGCCACACAACAGGCTGCCCAGAACATGATGTGGTCAAAACAGGCAAAATAAAGATGGCCATAAATAGCCGACAAAATGTCGTTACTGACAGGCAGCCGCGTAGAAGGTCTCTCGCCTTGCAATCGTTTGATCCCCTTCACTACTCTTTCCAGCCTCAGGCAGCCAGCCAGAGGATCAGGATAGCCTTGTTCCACATGGAGGGCACGTACCGCTGACAAATAAACCTTGATTGATGAATGGTGGAGGGAGTTGGACAAGAAGGTAGCAAACAAACACAGCGTCCATTCGTCGGCGGGACAAACAAAACCATTAGCATGCATCCTGCCTGTCTGATAACAGAACTGTATAAACTTCTTTTGCCCACTAGCGTACGACCTACGCGTTGAAGGAGCAAGGCCCGTCAGCATCAGTTCTCTGCATCGCATCTCTAAAGAGGAGCCGTGAGGTCCATCAGTAACTGCCCCGGGATCGGCGTAGGAGATGAGGAAGCCCACGGAGCCAACATGCGGAAATCCTGCCAACGGAATGAGATAAGGCGTCAGCAATTGGGTTCTGAATCCCTGGGACATGGACCGCTGAAAAAGTGAAGCTGAACTGCGCTGCGGCCATCAATAAGCTGCGCAACAAATGCATTAGGCATGATACTTTAGACGATCTGGAATTGAGGATGGCCACAACAGACTCATTGTCGGAACGAAACACCACGTGTTGTCTAAACCAATAACGGCCCCACAGATGAGCCGCAATCGCCACTGGGAAGAGCTCTTTGTAAGCTTTCGACTGAGGGCGTTGACGATCGCTCCATATGCCATTAAACCACTCCCTGTCGAGGAAAGCACCGTAGCCCAACGAACCCGCAGCATCCGATGTCACCTCGACTGATGCCAGGGGGGTCATGCCCGGATAAAGCCAGAAGCTTACGCCGTTCCATGATTCCAGAAACTGGTTCCACCCAGCAAGGTCCAGATGAAAATCCGCATTGAGACGGATTGGGTGATCGCGGTCTCTAAAGCAACACAGCAAATTGATCATGCGGCGGAGAAATGCCCGCCCTGGCCAAACAACTTTTGCAGCGTGATGGAGATGGCCAACTAAGGACTCCAAATCGTGCCTTCGACACCCTCGACGCTTGGTCCACGAATCGATAAGCGCACGCGAGCTGGCGAGTTTGTCTTCTGGGAGACGGGCAACCCGATTGACTGAGTCTAGTTCGATCCCTAAAACGACAAGAGTTGTGGCGGGGCCCTGGCACTTATCCGGGTGAAGTGGGAGGCCCAATGCCGCGCAGCATTCCACTGCCTTCTTGAGATTTGAGGCGCACAGATCCGTGCCAGGAGGTCCAGTCGTGATGAAGTCGTCTAAACAGTGTACCAAGTCTGACACTCGATGATTATTTAGCATGATCCATTCTACCACAGACGCTATGGAATCGAAGATAAATGGTGCCGACCGAAGAGCAAAGGGGAGCACCACCAAATCAACGTAGTATCTGTCACGCGATTTCATGCCAAGGAGATGTCGATCAAAAGGGTGAATTGCAACGTTGCGATAGGTGGACTGGACATCGAACTTGGCTATCAGGGCTCCTGGACCGTAATTACTAACCATTCTGATGACATCGTCGACTCTAATATACTGCAGCGAGTAATCATTCGCGTCTATACCATCGTTCACACTGGAACCCCCCGGAGATGACAGGTCCACAATTAAGCGCCACTTGCTTGGTTGACCACTCTTAGGGATAACTCCGAAGCTGCTTACATGCAAGACCCGCATGGGACATTGTTTGAAGGGGCCTGCCACCCTGCCCAAGGCAAACTCGTTGGCCAAGTACTGATCGACTACTGCGGGGTGGTCAACGGCCGATTTCTTATTACGCCGAGCGGAACGAAGAGACGGAATCTGATTAAAGCCCACCTTGAATCAATGGCGAATACCATTGATTGAAAAGTTCACTCTTAGCCGATCCGGGTAATCTCGTAGTTCCCAGGTGAATAGATCGGCATTGAGTGGTGAAACTCTGGATACAGGGGGGAGAGCCACTGAAGAGGCTGAAAGGAAAGCGATACTGGATAAGCCCATTGTCAAGGCGAGACACAACCCCCCTCCCCACCCCCTGCCGAAGGGAGACTGCGGCCCAACACTTGCTCAACGAACGCAGCGATGAATGCCCAGACCCCGCACCCCAACTGGTATACTTATCCCGCAAAGTGCAATTAAAGGCGCAGAGATTAGTGCCACGATCAGTGCTACCAAAGCCCAATTCCAATGATGGACGTCTGCTATCCTGATCCAGCAGACTTAACCATGAATGCCCACGATTCGCGACGCAATCAGCGCATTAACAACAGGCTTTCGGCAAACCAACAAAATCCTGCTCGAGACAACTTAAAAGTCAACAATCAGCGACACGGTAAACGCAAAATTAGCTCGGGCCACCACGGAAGGAATGATATTCTGATCCAGCAGAGTTGACAAATACTGGCGCATCGACTGGCGCAACGACTACCGCATTAGCAGCACAAGCTTGGGGCAGAAAAAACGATATCCTGATCCATAAAAGTTGAGAACTGAAGGGAAACAATTATTAGCGCGATGTTAAGCGAACTAAGTGCCGCATGTTCCCTGAATGCCCGGTGGTAGGCCAACCATGATTTTCCTGTAAACTGTCTGTAGGTTCGAACAATCAGAAGTTTGTAACTCAGCAAATCCCGATAGCGCTGGGGGTAAGATGACGTCACGACCATGGAGTAGGCTGAAAAGGCCTCGATCCAGCTAACCACATCTTCGAGGCGGTGTTTGTGTCTCTTCGGTTGACTAGTGATAACCAGTCGGCCATCTAGCAAGAGCTGAGGTTCGGAATCAACACTCACCGGCAACAGATTCGCAGGCAGTAAATCATTCAAGTCAATAAACTTGCCAGCCACGATCTGCGACACCAACTTTGAGGGGACTGGCGAATACCCTGGCCCGATAACAAACGGCTGATGAAGCTGGTTAGCTAGGACTGGAGATAGAAGAGGACCAGTTGGGGCCAACAATGGACCGGTAGTACAACCACAAATAGGATTTGAACCCAGCATGTTGGCTGTACTTGCAGCCAGAGACTGCTTCACAGCTTCTTTTATGGCTGCCAAAATGTCAGGAGATGTCACCGATTGTGAACCAACCACGGCTGTTGACCCTTCTCGAGAGTCGCTCGAGGCCGTAGACTTTGCCGAAGACTTCATAGTAATGTTTGAAGCCCAAAAATTTGACGAGAAAAAGAGACGATAGAAATGTTATTTGCCGCTTGCTCAAACAACAACACAATGACAAAGCGGCCACACTGCAAACCCTGCCAATACCCCTGAACCACCAGGGGGTCCCTCCATGCTGTTCGGTGGTTCACCGCTGGCCGGTTGGACTCGGTTTTAACTTTGCCTAAATTACATTCAGGCTCACTTAAAGTGTATATCAAGGGAAAAATTTTATTTCGAAAATACTTTTATGTGAACAGTGTAGTAGTGTGGTTGCAGTATTTTTGAATGTGGTCTTCCATTTTCAGAGATACAAGCATTTGAAATATCGATATGCAAATGAGATGACGTAAATTCCAGAATGTGTAACATTATGCAGTGTGATTTACGACAAGTGTTCTTATGTGAATTAACCTAAAAGCGTACAAAACCATATGTTTTAGTTTCAAGCATGATTTACAAAAGAAAAAACAACCTGCAGAACTTTTCACAACAGCATTTTTGCATGATAAATTAGTCTTGAATTTACGTCATCTCATTTGCATATTGATATTTTAAATGTTTATTTCTCCTAAAAGAAAATTTCACATACAAAAATACTACAACCATACTACTACACTATTCCTTGATACACACTTTAACTAATAGACATTAGTTTTTTTTATGCATGTGTCAGTCCTCTTATTGGTGATAAAAAAAATAACCAACCAGCTCGCGAGAAACTTGTAAGTTATTGTAAAACTTGGGCTACCTGATTTTTGACCTTCTCTTTTGATATCACCCTGCCACCAGCCATGTTGTCAGGAACTGTTCGCAGGGCGAAGCAAATTTCATACTGCGCCCCATTTTGTATCGTACAACCTTTAAACGTCAACCTTTGCGGGATACTCTCGGTTAAACATTGTTATGTGCGGATTTTGAAGCTTATGCGCACCGTGGGACTGGTCATAGGGGACATGTTTCCAATATGGGTTTATTTTGTCACCTACAACATGCCCGCATTACACTGCAATGCAGTATCGAATCGGTTTGTTTCTCAACCTCGAATTCGCTAGTATTTGGGTTCTGGCAGCAAAACTTTCAGCCAATCTTAATGTGCTGCCTTTGCACTGGCGTGTAGACCCGGGACCTCGTTATTGGAGCTCGCTCTATTGAATATACTTTAAATATGTACCTATTATATATTTTTCTTAGCTAATCTGGCAAAATATATAATAAAATAGATAAAAATAAGAAAAACCAACACGCGACTTAGCTTACAGTGTTTACTATTACTGGGGCCACTTACACAGCTTACCAATCAAAATGTCAACAATTATCATACACGAAAATTAACATTGTGCATTCAAACTTTGGGTAGTTGAGCCAATTAGTACAAGAACGATGATTTCTCTGATGTTACGTGTAAACAATTAGTAACCGTTGTCATTTTCTCGTTAGAATAAAAATATATGTTGAATGGCTATTGTTTTCTACTAGCCTCTGATTGGCTCTGTAGTGGACTTTGGGATCCCTGTGGAGACCAACTCCCTGCAAGGGGTTACTGGGAGATTTAGTGGTGCTCGATACGTTTTATGTACGTCAAACATGAAGTAAACTTTACTATTTCACACGAAGTTTAGGTGTATTTTAGTGGTGTCTACAGCTCCATTACCCAAAGTTTTAATGTCAATGCATTGTTTTCATTCGACATTTTCATTGGCTCCTCTCTGTATTAATAGCCCCTGTTTCAATAGCCTCACTATCTAATATCATATCCTATTCCAGGAGCAGAATTAACTGGCGGTAAGCCAGACATCAAGGAAGGGTTTTTCTTTAACATTTTCATTGGCTCCTCTCTGTGTTAATGGCCTCTGTTTCAATAGCCTCACTATCTAATATCATATCATATTCCGGGAGCAGAATTTACTGGTGGGAAGCCAGACATCAAGAAAGTTTTTTTCTTTAACATTTCGATTGGCTCCTCTCTGTATTTTATTAAAATAGCCCCTGTTTCAATAGCCTCACTATCTAATATCATATCATATTCCAGGAGCAGAATTAACTGGCGGGAAGCCAGACATCAAGGAAGGGTTTTTCTTTGGGAGTGATGAAGGACATGATTCAGACTACGTTATGTTTGGGAAAAACCGATTCCCAGATGAGAAAGATCTGCCTGATTTTAAAGCCTGCGTTGAATCCTTCATGTCTTCACTGTCCGATCTAGGGTAAGAGCCAATCATATATTAAATACCTTGTTATTGCTTGGAACACCAGAAAACTAATAATCCTCAATTAATTAGAAGCTAAATTGCTCTATTGGTATAATTTGAATAATGAATAAGACGGTAACTAGCCAGTCGGCGCTGGCGTTATATCTCAAATATCTTATCCACCCAGCCAATCTGCTTGCGTTTTATATTTCAAATATTTAATTCCAATGATTAACACTTGGAATTAGGAAAACTTGCGAAGAGGTAATTTTTCAATTGAATCAAGATTTAGTCGAACGTTGTGAAAAAGTCAGATTTGATGTTGTTTTGTCGGACTTTGGAAGCTTGATTGACGCGAACGCCGATTGAGACATGAATTAAAACACACTGCGAATGCTCTGAAGTTCGGCAGGAAATTCGTAGAAACGTCGTTTGACGAGGGAAAGAAAACAACTATAGTTTGGTGAGACAGGACTGCCATTAACGTGGTCCAATCTGAACCACTTGAAAGCCTAACCATTTGTAGATGTATAACAAAAGCAGCACTTTCTCTTTGGTTATTTTAAGACTCTGGGTGTTGGTCCGGTCGAGAGGCTGTTGCTCAACCAACTGAGTCAATCAATTGATTCAACCGATTGAATTTAAGAGATTTATCTTAAGAGGGCGTCTCTCTAACAGCGTGCCACTCGATCTGGGCTCGAAAAATATATTTCTTTTATATTCCTACCATTGAAAGTACTATCTATCCTCACTACAAAATTGCAGTTAGAATTGTTCTAAATTCTATTTTCCAGCCGCTAGGCGAATTTTTGTCCATCGACCCCAAATCAGTGAAAGACGCCGATTTTCGAGGTCGGCCGAGAGCTACTTTCACCGAGTCTGTTTTCTCGGATTTTTCTGCACATGAAAGCTAATTTTTCTATTCAGAACTTTAGTCTAGTGTAACCTCTGCATAAAAACAGCGATAGTTTTTTTTGGAATGCGCGAAATCTGAAAAATAATCCTAACTGATCGACTCTACTGAAGACGTGACAAGGAAAGCTAAGATTATGAGACCTCGAATATTGCAAATTTCTCATTTGTGGCACCTAACCCAGTCCTAAAACATCATTCAGACTTGAGATAAGAAGCTATTTTCTAGATCTGTGCAATAAAATTTGCGGCACATTGCGTTTCTACGAAATGAGCTAAGTTTCAAATTGTTCTATTTTCAGTTATTTCCTTGCGTGACACGACAGGCCGTCGAGTCCGTGACGGCTACTTCTTTGCTCATTATCCTCAATACCATTACCTAAAATATAATATGATGAGTTACCTTAACTTTATAATATTTGTTTCATTATAAAAGATTTCAATGATCTACAGTTTCATTTAATAGGGTTTCTATAAGCTGTTTTGAAATTTCACCGCACAGTATTTTTTTATTTGCATATCTCGAGGTCGGGAGGTCAATCGTTATTTGTTTATTTAATTATAACAAATGTTTCATCTTTTTCACGGTGTATAATTTACCTTTTCATCATTACTGTTTCATTAGAAACACCGACGCAGCTCACACTAGTTTTTAGCTAATTATATCATCTTATAACAAATTTAGTAAAGAAATCCTCGCTTAGCCGTGAATGGTATCTCGAAACATGCTAAAAAGATCCAAAACTGAGAAGTGTTCTTGCATGTAGAGCTGAATATTTCTATTTTTTTTAGTTGAAGGTAATTTCCCATGGCATATTTTCTTGTGGCCCTGTTCTTTCAAATTCATAAAGTAACGTGGCCCCAAGAATAAGAACATAAAATAACATGACCCACCCCAACTCAGACCCAACCTGGCCCTAGGGGTCTTGAAACACGTCGATTTCCATCGCTATCTTGCATCTTTTTAAAGATAGGGCGCTAAGTCTACCTACACATGAGCTCATCATACAAATTTACACAATCAAATTATTTTTCGATACATCATATCAACACCGCTCCCCCCCCCCCCCCCCCCCCCTCCACTCGTGCCATGGCCAAATGCAGCATATTTCCCCTATTCCCTGCATTACCTTCAAATTAATTCTTACAAATTTCATATTTTCTGTATCTCTTCCGATCTACAATACTCATACGAAATCATTCCCATCCAAACCCCCATGCTCTATAAACACCGTACGCACTTCTTAACATTTTACCCATCGAAAACCCTTTTCCCTTTTCCCTAGCTTGGGTCCGATACCTGTGTTTTCATAGTATTCTCGGATTCACTTCCGAGATTCTATGCTCTAAATTTGCTATAAAAATGTAAACTAAATAGCTTTATAAACTATATCAAACCTAAAATAGTTGATTAAAAACGCATGACCCCTCCCCCCCCCCCACCCAAAATGTTTGCAAATCTTCATGCACCCCCTCGTTTTTGGTTGAACAAAAAGGTATGGCCAACTCCCCATTTGCACGAGACCCACACCCCCTCTGAATCTGAATTTTTGTACTAAATACCAGTGAATTAGACTAAAAACGTCTCTTTTAAGGACTCATGCAAAAAAATCAATCAATCAATCAATCAATCAATCAATCAATCAATCAATCAATCAATCAATCAATCAATCAATCAACCAACCAATCAATCAATCAATCAATCAATCAATCAATCAATCAATCAACCAACCAACCAACCAATCAATCAATCAATTAATCAATCAATCAATCAATCAATCAATCAATCAATCAATCAATCAATCAATCAATCAATCAATCAATCAATCAATCAATCAATCAATCAATCAATCAATCAATCAATCAATCAATCAATCAATCAATCAATCAATCAATCAATCAATCAATCAATCAATCAATCAATCAATCAATCAATCAATCAATCAATCAATCAATCAATCAATCAATCAATCAATCAATCAATCAATCAATCAATGACGTTTATTTTGAAACTTTGTATTATGAATTATTTATGAATATGATTTCAGAAATGAAATTGACATGCCTGTCCTTGTTGCACTTCACTTGCACCAAGAAGATCGGCGTGTATATCTTCTAGTTTGTTCTTTCCTGTAAAAAAATGGATTTCAGCCTTTGCATCAGGACAATAACTTGCGGAAGCTCAAGAGGGTTTAATTAATTGTTTAAGTTAGGTGGATGCAACGAAGATGTAGCACAACACCTCGCCAGTTGTCATCTACGAAATTCTGGGTCTAATAGAGGAAAGCGAACTCATTCTTACACGTGCTAGATATTTTGAGCGCAATGCAAATTGATAAAATGAACATCTGTCCAAACCATCGTCATGGTTTAGGTAGATTTTCGCGTGCACCGAGGACATGTCCGTCGCTTTCCAGGACACAGTGGTTCAAGAAAAAAGCACTGTAAGGATAGCCATGTGATGAATGTAGTCATGCAAATGCAGTAAAATCAATTTTCAATGCCACGGTGGAATTTGGATCACTTAAGTATTTTCGTAAATGATTTTGGGTCAAATTTTTTTTATTTTATGAATTTGGAAAATCGTGTTGGCCGAGTTTTAATGTTTCTCTAGGGTGAACAAACAGAGAGAGGAGGGAGAAAGAAAGAAATGAAGTAAAAAAGATAGAAAGAGAGAGAGAGAAAAAAAAGAGAAAAAGAAAGAAGGAAACGAAGAAAGAAAGGAATGAAGGGAAAGAAAGAAAGAAAATGAGCGAGTGAGTAAGTATGTAAGTCATGATAAGGTTAGTCGCTACGTTATATTATTATATAGTTATATCAATATGAAATCAAAGAATAAAAAGTAGGAAAAAATGAAAGTGAAAGAAAGAATGAGAAAAGAAAAGACAAAAAAAAGAGAAAAATAGCTATTAGTAGTTTATGTATGTATTTTAGCTTGGAGAAATGTATTATTTGGGTCATATTCTTTTCTTTGCGACTCTAAGCTTAATTAAATCTCTATTATCTGGAAGACAGCAATATGTGTATATACATCAAAATAGCCTGTACTGATTGACTGTTTCAAAATCGCCTTGAAAATAATGTCAGCTGCGAACGCATGTAGGTAACCAAACAATTTGATGTTGCAATAACAATTGTGATGATGATCGATGATGATGATAATGATAATAATAATACTAATGATAATAATGGTTTATTTTAAGCATATCTACAGAATAGCTCTATATCTTCATAATTATTAGAGGAGCCAGTGCCCGCAACCCCCACTTCTATATGATCCTAACTTCACAATCACTCGTTCTGTACTTATAAATGAATTCATACGTTTGTTTGCACCTGTTGCAAAAATCGTCGTCTCAGCCGAAGAACAGTCAAGACTGCAAAGTATTTTTCGAAAAAAAAATGATAGTATGTGGAGTTCGAAAATATCGGAAGGACTAAATACCTTTTCACAAGTGAAAATGATGGATAATTTATATTAAAGGAAATATAAACGTTGAGACTGATAAATGACTGACAATGATATCAATAATATGTACGTTACCTATAACTTAAAAAGAACTAGAAATATTCAGCTAGCGCTACAAACAAGAACACTTCTCAGTTTTGGATCTTTTTAGCATGTTTCGAGATATCATTACCAAGCGAGGATTTCTTTACTAAATTTGTTATAATTAAATAAACAAATAACGATTGACCTCCCTCCTCAAAACAGCTTATAGAAACACTATTAAATGAAGCTGTAGATCATTGAAATCTTTTAAATTTAGAACAATTCTAACTGCAATTGTGTAGTGAGGATAGATAGTACTTTCGATGGTAGGAATATGAAAGAAATCTATTTTTCGAGCCCAGATCGAGTGGCACTCCCTCTTAAGTGTTTATATTATTTACTCGGGCTACCTGCAAGGTAGACCGAGTCTAGGTTTCGGTTTTCTATCTATCTATCTATCTATCTATCGACGTTGTCGAAAGTGTGTAAGCCTGCGATGCTCGGCGGTCTGCGGTGTTCCCCTGCAAGTATGAAAACGAGGCGGGTTACCACAAGTCATTTGACTTGCTTTGCTTTTCGAAGGTTCTGTAGGTCTCTTTCCTTTTGCTTATCTTGCTAGCTGCTTCTCGTGCTTTATCTTGAAAACTTATTGGAAAGTAATGGCGACTTGCTGTTCTGCTGAGGCGCTCAAAATACATACAAAAGCACACGCCGTTCTCGGTAGACCCACTCTAAAAGATGTCGAGCGTCAGTTTAAATCTTCCAAGATAACATTAATGCGTTTCCAGAATCAAGAAGCCTTGGACATATATCATTGACAGTGAGGATAAGTCTTTTATTTATTGTATTGTTTTCGTTTACGATTTTGAATATATTTTTCAATACTCTATCGTTCTTTGAACTATCAGTAGCGAGCGTGTTGATCGGGATCGCTGCCCTGTGCATGGTTCTTGTTGTACATTTCATAAATACCTCGACCAAGACTTTCGTAGATTCTTTACTAAATGACTGCGATGTGTTTGAAAAAGCTGTACAATTATCTGTATTTGTTTATCCCAATAAAGAGTCACATTTATTAGAGGAATGCAGGTCTCGTTATGCTAAATTTCATATTCATCAGTATGTTGAGCACAAGCCTCGTGTTGTTTCGCGTGATCGAGAACTAAGTAGATAGAGTCCCAGTTAAACGACTAACCCAACTTTTGCACAAAAGCAGAAAAATACAGAAAATGGTTCGTAAGTATGTGATCAATAATGTACCCATGTTATCTAGAATTCATTGTTTTCTTAATAAATGTAATTTCAATCCCGAAGAAATTAAATCATATGTCAAAAGTTGTCATCGAAAGTTTAAGAGAAACACTGGCCATGGTAGTGCTTTACCCAGACGGAGGAAATTATGTTCTATAAAATCCCTTTTTTACTTACACAAAAGACCAATAAATGCAAGTCATAAGCTTATTTATTACTTGCCACTCTTGACAAATCCAGGTTCACAAAAATATGCTGGTTTATCCCATGTTTACAAAAGTCTCAATCACAGAATCAATCACAGTAAGTTTATCAACCCACTAACTTTTTGAAATGCGCTATTTTAACTAGTGCTCTCTGTTTTCCCTTTAAATTTCTACATTCTATTATACACAGGTAGCCCGAGTATACGCCTTTAGGGCGTCTAGTTTCATTCTAAAATACTTCCAAATGTAATTAACAACTGCTTCTCTCCAGTAAATGAATTACACTATTATAAACAAATCAAAGATATAGAAGTAAGTTATAGTGCTTGGGATCGACTTTATTCCGGGCGAAAATACCTTGGAATTAAATTCGGAAAAATTAATTTCCGACCTCGCTGGGATTCGAACCCACGACCTTCGGAATTGTACTACCGATGCTCTTCCAGCTGAGCTAGAGGTCAGACTGAGAGCAGGCCGGGGTGAAATAGATGTTAGCTCGCGGTAATTATGATTCAAAGATGAGAGTATATGGACCGCGTGGCATTACTGAAATAGTCAAAGATATAGAAGTAAGTTATAGTGCTTGGGATTTGCATATATTCTCATCTTTACACTATTATAACACAAGACTTGCATTTAAGTTATCGTATTGTCTTCAGAAAATCAAACCTAACATTAAAATATTAAATATTAACTTAAGGTATTAGGATACGAAAAATGACGATTTGCTCGAAAAAATTTTTTTTTTTTGAAATTTAGTAACTTTAAACTTTTGTCTTTCATATGTGAGTGAAACATTTTGCAATTTTTGATTGGAAAAGCCAAAATTTTGAGACAAATCGAAATCGTGACTTTATCGAGACCGGAAATGTCCCATCGCTTGCATTAACGTTGAGTCCAAATGCTCCTTTGTCCTTGTAAAAAGATCCTACATTGCGATCGTCCAGAACAACAGATAAATTGACAAGTGATGACAAAATGGAAGGCTCAAGGTGTTATGACCAACACCATCGTGGCTCCCTGCAGCTCTCGGCTCCAAACAAAGAAATGCATTTTTCTCGGATCTTTTTAGCCGCTAAAATTTCGACTTCAAAAAGCTAAAAGGCCCTTGGATTTCATTCGGTTTTTCTAAAATTTGGAGAGTTTAAAAAGTAAGTCATGTTCCAAAAAAGCGTATCTCCGATTTTTGAAATTTAATTACTTTACAAAGTTATGACGCTTTTTACTCTAAACAACACTCCAAAAGCAATCAATCGCCGAACTTTGATCAAAAATAGCAAGAGATATAAAACATATATCAAAAATGTGAGACATCCTTTTTAAGCTTATCATCTCCTGAGTATGTTTAGACATTTTTCGCAAACATAGCTTAAAATGTACGTGTCCGTTAACGTTTTCACTGAGGCATGGTCAAATTTCGCTTCGAGGACAATAATGTGAACAACAATTTAAAAAATGATATTTTGAAAATTTCTTCATAAACTATATTTACTCAGCTTTCAGATAATGTATACTTTGTTTGTGTTATACTATAAAGGCAGTGCGTTATTTAAGTTTGCACGCATAGTGGTCGTAAACGTATCCTAATACCTTAAGATACAAAGATGCAGTTATTTGGAACGCAATTGATGATATACTAAAACAACCTTAAGGACTTTTTCTAAGAATCTTAAAGCCTCGATCTCTTCTTTATACTTATTCTCCTTCAGATCCTGTTTAACGAATATCTTTTTGTATGTGGATGTTTGTGCGTGTTTTTCATTTTTTCTTTATGTGTGTGTGTGTGCTTGTTTTCTAAGCTCTAAATCTAATCTGAAGCTTCGTGATCTTATCCACTTATATAATGCTAAGATCTTTTATTATTTTCATTCTAAAATACATTAATTAAGTGTTAATAATGCATTTTTTTTATTCTAACCTACAGAATGAAGTTCGCACAATTGTTTGCTGGTGGTCTTGGTCTGAAAGATGACTTCATACAAACAGTGTTTAACCCGCCGTTCTATAACATGACATTTTGGCACTACCCTCCCCACCCTAAAGTCGAAGACGGCTGGGGGATTGGGCCTCATACTGACTACGAAGTCTTCACTTTTCTCCTTCAAGACACTATTGGGGGACTGGAAATGAAAACTCGTGATGGGCGCTGGATAGATTTGCCACCCATAGAAGGTAATGTTTACATAGGCCTCTTTACCTGGATTTCCGGCCACCACGGAGTGTCTCGTAATTCCGAATACATTGCTTTACATTGTCATGCATTTCTATTATATGTATAACTTTTCTAATGTCAGTTTATGCTAAAATGCCCCCCCCCCCCCCTTCGCTGAAAACCTCGACCAATTTTCGCGTTTCATGCAAAGTTGTCAGGCATCCATGTATTCTTGTCATCACTATTATGATTTTTGAGTGTTTGGGATTCCTGTGTTTCTTTAGGGACTCTGGTCTGCCATGCGCACTTATACACCCTTTTGTCGCTATAATAATTTTTGAGTGTTTGGGATTCCTGCGCTTTCAATTAAGGGACTATAAGCCTTGCGCTAGCGCACCATTTTGTCATACGCATGCACATTATTATATACCACTCAAATAATTTATAAGTGTTTGGGATTCCTGTGTTTCAGGGACTTTGTTGATGATGATCGGTGACGTGACTGAGTGTTGGACCAAAGGTCTGTACCGAGCTCCTGTTCACCGTGTAAAGAACACTCATCTAGTCAGCCGCTACTCTGTTGCCTTCTTCTTTCAGCCAAACCTGAAAACAGTAGTGCAGCCTTTGGATATTCAAGCCACCAAGAACTTCGAATACCATCCAACAAGGAAGGGTTTGAAGATACCTTTTAATTATGGGAATGAGCTCAAAATTAATTACGACAAACACTTTAGTAGTGTAGCGACTAAAGTGTTGTACTGAGGCCGCCTAACGAGGCAATAATAATAAACTATTAAACAACATGTAAAATAAAATTGAACATAAAGAGGTCAGGAATTTGTCAGAAAGTGAAGGGGTAGGCCGACATAAATGTTTAATTATCAAACGACAAAAAAAGGCTCACCCTTGCCTTGTTTTAAGCACGATAGAGGCTTTGCACCATCACGTGACGGCAGCCATGTTAGATGGCAGGAACAATTTAATCTTTTTACATTAGAAATAATGCAATGGACATTTTTCACGCGGCAGCCATGTTGGTTGGAACAATAGATTCTACCACGCGTAGCCTCGCATACAAGAGTTTGAGAATAAATTTAATCGGGTGAAACAAGGTTTTTATCCTCATGAGTATAAACATGGCTGCCGTGTGATAAAGGTCAATTACAAAGAGCAAAAGTTTTTATTGCTCTGCCATCTAACCACAGGCACGTCATGGTGCAAAACCTCTACAGTGTATGCCTTACGTCTATATGTCTTTAAATACAATCCATCCCTAATAAGAGCTTGTTCTCTTATCACTTATCCCTTTCAGCTGAGTTGACCTTCAGGACGAACTCAAGGTCATCCAATCAGAATTGAATTCGACACTGTATTTTGATTAGCATTTTATGATTTCAGAGAGAACTCATGAAATATGTACTATTCATCATTTAGATTGATGTTAAATGCTAGTCGAATTCATCTGGCAGAATTCCATTTCAATTGACAAGACAAATTACCTTGTACTCGGACTCTGCTCCAATTCTAACCAAAAGCATTTTGGGGAATGTGGTCAACTCGGCCGTTCATTTAACACACACACACAAAGAAAAAACAACCCCTGCTTTTCATAACCCCTCCTCACCTTTACTTTCTGATCAGTACCTAAGTAATGATTTTTGGGCTGTAAAGGATTAAATATTCATTTTAAATAAAATCAAACCTATTTTGATCGTTATTTCATATTGTTATAGTTTCTTTCCAGGTGGTCTGAGGGGAAACAAGGTTAAACCAAATGAATCCAATCGCGAACCATTTTTTGGGAAAAGAATCAATCCGCAGGGGAAAAACAAAATGGCGGAAAAGGAAAATACAAGGAGAAATGTCCGTGTAGCCGATATTTTAAAGTTTTAAAATGTTTCTGCCTTAAATAATATGTTGTCCAGATGAGACTAGAGACCTTGACTCCCATCGGTCAAGAACATTTTTGATCGATTTTATTCAAAAAATGAACCTTTAATCGCTCTTGAAGAAGCTGTGTATATACACACCGAACGCATAATTTATTACTACTTTACTATGTCTATTATCTGCGTACATATTTACGGTGTTCAACTTACCTATAGAGAAAAAATATCGCTCTGGGATCCTCACGAATACCCTACATTTCATATTCTGGCTGCGTTACCAGCGTGGTTGGTCCTTGTAGTGTAGTGGTTAACACATCGCACTAGAATACCGAAGACGTGGGTTCAAATCCTGCCAAGGGCATATGATATTTTTCTCTTATTCTCTCTGAACTTTCTCGGTTTCTTGATAAGATTCAACCTCAACCTCCACATCTTTTGGTGCCCTTATTGGGTCCTTGAGAATCTCCAGGATGCTTTAAAACTTTAGTAAAGTCTCATATCTGTTATTGAGTGTCTCGTTTTCAACAAGAAAAAGTTGGGTTTTTTTTACGTGAAAGTCGCATGTATGTCATTTTCAAGATGGCCGCTACGATTGAATTGGATTGAATTGAGCGTACGGCTGATAAGATTAATTCTTTTTTCAAAAAAGCAATCATGCGCGCCTAAACAGATCACCTGGTTAGCATAGGTTTATTGTTGTCCTTTTCATACGACTTGTCATCCTTGGTACCATTTCCTTTTTCAAATGATTACGCAGAAGACACATGAACATGACTGTAACTTCAAAAAAATCACCTGGAATGCTTGAGATGCATGTGGTGTGAAATTACCGATAGCCTTGCATTCTAGCTTTTTATCCAATTTATTATAAAATTTATCCAAAGCGAGAAATTCAAAGCTACCAGAAGCATGACGACATTATGAGTGCATTCCTCTTTTTGCACTTGTTCACGTTAGTATATACTATCTTCGAGTTCCAAATTGATGGGTTGCAAGCATTCCCAAGAGAGATAAAAGACAAAAACATGGCGGCCATTCTGGTACCTTTAAACAATTGATGCTAATGAGAAATATTTTGTTAAATGGCACCGACATGGCCGCGATGACGTAACGTGCAAAACGAAGAATTCCCGCTGTTCCAGGATTACAGACTAATTTTCATAGGCTTGCAGCTGCATATGTTGCTTCATATACTGCATATTACAACCGCAGTACAACTATATATTTCATATATATTCTTATATTCATACGTTAGTAATGAAGTTGTACATTCATTACTTTATCGTTGGTATTTGTAGAATATTTAGACACTGATACCAGGCTAACACTATGTAAATGTGTCTGTAATAAAAGAACACAGCCAGGGCCCTAGCTCTAGCTCTATCTCTATCTCTATCTCTATCTCTATCTATCTATCTATCTATCTATCTCCAGTGTTAAGATTTATCCGTCGGAAAACGCTACCTCCCTTCGTACTACCGAGCCTCGTAAGCTTTGAACTCGGAAATGGCATATTCACGTCAGTTCTCTTGTAGAAACGAATAGAAACCCTTTTGATCGACGTCCACCAAAACTCAATTTTTCGTTTGCGATGGTCTTGTTGGTCGCTTCAAGGACGGATCCAAGGGGTGGTGGCAAAGGGGGCCTGCACCCCCCCCTAAAAATTTGGCTGGATCCGCCCCCTGAACTTGTAACTGGGAATGCAAATACCGTGGGAAACGACGCACTATCATTATCTGCGCATGCGAGAAAGACACTCGCCCGTGTGGCACTATCTTTTCCGAAAGCCGCCATTAATAATAATGATTAAAAACGCAGAAGAGAAAAGAAATCAGATTTAACGAACTAGCTTTATTTCCAGTAAATATCTCTTGCATTTCTATCAAAAATACGCTGGATTCCAGAGCCTCTTCGCCCCAGTGTTTCTCGGTGCTAGTAGGATTCTACGCCATAATTAAACCTACGACCAATAAGCACTAGAGTGAGAGCCTCTGAAAGCCAGGGTACATCAAGAATAACTAACGTTAGAAACTATTTAAACTGGAACATAATCATTGCTTTAAAGCATTTTGTCAAGGAAAATATATGATTAATTTTGAATTATAAATAACTATCAAAACGATGTATAAATCTATAAATTTCTATTTAACAGGAACTATTTTTTTCGTCCTTTTTTTGTTGTTGTTTGTTTAGATTGTTTTTGACGAGCGACGTTATCTTACCCCTTCAACAACATGCGCTTGGGCGTTTCAATAACTAATATCAAAAGAAAGCAGTATAGTACTCCTTTGAATGCTTTGTATGATAACGGACAGGCTAATGAAGATCAGAACTATGTTTTTACTTAGAGTGAGCACACTACAACCAAGAACACTTCGATCCCTAACACCCTCAAGGCTAAAGGAATGATCTACAGCATGCATTTATTTTTTAAATAGTGACAAAGAAGTGGAAGTGTTCACGATCCGAATGCCTTCAATGTAATATTGCCCCAAACCTCATTGAATGGCTAAGGTGGAAAAAGTATTAGTCAATCAGAGAACTAGGAATATGTCTGCTATAGTGAAACTTGAGTGATTGGTTTGATGAAGTAGCATCAACCAATCAGTGAACTAGTACTATGTAACTCAGAAAGAACAGAAACCTTTGTGATTGGCTGAACTGATGAAATTATCAGCCAAACTGAGACATAGAACCAGGTTACTTTAATAGGTCCTTTTCGTTGTCAAACAGAAACCTAAGCAACATGAAATAACAGTTACACTCTACTACCTTTGGTATCCCCCTATTGGTTGACCTTAGGAAATCACAACCAATTAGAACGGACTTTTGTCACATGGCAGCCATGTTGACTTGAACAATATATTTCCCCAGCGTAACCTCGCATTCGAGCGCTTCAGGACGAAGTTGCCCGGTGTTCAGCAAAGGTTATTTGTTGATAGTCCTCACAGTCAACAAACCCATTGCTTTTATTGGATTTTTCTTCTTTTTTCTTTTCTTTTCTGTGTTTAGTGTGGCAGTACATCTCGACAGGTGGGACAAGTTGCATGCTGTATGAGAGATACAAACAGTTCAAAATTGTCAAAGAACATTTCTAAAAATCACAGTCTCTGGTTCAATAAACTTTGATAAGGAAGCGACCTCTGGGCTGATGTAAGTCAGGTAATAATATAATCCCAGATAGAACGCTGAAACAACCCGTGGGCTGATCCAAGTCCGAGCTTGGCGAACTCACATATCAAACCCTGGAATATCCTCTGGGCTGATATACGTAAGTCAGGATATGGCCAACTCAAAGATTGAATCTTGAAACAACCATTTTGGGATGAAACAAGTCTGGGCAAGGCGAACTTACAGAATGATCGAACCATCTCTTCACTTGCCATCTTAAGCAACGTGGTGATACAGGGAACCACGGTAGACGTGGTTACAGGGTAAACAATATGGTACACATACATACATCAAGTAAAGAGATCTCTTGACTTACCATTTTCAACCACGTGGTGATACATGGACCATGGTAGCCGTGGTTACAGGGTAAACAACATGGTACACATACATACATCAAGTAAAGAGATCTCTTGACTTACCATTTTCAACCACGTGGTGATACATGGACCATGGTAGACGTGGTTACAGGGTAAACAATATGGTACACATACATACATCAAGTATAGAGATCTCTTCACTTACCATTTTCAACCACGTGGTGATACATGGACCATGGTAGACGTGATTACAGGGTAAACACGTGATCATCTCATCTAGTACGTAATCATTCTGACATATACAGCAGGACGACGATGAGTCTAAAGTCAGAAGATCATTACATCAATTATAGAACATACGTTTATAGTTTAAAACATAACCATTTAACACAACATGGTAATTCTATAATAGACCCCTTGCAGCACGTTGGAATGCAACTCAATTTTAAGGAAATAACAATAGGTACCCAATTCTCAGCAAATTGTTAACTTTTATCCTCCAAATTGAGCTCCTTTGACGTCACGTGCAAGGGGTCTATATATCAAAAAGAAATAAAAAATATGAACGACGTTGGTATTCAGCGTCGCAAATCAATACTAGCAATAAGGACATTCTCATTCCATAGTGGGAGGCGTATTTACCAGTTACAGTTACCTAACCTACGCCCTTTTCGTGGATTTTGATTGGCTAAGTCGGTGGGGGGGGGGGGGGGGGGGGGTTGGAGGAGAAAATGTTGACTTTTTGACCTTTCAAGGCCCCCATGTCCCACTTAAAAGAAAATTGAGGGCCTGCCATTTCTTCCCCCCTCTCTCCGCCGTATATAATGTTAGGCATCACTGCTTTACTTCATTGTCTGATATCATTACATTGACGTACAAACTACGTCTGTCTAAACATCAAGTAGAGCACCAATACCTTATTGGTTTGTCAATTGTCTGATATCATTACATTGACGCACAAACTACGTCTGTCTATACCTCAAAGTAGAGAACCGATACCTTATTGGTTTGTCAATTGTTTGATATCTTTACATTGACGTACAAACTACGCCTGTCTATACCTCAAAGTAGAGCACCAATACCTTATTGGTTTGTCAATTGTCTGATATCATTACATTGACGTACAAACTACGCCTGTCTATACCTCAAAGTAGAGCACCGATACCTTATTGGTTTGTCAATTGTCTGATATCTTTACTTTGACGTACAAACTACGCCTGTCTATACCTCAAAGTAGAGCACCGATACCTTATTGGTTTGTCAATTGTCTGATATCATTACTTTGACGTACAAACTACGCCTGTCTATACCTCAAAGTAGAGCACCAATACCTTATTGGTTTGTCAAAAAGAAAAAAAAAACGTGCAGAATTGTTCAAGGTACGGTACATAGCACAGTAATCCTCTGCAGTATCTTACCAAGGATGTCCTTAGTGACTTTCTTTTTGATAAGTGATTCAATAACTTCCGGTAGAGCACCTGGTGGTGTGTCTTCTGACTGAAACTCTGAATGGCTTTCTATAAACTGAACATAGATTATTATTTAGAAAGCTATTGTGTAATTTAGTAAAAAACAGTACCTATATACAAGAAATATACAGTATGTGTCATTGAATGAGCCTTTCATGAATTACTGCCATATTCAAAAACATGTGAACTTGGTAGCTGTGAGCTGCATGCTAATTTGTTTTCTACCCTCACTGCCCTCATCAATCAAACCTTATCAGTCGGCACCTTTCATAGTTGTGACTGGCAGCAGCGAAAAACCTACTTCAGCATGCAGCTTTTTTTAATGCTGCCATCAATCAAACCTAGTCAGTCAGCAGCTTTCATATTAGAGACTGGCGGCAGCAAAAAACCTAATTCAGCATGCAGATTTTTTTAATGCTGCCATCAATCAAACCTAGTCAGTCGGCACCTTTCATATTTGTGACTGGCGGCAGCTTGTTGCTAAACAGTTTGCATGTTAATAAAAATAGCAGTAAATAGGGGACTGGGCTGAGGTTGATATTAATATCAAGAAATGTTTCCCAGCACAAAAAATGGTCATACTTATATTGGCACTAGTACTGAGTTTGAGCACGTTTGGATGAATAGCAAGCTTTCAAAGTTGCAAAAATAAGAGAGCATATGTGTTTCCGCAATGAAAGCATCCCCAAAAACCATACATTCCCTCTTATTTACGATTTGTCTTAAACAGCCTGCAAATCAGTCTGTATTTGCCCAAACATCCTAAAACCCAATAAACTCAATAACTTAATAAGTATAATCTTTCATGGGATTTGGTCCCGATCACATCCTAAATTTAGGTAAGGCCAATCCAGACTAACACTTAGGGCAATCAAATAGAGCTTTTAATTAAGTCATAAAGTATTTCCAGGTCCAAAAAAAAAAAACACACACTAGAATGAAAACGACACATTATTGAAGATTATTACTTGGTTCTTGGTTTCACTTGACGTCATTTTCTGTAGCGAAATGTTGAATAATAAGCTGAACAAAAGATTTCAATACAATCCTACTTACTTGTCGTATGAGAGCTAAAAGAAGAATCTCACTCCCGAATACGAGCTGTAAATTAAATACAAATAAAGCATATTAATCATCAATCGATACACTAATCACCAATTTGCGTGGAAGGAAAAACAACAACAAAATTGTACAAATTAGCGCAACTTTCGTGTAGGTCTATGGTTTAGAGCGCACACCATATACAGGTATCCGTGAAAAACTGACACACTTGTACAAATTAAAATAGGCCAGTAATGCTAAACAAATCACCTACATAATGAATGAACATGGTTCGTTGAAACAGAAGTACTGCAACACCCATTTAGCTTAATTGTAAATAAGAAAAAAAAATCTTATGTGTTTCTTTGGAAAAGTGCTTTAAACTCAAAAAAAGAACAAAATAAAAAGGGAAAAAGAGCCCCACTGTGTATATGGATAATCTTTCCAACAAATTACAGCATGTGAGTTCACTATTCATCGTAATGTCTGTAAAGCAGACTTTGAAAGACATGATAAAAAAATTTTATCCGATATAATCTGGTTAAAGTAAAAAGACGTACCTGAGGTGGGAGAGGTCCACTGGGCATCATAGACTCAAACATATGAAAGAATGGGTTGAAAAGGTTTCCTTCATCATCATCATCCTCATTATCATCATCATCCTCATTATCATCATCGTCCTCATTATCATCGTCATCCTCATCTGAGGGTTCATCTAAGTCTGGTAAGTCTGATAAATTTTTCAGATTATATTTATGTGAGGTTTATTTGCTCGAATGTACTCCCCCCCCCCCCCCCCCCCCCCCCCATTCAGACCCAATGCAGTCATTCTCTGGAGAATAAAATTATTTTTTTAAAGTTTTATTCATATTCATTTGTGTCTACTTAACAACGGTGTGCAACCGTTAAACAAAACAATAATTTCCAGGATGACACATGGTCTGAACTTGATAAAAACACTATGCCAAAAATAAAAAGTTCTAAATATATATTATGATACGATGAGCGGGAAATATCTCAATGCATTTATGAAAACTACTTACCCATGTCTGAGAAACTGTAATCATCATCATCATCTATGTCTTCCCATTCATCATCATCATCATTAACAGGGCATAAACCACATATGCACTCATGCTCATCATAATCAACTCTAGAATGACTGTCATCAGTTTCATCATTGGTATCATTGTTGGATTGGTCGCCCTGAGCACTACCTGTGGCCTTAGTCTTTTCCTGTACCCTCAAGCTGCTTGAACAACTTTCACATTCACATCCATCAGAATCATCACACATGTTGTGATTACTAGATACCACATCGGTAACACTAGAGCAGCTCAGAGTGTTAAGCGTATTTGAGGAAGATTCCCTTCCATTATCTAACGATGATATAAAGTGACTCTTGTCATCACTCTTCAAATCCTTCTTAATCAATGTCTTCTTAGATTTCATTTGAGCATCGCTATTGCCAAATCTCCCTTGAATCTTAAAGTGTCTTGCATCATCAGAATCATGATACATGTGATTAATTGAAAATATACTGGACAGCTCTCCATGTGACGTTGAGGTACTTTTAATATCTTTGTCCGTTTTTCTTATAACTTCACAATCCGTACAGCATTCATCATCATTGTGATCCTTATGATGGTGATGGATACTTGATGAAGCACAAGCTTCATTTGACGTTGTTCGGGAAAGACTGGGATTTTTTCCTTGATAAGCTTTTGGTATCATTCTGTTATATTGTCTATATTTATCACTACAATCATCATCATGATTGTGATCATCATCATCATCTCCAGGATGATTGTGCACAGTATCAGAGGTTCTCTTTAGTTTTCTATTTAATGTGGTACTTGGACTGCAGCGGCTGCACGAACACTGGACTCTTTTGCAGTTCATGATGTCTTCTGATTTGATAGTCATATTCCTTGATGTTTTAATGGTGCTAGGAGCTTTGGCTTTATTTGCTGAAGGACCTGGTTCATACAGTTCTTCTTCTGAAGAAATTACAAAGAAAAAATGGAAAAAGAATGAATCTATGGAAATGGGAAACGAAAAAAAAAATTGAGAAAGAGAAAGCAGAGCAATGCAGTGCAGTGCAAGGCAATACAAGGCAAAAAGAAAAAGAGAAGGGGATTAAAGAGATTTAGCATGGTTGTAAGAGGTGGGACTGTAAGAGTGTGGCTGTCATTGGTAATTGATCACAGCCTGTCATTGTCTGGACATACGATTCTATACAGACATACAAAATTCTAGATCTACTAACCACTATCATCCATTATTAACTCTGGTAAATCAGAGTAATCTCCCTCGTCTTCATCAGAAAAAGGGGGCGAAGTCTGTCCTTCGACACTTGATATACGCTGTCGTTTGCTAGTTGGTTGGGAAGAAGGACTACAGCTTCTGCCTGGAATGGAAATAAAGTAGAAAAATTTATATTACAGATATACTACTGCAGTCCTTAGAAAAGGCTGCCTGCCAATGGCCAGATTACAAGTCATATTTTATTTAAAAAAAGAACAAAAATGCAATGCCTAGTTTAAGCTTATATAGATTTGTTTTAGTTGTATTGAGTTGTACTTTATCACTTGCCGTAGTTTGTTGTAATTTATTATTTCTAGTAGTTTGTTGTAATGTATTATTTCTAGTAGTTTGTTGTAATGTATTATTTCTAGTAGTTTGTTGTAATGTATTATTTCTAGTAGTTTGTTGTAATGTATTATTTCTAGTAGTTTGCTGTATTGTATAATTATATACATTTAAAACTTTATAATAGGAAATATGTAAATTATGTAAGTAACAAAGGAATATTTAATTAAAAAAAAAAGTCATAAAATTATTTATCATTTGTCTCCAGCTGAATGGAACTCAGAGAAAAAAATCAGAGTCCCTGATAGGAATTGAACCCATGACATTCTGCATACCGGTCAGATGCTCTACCACTGGGGTACAGGAAATATTCACGAGTGGTCATTTCCTGGTTTCATTATGACATCTATAAGACCTGTACACTGCAAGGTTGTCATGTTTTACTACTGTCAGTCTGGAAGGTTGTAGGCTAGCCATGCCCTGTGTTAGGTCAGTCCAAAGGTTGTTTCAATGAATCGTTTGTAGTAATATTACCTTTAGTAAACAGGATTGCTTGCTGGACCAGCTCTCCTGTCTGGCTGCACTTCTTCTGTGCCTGTAGGTTGATGGCAATAGCCTTGTCGTAAAAGCCCAAGTGATAATATGCCTTAGCATACCGAAAATAGCCCTAGAGAAACAAAAGAAGATAATGAACACATGTTATCTCTCACATTAGTTATTTAAACATTATCATTGTCAACACCAGGATCTTTGAAGCGTATTAGCAAGGGGAGTACAATTTATTGCAGCAGTCAAGAGGGCCACTAATAAAGGTTGGCTGAAAAATGTAGTGATATGTACAACAAAACCACTCAACCTGAAGTGCAACATTGGTAGGTTGCAAGTTGCAGCTTCACGCAAGACAAATTTTCATTGTTGCAAAGAGTTTGTAGTCCACAAAGCAATGCATTTTTTTTGTGTAAGGAGTACTAATATGAGCAGCAATGGCTTTGCATCTTGCAATGCAACAACTTTGCACTACAATTTGTACAATTTTGTTGCTTGTTTTATGGCAAGGCTAATAGTTATAATGATAAAAGAGACCATGGTCTATACTATGCATATCATACAAATTGTACCTTCTCCCAAGAGGGATTCAAACAGATTGCCCTTCTAGCATCGGAGAGAGCTTCTCTGTGACAAGAAAACCATGACATGAAAATAGTTTTAACTTTATTATTTACTATTATTTATTGAAAGAATGCAGTTCGCAGTATTGTGCAAACTTGGTAGTTGCAAGTTGCACACTAAAATTTCGTTTTTCACTTATGTCAATCAAGGATGATTAGCAACTGTTATTACCTTTTTTAATGTTGAATGACGGCAGTAAAAAAATCCAATTGTAAAGGGCAACTTGCAACTACTGAGTTTAAACATTAATAATACCAGTAAACTAACAAATTTCAGTTTATCATAATTGACATACCTATATTTTGCAGCACTCAGGTAGCTCTGTGCTCTATTCCCATACAGGACAGCATCAAAAGGCCTAAAATTATATTTTAAAGTGTTTATGAAACCAAATGTTCGACCTCCGTGTTATTTTAAAACAACAAAATTTAACATTTTCCGAGTACCGTGATACTATTTTTTTTGGAATTTAGTGTAACTAAATAATTTTTTTTCGCCTTCGAAAATCGGTCATTTGCACCAAAAACTGTCCGGGGTCTGGGACCTAGTTTACAACCACGATGACGTCAGTGCGAGGACTCGTGTTTATCCGTGGAAGTCAGTACAGAATTGTATTTTTATAGTTCTTGTGCCTCATTTGCTCGAATCTACTAGTATCATGTCTGACTTAGAATCAGAGTTATCCACGAACGAAAGTATCGAAAATGAAGACAGTAATGAGGACGAAATCAATTTTAATTTTGAAAGTGTGTTCAGACCGTACGAAGACGAACCACTCGCCTTGGGTAATGATCTGACAGAAGAACAAGTCGGTTATGAGGTCGATGGAGATGGCCTTACAGCAGATACTTTAAGACAGAGATTTGAGAAAATAGTGCCTCTACAAAATTGGTAAGTTTATAGTGAATAAGTGTTTATTCGTAAGTGTCATGTCTTTGTAATCGACAATCTATCTCTTGCTTTCAAATTATGCAGGTGTTCTTGTGGAAATTGCCACGACAATCATCTGGTCCTGAGGGCAGAATTTCGGTGCTGTAAAGAAATGGCTAGTTGCTTGGGTCGCTTCACTTTCGAAGGTTTAAATGCTCAATGTATTATAACACACCCGGATTACAAAGCGATGACCAACAAAACAGTACTACTTCAAGTTGGGCCTCTGTTCACAGATAAGGAAGGCAGACGATACCGTAAACAAGGACACACTGAAAACGAGTAAGAACATTAATTCATGTCGTTATTACATATGCATTATTTGACATACATATCGTTATTTGATATTTCAAAGCATTTTCACCTAGTTCCCACATCTTTTTCTTTATACAGTTATTAATTCCTTTTTACCTTATAGGTTTATTAAGGCAGTGGCTTATAGATGGTTGATAAGATGGTTGTGTGGATATATGGGATGGGAGAATACTAGACCTCTTCCAGCTTGTATATATCATGACATCAGATGCAGATACCCCACCAGTGCAACCAAAGGGTACCACTCTGGGCAAGAACGAGCTGCAAAAAACAGCTAATTAACACTGTGCTTGCAAAATATTTTATTTACTGATTGTTCAATGCATTTTTTCACCTTTTCTCTAAATCTATTAAGTAGGGCATTTGTTCTTTGGGTGTCCTTTCATTGGGTTACTACATTTTTTGCATTTCCTGATGTTTTCCTTTGGTGGCTCTATACTTGAATCATCAGATTTCTTTTTCTTTGTGGATGAACACTCCTGAAGAAGTTCTTCCTGATGCTTAGCTACGACATAAAAATAATATAAGATCACACACACATAGAAACTGGGCTCTTTCAAATTCATATTGCCCCAGCTTTCCCCACTTCCCCAGATTTGGGATTTGGAGTATTTTTTTCAATCCTTGCACTTTTGTTTCATTTTGTTTATGGAGCTCATTCTCTTATTTACCTGTTGGTACCAATTTTACAACTTTTTGTTTTCTTTCTTCATAGTAAACCATTGCTTCATCTTTACTTCTTTTCTGTGGGAATTTACTGTGTAAAGGTTCAGGGACTTTGGCTTTATATTCACTCATTATCTTCTCTAACATGTCTCTGGGTGAACTGAACAGTATTTTTTTCATGTTTTCCACATAATCTAGAATTGATAATTTAACAACCATTCAATGTCAGATACAAAGTAAATCAAGTTATTTGTATTATTATGTAATCATAGTATATGTGTAGCTCACCATATGTTGGCTCCACAGCTATGTCACGCACAACTTCCTCACCCATTTTGTACTTTGGGTAAGTAATATTGGTGTATGTTTTGCCATCCTTTGACACTTTGGTCATCCTATTGAGGTTTTCATTAAAGTGCAAACTTGCAAGTACGTGTCTACATATTTAAAGAAGAAAATACTTGGTAAGTAAAAAAATGTTTTTTTGGAATTGTCGTACCAACCAAAAATGCTGTATGGGCCCCATTTTATAATATTTTAATAAATCCCCCATTTTTATATTAGCATTTCTTAAAAGAAACATCCACCCATCCCTACTGTGAACTGTCCCACTCTCCAAGCACCAGCATCCTGTAAGGCAGAATGACACAACGTTTCCAATACATATACACCTAACTGCCAGAAGGTTGTCATACAGGAATAGAACATTAGTGATTTAGTGACAAAGGAATACATTAAAAGACAAAAGAAAAAGTTCAGCTTCAGCGATCTTCTTTTTTTTTTTTTTTTAATATATTATTGTCACTAATGTTGTGAATTACACTAATTTTCATATGACAACATTCTTGCAAGTAGGTGTATACAATTTACATATATCATGGCATCAAAATGTTACCTGCAATATGTTCCAAGCCAAGAGAAACAAATCATCTTGGGATGCCATTGATTTAATGTGGAGTGGAACCCCTCCAAGCAACTGGTTTGTGCATCAGAGGAAAGCATTTTGATATCATTAAACATTCTTGTTTTGTTGAGTATTTCATGGAGTTTAACATATTCACGGGTACCTATGGGAATGAAATTAACAATTGCTGTAATCAATCTGACAATCATTTATACTGACCCCTACGCATGAATATTATTTACTTAACAGGATGTCTTGATAATGATAACAAACCTTCTTTTAACCATTTGCGTGGTTCCAACCTGCCATGGTCACACTTAGTGTACAAGGGATCAGGATGTTTGTCATGCCTATTTGACACATGTCTCATGAAAGACTGCCATTTGGCTAGAATAAGCTGTTGGAATCCTTCATTTGTTGAAGTAGCACACCAATAGACATGATTGCGAACTGCTTTTATCCACTGGATTATTATCTCACATCCTTTTTCTTTACTTGCTTTAACCATTTTCTTTGTAAGTGCTTTTGCGATGTGCCATATATCAAAGAAATGCCTTACTCCTCGATGAGAGGTCCTGATCCATTTGGCTATCCCACGATGACGGTCAGAAATAAATTTGGATATTTTTACCTCAGGCAACAAAAATGCAAAGCATCTTTTCGCCCCTTCCAACTCCATAGCATTGCTGTTTTCTGTTTCATTAGCCTTCAAAACAGTTAAGATATCAAAGGGTTTTACATAAACTGGATAATTTTATAATACTACATTCATATTCTTTTTTATTTTATTTTTAATTTTTGTACCATTATAAAAATAATAAATAATGAAATAGTTTGATACACGCTATGTGTTAGCAGAAAACACTGAAATATAAATAGCTAGGATTTTTCAAAGGGACACACAAATTCGAAGAAAAGCCATTTTGTTTGTACCTTTAAATTCTCAACAAGAAGGTATAACCCCAACCCCTTGATTGTTTTATGGAAATTTTTAGACCAGAGCCTGGTTGTATAAAGGCTGAATAAGTATGTGTTGGTAAATAGTTGGATACTTACTTATCTGCTGGATTGTTCTACACTCTTTGTAATATTAATTATCATAAATTAGCTGTGAAAGAAACATGAAAATATAGCACTATTACACCATACCTGTATCAATTCAAAGTGAACAATTTTTTTGATGGATGAACAAAACATGGTGTACACCCCAAACTTTGCTGAGTGACCCATAGAATCAAATCTGCCATCACCACACCAAGAGAGACAGTTCCATGACTTTAACCCTTTCAACATGTTGGTTGTATACACCTTCCAATGATGTAATATCACTGGAAAGAGAAACCAGTTTTGATGATAAAAGTAAGTCCTAGCTCCATAGGCTGACAGTCCCATATGTTTAAATACAAGAAGAATCTTGCTGATGGAGGCACCAGCCATTAGTACAGCAAAACTCAGTAGTATATTCCCTGCTGGGTATTTACCAAGTACAAATGGCTGGCTCCTCCATTTAAAAGGGTTTCCTGTGCAATTTTGACAATGCTGGCTTACAGTAACCATTGTCCCATTTTTATCCATCGTAACTTTGGGATTACTTTCCTTGCATTTGAAGCAAAATAGGGAGAATAGTGTCAATAAAGAACGGTAGAACACAATAAATTTTGGTTCACTTTCATGTGAAGTTTCAGGGTCCACCCTAGAAAGAAGAAAAAATATAGCTAACACTTGTATCACAAAGCATATCCTCCACTATTAAGATTTTCGACAAGGATAATGGACCTGTCAGAGAGTCATTATTTATAGGGAGGGGTTGCAAATAAAGGTGGCTAGGAATTTTTATGCTCCACAAAGGATGGGGCATAGATAGGCAGATGAACATTTGCGGGAACACATATCAAAGTGCACCAGCCTCCCCTTTTAAATTATGACCAGTCCCTAATTGTCATCATTTCCCATAACTACCTTATGTTATTTCGGGAACTGGGATTTTGGTCTTCATCATTCCATGCAGATGATTCATTTTCTGCTGCTTCGTTTTCCAACACATCCCAATCTGGATCGTCTGGATCTTCATTATCACAGTAACTCCCTTCATTTTCTGAACTGTGTCCTAGTTCTTCTAGTTCGTTCTCGCTCTCAGATTGAGCGTCTTCCTCGGAGCATTCGTCTTCTAACTCGGTGCATACTCGAATATCCTGTCAAGGGTAAGTTACGTTTGCTTTTGCCTACACTAGGTAATATAATTAACTGTTTTTATCTATATCTATGATTTTTACCTGTTGAAGTTGTCTGTTTTGACGTCTAAGAGCACGAACTTCCAGTTTCATTTGGGCATTCCTTGCTTTGGCTTTTCTAAAAGTTCCTTGTAAGCGATTTAAACTAGCTTTTGACTCTTTACATGTCGGGCATACAAAATTTATGTCTTTTAAGTTATTAGTAGATTCTTCGGGCTCGATAGAATCCATCGGATTCTCGTCAGGATTTGAGGTTGAAGGATTGGTTTCTTCAGTTGGCTGTTTGACGGAAGCTAGACTATTCAATATTTGGTCTTTCACAGAAATATTGCGAAGTATCTAAAATAAAAGTATTGATGTTTTGACAAATATCTTTAGGAGGGATTTCATGGATACAAAGTCATTACCGAGCTTGTTAAAAACTTACCTTTCGTCTTTCTCGTGCTGTTGGCATCGTAATTAACGGCGTACCCACCGTGTCGATTGAAGGAATTGCATTTACGTTAAGCCATGGTTTGGTCTTGAAACTACTTGCATTGACAAGACTAATGTCCGGTCTTTGGACAAAACATTCGGCATTAAAGTGAACAGAGCATAATACAGACGAATCACTTGGCTGCCAGCCGGGCCTGTGCTTTTGTACGAAACGAATCCAAGCCAATTTCCTTTGATCTTTGGGAAATTTATGAAAAGAAACGTTTGGAGTTCTAGCACTGTTTTTACAGCTTACGTTACCCGGCCCACCAGCCACACAGTATCGTCCTCCACGCTTTTTTGACTCCGCCGACATCACTTACAATGTAAGTAGAATATGAATATATCAACACAGCCAACGTGACGAGTCCTCACAGTGACGTCACAATTCTCGTATGACCGCGCGACTGAGCCGGACAGTTTTTGGTGCAAATGACCGATTTTCGAAGGCGAAAAAAAATTATTTAGTTACACTAAATTCCAAAAAAAATAGTATCACGGTACTCGGAAAATGTTAAATTTTGTTGTTTTAAAATAACACGGAGGTCGAACATTTGGTTTCATAAACACTTTAAGAATTTTTCTAAGATGTAAGTCTGTGCGAAATAATAAAAAACTGCTATGTACAGTGTGTGATTACTACAAATAAAAAATAATAAGATACTACTAAAACCAGACGTCCTTTGAACTGTGAATAAAATTAGCCGACGTCACGCTCCCACGCTTCAGGCGCGACGCTGGCATAAGAGTGATCACATGATGTACAAACTTTATCTTCGCGCTCTTAGATTTGTAGCCAACGGCTTTGAAAAATGTTGAGTAAGAAAGGCCGAAATTTTACCAATGGGAAAGCACTAAGTGAAGATATGAGAAGTAATATCATCGACTCTGTAGTGAAGCAAGGAGGAGATTACGTTTCTGGATTTTTGCTGGAAATCTTTCTGAAATTGGAAGAAACTACGTTAGACTGCACAAACTATCACCTGAAAAATCCGTGCGCCAAGATACGGGAAGATAAAGTTTGTAATAGTAGTAATAAAAAATAATAATAATAGGACTTGGAGTGGAGCTGTGCTGCAGTGCTCTTGGCTTGGAAGAAACGTCTTACGTTATTATCATTATTATTTTATTATTATTATTATTATTAGAGATTCCTTAATTTTATTTATTTTTTATTCATGTTTAGTTTGTTGTTAAATTTTGTCGATTCATTTTCATTTTTATAATTTTCAGGGCCATTGGGTTTTCAGTACGATGTGTTTTATTGTAACTGTTGTGTGTCCTCTCTTTAAATAAAGTTTTATTATTATTATTATTAATAATAATACTAGAATAGCAGATGGGTACAATACTCCAGTTTCAAGTTCTCTTTGCTCAGTCTTAGTCTCATTTGTTATAATATTCAGCTCTTCAACCAAAACCAGTGGCGTTTTAATCAATTTGTATTGTTCTGTAGTACAAACAGAACATTATTTGTATACAATGGAGGCTAAGGCTGAGCAAAGGCAAACTGGAAATGAGAGTATTAGTCATTTTACAAACTAGTAAGGGATTGGGTGAGGTTTTTTTTATTTCATTTCCTTAGGAAAAACACTGGTGTCATATGAGATAGCATCTTAAGATGTAAGTCAGAAGTATGTAGGTCTGACAAATTGGAACATTGTGGGATGAAAAGAACCAAAACTATTGGCTTTTTAAATATGACAAAAATTGTCCAAAAAATAATCATAATCATGTAATATTTTTGGCACTTGAAGGTTTGTAAATCTGGCTCTTCAAATATATCATTCAAAATTCAAAGTTATCAGTCATAGTATATTGCCAAAAGTCTAGAAAGTAAGTTAGAGTGATGTTTAGAAGGAGGTCAACATGATGGTAATCGTGATAATGATAGTTACCAGACAGCAGGCCATTTAATTTGATTGATGCATGAGTTTAAAAACAAACGTGGCATATTGAAGACAGGGTTATGGACAAGAGTATCAGCTTATGGTTGACTGTACCTTAGCTTGATGGCCTGACTGTAATATGAACATGCTTTGATGTACTTCTTAGCATTGAACAACCCATTGCCTTTCAGCTTCAGTGCATCACATCTCTAAACAACAATAATAAAAATACATATATAGATATAGCAACATCTTATTGGTTTATATTGTGCATGCAAATAGTTTTCTAGTTTGTATAAATCATTTTATAAAATAACTGTTATGAATGTCGCGTTCTGATTGGTTTGGAGTATGTTCTTTATGAGAGCACATTGCACCTGTGTGCACTTTCCGTTGTGTCACTCCTATCTATTATTGTAATTCGTATTTTATAAAAGAAATAAAATTTTGCTTACTGTGCTTTGTGCAGTCATAAAGCACTTGGGGATTGGCAGAACACTCGAAAAGTGTCCAGAAGCACTCTGCTATGTGTCATGCTTCTCCTAAACACTTCTCTTGTGTTCTGCCAACCCCCGAGTGCTTTGTGACAGCACACAGCACTTGCACACGTTTTCTATTTCTTCAGTTCACAACTGATACTTTAGCCCTTATGATGTACTAGTAGTGCGAAAGCTAAAGTAAATTATGGTACCCACGTACAACAACATTCTAAACAATAAGAATTTATGTTAGGTTTTCAAGGTTTGTGTGTGTAATATTTTCACATTTTGTACATAAAATCAGGGCTTTAAATAACGGCCAGATATTGTACAATGTTTGCCCATCATTGGAACTTGTCCGGTTAAATTTTATTCTTACAAAACAATGTATGACTGAGCTTAAACTAATTTGGCCACTCATCATGACTGCCAACTTACTGCCATTGATTAAATCCTGAAAATATGCATATTTGTGTATTACTAAGATTCTCAATATTCTGTGAATGCATACATAATAGATCTCCTTGGCTTGGACATAATTTTGACCCATTTCAGACCACATATCATTCCCTTGAGAATGAGATTCTTTGTTTGAGTTGTTTCCATATTCATGTGTCTTCTCATGTGCAACCAAGCTAAACTATTAAACAAAGAAAGGATACTCTAAGGGAATGACAGGTGGTCTGAAATGGGACAACGTTATGTTCAAGCCGAGGAGGACTATTCAACAGGTCCATTGGTTTTCACTGAAATAAATAAAAATGACAGTCTTCCAAAACAAAAACTGTTTACAAATCCTCAGATTTGATTGCCTGAATGGGAATGAAATAGAAAACATGCCACCATGCCATGATAGTCTCTCTTGCTTGCATGCATGCTGTCTTGGTTTACTAGGTATCTAGACATAACTGTAATATACAAATCTCTATTAAATACCCCATTATTGTCTTTCACAAGTTGTTCAAATGCATCGGTCTGATCTCCAATCTTCTGGATATGATTCATTGCTGGATACAACAAACATACCACTGTTAGTATTACTGCACACAGTGTACAGGGTGACACTAGCATAGGGAGGGTGAGGTACAAGGGAGCACGTGCCCCCATCCCACCCCCCTCCATATTTTTTGGTAATTAATTGAAAGTAGTTTTGTTAGTTGTTTAAAATCATCGTTTCAATAAGAGATCTTAATATTAAATGAATATACCCCTTGCAGCATGTGGAATTCAGATTCCACATAATAATAATAATAATAATAATTAATAATAATGATAATAATAATAATAATTCTCTTGTGATTGAAAGTATTTTGTTTTGTCCTCCAAATTGAGCTGCTTTAGCATCTAGTTTCTTTACTTTTTCATTCTAAGTTCCTCCCCCCCTCCCCCATCCTGAAATGAAACTGTAGGGCTAAGACTAATGTCTACTCAATGGGTGGACATGACATCATTTGGGCAGTCATCAGACTGATCAACATGTCGTTGACTGGTCAACTGGAACCAGCCCACTAGACAGACAGTAGCATTACCAAGGAAATATTACAAACCAAGGGAGTTTGTGGCCTTATATTCAATTCTTCTTCTGAAGAAAGAAATTTCGGGTCTTCCTTCCAAGCTTTATTTTATCCATTTTTTTCTTTGTTAGGGTATTGCTTAGCTCCAAATTCATTGTCGTTGGCAATATTGCTTTATCGTTTTCATGCTTCAGGTGCCTTGCAACACCAAGCCTTGGTTAAGGTTATGGAAAATAGGAAATAATATATATCTTCCAATTCCTTTTAGATTTTTCTTGGTAGAAGCAAGGAAGATCGTTTTTTACCTTGATTTAATAAAACTAGAATGATCAATCCAGTGTCATCCCTTGGGAGCTTGTTACTTGGTAGGAAGTTTGAAGACTTTCTAAATAAAAATACAATAAGAGGGAAATTAAACATCAAAGCAACCGATCACTTATTTACTCAGTCAGCCTGCCAGTCATCCAATGGTCAGTCGGTTGGACAGTCAGTGGGTCAGTCAATCTGTCAATCAGTGGTCAGTTAGCAAGTCAGTTGTATCAGTCAGTATATCAGTGAGATTCTGGTTCAGTCAGTCAGCAGTCAATCAGTAAGTGGGACAATCAATGGTTCAGTTACTGAAACAGTCAGTGAGTGTTGTGAGTCAGTTATTCAGCTGTTGTGCCCGTCACTCATCAATCAGTCATTTGTGTCAGTCAATCATTAGCTCAGTTAGCAAGTCCTGTTAGTCAGCGTGGCATACAGTGGGTCAATCATAAGATAGACAATATTTATTATCATAAATATTAATATACTCACTTCAAAAGCACATCAATAAGTTGGCAATTCTTGGCCATATTCAGTGCATCAGACAATAAATGACACTAATAAAGAAAATTACCACAGTAGGGAAAATTAAAATAAACTAACAGTATTTATAGGGAAGAAATTCAAGGACTGTTCTGCTTTGAAAGTCTTTGTGATATGTTATCCATCATATATCTGTACATGTATTGCTATCAATCACATGATTTTTTTGCAGTTGACTGGAGGGCAATTATTAATATGCAACTAGAAAACGTTAAGTCAAAATGTGCCAAAATAATCCCTTAAACATACTAATCTTACTATTCCTGTGGCCTGAAACCATAAACTAAGGTGACTGCCTACTTTTGAAAATTGATTTAAGCTTTTTTTTAAACATCGATTTTCCGAATTGAAATTTAATACTGATTTCAAATCTGGAAAGAAAAATAGGGTGTCCTGAGCTCGTTTACGAGATAATCAGCATTTAATGGAAGTCTACGCATTAAAAAAATTAAGATCCATAAGATAATAGTTAATTGCAGACTCTATGATTGCACGAATGAAGGCTAGTCAATCATTCTACAATAATACGTGGATGTTTTCGACAAAAGATAAATTGATTTGTCATATTTTGTAGTTTCGGTACTCTTAAAAATTTCAAAATTTGTCGAACAAAAATCCCTACAAAAATCTATTTTTTCATGTTTTGCTGATTTAAACTTTTTCTAAAATGTTGATATAACATAGATTTTTGGGAGGTTTTTTTCGAATGAGCTATTAAAAAAAAGAGAGTCCCGTGCAAAATTTGAGGGTTTTGCCCTGTTGAAGCTCAAAACGCGTATGGTTATTCAATACAATATCGTAGATTTTTCAGCAGTTTTTGAGCGCGCGCTCATCGTGGGCTCAATTCGAACGTTCAAAAGTAGGCAGCCACCTTAAGATGCACCCATAACACCGAAGATCCTCAAAGCTTACAAATGTTAATACTCCAGTTTAGGGTTCTCTGTTGCTCAGGATTAGACTCAATTTTGTGCAAAACACATGATTGTGCATTCCAGTGAAGGTTGTTAAATTTAAGTGTATTTATTGTTGAAGTTGTGCATTGTTCTTTACTTTACTGTTGGCATTTGTGAATATTTTGACACTGTTTTGAGGTTAACCCTGAGTAAATGAGTCCAAGGAAGGAATCAAGGAACACAGCAGTAATTTGGAACTTGAAAAAAGGTATATTCCCCAAGTCAAAGCAACTTAAGATATAACCAGAAGTGACATCTATAGACCACTTTACCTTCGTTGTTTGTTGTGCACATTTCAGACCATGTGATGCTACTCTTGGGAGTTAATTCTTTCATGTGTAAATATTTGAAGATGTTCGTCATAAAAGAACAATTCTCAGGGGAATGTCACATGGTCTGAAATGGGCAATATGGCATTTGAAGGTAAAGAGGTCTATTGATAGTAAAGACTAGCGTGCATATGGTACATAGAGATTATCATTAGGCTAAACATCTGATAGTGCTGTGTATTTTTATAAGTCAAAGTGACAAGTAAAAATGCAAGCTGTATCAGATGCTTAGCCTACTGATAAGTTGTTTATCATTTACTTCTGCAAATAAATGCTCAACCTCTCTAAACCTTTTGGTACCCAGCGCGAGCAGATGAGAAGTGCTGATATGGTCTCATATCAGGCATGGTCTTTGCCATATCACATACGTTCTTTGCAGAATTGTACACACCTCTTTTGTCTGTTCTACTACATGAAAGACATCATAAATAAAACATGGGGAATCCTATGGAAGGATAAAGTTAAACAGAAATCAGTAAATATAAGGCAATTAATTATGATAGACCAACTCCCAGTTAGTTCAGTTGGTTGGGCACTGATCTGTTATACAGCTGAGGTCGTGGGTTCCAGACTATGTGACAATTCTCACACTAAGTCTTAAAATATTTGAGTATAAGTCCAAATTATGTAATAAATAAAATGACATACCATAAATGAAAGAATCATATCCACAGCTTCTTCGGCACAGTCGGCAACACTGATATGCATGTCAGATAACAGTTCACTAGATTTGGTTGAAACAAATAGTAACGACATAGTTTCTACTGTGAATTACTTAGAACTAAGCGCACTATGTTTAAATGGTAACCAGTCGTTTCGCTACCACGCACTTTCGCTACCAGTGCTTTCGCTACCACCCAGAGTCCTTTCGCTACCATCATGAAGTCCTTTCGCTACCATTGGAAATTACCAAAACAAAACTTCGATGAGACTTGTAAAAAAGAATCATAGTCTGTTGAAAGACATTTGCATATGGTTTTGAAGCATATTTGGAGCGATCATTTCACGATGCGATCAGTGAAAGTGAAGATCTAAACGCGACCAAGGACAGAGTTCACTTAGATACCATTTCGAGTCCGTTTCTACCAACTTATGACTCGGATGACTTTATTTCCCCATACTCTAATCTATAAAATGTGTGTTTTGGGTAGCTTTATTATTCTTTATCATTTTTTAACTTGCCAAAGTTCGATAAAAATACAAAATACCTTATGCACGAAACATCGATCGACAAGCGACGCCATATTGTTTTCGCGTAATCAACAAGCTTTTCCTAGTCGTTTAATTACTGACGCTTTCTTTTCTTGAAATCCATTAGACTTTAATATTTTCAATAAAAAACTAAGAGGAAATGATCTAGCGACTTAATCTGGAATAAATTTGAGGTCATTAAATATTTGATGTAAACGCCAAAGAGTTAACGATTATTGAGTTAAACGATTGAGCTCAGTTTACGGTGAGACTAAGATTTTAGTCTCCGTAGAGTATTTTTTTGCAAACGTTACAATATCTTTCTCCTTAATCAAAAAAATTAAATGTTTAGAACATATTTATTGCTTCTGGCTTGCCAAGCTCACGAAAACAATATGGCGTCGCTTGTCGAACGTAAAGGTATTTTGGTTTTCTCGCTCGAACCTTGGCAAGCCAGAAGCAATAAATATGTTCTAAACATTCGATTTTTTTGATTAAGAAGAAAGATATTGTAACGTTTGCAACAAACTACTCTACGGAGGGGTCTATCGTCGTGTACGGATTAACAAAGTGCGTCATAGAGTTTCCGAACACACAAGTGAGACTTAGAAATTTTGGTTCTCCTCACTTAGAAAAAAAATTAAGTGAAGACACCAAGAATCGAACTCGGTACCTTCGGCACCAAAGGACTACTACAATGCCAACCCCAACCCTAACCCTAAACCTAACCACTAGACCACGAAGCGAATTCGGTTGGGTGGTCTCATTTTTGAGTCATATTTAAACGATGTATCATTAGCATGTGCACATAAATATTTATTATAGTTTAATTTATGCTATCGTAGGGTACGACTACTAGCCGATTACTCCAAATTTGCATTTGAATAGAATTCCCCTGACAATTCCCGTACACGACGATACAACCCTACGGAGACTAAAATCTTATTGGTAGCGAAAAGACCCCGGCCTATGAAACACCGTAAACTGAGCTCAATCGTTTAAATCAATGTAATCGTTAACTTTTTGGCGTTTACATCAAATATTTAATGACCTCAAATTTATTCCAGATTAAGTCGCTAGATCATTTCCTCTTAGTTTTTTATTGAAAATATTAAAGTCTAATGGATTTCAAGAAAAGAAAGCGTCAGTAATTAAACGACTAGGAAAAGCTTGTTGATTACGCGAAAACAATATGGCGTCGCTTGTCGATCGATGTTTCGTGCATAAGGTATTTTGTATTTTTATCGAACTTTGGCAAGTTAAAAAATGATAAAGAATAATAAAGCTACCCAAAACACACATTTCATAGATTAGAGTATGGGGAAATAAAGTCATCCGAGTCATAAGTTGGTAGAAACGGACTCGAAATGGTATCTAAGTGAACTCTGTCCTTGGTCGCGTTTAGATCTTCACTTTCACTGATCGCATCGTGAAATGATCGCTCCAAATATGCTTCAAAACCATATGCAAATGTCTTTCAACAGACTATGATTCTTTTTTACAAGTCTCATCGAAGTTTTGTTTTGGTAATTTCCAATGGTAGCGAAAAGACTTCATGATGGTAGCGAAAGGACCCTGTATGGTAGCGAACCGACGGTAGCGAAAGTGCGTGGTAGCGAAACGACTGGTATTCGTTTAAATGATACACCCATCATTTATGTACACTCAATTTCACATGAGGAATGTAAAAAAATCAAATCCCTGATTTTTTTGTCAAATATTTTGGAAATGAAATGTAGTTGAACACTGAACTGTATAAAAATATGTGGGGCCTTATTGTTGGCCACACATGTAGCTAATACAGGGGTCTGTGCATTTTGCATGATACTTGTTCTTAAAAGCCAAAATAAACCCTGATATTTGAACCACTTCATTAAAATTGTTGGAACACAAAGGAATAAAAGACTGCAATTATCTCTGTCCATAATCTAGCAATAATACATGTCTCATAAGGTTCGTAATCATTTTAGAATGACATTTAAAACGTTTTTCTTAACATATATAATAAAGAATTAATAATGAAATTTATCATGTCATTTTAAAGGCCTGTTTAGACTAATTTTTGCCTACAAGTATGGTATACAACAGGCTCCCGTCTGCCATAGGCGAGTCGTAGGCTTGATTTACACACTACATTGTATACGATAGTTATCAGCAAAAGTTGCACCATCTAAACCTGCCTTTATCAAAACTATGACATGTTTTAAAAAGATTGTACAAGTTTTGAAATTTTCACTAAATAATGTTAGACAAATAGGATCCAGGGCAAGTATTTTATGGAACCCAAACTGGAAAATAATGGAGTGCAGTGAACATTCAAAAATATATGCTGGAATAAAGAAAGGAAGAAATAGGGAGAGAAATATTTAAAGTGCAACATGTGAAAGTATGACCACATTTTGTACTTCTATGCACTGGCCTTTTTTTGCCAAACCAGCCTTTGTACACCTTATTTCATAATACCAGCCAGCTTCGCATTTAAATGGGTTGGTTTAATGTAAAGAACCTGTGTATAGAAGTATGTGCTTTTTCACATTAAATGCCGTCATAGTTTTGCGAGTCGTGCTGTGGCTATTATAATAAAGATTGTAAAGACAATGCTTTTTTGTCCAAAAATATCAGTCCAGCTGCAGAAATAAAAAAGGGAATGCATTAATTACCTTTGTTTTGATATTAGCTGTTTTTGCTGTAACCAGGCTAGCACCTGTAATGAGGAACAAGGACTTGTTGGTGTGTGTGTGACTCAAATGACTCAAAGAATGTTTAGGAAAGCATGAAAAGTGGTTTAATGTAATCAGAAATTTTATAAATAATTAAACTTAATCAGCTATTATTTACTTGTATTTTTAGCAATCAAATGTATTTGGTCAAATGTGCAGCCAAGGTAAGGCACATTAAACACCAGAGAGATGCAGCCATATTGGTGTGCAAAACGACAGAAACTTTCTTTCTGCACAGTTTTTGCTCAAAAATAGAGTTTGATTCCATGAGAATAGAAAATGCATTATTTTGGTACACCAAACATGGCTGCTTTGACATCATGTGAAAATGCTCTATAAGAGTACTTTACTATACCTTTCCATCATTCTCATCCTCTTTACTGAAGAGGAAGTATGGGGTCAATATACAATGCTTTGCATGGAGAACCTGCTTCTCTCTTGATGTGCTATCCATTGACAACCAGTTTTGAATAGGTTTTGATACATCTGGAATGTCTGTAAAAAAACATTATTATTCACTACCTATAACATTTATCATATGCCAATCAAAATATCCTTTCTGTTTGTTTCCATAGCAATGAATAATAATTAGAGTATTGGCTGGCCTCATGAATATAATTGCCTGAGCTTTGTGCCGGCATTACATGTACATGCAATATAGGCATAAAGGATGGTCATGATGAATCAAAATTTGGTTTTTTTTACTGAAAAACAAAGCAAATAATTAATGTGGGATATTCGACTAGCTGTACCTTGGCATGGGATATGGAAAGACGAAATCACAAAACTGCCCTCTCCACTTGGATGACCTGATGGTCTTGCCTGTAAGCATATCAACAAAAACAAAAATTATATTTTTATACTATAGAAATTAGTTCACTTATCTCTCACCTCTGAGATCTCAGTAACCTAAGATTCCTGAACTTGTAGCCAAAGTGAGTAGAACTTTGGCTCTCCACTATCAACAACAGTAGCAACAATAACAGCAACAACAATATCAGCACCAATAGCAACAAACAATAACAACAACAGCAGTAGCATCAACAGCAGCAGCATTAACAACAAAATCAGCAGCATCAACGAAAGTAGCAACCAAAAAGCAGCAACAACAACAAAACATGAAGTAACATTCAAGATTCTGAAGGAATAGGGTTGCTTTCCAAAATTGCCAAATAAAAATATTTGCAACACAATTATAAAGAGAATGTTTTAATATTTATAAACCACTCGACAATTTCAAAGGAAAATCCTGAGATTATCGTCTCCCCACGCCTCCACACAAACACAGACGGACACGTGAAAAAGAAATTCCGAGTATCTGTCTTCGAAGAAGCCAAAAAAAACCCCCTAAATGTCAATACTAATTACTTTCTTGAAACGTTAAATCTATCTTTGGGTGATAAAATGTGCTATCAAATATTTATGGATGAAGAGGTGAGTTGTCGGGCTATGTAAAAGGCGAAGCCAGCAGAGGTGACAAATGACAATATGTTGAAGAAAGCACACTTTTATCTACTCCTTAGCTTTTTTAGGAAAGCGTTTTATCGTATAAAGTTGTCATAACCTCTAGCTAACGCAACGAAGGCTAGCGAAGGCTGTGAAGTTATTTAGAAGATGAAAAAAGGTTTTGGACAAGGAAGAAGGATGTTTGTAGAGTAAGCAAAGTCGCGAAAACCGAAACTTAGCACGAATTTGATATTGTTGGTATAAAAGAACCAAAAAACGTTTACCTCGGGTAGAGAACTATCTCTAGCAGGACTTGCCTCTCTTCTGGAGCTTGAGGCTTGCCCCATTTTGGGTGTTTTTGGTTGTTAAATTCAGTAAAAGGTCCCAAGTTCACAACTTTCTCTTCTTTTTCCTCGAAGTGACTGGACTTGAATGACAACATACGGGACTTTGGTTTGCATTGTGGGTAGGATGATCTACTTCCGTTTCCGGTTTTATTTAAAATGACAATTAAAGCTGCCAAAAATGATGTAAAACTTTTTTTTTGCGGAACCTATAATTATTTATATACAGAAACAAACTGTAACAAAGAGGGCTTTTACAGTGAGGACACTATAACCGTGAACCCCTCACGTTTTTTTGATAATTTCTGATAATTTTTTTGGTAATTTATTGTGAACTCTTTACTGTTTCACCATCTAAATGAAGCATTGAGTTCAAATACACTAAGCAACTAAACTAAATCTTTTTCCAATGTCTACGTTTGGTTCAAGGTGGTATGGTTCAGCCTCGTACCGGATCGCTTTTCTCTTATTGATCTCACGCTTTGGTTATCGTAGAATTATAAGTTTAACACCGTAGTGAAAATAGTAACTGACGTTTGGACGTTAGTTTAATTGACTCCGAGGAAGGACTAATGTCCGAAACGTCAGTTACTATTTTCACTACGGTGTTAAACTTATAATTCTACGATAACTTGTTTCAATAGAAACACCGACGCAGTCCACGCTAGTGTTCACTAGCCATCATCTACATATCTCACGCTTTGGTTGATGGGAAGGATCAAGCGTGTGTGCGGTGCAATTTAGTCTACAGGGACAACTTTTAAACCGCACAAAATCATCGAAACATTTCTTTATAGCTCCATCACAAATTGACTATAAAGACTAAATAATAGTTTTCAATGTATGAATGTTCAAACAGAATGCATAAGGAAGGTTTAGCTAAATACTAAAGATCGGATGGTTTGCAAAGTTGCATCCACCATGAATTTTCATGTAATGGCTTTAGGTTCATTCCCAGTCCATTTTACCGGGGATTTTGTTCAGATCGTATTTAGAATGTTGCTTATCTTGGCGTTCTTTTGAAGAAAAAAGTAAAGAAATTTGCTAAGTTCTTGAACTTGATGTGATATTTTTACTTGAACTTTCGTTTACGTGTTTGTTTAGACACGATTAGACCACACATATTTTCAATAGGTGTGATATCGCACCTATTCAAATCGAAAACAAAAGTGATTTTATCGCACTACCAGCGTCGTCTGGGTGTGAAGCAGAACTTTATTGTCTCTTTTAGTAATAGATTGACAATGTTAGACTTGTGAAGGTAAGCATGTCGAGACCACCAGCGAAACGTCAAAGGATCGAGTTAACCTTAGAAAAGCGAATAAGTTTGATAAAAACATCTGAAATTAAATATTCCCAAAACCAACTTTAAAGTCTCTCAGTGAAGATTCTGTTATTGTAAAGTCTACTGGGTCCGGTTGGTGATATTCTGAAGAAGAAGGAAATCTACAAGGAACAGTCAAAGATATAGAAGTAAGCTGTAGTGCTTGGGAACGAGGTTATTTCGGGCGAAAGCCCTTGGAAGAGCATCGGTAGTGCAATTCCGAAGGTCGTGGGTTCGAATCCCAGCGAGGTCGGAAATTAATTTTTCCGAATTTAATTCCAAGGGCTTTCGCCCGGAATAACCTCGTTCCCAAGTACTATAACTTACTTCTATATCTTTGACTATTTCATTAGTGCCACGCGGTCCATATACTCTCATCTTACAAGGAATAGTACGAGAATAACAGCGTTATTCAAAAGAAACGATTTAACAATGGTTAACGAAAAACCTCAGTATACCGTCACCCCCGCTAAACCGGAAATTTTTATCGGTCCCAGCACTGTCCGGTATATAGGGGTTCTACTGATACTCTCAGGGGCGATTTTCAGACTCTGCTGAGATTTACTTTATAGCCGGATTGCATTAGTTCTCAACCCAGGAAGTCCAATATACAAAAACAGAGGATGGGAAACCTGTGAGAGCACTGTCTTAAAGAGTACTAGAAACCTAGTTTTTAGGTTAAACTATACAATGATGTATTTATCCTAATAAAATTACTTTCTTCCGTTGGTGATACATATACTACAAGGATAACGAAGCTGAATTTTGAAACAATTCCCGTTGAAGCTTGAAATCATTTTTTTCAAGTCTTTCTTTACAGCGTTCGCTTAGATCGCTCCTTCACTGTGATGATCAACTTATCTATCATTATTTCAAAAAGGTATAACTAGCTAAAACTAGTGTGAGCTGCGTCGGTGTTTCTAATGAAACAGTAATGATGAAAAGGTAAATTATACACCGTGAAAAGATGAAAAAACTTACTGACGTTTCGGACGCTAGTCCTTCGTCGGAGTAAAAGAGAAAGAAGTCGCGTCCGAAACGTCAGTAAGTTTTTTCATCTTTTCACGGTGTATAATTTACCTTTTCATCATTACTGTATCATTATTTCACAACAGTTCTACCCATTCAATATTCATTGAAACAATTTATAATCGATTTTCCGTTATCATTTTAGATGATTCTGGAACTGGCTCAAAAAACTACGAAATTAAGCTAAAAAACGCTAGAGAGATGTTTGGCAGGGTTTTTATATATTGTCATGACTGTGACTAATGAATTCACAATCTGTTCATAGTTTTAAAATGAACTGAAAGGGCAAAGTTGAGATTATAAAGGACAAAGTGAATCCGGTAGGTATAATTTGTGTATCCTTTTGTTTACACAATGTATTGCTATGTATTATCTTTCATAATTGTGAGCTCGCGAGTGTTATGTTTTAAGCTAAATAAAGATCCCTTGGAGAGATGTAAAGTGTTCAGGCCCCTTAGTAGCTGTTCAGCTGAGAAGTGAATGCGGCGTTCAAAGCATGAGTGGACGAAATGACCGGCCCTTAGCATTTTTGGAGGTTGAACGAAAGAACGAAGCCAACGTGGTGATAAAGCGAAATAATTTATAATCTTCCTTTTCATATCTCTGTCTGGCCGCCGCCTTGGTTATCACATTTGCAATCATCTTTATGATATTCGCAATAACGATCCCACCAAAACAGTTTCCTGCCATTTTAACTTAGCTAACCATTCTCTTTCTGACCGTTATTGTTTTCGGTCTTTCTTCGATTAACGGCAACAATGATTGTCGCAAGACCAAAGAAATGCGGCTTATTCACCTATTGGGCACTCTAAGCCCCAATGGGATTAATGAACGCTTTAGTTTCAACTAACCCTTTCTTTTGTTATTTGTTTGTTTGTTTTTGTTTCGTTGCCTACCTTGTTCTCATTGGTTTCTTTTGTTTTATTCCATCTTATATACACTCCTTTCTACCACCTCTTTCTCTTTTACTCCGACGAAGGTCTATAGTGTCCGAAACGTCAGTAAGTTTTTTCATCTTTTTCACGGTGTATAATTTACCTTTTTATCATTACTTTTTCATATCTCTCCTTCTTGTAGGCACGTATACTATATTTTAATCAAAAGGAAACAGAAAAATAAGCAAACGTTGGATTCAAGTAGCCTGGGAATGAAGGCCAGCAGCAAAACAGATAAACGTGCTGTGATTGGCTGAAAGGACATTGAACTTACCGCTCAGCTGGGTCATAGTGCCAGATCAGTAAAACTCCTTCAGAACGCTGATATCATACCTTGTTGGTCTTCACTAGCTGAGGCTAGTGTTGGAGTAAGTGTTTTGTGAGCTCAGTTTGAAAGACGTCGATCATAAGTAATTGTTTTTCGTTTTAAAAAAATCCTTGGCTTGAGAATCCGCATTCTCTGTTTTTCGTGCACGGTGAGCCGATTTGGTCTGTTTGACATATTAGTATATTATCAGAAAGCCCAACCTTACGAAAAGTTATTATTTAAGCGGGGCTCCTGTGTTTAAAAGGATTTAAAATGAGGGCCAAAACACGCATGCGCATGCACAAATTTGTCAAAATAAAAAAAAGAAAAGAAAACATGTCCGCTTGATCATGAAAACTTTGCAAGTGATATAAGAAAATTGATCAAGGTTTTCATGGAAAGACGTTTAAGTATAAGCATTAAAAACGTTTTCATACAATAAGAAAAAACCTTCTTTAGCCATTGGTTGATAGATTAATAGTAGCGAATTTTGATTTTTTTAGTAACATTGAGCCTCCACCTTTCAGCCCTGTTCTATTATTAATAATAATAATGATTATGATTATTATTATTATTATTAATATACACGGAACTACGTGCAGGCATCAAAAAAGAGTGCATAATCTCAAGTGTTAATCAGATTAACATAGTATTTGACTTTCTCGCAGGACATTACGAACAGCTAAGAAAAGACCTAAGAACAATTACAAATACAGAGAGGGAATTTATATGAATATATGAATATACATAAACTGAAACAAGGATTGAAAAAAAATGATGAACTTAACCAGCCTAGACTTATTCCGCGCTGGTCAATGTAAACATGATATATACAGACAAATATAATAATAATAATAATAATAATAATAATAATAATAATAATAGTAATAATAATAATAATAACAACAATAATAATAATAATAATAATAATAATAATATATACCACTATTTGCTGGAAAAGTACAACTTCCAGGAAAGTGACAATGGAAAGCCATGGTACCAACAAAGTCTACCATCAGCAGTACTTCAAAATGAAAAGGCAAAAATATACTGGAATGTACCCTTTCAACTTGAGAAAGCTCCAGAAAACAGTGCCAATAAACCCGACATAGTTGTACAAGATAAAGAAACTAATGCTTGGACACTATTTGAAGGCACAGTTTGTCAAGTTGGTAAGATTGCGGAGAGAACTGTTGAAAAACAAGAAAAATACACGGAACTACGTGCAGGCATCAAAAAAGAGTGTAAAAGCTCAAGTGTAAATCAGATTTACATAGTGTTTGACTTTCTCGCAATTAAATTACAATTACAAATACAGACAGGGAAGTGAACTTTCTTATAGAACGATGTCAGAAATGGATTTTAAGCCAGAACGTTAATATAGTCAAGAAGTTCTATGAATATGCATAAACTGAAGAAAGGATTGAAAAAATAAAATAAAAAAGATGAACTTAACCAGCCTAGACTTAGTCCGCTGGTCAATGTAAACATGATATATACAAGCAAATAAAACTTGCCATAATAATAAAAATAAATAAATAAATAAATAAATAAAAAATAAAAAAATAATAATACTGAATCAACGAACTGTACACAAAGGTAAATAAAACTAATTTGATAATCTATTTACAAGCAATTCATTTATAATTTCATTAGAAAGTCACACAGCTGTCTGTGTTGCGGACTTTTACTAATATATTGAATATGCTGCAAAAAATGATTTTTATTGGCCAAATTAACTAAAACGAGCATTGAACTAGGGTGAGTTTTCAATTTTGATCTAATTATTATGAACCTGTTTTTTTGTCATCTAAGTATTGACGCATGCATCTCATTAGTTAGCCTGCGCGATACTGGTGAAAAACGCACTGCGCATGCGTTGGGAGAAAAAACAAAATGGCGGACATTAGCAATTGATCACATCTAAAGGTATGCCTTATTTTAACCGAAAGGGCTATTTCTTAAAGTATTCGTTTTGGAATTTTACAGATATTTTTGGATTTCTTTATATAGAATCCAACCATGTGATTATCTGCAAATTAGCCATGCTGGATGTCGACGTCGGGCGTCGTGGCGACATTTACAAAGACAATTTTTTCTTTGTATAAACAAAAGTTCTTTTGTGTAAATCAGCTGTGTATCACAATCGAAATTATCTTGCTATTGCGAAAAGGACAACCATAAGTTTTCAGTATTTTTCTTAAGTTTTGCGATTTTGTAAAACAATTAAAGCACTGACATCAAAAATATAAGTTGCCCTTAGTTACGCTACGCCATCTCCGATCGTGTGCAGTGAGTTTTTCACCAGTGTCAGCCTGCGCTGCATCCGGAATTTTCTGTCGTAAAGCAGACGGATTTTACGAGTAAACGTTCGGAGGCACGCAGGCTACTCATTAGTAGTCTTGCAAATTTGAACGTGTTTTCTTTAAAAAAAAATGGAACAAGATAAACAAGCCTTCAAAAGTGTCAAATATCATATTTAAAGACAATGTATGGCTTGGATGGACGCTTTGTTCTCCCAAACTATCCATTCTATTTATAATCCAGAATATTTCTCTGCTGACTGGGAAAATTTTCTATTAGCCATTTCAAGATTGAGGGTAAAACTGGGTCGAGTTTGGGTCGCAGTGCATTATGGGTCTGTTTTAGAGGACAGATTTCCAAGATGACGTTTATTTAGTCCCACAATGCACAGCAACTGCCAACTCGACTACCCAATTAATTTTTTTTTCAACCTCGGAATAGCAAAGAGTAATTGAGCTCAGCATATTGCTACACCGTGTTCTTATAAAACACTTCAATGTCATCGATGGTATAATAACCCGCTATGCCTGTGAAGAAGTTACAATACTGAAAATATACACAGCCAGGGGGAACGGTATAAGAGAATGGCTTGTTATAATTATGGTTTGAAGTAGAGGCAAAGTTAACTATTTTGAGGTCGATCCCACCTCCAAATATGGGTCCAAAGTGGATGTAATGGCTAACAGCGTAATCGATTTTTACTGCTTTAAGTTTCTGAGGATTGAAGCCATGGATGTTGTATAAAGAGAATATGAATGACTTTGTACTACTCTTGTAATAACCTGAAATTATCAATAAATATTATGGAATATTTTTACTGCTTTAAGTTTCTGAGGATTGAAGCCATGGATGTTGTATAAAGAGAATATGAATGACTTTGTACTACTCTTGTAATAACCTGAAATTATCAATAAATATTATTGAATATTATCAGATAAAAAAAGATTATTGATCTCATTTGCAAAAGATCACTTCGTCGGATATATTTCTTTCTTTTTCTTTCTTTTCCATTTTACAACATGATAAAACACATTACATCATACTAGAAGTAAGATAAGAAAATAAAAATTCGGGGTCAACGACTTCGTTTGGCCGTCAGATACCATGGAATTTCACTTGGGGTAAAAACTTGCCAACAGCGTACACATAGAATGCTTTCAAAAAAGGTCATATTTTACTTTGAAAAATCGAAACGTTTTTTTCACAAAGCTCCTTAAGTTAAATGATCCAAAAATTGCTTAACATTTTTAAAACGTTATGTTGGAAATTAGAACTTTGCAATTGGGCTAAAAGTGTGGACTTTTGACCATTCAATGTTGTTTTCAAGATATAATACCCGCGAACGTCCATTAACATATTTAATAGAGCGGAATGGTTTGGAAACTCCATAGAACAAAGCTATTGTTTTGTGTTTGATGTTGAACCGTACCATCACGTGATACTGACCCTGCACAATGGACCAAAGCAAGCTATGTCTGAAATACTCATTTCCTTATTATTTTCATGTATGAACATTTTGAAAGTGAAAACTTTCATTCGATGACCTGATTCCATACCTGATGACGACCATGGCACATCAGGGTATCCATCCCATATGTATCGTTAACTTACCTGATGACGACCATGGCACATCAGGGTATCCACCCCATATGTATCGTTAACTTACCTGATGACGACCATGGCACATCAGGGTATCCACCCCATATGTATTGTTAACTTACTTGATGACGTCCATGGCACATCAGGGTATCCACCCCATATGTATTGTTAACTTACTTGATGACGACCATGGCACATCAGGGTATCCACCCCATATGTATTGTTAACTTACTTGATGACGTCCATGGCACATCAGGGTATCCACCCCATATGTATTGTTAACTTACTTGATGACGTCCATGGCACATCAGGGTATCCACCCCATATGTATTGTTAACTTACCTGATGACGACCATGGCACATCAGGGTATCCACCCCATATGTATCGTTAACTTACCTGATGACGACCTGTGCACATCAGGATATCCACCCCATATGTATTGTTAACTTACTTGATGACGACCATGGCACAACAGTGTATCCACCACATATGTATTGTTAACTTACTTGATGGCGACCATGGCACATCAGGGTATCCACCCCATATGTATTGTTATCTTACCTGATGACGACCATGGCACATCAGGGTATCCACCCCATATGTATTGTTAACTTACTTGATGACAACCATGGCACATCAGGGTATCCACCCCATATGTATTGTTAACTTACCTGATGACGACCATGGCACATCAGGGTATCCACCCCATATGTATTGTTAACTTACCTGATGACGACCATGGCACATCAGGGTATCCACCCCATATGTATTGTTAACTTACCTGATGACGACCATGGCACATCAGGGTATCCACCCCATATGTATTGTTAACTTACCTGATGACGTCCATGACACTTCAGTGTATCCACCCAATATGTATTGTTAACTTACTTGATGACGACCATGGCACATCAGGGTATCCACCCCATATGTATTGTTAACTTACCTGATGACAACCATGGCACATCAGGGTATCCACCCCATATGTATTGTTAACTTACCTGATGACGACCATGGCACATCAGGGTATCCACCCCATATGTATTGTTAACTTACCTGATGACGTCCATGACACATCAGGGTATCCACCCCATATGTATTGTTAACTTACTTGATGACGACCATGGCACATCAGGGTATCCACCCCATATGTATTGTTAACTTACTTGATGACGTCCATGACACTTCAGGGTATCCACCCAATATGTATTGTTAACTTACTTGATGACGACCATGGCACATCAGGGTATCCACCCCATATGTATTGTTAACTTACTTGATGACAACCATGGCACATCAGGGTATCCACCCCATATGTATTGTTAACTTACCTGATGACGACCATGGCACATCAGGGTATCCACCCCATATGTATTGTTAACTTACTTGATGACGACCATGGCACATCAGGGTATCCACCCCATATGTATTGTTAACTTACTTGATGACGACCATGGCACATCAGGGTATCCACCCCATATGTATCGTTAACTTACTTGATGACGACCATGGCACATCAGGGTATCCACCACATATGTACTGGTTCTTCCTCACTAACGTAATTGTAGCTTCTTTACCGTCACATTGAGGATGGAAGGTTTTTGTTACATCGAAGCCGTCATTCTTGCCTGACCAGCATCTTGTCCATGTAATGTTCATGATATCTTCAGGTACTTCGTCCATGAAAGCCTTTAAAGCGGGAAGATAACTGGCATTGCCATAATCCTTGAGAATCTCTGAATCCTGAACTAAAGAATAACTCCTGTGAATATTGAGTCAATTAATTATTTGAACGAACAATCCAACCAAGACTTTATTTAAACTATCCTTGCTAGTAAACTAGATAAACCTGTATAAATATTAACTTAAATAAATAAACAACCAAGGAGGAAGGAAGGAAGGATCTTAAGGAAGGAAGGAAAGAAAGAAGGTAGGAAGGTAAGAAGGAAGGAAGGAAGGAAGGAAGGAAGGAAGGACGGAAGGAAGGAAAAAAGGAAAAAAGGAAGAAAGGAAGAAAGGAATGAAGGAAAGAGAGCCGGATAAATGAAGAGGGTATGAACAAATGAATGGATGGATAAATTGATAAGTAAACAACAAGACAAAAAAAAAACAGTAAAGAAGCTATAAAATATTTGCTAATCTTTATACAGTTCCGGCCATCTCCTACGTAACCATTTTTGCACGTGCAGTTGAACGAGCCAATGGTGTTGGTACATGTGGCGTTCACATTGCAGTTATGCTGTCCTGTGGTGCATTCATCCGCATCTGCTACAGCCTTATTCGTTACATCGCGACCCGCCGTTTCAAAACTTCGATTGGATCTTGGTATTTTCCTAGCCGCCAATCACCTGGCGCTTATGCAAATGAACCCCAAACATGTTCAGTGAAACCCTTCAAATATCCTGAAACTATGAGTATGAGCAAAAACGAAGACCGCCAATAATTAGCAGAAAGAATACAGTTACTTGTAGATCGTTTTCCGTTTAGCACTCCTTCGTGCATCGAATATCCTCGAGCCGTTCAGATTTTTAAGAAGAGCGGCATAAGTTCAAAAGTAATCTGCATAGGCGCAAGATGATTGACGGCTCGGAAAAGACCAAAATCCAATCAAAGTTTTGAAACGGCGAGTCTTGATGCAACGAACATGGCTTTGAAATTCAAAAGAAGATAGTAACATTCTTTAACGAATATGCATGGCGTTCCCTGCTTATTCCAGACTGTTGTCGTGTTTCTGTCGGTTCCTCCCTCCAGAAAAATCAACCCCCAGTCCGTTCCAATAGCCAACTTTCAGAAACATTATCCGCCTAAGTTTGAATATTAAATTTTCGATATTCAGATTGAGTGATCAAGCATAAAAGACATCGAGGCGAGGCTCAGGGAAACAATAGCGTCTTTATTGTTCCTTTGTTTCTATGGAGTTTTGACTAGGATTGTTTCGTGGTTGATCACTCAACCAGAATGTCGAAAGTTTGGCTTTGGATCTGGTGTCCATTGCCTTTAGTCATCAGCCTTTTCCTTGGAGGTGACTGAGCAATCATGCCTGCATGAAAGTTCAACGTAAAGTAAATTAGTTATTTCTTTATATTATATATTTAGTGTTCATTCCTTTGCAATGTTTGCCTTCGTAAGCATGTCTTGGGCCTAGTTGATAGAGGGGAATGGTTAGGAAACCTATTGTTATCAGGTCTTTGTTCGCTTTTGATGTTGAACCGATCTTGACCGTGCACAATGTTTGATTTTTGCTCGTCCGAAATTGCAAAATAAGTAAACATAAGCTTTGCCTATGGGATTATTGTAAGGAATATTCAAATGACACTTATAAACCTTTAGGTATTTTGAACTAGCAGCCAAAAGAAAGATTTTGGTCTGTTCACTCAGCCATTGCCAACAATCGTAAGACAATGGTAAAACAAAGGATTGTGCAAGGTCACGCTTGAAAAAAGTGAACAAAGACATATAACAATAGGTTTCATAACCATTCCCCTCTATTAACTATGTCTTGGGCACATACATTCGTAGGTGTTGTTATTGTAGTCAGAAATGCAAGTGAAATTGTGAAGACATGGAGACTTGCTGCAGCTGGACTGGACAATAAAGGCGTAGAAAAGCAGTAATATATATTACTAAGATCGATGAGAAAATCAATAATTTAACTAATTGTTTTTAAAATTTTCTCGTTCATTTTTCTTTGCGCCTTTTTTTCCCTCAAATAAAAGTTTACAAAGATATAATTTTGATTATATTTTTTTAATTAAAGGCTGTTATTAAAGATACGTGTTCTGTCTTTTTTTAAGTTTAGTCCTGTTAATTATTTTGAATGTCTGGGGTTTAAGCAGAAAACGCTTCCCAGCCTCCTTAAAGCCCATTTTACACTAGCATCGTAAGCGCCGGAACGGGAATCTGAATCTGAAACGCAAGAAGCTTATGATCTAGTGTGAATCAAAACAATGCAAGTGAAATCGGTTCTTTGATTTTCTCGATTCTTTGTTCCTCCTTTGTTCGTATAAATGTCGCAATATGATCGGTTAATTGTACTAGTTTATCTAGTGTTCCAGGTTGGAGTGTCCACACAGTACGGAGTGAGAATATGCCCGTCAACAATGGATTTGCTTTCCTCTTTCTGTTATACTGTGAATAATTTATTGTTCAAAAAAAATTTTATTACAGAGACGACTACAAGAATTTTAGAAAATGAAAATGAAAATTTTTTGAGGATCATTGAAAATTACCAATAAACAAATGAAAAAAGAGAAAAGTCGTAAAAGAAATTTCTTCGAAGGAATTTCCTATAGTTTTCCTGGTTCGACTTTTTACTTCACCAACATCATTCGTTTTAAGTTGAGTTAACAGAACTTGCGTAGCTTACCATTTACCGTTCAAATTTATATAGCTCTTGATGTTTGGTTTTGCGAAGTTAAAAAAAATATCTAAACTTTGAAATATTTAAAGAGTAAAGATTTTTGTGCTGGGTCATTGTTCAAAATTTCAAGAATATTCTAGTGAATAAGAAAAAGTTTCAAAAAAAATTTCGTTCCAAAATCTTTTTTTACTAAAAATAATCATTTTTTCCTTTGCAAAGATTCATATAATCAATGGAATTTCAACCCGTAAGTTTCAAAAATTTTAGATTTCCTTATCTTTCGAATTCCTTTCCATTAAATCTATACTCAATTTAAATTAAATTCAAAATTTGATTTCCTTTCTATAATTTCCACTTTAAAGTCGAGAAAAATGCACAAAAAATATTCTAGAAGGTGTGCAAGTTTTAAAATGAAGATTTTAAATAACAACTCACCCTGATGCTGTAGTGGTTAAACTCTGGATCTGGACTTTGATACTTGGACGAAGAGTTTTACTTATCAGTCCCTAACAGCTCACAGAGGTACTGGGCTTTCCCTTGGTTAAAGAAGATGGGCTGTTTTCCAAAGTTGATGGAGAAACAAGTCATGTTACTGGCACAAGCAACAAGACATTGCTTGTAGTTCTGAGAATGGAACTGGCGCGCGTTTTCTACATCTAATTTACTGTTAGGGTGAAAATTGAAGTAAGCGTAGCCGAACTCTGGTTTTCGGTCAATAGATTTGTTGGCGACAACATGATGATTAACGTTCGAAGGAAATGTGACTTTGAGACTTTGTTGCTTTGAATTATATTTCACTGCTGCTCCAACTTCCAGAGCAAAGAAAGTCAAACATACGAGGAGGAAGAGTGACACCATCTTTATCTGCAGTAGATAATTGGTTTATTGAATACAAGTAAGTTTTCTGCGCATGACCAATGGCAATTTAACAAGCTTACGTATATAGCGATAAGGTGCTTTTGCTTCTTTGGTGTGCGTAGGGGTCAATTCAAATTAATTTTAGAATAACAATGAAAAAATATGATCCAATTCATTACTTATGAATGATTTTTTAATAACTTAAAAACTGAATATTTCAAGACATAAAACCACTCCATGAAGTATTTTGAAGTAAGTAAGTTATAGGTACGAGAAGTCTTTTTCATTTATTATCATATTTTTCTTCCTTCATTTTATTTTACTAAATTTATAAGTCTATATACACTTATGAAACATGTCTTTCAGCCTTAAATAAGCCGGTTTAATTTCATCAAAATAACCGACTGCGAAACAGCGCCAGAGTCTCCCACTTCTTGGGGTGCAACGACATGACTCAAAATACCTTGAGATATAAAAACAATGAAACAGTTTCCATGTGCTTGATTTAACAATAACCTGAATATCAGCGCCAATTATAATCTAACAAAAGAGAGAAGCTAATGAGAAATGCTTTATCGTCAACCAAGATGGCGGCTATGACGTAACATGCATCCAAGGGATAGTATCCACTTAGGCCCCGTTCACACTATGCGTATAAATTTGAATCCGCAACTTTCACACCGAAACCCTCCCAAAAAGTTTTCCCTTCAACACATGAAAACCGATAAAATGTTTCGCGTCCACACTAGTACTAGTCCTATCAAAGGCGGCAAAAACGCTTCATTGAACATTTGAGCATGTCTATCGAAGCTGAATTTGAGCCTGCGGTAAATTTTTAGCCTTCCCGCCATGTTCCCATGGCAATCATGACGTCATCGTATTCGAAAAAAATCGGTTACGAAATGTTCTCCGTCCACACTAACGGCTAGCAGGCGTTTTCAAATTGTTCCACTCTGGCGACCTTATTCGAAAAAAAAAACGTTTTCTGTGAAGAATTGTTCCGGATTCGCCCGGACTAGTGTGGACGGTAGGCTTAACCGAATAGATAAAAATTCGGATTCAAATTTATGCGGCATAGTTATTACTTTTTGATATACACTGTTCAAGTAAAGACAAATACTAGATTTTGGTGAGTGAAAGATGTTTATTGCGTTTTTTGTGAAAAGTGGAATCACATGTACAGATGCAGTCAATGAAAAAACCACAGGACGCCCAACTCCACAAAAAAGTTGTTATTGGGGCTGCTGTGCTGAAGTGCTTTTTCAAATAAAGGGCAGTAATAGACCAGATCGGCTAACGCTCTGCTACTGACACTTTTCTATCTGAATAAAAAAGTCTGGGTGTAATAAAACTTTTATCCTAAACATTTCCATTTTAGTTACATGTTAGATCGAAATACAAAGAATCTTGGGGCCTCTATACGAGCAGTGAGAGTAACTCTAGTACTACCAAGCTCGGGTTTATAAGGAAATAATATAAGAGAGGTGACCCTAGTGGTATGGATAAGCCGTACGGTAGATGTCGTTAGCAACATCAACAATGAACAAAATGGTCAAATCATAAGATACACGCAATCTGAAATATTTTAAGCCAATGAGAAGTTTCTCTCAAAAGTTAAAAGCAGCTGCGCATTTCTTCCGTACTTTGGAGTCTGTAATTTAAAATGTTTTTTTTTTCAGCTTTAGGTTCTGAGCTCAGAAATGTTTTTCTCCTGCTATACTACCTTATCAGAATATGCCCCTTGTATTCCTCTGTGGTTTAATGACAGATCAATATGCCCCTGGCGATGGAGTAAGTTGTTTGGAATACAGGATTCCGTTGAAGGAGGTAGCGAACGTCTTGTTGACATCCAAGTCTGTTTTAACACAACACATCATGATAGATGTGTTGATCATCACAGTGAATGAGCGATCTAAGCGAACGCTGTAAAGAAAGACTTGAAAAAGTGATTTCAAGCTTCAACGGGAATCGAGCCCATGACCTCCGCGATGCCGGTGCGATGCTCTGCCAACTGAGCTATGAAGCCAATCATGTTGGCGAGCGGTCATTTTTGTTGGGTTCTTCAGGCCCCCATAGATAGTAAGTGTGTAAATTGAATGGGCAGAACTGTGGTGGAATAATGATAGATGTGTTGATCATCACAGTGAATGAGCGATCTAAGCAAACGCAAGTCTTTCTTTACAGCTACACATCTATCATTATTCCACCACAGTTCTGCCCATTCGATTTACACACAACACATCATGTAAAAGAAACGGTTTTTGTCGTGACGATCGAATTTTAAAATTAATGTCTGTGATTCACTTTACCCGTCCTCTAACAATCCACATGATCCACACAACTACACTAGATTACTTAGAGTCCCAATTTAAAGGGAATGGCGAATTTGTGGCTTTTGCTACGTTGATATGTGATCATAACCGTTGACCTAACAGCGTTTTTGATCGGAAAATGAGATTCTAAATACGTTGACCAAACGGTACTGGGTTGATGGAAACTATAGAAATGTCGAATGAGAAAATGTTCTCTCAAATAATGAAAGATACATCTGCTAGTCATCGTCAATACAATCTCCTATTTTCTTAAAGTGAATGTTTCGTTTCTGAAAATCCTACGGGATTGCAGCATTTAGTTGTGATCAAAGCGAATTTATGTTCTTTATTCAGTATAATATCGTGTTTTCACATCTAACGGAAACCGTTAGCCCTTTAGTTTTCCTCATTCGAAGCAAGAAACGGAGCACTATGAAACCTCTAAAGTATACCCCGAAAGGTAAAAACTCTGTGGGTTCGTGGCCGCCGTGCCAGAGAGTGACTCCCCGCATACGCACCACAGACCACAGGGAACAGAAACTACCACAGGGAATTCCCAATGCAGTTACATTTACAAAGCTAATCAAAGGAGGAATGTTTGTCGTAATATGCTCTTCATGTTATATTTCCTCCAGCATTAAAGTAAATTAAGCTTATTAATAGAAATATAAAACGTTTTGAGAGAAAAAAATGCTTGTCAAAAAAAAGCAATTGGTTTAAATAAGCCATTCCGCAAGAAGAAAAAAGCTGAGTAACGTTGCCAACGCATCATCAGTCTATACTTTCAAATGACTTATGTTGTGCTCAAAAGGCCTTTCAATTGCAATTCACCATATTCGCGGTTGCCATCACATGGTATCGATTTTATTGGATTGTTTTATGGTCACCAATAAAAAGTTCGGGCATTATCTTGGATTCACGTACACTGGCTTTAGGACAAATGAATCACTTGATTCGTTTATCTGTTTCTCTAAATAGCAGTAAGGAAATATTCAAAGAAATTTTAAAAAAAGCTAACTAAACAAACCAAGAAAATAATTTGTTTATGAAACGATACGATTTTACCGAAGTCCAAGAACCATGCATTTCCGAACAAAATTCAAATTTAATCTATTCCATGTGATGGCCAGCGCGAATATTGTGAATCCCTAATAATTCATAATTCTTTCACACCATTCAATCCGCCCTCCCCCCCCCCCCCCCCCCCCCACCAGAACGAAAGGCAATCTTGATTCATTATTGTTTTGGTTTACAGTTGGAAAGAAATGTTTACGATATAACGTTTGTCCGTTTTGAGGCGGCCACTTTGAAATAATTACGAAATATTAAAATACGGACAAACAGAGAGAAACAAGCAGAGACACATTGAAAGACCGAAAGACAGACAGACAGACATATAGACGAATAGGGGTAATAAAAGGTCAAACACGATTGCTTGTTTTAAAGCTTTATTGCCGCGTGGCCATATTTAAGCTCTTAGCAGATTTTACAACTTTTCTTGCAGTTCACAAGCATGTAACGTGGATTCTTTTTACATTCACCACGTTTGGCCCATTCATCACAACGATAGTGGTTGTTAACACAGCCTAAATAGGATAATAATAATAATAATAATAATCATAATATTAATAATAATAATAATAATATTAATAATAATAATAATAATAATATTAATAATAATAATAATAATAATAATAGCAATAATTATAATAACAATAATAATAATGATAATAACGATGCTTGATGATGATGATAATAATAATTATAAGAAACTTATTAAGCCAAGAAAAAAAACTAGCTAAAACTTATCTTACATTGGGCCGACAAAAGAACAAGAGAGAAATAAAAAAGGAACTAATAAATATAATAATAACATTCATTCAATTATTTTTCGGTCTTTTTACTTAGCTGGGACTAAAGCTGTCCACAATTTTCTCCAAAAAAATCCAAAAAGTTGCTCGTAATTTCCCAAGACGTTGAGCCTTTGGATATTCGCCGTAGGTCAGTTAAAAGTAACGCGGGCTCTTGGAACGAGATTGTTTTGCTGCAAACCTAATTCTGATTATGCGCAGAAAGGAGGCATTTTTGTTAACTTTGCTCGCTTCCTTTTAACGAAAATTATAATTCGAAAAAAAAAATAAAAAAGAAGAATGACGAAACATTTACTAAAGTTTGTTATAACTAAATATCGTGATTTGTCATTGTCACTTTGGCACCAGCAAATAATTACTCGTTCTGCTTAAACAAATCACAAAATTTTGATTAACCTCGTTCAATAATTGTTAATTAATAGGACAAAGCTCGTTAACCACAGTGTACGAATCACGCGGAACATTAACTACGAAATGAATTATTGTATTCCCAGTCCGCATCCATATCTCAGACGGCTGTCTAATACCTTAGAGAAATTAAATAGCGAGGTGACAAAGCTACCATGTTTGTGGAATTAACGAGAGAAACTAAAGAGGAATGGTAATTTTTTTGGAACCAATACGAATCGGAACTTCATACAAATTCAGAGAAAATGAAAGCTTGCGATAAGGGGTACTAGTTGTACGGTAAGTGATGGGCTTTTGCATTTACATAGGTGGATGGATGGATGGATGGATGGATGGATGGATGGATGGATGGATGGAGGTTATCTATCAAATATCTATGAATTAACAAGTTTCATAGTTATAACTTACTGCTTCCTCCACCGCCTCCACTGCACTTGTAAAGCAGGTTCATCTGTTTTATGTCGATATCAGTAGGTCCAACACGGTTACTGAGAACAACCTACAACATCAAATAGGTAGACAATGACAATATTGCACAACATCTCTGCGTAATTGTTTGCTGCCAAAAGATAGTGATACGATGGATTTACAAGAACCAATCCCTGTCTACGACATGTTGCGGGCGACGGTTGTAAGGAAAATATCGAACAGTGAAATCGGACTTTTGTTTAGAATCTTACCCCCCGTTTTTTGGCAGCGATTGTAACTTGTCCGTTTTTACTGAAGTCGTACGCCTCGTAGTGCATGATACTCTTGTAGTCGTAGGGCGTGCCCAAGCTGTCAATCATGGAACGTGGGTACTTGTCAAATGCAAACTTCTGTTCTAAAAGAGATATAGGACGATGTTAATTTGGTGGCATCTCGTACTGTGCGCACTGTAAGTCATGTCGTACTGTGTACCATATGTTTCCCTGTTTCCCACTCATACGATCGACCCTGAATCTTATAGAGGAGTCATTTCAGTGTTACGGTATGTCGTACTCTGAACGTGCAATATGTCAGTACCGTATGTTTTCCACTCATAAAATAACATTCTTCTTATGGGAAGACATTTCACTGTTGCGGCATGTCTTACCATGTACGTGCTGTAAGTCAGTACCGTAAGTTTCCCACTCATAAAATAACATCCTTATAGGGAGCCATTTCAATGTTACAGCATGCTATTTCACTGGCGGTACAGCATGTCGTACCATGTACGTGCTGTAAGTCAGTACCGTAAGTTTCCCACTCATACAATAACATTCTTATAGGGAGCCATTTCAATGTTACAGCATGCTATTTCACTGGCGGTACAGCATGTCGTACCGCGTACGTGTTGTAAGTCAGTACCGTAAGTTCCCACTCATACAATAACATTCTTATGGGGGAGTCATTTTAATGCTACAGCATGCCGTACAGTGAGCGTGCTGTATGTCAGTAGCGTACGTTCTCAATTGTGCGATATTGACTGTTATGGGATGCCATTTCGTGTCTTACAAGTGCTTTTCTATACTCATAATTTATCTAGTATATTGTTCTACTCACGAGGGTAGATGTTATGCCAATAGATGTTGACGTAGTTGTCACGGTCAGGTCGAGATTGCTCGTGGTAGAAACCAAGACAGTGACCTGAAAAATGGGTAAAAATCGTTAATATTTATTTCAATTCCTGGAACAATCTCGAGGGTAATTTACGTAACGTCAGAAAATCATTAAACAACTTCTGTCTGGACTGATAGCAGACACTGGGATGATTAACGTCAGGGCATCAAACCCTGAAAAAAACTCTGGGTTGATTTTAAGTCAGGGCATCGAACCCTGCAGCACATACGGCTCAAAATCAAACACCGTGGAGTAAAACCAGAGGAACCCATGTCCCCCTCCATTTGTCTAAAAACCATGTGATATCGATCGACCCCCCTACTGAACCCTAATTCCTTCTCTACCAAGGCATTCATAATGACTTTGCGTTAATGTTTGAAGATTCCAAGAGAAAGTACACACCTATTTCGTGTACTGTAATGTAAGTGTGCCAGCATCCAGAAGCGAGTGAAATCAACTGCCTGCCTCCTTGAACACCGACGTACGATGTGCATCTGTGTAAAATAAAAGTAGAATACTCTTATGGTTAATAAGTTTTATTTAGCTAGTTGATACCAAGCGATAGATTCTCTCTGATTGATAACCCATGACTCGCAGTGTTTGCCTGTCATTGTAGGCTGGTCATAAGGAGCTTTGGTCAAAAACGTTTAAACTTTGATTGACATAAAGTAGTTTCATGTTACGTTTAGCGACACCGCAGTCAAATATTGAATTAGAGCAGTTTGTTTTATTAAGAATACACTATGGTAGTTTCATGTTGTTTTATCAAGTATTCGACTGTGTGACTAAAGTAGACTAACGACTCTACGATGAGCCTGAGTAAAATCATATGATAGCAGAAAACTTTAATTAGTAGTCGGATTTCTTGCATATTTTGTTAACGATCAGGAAGCGTACAACGAAAATTATTTTTTTTACCGTATTTAGAAGAAAAAGACATTACAACGTAACTTGAACTAAGCACGTCGACTTTTGAATATATATTCTAGAAAGAAAAAACAATTACTATACTGTATCCGAGAGGCAGACTTGATCAAGATATACAGGCGCGCGACACATAAAAGACGACATTAATCTCTTTGAAACAAACTCGCTATATCACCGGTTTAGGGTTAAGAAGTTGTTGAAAGTGCTATTTGTGATATTTTCAGCGAGGATAAGGAAGTAGGAAATAAGGTCCATAAATAAATCCCAAAACAAAAAGTTGATGATGGAATCACTTACCGTGTATCTGCTCTATTTACAAAGAACGAGTGTACTTTGACAACAGGATTGACACCTACACACTTATACTTAAGGAACGATGGACATTACTCTACACCTAAAAAGACCTCATGCAAAGTAAACTTTTTTGACCAAAGCTCCTCATGATGAGATTCATTCAGCTGATTGATAGCAAGCGATTGAATACTCTCTGGTTAATACCAAGTGATGGACAGTGGCTAGCTGTTATTGTAGGCTGGTAATGAGATTTATGACATTTATTCAGCTGATCGTTACACTAGCGATAGAACACCCTCTGGTTGATGGCAAATGACGGGCAGTGGTGACTATCATTGGAAATGAGATTCATGATGTTCATTCAACTGATTGTCATTCAACAATATTCTTTGATTGATAGCACAAGGGGACAGTGGACACAACCTACCCCTGCCCTACGTAGAAATGGGCGTAGTTGCGTTCATCAGTTCTTGGTTTGAATCGAATACAAGTTTTGGTTTCCCATATCTTCATGGACTCTCGAATTGCAGTCATCGCACGAGCACTTCTTTCTGAAAAGAGTAAGATATTTTGATTATAATAACATACATTTAAAAAAATTCTAAATTCTGATAGGCTGACAGCAGTGTAGTCCAAATGAAATACCAGTGCAAAACTCTGAAATACCAGTACAGATTTCAAATTTTTAGGATTCTGATTGGCTAAAAAAACAATAGAGAGAGAATCAATCTGAGAATGGCAAAAGTAGGACTAGCTGCTTGTTACTTAAAATTAAGAAGGAAAAAAAATATTTGAGTCAGACCATTTTACATTCGGTCTTCAAGGACACTTGAAACTTGAACGAGAGACGTTGAAACTTGATGTTGAAGCTGCAAGAGCTTTCGCCTACTTTATCCGTAAAGAAGTACAAAATACTTCTGTACATAGAAATCAGCTTATACAACTTTCCTCTGAGTGAGTTTAGGAATTGAAAAAAGAGGATATTTGATGATTTATATTTGAAGTTTTGCAGAATTTCTTCGCAATATGCTTACTTGTTTTCTCAAAAGAATGTCCATATATTTGGAGTCTTGAAGTTGAAAAAAAAAAAGATTCCTAGACATGTTTTTATATGATTGCGCAATAACAGACGTTTTGAAAAACAAACTCTCGTAAATTAATTCCAAATGGAACTCGAAACCATATTATTACATATGCTAATTTTGAAATCGTTATTGCTGGCATACCAGAATCGTCAGGGCGATTGACGATGTAGGTTTTAACAAAATTTAGTGGACATATATCGTTGAGAGAGAGAGAGAAAGAGAGAGAAAGAGAGAGAGAGAGAGAGAGAGAGAGAGAGAGAGAGAGAGAGAGAGAGAGAGAGAGAGAGAGAGAGAGAGAGAGAGAGAGAGAGAGAGAGAGAGAGAGAGAAGAGAAAGAGGTAGGCATAGTTTTGAAGTACATTCTCTTAAATTATAAGACGTTTTTTCATGTACATACGAAAACCCCTCAGATATGTTAGAGGGATATAGCTTGTTCACATATTTGAACATAGAGACAGCAAGAGCCTCTTTGCGTTTATGCTCAAGATTTTGTAAAATATCAACAGATCTAATATCATAGTCTGACTGGGTTATGACTCTTGCTGCTCTGTTTTGCAGTTTTTGTAGTTTTTCGGCAAGTTCTTTGTTTAAATTACCCCATACTTCGCAGCAATAATTAAATAGAGGCTCTACTAAGGAATTATAGATAACGATTTGAGTATTATATGGTACAAAAGCGAAACCCTGATTGACACTTGCTGAGAATTTTATGAGACACGGGATAATCATAAAACTGGTTGTAAACGATCGATTCTCTCAAACATTTTAGCAATAGTGCCAATCACGGAAATTGGTCGGTAATTACTAGGGTCAGAGCGTTCATTGGCTTTAAAAATTGGAGTGACATTTGCAAGTTTCCAATCTTCAGGGAAAATCCCCGTCTGAATAGACTGGTTGAAAATATCGCAAAGAGATTTAGAAATTACCGGGGCAGCTTCTTTAAGCAAGATACTTGATATATTATCAAATCCATTAGATTTGTAAGTGGGTAGTTTTTGTAGTAAATTTAATACAGTAGATTCATCTATTTCATTAAGCTTAAATTCTGTGTTAACAGGTCTGATAAAACTTTCGAAACTGACTGAGAGAGAGAGAGAGAGAGAGAGAGAGAAGGAAAGGTAAAAAGAAAAAAGCCTACAAAAAACATGCAACATGCAACTCCACAATAAATCATCTTTTCAATAAAATAGCTACTTTAAAGTTCCCATACAGCATGGCCGCCTCACCAACTTACTTATGTCGTTTCCAATCACATACGGTAACACTCCACCGGGCCACAGATTTTTAAAGACTGAAGCTCTTCCCAGGCCAGCCTTGCTTACGTCACGGCCTACCATAGCTGCGTAGCGCTGGGCAGGGGTTAGGATCATGTCTCCCTCAAAGAGATTGGGGTTCTTGACATTCTCATTTTCTGTAAATGAATAATACAAAGCTTAGGCCTGTATTTTTGCCTTTGAAATATCAAGGATAATGGTTCGTTCTTATTTAGGAACATAATGCGAGTTGCAATGACGAGCTCAGAGGCTAATGACTGAAGTGCTCGACAAAATAACGACTTGAAAGGTCAAAACGAGAAGGGAATTTTTAATTCCCATTCGAGACTTAATAATAATAATGGCGACACAGCTTTTCCCTATATCTCGACTTCCTGGTCGGTAAATAACGTATATGTATATAATAAAAGCGTTCTCTTCGAGTCCTGCTGGGATCCGTGTCGTATGTAAATAAAGTCATTTCTTGGTTCTGCCCTGTACTTCGAGGCTTTTTCTTTGGATACTCCTATTTTCCTTCTTCCTCAAAAATCAACTTCTAAAAAAATTGCAATCCACGTTTTGGGCTTACATCAAGTTGGAGCGTAGTTCTGTTGTGATTTTCTTACTCTGTAATAAACAGCTTAATAATCTTTAGATTAAAAGGGTTTAGATTGAAAGTTCAGCTTACCGATTCCAGTAAATGCTGTAATATTTGAGATAAGAAGCGCTAGATAGAGAGCAACAAAAATCATTTTGAATCTGAAGCACTCGGGAATCAGAGAATGAAGGGTTAACGTAAGATTGGTGACCATTTATATTCAATACAGACGATAGGAAAACTTCCTTTTGGCACCTGGTTCAACAAACGAATGCAGAAGGAGAAGTAGTTATTTCAGCAGATCCCTCTAGCAGCTTCTAACATTGTCTGAACAAACAACTATAATATTTTTTCCCCATTTATTTAATCATATTTCACACCACCTATAGAGTTTACATTAAAGTTCTGCATATTTTACAATAAAGGTTTACAATACAATAATTTTATACAATTACATCAGTATATATACAATCAATTGAAGAATCATTGAAGGGTTCAGAAACATAGAACATAAAAGCTGAGACCGAAATGGCCCATGGGAAGTACGTTCATTAGATGCATGCTGTGACCGGCGAACCTTGGCATCATCCACTGTTCTTAATACGTGTTTGGCATTCTAAACCGACTGCATGGATGGCGCAAATCAATAAATTATAATATAATTGTCATTTCCCATGTGCCATTTCGGTGTCAGCTTCTATGTTTAAGTTTCTGAACCCGACAACGATTCTTCAATTAAGTGTATACAGCATGAATATTTACGATACAGTATCAGCAAGATTATTAAAACTACTACAATTGTCATTTTTGTTATTATTGTATTTACAAAGATTCAGCTATAGTAATAAATTAAATAGTAAACTCAGGGCGGCATACACCTCACGAAGAAACCACAGGCTTATACTCTTGAGGTGTCTTTTTAGCTTGGTAGTATATAGTATCAAATATAGAGAGAAAAGAAAAGAAAGGAGGATAAATTGTATAAAATAAATTTTTCATTATGAATATAAAAGTTTTCAATTTTTTTAATTTTTCTGCCGTTTTCTAGTAAAATAACTGATTGTTCAGGAAGCCCACTCAATCTTGATATTTGTGCCAGCAAATATAGTACGTGGTTGATGATAAATCGCTTTTTGTTTGGAAAATCCTTGAAAAACAAGGAAAATATTTCAGTTCGACGACTTACATATCCTTTGTATATATATATCCTCTGGCCTTTTAGATCTGTGTATTGATATGTTAAGAGAATCGGTAAAATTTAAATTGCAGTTTTACTGACAGAGCGGCTGTCAGATGGTATTGCTCAAGCTGTCTAGAGTCAACACAGCCGAATAAACGAAAAAAATTGTAAATAGAGTTTGGACCATTTTCAATCAAATTAGGAAAGAACGGACAACTTGGTCGATAACCTTTACAGAAGCCTAATAAATGGACTGCAAATCTGTCACACACGGGCCGACACACGGGCCGCTATTTTAAGAAAAAGTGCTGTATATGTAAACAATGAACATACGATGACGAAATTTGTTTTGGTTGATTGTTATTCAAAGTAACAACCAGAAGTTTATTGTACGATGCAATAAAGCATGAGTGAAAAAAACAACAACAACGGCAACAAATGGCTGAAATTTTTGTCCAGGAGTAGGTAGCGTGATTTTGATTGGCTAATAAATTCTTAGCTCATCCAATCGCTGTTGTTTCTGTTTTCCATCAGGTAACTTTATCCTAGTTCACTGATTAGTTGACCGACACTTATCCAGCACAACCAATCACTGAGACTCTTGGAAATAGTCTATTCCTAGATTCACGATTCGCTAAATTTTCTTGCACCTCAGAATACCTGCTTTTGTCGTAAAATGTTGATCGTCATCTCATTCCTGAGTTGACATTAAAAGATTATCAGATGTTATGACCTTGATATCATAACAATAATAATAATATTGATAATAATTGATAATAATATTGATAATAATAATATTGATAATAATAATATTGATAATAATGATGATAATGAAACAGGAATATGATTTTAATAAAATAATTTTTTTAATAATTAACTAATAATTAAAATAATAATAGATAATTTAAAGTGATAATGAATATAGAATAATAAATATATATACAAATCCCTTACCCATCGATAAAAACACATTTACAAAATGCAAAAAACAATCAAAGGTTAAAAAGAAAAAAGAAAAAAGTTTTAAAATATATTTAAAAGCGAATCTAATTAAATGACTTAATGGCTCCTTGGACAGTGTCAATGTCAATATCACAGTTATGTATATCATAAGGTGTTCGCCTTTTTGTTCTTGAACCTCTCTAGCATACAAGTGCAGAACGCAGAAGAGCAAATGATGTTTTAGCACGAATCCAAGAGATTGTTTTTGCGTATTGTTCTCCTTTCTTGTGTGATATCTTGTCGGCCAAATGACTATGATATGCGTGGCACTCGTTACCCATCCCCCCTGTAGTCGTAAATACCAATGGTGTAAATGAGCCATGCTCGATGTCTATAACTCTCCTTGAGTATTGGCGCTTTTTCTCGTTTTCATGTAGTCGATATATCTGTTGTGGTTCTAGTTCACGGTACGATTCGGCATTGGGGTGACATACCCTCACGTCAATGAAGGCCGAACGTTGGTGTTCCCAAAATCCACGCGCATGTATATCGAGTCTTGCGTCTTGTGCTTTTTTGATCCTCTGCTAAGTTCTTCTCCTGAGATGTCTTGGAAGACCGGTTCAACTTGAACATCATTACAACACCATACTTAGCAGCTCAGCTTCAAGGTCACGTAACTCGTTATGGCCCTGAATGATGAAGCAACCTCGAGCTCTCTTACAGGTCATAGCATGGTCAATTGTAAAAGATTCTCCGCATACACAAGTCGAAGGAATATCATCTAGCGGCCAGTCGTAGCGCAGTCTAATAGCATCACGGAACTCCCTTTTATTCAGGTTGAAGCCAAGATCTTGAAGGGGAAGCACTGTCAGCCACACTGAAGATCCTTTTTCGGCAGCTAGTTCTATCGTACGTTGAATCTTCCGTGGTGCAATATCCTTGATGTGTTGTGCTCGATCCTCGAGTTCTTTTGTTCGCTCGCTCTTCACTGCCTGATTATAATGATGATGATAATAATAATAATATCAATAATAAATAATAATTATTATTATTATATATAGCGCCCTTTCCTAAAGTCCAATAGCGTTTTACAAGTTTATTAAAGTTATCTATAAATATTTTTGCATATTTACAAATTGATATAAATTATTAAAAGTCAATAATGAATATAAATATAAATATATAATATATATAAAGGTATGAGATATATTAAATAAAGTATTTTTTTTAAATAAATGAGTTTTTATAACTTGTTTAAAAGTGTCAATAGTCCCCTTCACAGTTCCCTGCGTCATCTTGAAAGGTAACCGTGCCTGTGTATCGAGGCGAGACGAATGGTAAGCTTGCAATGATAGAGACCTTAGCTTTTTTTAACATCTTGAACAATTGTTCACATGTCTATATCAAACAATATATATACATCAAACAATAGGTGATAGAACATAGTTGGATTTTAAACAAGTTAAAATAATAATAATAGTATTAATAATAATAAAAATAATGATTTTATATAGCGCCTTTTTCTAAAGTCCAACAGCGCTTTACAAGCATATTAAAGTTATCTATAAATATTTTTGTATATTTACAAAAAAATTGATATAAATTATTAAAAGTCAATAATGAATATAAATATAAATATATAATGTATATAAAGGTATGAGATATATTAAATAAAGTATTTTTTTTTAAATAAATGAGATTTTATAATTTGTTTAAAAGAGTCAATAGTCCCCTTCAAAGTTCTCTGCGTCATCTTGAAAGGTAACCGTGCCTGTGTATCGAGGCGAGACGAATGGTAAGCTTGCCATGATAGAGACCTTAGCTGTTTTCAACATCTTGAACAATTATGTTCACATGTCTCTATCATTGCAAGCTCACCATTTGTCTCGCTTCAATGCAAAGACGCGGCTACCTTTCAAGATGGCGCAGGAAACTGTGAAGGGCTCCATTGACTGGCTGGCTTTTATATGATATGGTAAATCGTTCCAAAGTTTGGGAGCATAAGTTGAGAAAGCACGTAGTCCATAGATTTTCAGATCATATTTCTTCGATTCAAGCAGCGATTTGGATTCAGATCTGAGGCTGCGGCGAGGAACATAAAAAATTAATAGATCGCGGAGATTTCAGGTGCTGATAACTGGTTCATGGTTTTGTAGACATGAAGACTACTCGTTCAACAGTAAGCCAGTGAAGTTCTCTCAGAATATTTGGAGTGATAGAAGCAGATTTTTGTGACATACTGATTAGTCTAGCAGCAGAATTTATCACATATTGAAGACGTTGGAGTACATTTTTTTTGAGCCTATTCAGAAGTGCGTTGCAGTAGTCTACTTTAAAGATCACAAATGCGTTGATTAGGGTTTTTGCTGTTTCAAGGTCAATCGACGTGTTCGGATTTGCATTGAAATTCAATACCTTGTTCTTGCGCCCTAGCGTTTTAACTTTTTTTTAAAAAGTCATGTAACACGCATATTTTCACAATAATGCGGTTTACATATGATCTGACTTGGTTCGTGGCTACTGTCAATTAAACTTTCTTTTATCTGAATAAGAATCTTTCATTCTGAAGTTGAGGACGACACAACTGGGTTAATAGCCCAATGGAATTGGAATCGGAATAGCGGTTAAAGCTGATCAAAACTGTTTTAAGTATCATTTTACAAAACATTGCCCCACTGATGCATTGCGATGCCAACTCGACCCAGTTTCTTTTCTTTTAATCTCGGAATGGCTAATACATTTTTGAATGATTGACGTAAACCCAGTAATTTTGGGCTGTATTTGTTGAGTAATTAGGAAAATATATCTAATAATGCATGCTGTTAAGGACCCCGAACTACTCTCAAGGGCAGCCGTATAATTCAGCCCGCAAAACAATGTGATTTGTCCAGGAATTTGCAACTATCCTAACGTAACGAGCCACGATAGCATTCTGCAGAGTATTTGTTTGCACGGTATTTCTGTCGCTATTTCCTTGGAAAATCTGCAATACAATAGATAAGATAAATAGTTTACTTATCCATCCATCCATCCATCCATCCATCCAACCATCCATCCATCCATCCATCCATCCATCCATCCATCCATCCATCCATCCATCCATCCATCCATCCATCCATCCATCCATCCATCCATCCATCCATCCATCCATCCATCCATCCATCCATCCATCCATCCATCCATCCATCCATCCATCCATCCATCCATCCATCCATCCATCCATCCGTTGGAGCTGTATTTTATAGTATAACTAGTGACCCATTGGTTATAGTCCCTCGGTCTTCCTTGTGTGGCAACCATGGTGACGGCACTGATTCGTCCAAGGTCTATCTGTAAATATTCACCTTGCCTTGGGAATTTCGCTATCCAAGCACCTACGTCTCGATTGACGTTATAGGGTTTGGAGGGAATATTGTTTAGTCTTCCACGCCATGGCTCCTTACCAGATCCATAGACTGATGAGGCAGTAATGGCTGTGTTAGGAATGGTGCCGTCTTCTAGACCCAATGCATGTGTCTTCTGGCACACTAAAACAAAATAATTTCATGCATGGTGCTTCAATAAGCTATTAATTTATTATCTCTCAAAGCTAGTTACAGATCTGGAAGAGGTAAAAGTTATCGAATGTACTTAAGGTTTTGATGGAATACAATGGATTGTCACACGAAACCTGTGCCTACTTAACAATTAGACTACGCGGTTGAGTTTTCTATGAGTCAATAGATAGTCGATGAGGCGCGTAGCAACGAGAACGAGTAGTCTAATTGTTTTAGCATAAACCTATTGTTGAAATCAAAGAATGACACTCAAAACGTTACTGATAACTCTAATGAAAAGCGACGGCCAATTCGACTAATAGATGGCTTAACTTAACTTTTTCTTTTTCTATAGCCTTTTGTCTCTATTATCACCATCAAAACTCTGTTTCGGATATTTTTCAACCCCCCCCCCTTCAGCAGAAAACCAAACTGAATAATTAGATGCTTTTTTATCGTTTTCCGTTGCGTTGGCGGAAGAAATTTAATTAGCCCCCCTAAACTCAATTAGCTCATCCCCTACAAGTTTGGCTGGATCGGCCCATGTCGTTATCTGGTAGTCAGTTGTTCGATTGTTGTAACTTTCCACATGAAATTAAATGAAATCCGATGGCCGCCTTTTGCCATAATTTTTCAGTTCTTAATTTATCTGTATTGTCCAAAATACCATTCCTTTCCTTGATACAGTCGACTTGTCTTTTCTATGATCGATTTGAATACAGTATAAAGACTGAATTTTTAGAGAACAGGCAGATATTCAACAAAACTTGACCATGCTCTTCTTCGTGGTTCGCAACTCACTATCTATCACAGGATAGATAGTGAGTACGTTAATTACTAGCCAATCAGATTGCAGGATTAGTGATAGTATGTTTATGCTAATTCCTATTATACGCCTGTTTCCAAAAAAGCGTTGTTGGTTGGAAATAAGTCGACCTGAAATCATAGGCCGAGTCAAGGGCGCTAGGACAAAAATTGGTGTTTTTTTTTAGCCGTTAGACTCTGTTTTATTGGTGTTTTTTAAACGTTAGAAACTGTTTAAACTGTTACGTATCTGTACTGCTATGTGCTGGCCTGATTTGTTCAGTTTTCCCGTCTATATACGCCAAAAATATTGCTGTGACCAACGGTTCAATCGTACATAACGAACTACTGTATCCTATACCTGCTTCGTGACCGCTTACGTAAGCGAACGCGTCGGTTAATAAGTTAATAAGTTAATCCAAATCCCCCAGAATAAGCAATAATGAACAGGGGTAGGAAAAGAAAGGCCAATCTATTGTTTTCTCGTCTGCTCGTATAATAGGATTAAAGTGAAAGGTACGGTGGCAATTTGTTTACTCAGCGATGACAGACGTGTAACTAACGAAACCTAACGAACCAACTTCGGATCTAGCCGAACTGGCCTCGGCGAAACTCGAAAACTAAATTGTGGCCCAAACAAATTTATTGGATGACAGCCCCTGGCCGTGACCTTTTACAACGTTCACGTGTTGTGTTAGATGGTGCTCCTCTAATCCGCGTTGTAAATGATATTTCGGTTCCCATGACGTTCTTGATAATTGCTCGAGATGCAAAATTGTATTCCGCAGCAATCGCGTTTACTAGGAATTACTAGGAATACAGCGGACAGCCATAATACTAAGAGAAGGTACAATTGTTATAAATGATCCTTGGAGTTTTTGGATATCAGTTTGAATGGAACTGTTTTTTAAAACTGTTTCTAATTTAACAAGTAAGTCGGGGCTCGAGTTTCGCCGAGGCCAGTTCGGCTAGATCCAAAGTTGGTTCGTTAGGTTTCGTTGGTTACACGTCTGTCATCGCTGAGTAAACAAATTGCCACCGTACCTTTCACTTTAATCCTATTATACGAGCAGACGAGAGAACAATAGATTGGCCTTTCTTTTGCTACCCCTGTTCATTCTTGGTTATTCTGGGGGATTTGGATTAACTTATTAACTTATTAACCGACGGGTTCGCTTACGTAAGCGGTCACGAGGCAGGTATAGGATACAGCAGTTCGTTATGTACGATTGAACCGTTGGTCACAGCAATATTTTTGGCGTATATAGACGGGAAAACTGAACAAATCAAGCCAGCACATAGCAGTACAGATGCGTAACAGTTTAAACAGTTTCTAACGTTTAAAAAACACCAATAAAACAGAGTCTAACGGCTAAAAAAACACCCATTTTTGCCCTAGCGCCCTTGGCCGAGTAGAACGATGCTAATTATAGTGTATTATTATTTTACTAAGTATCTCAATTCTGATTGGTCGAGAGCCCTTAGTCGCCAATCCCTGATATCGTGTGAACTCAACATGATAAATCCTACAGATAATACATTTATCATGTCAAGTTCATTCAAGTTAACGCTGTGGTAGCTTTGTTTTTATTCATTATGTGTATTTATGTCCAGAATTATGCGATTTTCGCTACAACCAAGAGCTTTCCTTCCTCTTTTGCGGCCAAACTTGGTGATAAAAATTATCGCCAACGATAAAAAAAACACTTCTTTCAACTTTATAAGGAGATTCGGGTCAATCGAAATAAAACAAAGGTTAAAAACTTCAATATAGTCTTGATATCGCTACGCTTTGCCATTCAAAGTCTTATTGTTGTCAAGGAATATGTGGCTGGGTTGCCCGCCACCGGCCTGTTGCTATGGGGCAAATTGACACCTGATCAATTCCTGCAAATGGCCTATTGCTTACTATCAATCACGTGACTTTTTGGAGTTGACTGGGGGGCAAACAAGCGGTTGACTGGGGAGCAACTAGCGGATGCTAAGTCAAAACATATTAAAACAAGTCCTCAAACTATTGTATTTGACTATTTTCACGACATCAAACCAGAAACTAACTAAGAGATCAAAACAACCGCCAGGATTCTACAAGCCATCAAAAAGAGCTTTTACCGGAAGTGACGTCTATTGATAGCAACCTATATGGTGGTTATTATCAAGTTATCAACCTATATTGGTTGAAATACACTGCATACTAATAACCAATTGAAACAGTCATTTCAACCAATTTCTTATCGGTCGATAAAATAACCAATAAGGTTATTCTGTGATTAATAATGCAACCAAACAAAGCGAACACTCTAACCAACTGAGTTACTAGACCTCTTTGTGGTGAACCAGACCTAGATGGTATTTAGGGCTGATCATTAAGGAAGACCGCAGTTCGATAACCTCTCGAAGTGTTGCTAAGTTGGTTAAAGCGTCTGACTGTCAAACAGAAGCTCAAGTGTTCGAATCCCGCTTGAAGCTCAGAATTTCTTTCCGAGAAAAAGCAATTCACATCTTTAACAACTAACCAATCAAAATACTGCCCTTTCCAACTTACGATGGGATGTATTTAGGGTCATCCATACCTTTGCAATGTTTGCTTTCGTAAACAGGTCTTGGGCACAAACATTCGTAGGTGTTGTTATTGTAGTTAGGAATGCAAGGGAAATTGTGAAGACATGGAGACTTGCTGCAGTCGGTCTGGAAAAAAGAAATAAAAATTTGATGCAATCAATTTTTACAAATTCATTCTTACATAATTATTCTCTCTGTCTCTGTCTCTGTCTCTGTCTCTGTCTCTGTCTCTGTCTCTGTCTCTGTCTCTGTCTCTGTCTCTGTCTCTGTCTCTGTCTCTGTCTCTGTCTCTGTCTCTGTCTCTGTCTCTGTCTCTGTCTCTGTCTCTGTCTCTGTCTCTGTCTCTGTCTCTGTCTCTGTCTCTGTCTCTGTCTCTGTCTCTGTCTCTGTCTCTGTCTCTGTCTCTGTCTCTGTCTCTGTCTCTGTCTCTGTCTCTGTCTCTGTCTCTGTCTCTGTCTCTGTCTGTCTGTCTCTCTCTCTCTCTTTGTTTTTTTCTTTTTATTGTTAAATTTAATTAGAGTGTCGTAACAAGGAAAAAATACATTTTCAAAATCACTGTGAAAAGTGAACAGTGTAGAAAAATGGTTGCATTGTTTTTGTATGTGGACTTCTATATTGTCAGAGATACAAACATTTGAAATATCAATATGCAAATGAGATGACGTAAATTCAAGTATGGGTTAAATTTTGCAAAGTGTTTTGAAGTGAAATAACCTAAAAGCGTACAAATTAATTAAGCCATATATTTCAATTATAAGGATAAATTGCAAATGAAAAAACAGCAGTACTTTTCACAACAGCAACTTTGTATAATAAATCAGTCTTGAATTTACGTCATCTCATTTGCATATTGATATTTCAAATGTTTATTTCTCCTAAAAGAAAATTTGACATACAAAAATACTACAACCATACTACTATAATACTACTGGTATAGAGATCCCCAACAGATGGGGAATCGAAACACCCCCATCGGGCAATCAGATGGGGCTATTATGGTTGCTAAGAGCTAGCGTGCAAAACCAATAAAATTTCGCTGTGTCTATATGACCGGCAGCCGGTCAGGGTCTTCAAATTACTAAATGGCCGGCAGTCGATAATTTTTATTTATATCTAGCTAGAAATATAACCAATCGATTCCAAACTACTCCAACTTTATTCTTTTAGCCCAAGCGAACCCGAAAAACGTTTTAGATCTCATATTTTACTTTTCGCCGATGCCCGGCATAGAATACGAAGCCATGAATTCAGTGGGCCGACTTAGTGAAATCAATACACGACTGCCGGCTAAATAAAACACGAATTCCTAAATGACCGGCAGTCAAAAAAATGCACATTTTCCTAAACCAATCGCTTCCAAACTACTCTAACTTTATTCTATTAGCCCAAGCGAACCCGAAAAACGTTAGAATAAAAAAATTATTCAAAAAAATCAAAAAATCAAATCAAAAACATCTTTTTGGAGTGTACTCGGACCTCTTGACTGCCGGCCAGGGTCATCATATTACTAAATGGCCGGTAGTCTAGAATATTTTATATTTATTCAAAACAACTTTTAGGTTTGTTCACTGGGATGGTGATTCGGATAACCAATCGATTGGTTATATTTCTAGCTAGATATAAATAAAAATTATCGACTACCGGCCATTTAGTAATTTGAAGACCCTGACCGGCTGCCGGTCATATAGACACATCGATAAGATTTTCTAAAGCTCTAGTCACCATGTTTTTAGCATAAAATAAAGAAATTAGCATTTTTTAATACGAGTTACGTTCGTATTGTACAAATCTACGTGCGAGTAAAAGTCTTCTTAAAATTTGATTCTGATCATGATAACGCCCCTTATTCCTTCACCAAACACTACATATTCCCCCTATACCTTGTCATCTTTCTTGGTAACCTTCAACTGAATACAATTTCAATAATTTCCCCTCTATCATTTTTACTACTATTATCGTTATTACCGTTCTCTTTTATCTCCTCCAATCCCTCATACCTCTATTAGTTTGTCATATATATATCTTTGTTACCATCAACTGAATACAATTTCAATAATTCCCCTCTATTATTTTTACTACTATTATCGTTATTACCGTTCTCTTTTATTTCCTCCAATCCCTCATACTTATATTAATTCATTTACCTTCAAACACTTTCCTTGTTTGGGTTCAAAAACCTGTGTTTATAGTATTCGTCCGAGTTTCTATGTTTTAAAATCGGCTTCACGTACTTTATTATATGTAAATCTTAGTAAATGCTCATTATCGGACGTACCACGAAACACGTAAGAAAATTACTCTCTCTCTTTTGCTTCCTTATATGGGCGTAGGAATCCTACAATATTCCTACGGTGACGTCATTTTCCTACCAATTATTTGCCTGACTAGACTGGATGTACTGATCGGAGATGCAAATAATTAATAAGTGTTCTCTCCGTAGTTTTACATTTATTAGAGATCGATTCTGGATCATTTCAGATGTGAGTAGATTGAAGTCTTTATTTCATACTGTTTGAAAGCTGTTTTAACAATCATGAAAATACGACGGCTGAAATCTCTTCAGAAAAGAATTGAGTCGTTCAATATTCAGTTAAACCATTAGATGTCAGCAGGGAAGGACAGCATATCAACAAATACGCTATGCCCGGCAGTCGAACGTTTTTAATAAAATCAAGGCAGATAAGCCATCCAGTCAAAGGAAATCCTAACAACTTCCTTGTAGTTTCCAAAAGCTCTCTGATGAAATTACAAAGTCGAAGATTCGAGGTTTCTTCGTCGCTCAGCAACATACGAACGACGTGACAATTAGATATTTTTGATCTCCGTGTCCGGCAGTCGATTTAAAATATATATATATATACGGCAGATAAGCTAACCAGTCCAAGAAAGAACAGATAACTACGTTCTTGTTTTCAAAAGCTCTCTGATGTATTCTTTTAATTCGCACTGCCGAACACGGAGTTTTTGTCGAGATGTTGTGCGGCAGTCTACTAACTATTCAAAATATCCAAGTGTCACGTCGTTCTTATATTATGAAAGAGTCGAGTGTACCTAAATTATTAATCGGGACTCGAGCCAGGACTCGAGCTGGGACTCTACCCGGACTTGTATCAACGATAATTATTTCTTCTTCTTTTTTTTTTTTTTTTTTTTTTACTTTCTTCCTTCCTTAATTCACATCTTTCTCTTCTAAATTTATCGAAATTAAAGATGGCACGTCCTTTTTCATCAGAGATCTTGTTAGGATTTCCTTAGACTTTCAATTGCCTTCGGCTCTTGGTTGTAATTCTGATACAGTAAAAACCAAGTGGGTTAAGAATACTTATCCTGAATTTGGGGTTTTTAAGTACCATGTAAATATAAGAACCTGAAATATTAAAACGTGTTCTTAAAAAACAAAAATCACTATTAAATGCCTCCTCATCAGTACAGTACTCATGTATACACTGATGGGGGGAGAGTTTATGTTACAGTGTTACCAGTAGCAGACTTCAAGCCTGACCTGACAATATTTATTTTTCTACTGTTTTGATGCAGTTATTATTGCAGTCAAGAATTTTTTAATAGCATTTTTGAACTTACACATTGATATCATCTACATGTATTGGTAGTCTAGCTATATATAGTAATACTGTTATACATTTTAGAAACCTTTATTTTAAGAACACCTTAATAACACCTTCATGCTGATTTTCAGTAAACACCCATTAAATAAGAACAAAATCAGCCTCAACTCCAAAAATGAGTGTTCTTTTATGCGGGTTTTTACTGTACAACACGTCCGCTGCCATGTTGTAAACAATACATGTTATCTTGAAATTGAGGTACAGTAGTCAAAAACAGAATAGAATTTTGCTTTCATATATTTATATTCCAGGTATTTTGATGTAAGTATTATACAGCTGACAATAAAATGAAATTTTTACAATAATATAGATCAATTTTTTTTACAGTTTTTTAGGGTCAGAATAATCATTCCAGGCTATTCCAGATGGAGTACCAGCCTATGACAGTGCACCCCTGCATCTGCCCAATGTGCAGCAAGGCAGTAGTGCATTTGTCATCTGTTGGTCATTTCGTTGGTCATCAATGTGAAGCAGTTGGAGAATGCAAGGACATACTTCCATCCCCGAGTCTGAGCTAACAACACTAACACCATCAGTCCCATCCCCCAAAGTAAAACTTCTATTCATTCATCCTTCAGAGACAACAGTGTATGAAGAAGTTCTCCAACAATCAGCACATTGACTATTCTTCCCACTCTCACAGTCACTTTCACACCATTACAGTTGACTTTTTCATTTGGCAATCTTTGCTAATTGATGCACATCTCTATGGGGAAAATTCTGGAACCACACACCCCTGCATCACACACACAACAATAAATGAGGCATCCTTCACGCTATTGCAACAGCCATCCTTCATACCAGCACCCAACAATCAGAATAACATTACTGTCATTCTATAACCATGGTCACTTGCTTAAACATTAAAAAAACACAGATTATATCACAACATATATTAAAAGTATATATATGAATTGAAATACAAATATGAATTTCACTTGTCATTGTTTGATAAACTAATTGTGCAACTCAAGTGACCATGCATGGTTAGAGTAGAGTGCAGGCCATAACTCCATGAAACAAAACTTAATATTTATTGTTAAATTGCACTATTTTTTACAAACTATAATGCTATCGATGAAGCAGAGGATTGCAAACAACTAGCTTTTATGTGTTTCTTTGTGTTTTTCATGCCTTAGTGAATTCTTAGTTTGTCGATAACTAAGTGCAGTAAAAACCCGCATGTAAGTCAAGAAATGTGATTTCTCAGCCTTCTATAAAGGATAAAATCCCCAACTCTTTTTTTAAATTTTAGGGAGCCTTTTCCTTAGTTTGTTTTCCACATGCTCATCAGTTGAAATGAAATGCCATACAACTGATCAAAACTGTACCATGCACTCCTAGATGGATTCCAGTTGCAATTGCAACTGAATACTAGCATAGCATATTTTTAGGCATGACAGCAGGAACATATGAATGCACACACACACAAAAAAAATTGCAATAAAACTATTGAATAACAATAATATTTTATTTCAGTGAAAATCTAGTAATTGTCTGAAACTCTATGGTATGGTAGGCATATATAATTAAGATTTAAAATAACTTGGTATAATAATTTGTGGTTGATGACTCTGCCACCTTCCTCAATATAAAATGATACTGGAAGAAAAGTATAATATGCCATTTCATTAAATGAGTCAAACCAGTAGCGAAATGCTGCTGCGTGGCCTCTAACTGCTGGAGGCTTGAGGCCTTTGCATTTCAGTGTTCCCAGCTTCTTCCCCTTGGTTTCACTCAGCATTTCTATTAGAACAAATATTTGAATAATTGTGCAAATTAACGTTAAGAACATTATGCTTAAAGGGATGCTATTCTAAACATGTTATAACTGGAATCCCAGCCAGGTACCGTTCTGATGTTTTCAGACGACTCGGATAAATCTGCTAACTCTGACGTTGCTTATCCTCCATAATCATAAGTGGCGGCTGAAAATTAGTGCCAATTTCTTAATAAGACTATTTAGAATAGTTGTGCAAAAAGATTCTGGCACGTTGTGACTATTTCAACCATCAATTAAACTTATGTACGCGTGTTCGGATAACAATATGGGAATCAGAGTACCATACACAATATATCATTTGTTATGATAAGACTTACGCAAAAAAAGTCTAGAAAGTCTAAAAAAGTCTAAAAAGGCCTAGCTTTATTAAAAACAATGCAAAAACATTTTCCGAGAAGAATCCTGCTGCACACGTGTATGGAACAATAAGACCAAAGACCATACCAGTACTAACACAACACAACCCGCGATTGACCCCATTTATCTTTTGTTGTAATACATAGCATTGTACTTACGCATGAACGTCTGTATTGTTGCTGCCAAAAATGGCATTTTGTTTAGACCAAAAAGAACAGCATCGTCCCCGTTGCTTAGAGCGAATTCTTCGCGAGCTATGAGCCGCAACTCGTAAGTCCTAGAAGTTTTTTCATCCGGAGCTTCGGTTCTATTCTTGGCGGCAAGCCTTGCCCCTGCGGCTAAATTTGGGGCAATTAGACCTCTCATGTCCACATCATTGCCGCAGCTTTCAATAAAGCGTAGTACGTTTGGACTTCTGCCCTTATAATTTTTTTTGGCTGCCATTGCTGAATTTTCCAGAGCTGTAGATGCCGCAGTCAATGACAAAGTAAGCCGGATACGAAAGTATTTTTTTATTGACAAGGGTTTCATGACGTAAATATACATAAAGCTCCTCATTGGTAGAAACAGTAGGAATCCTACAGACCTCACGCTGTGAATTACTACAAGCCATACCGGCAGGATAACCACTCATTATTGGCCCAAAAATGTAAACATGTCAACCGTCTATTGTTCTTTAAGAGTATAACACCACAGGGAACACGTCTAAGCTATGTTAAATTCTAAGATTTTCACTCGTATTACTCTTTGATAAGATATCACACTTAGGAATTTACTATTTCCTTTAGCCAATCAAGACTCAGCAATAATATCACATTGACTGTAGACTGACACCTGTCATGAAGTTATTATAAATAGAGCTCATGTAATTAGTTTTAAAAGTCACTAAGATAGAAGTGGAATAAAGATCCCATAGCTCTAACCGAGAGCGGTCACCCATAACACTAGGAAGGCTGCGGAGGAGCCTACTGGTGATACGATTGGCCTGTTAATAGCCTGCGTCACATCCGGAATTTTCTTCGTAAATACCGTCTGCGAAACATCGCCAGAAAGCTTGTTCTGGACCCCCCGCAAATTGCGCGATTAAATATAATACATTTTGATTGGCTGTTAGCCATTGCTCATTCTAACGTGAAATCCCATTGGATTACATTTTCTGGTCTTTTTCGCCGGCACAGCTCGGTCGTTTTCATCTCTTAATTATCGATCACTTGAGCCCGTTGATTGTTTGTGTTAAATCAACAGAGACATCCGAAGCGGGATTAATTACTCTTTTGAAGCAAACGTTTTTAAATATGAAATGTTTAAACAACCTCTGAAGGTCAGGGAAACGATAGATGATAATGTTTACGCTAAGAGAAGCAACTAGACATGTTGAAAGTGTGATCACAACGTGTTCACTGTTTCTAGCCCCTGCGAGGTTAGCAATCTGCGAAACAAAGGCTCCTATGAATGCAAGGAAAGAAATTAATTCCAAAATAACGAAAGTTTTTGTACCATTCGTTTGCCAGGAGTTGGCAAATCTATTCGGTTGTTTCCTCACTCCTCAGAGATGTTGGATAATGCGAACGTTAGTAAACAAAAGTATGATGTTAGGCAGAAAGTTACCGAGGGTTGCTGACATGATAGACATTATTCTTGACGGAGCGTTGTTGGAATCATAAGAACATGTCAGTGTGTATCGATTGTTCCCGATGTATACGATTTGAACTTTAAAAACTGATGCTGGTATGAGTGCTAGTAAACCAGTAACAATCCATATCCCTATAACAAGTCCGTCTTGACTACGCGGTCTGTCGGGACAACAAACGGACGAAATATTGCTAAGTATCTTTCTACTCCAATCAGCAATAGATTATTTAAGGTAGCCCGTCGGACAAATATAGTCAAGAAAGTGCTTGTTTTACAGAGCCATTCGTTTACCGACAAAACTTGATAAGTGTTTATGAAGGTGATTGGCAACCCGATGACACAGCTCAATAGGTATGACCAAGCAAGGCTTTGAACAAAAACGAAGGTCAGATTTCGACTGAAAGCTTTCTTGGTCTGTTGGCGTCTTTTCTTTGCGATTTTTGTCATGAAAAACAAGATCAGTGCACTCCCCAAAACGCCACAGATACTCAAGATGACCACGATTATCAGCATAAACGTTCTTACACGAACGTCAACCGGCGAAAACAGATATTTTTGTGATGCTGTTAAATTGACCATAGAAAAGTTCATCTTACTTGCATCCATAGTTACAATGCTTTACTATTTTACAAGTGCATGGACTCAGTCAGAACAGTAGTTTTGGCAACACGAGTACTATTGAGTCTACATCTTTATCTTCAGCGAATCGAAGGGTCACATTCAGTAGCACTTCTCGAGTACAGTGATTTAAGAACGATTGAACCGACTAATTTATATTCCGAAATTCATGTTTCCAAATGGGACCCGGCTCACCGGAAAATCAAAAAAAAAAAGTTTTTTTTCTGATAATTGAAATCATTCTACTATTTTTCTTAATTGCCTTTTTAAAATTTTTTGTCCCGCCTGTCAGTGCATTACGGTATTTTATTAGCAACAAAAGAAATATGCTTTTCCTGTATTCTGGACACAGCTTAATCGATCAGGATTTTTATTTCTTTACTTTAAATAAAGTGAAAGTGTGTGTGCATACTTTTAATAAATTTGCTTTATGATGACCCAGCTTTCATATCATTTCCCCTTAGGGCAGTCATAAAATGTATATTTTGTTAGAAATAATGAATATATCGTAATTAATTTGTTTCAACAGCTTGTTTCTTGAGATATGTGAGAAAATGAAGCCTAATTTGTGACGCCATCTTGTTGACACGCACCCTAGATTCGGTAGTAATGCACTAAATATAAATTGTAATTCGTATAAAATAACAACAAAAGTCATATTATATTCAGCTTCCTTTCATAGCTTACGTAGTACTCTTCAAATGTTGGGAAACTGAATATTGTACTATCTGAAATTAAGATTCTATATTCAAACCTATTTCGTGTATTTTCAACTCTATATGGAGACAAACAACTGACATTACAACTTGAACTACATTTTATGCCAATAAACCAACAAATTTTTAACATTAAGTGCTTTTCGTGTCATATGCATTTTAACATTTTTAAACTAATCTATTTTCAAAACAGTTCTTTTCAATGAGACATTAAAAGAAATTATATAGTCTTTGAACGAAAGTCGAGCTTTTACTTAAAGTCCGGAAACCCCTACGCCACCCTTTATTGCACTTTTCAAAAAACGTCAAGTAAAGTTATGACTCTCATGAAAACGTCCAATTCAAAACATCCATTTCGCCTCTAAATAATGTACGAGGACAGTAAACTTTTATTAGCACTCGTACGTCGACATCAAAAATAAAGGAATAAATAAAACAACATATACCCCATTTTTTGTCTCAATGCGAGAATACAATGTCCAGTGGAGGTCTTTATGGGCTTCATATTAAGACGCTGTATATTAATCCGCCACCCGGTGAGCTCAGGTGTTGAGAGCGTCGGTCTGTTGTGCAGGAGGTTGTGGCGGGTTCAAGCATCGGCCGAACTAGCACTCAAGGTTTTTAAAATAACTGAAATAACTGCTGGCTTTATAATTACGCCAGCAATTGGTTAGACCTTCAAGTTTTTTTCGGACAAGGACTTAAAACCGTACGCCTTGTCTGTCTTCCCTTATATAACCCTGTATGTAAGACGGACGTAATAAAGATCCACTGAAGAAGCTGGTGACGACTATCTTCGATGCCCGTTCTAAACACTACAAGGCCCACTGTAATTGACAAAAAGCTGTTGTAGCGTCGCTGCCCTTATAAATAAGCTGATAAATGAATACTAGCAGGTGTGCAGCTGCGAATTATGATTTGATTGTTAGCCTTTCCTCCAAATTGGAACACAATCTCCTACTTTTACGCGAACAATTCCACAGCTTCTTTTGTGTCCCATACACAGGAAGGGTTAGGAGAAAGAGCATACCTTTTTAAGTCCTTATTCAAAAGACTCGAAGACTTGAAGTGTGCAGATTACGAATGCAGCTATTCCTTCTCCTCAGTAGTTGTAAGACCTTGAGTGTTGGTCCGGCCGGGAGTTGAGCCACGACCTCCGTCACAACTGATCGACGCTCTTGCCCACAAAGCAAACCTAGTGGCGGCGATTTAAATTGAAAGAAAAATATGTTTCTTTCAAAATCAGTGGAAGCCCTCGCCACTCACCAATGCGACACTGTTTCGCGTCCCAAAAATTGCAGACAGACAGACAGACAGACAGACAAAACGGGCTCGCTGTCGTATGTGAGTAACGTTGCTTGTTGGTTCTGTGCTTGGAGGGTTTTCCGGTTCTGCTCCCTTCGTAAATATCAACTTCTTAATTTCATAATTGGAATTCAATGGAAGAAGACCAACTCTGTTGACTGTGGACACTTTTTATTCCCATTCCCAAACTAAAATTTAGATCAAGTTTTGTTACTGTATATGGGCATATATATGTCGACCTTTAATCTGTATCTTGAGGTTTGTATGCTACCTTCGAATTTTCGATTAGAAGGGTCTGGGTACGAGTAAGCAGTTAACTCTAACTTCAATGAGGATTCCTCTTTATCACACTAAGAAAATAGAGGAGACTGGGAATGAGCTACTCCCAGTCTTCTTTCTAAATCCTCTATCAGTCTTTTCCAGTCCTCTATTAGAGATAACTTTAAAGGGCTCCCTTTGTGTGCTACCTTCGAATTTTCGATTAGAAGGGTCTGGGTACGAGTAAGCAGTTAACTCTATAACTTTAATGAGGATTCCTATATATCACACTAAGAAAATAGAGGAGACTGGAAATGAGCTACTCCCAGTCCTCTATCTAAATCCTCTATCAGTCTTTTCCAGTCCTCTATTAGAGATGCCTTTAAAGGAGACTGATATTATTAATATCGATTTGCAAGAACAAAAATAGCAACAATATAGTACACTATGACACTGACTGCCCAGATGAAGCCACCAACAAAAGCTGCAATGATCCATCTTTTGGCATTGTTGGAATAGTTTTGTGCTTGAGCGACATCTCCACGTAAGAAGGCCGAGTTAACCTGGGAACAATGGAATGGTTTGTTTTCAATAGACGTCACTTCCGGTGTCATCATGAGTTGACGATTGAGCATGTGGAGTGAAGTAGGGGTCAGTGTTTGCCTGTAGTATCATTGTAGGCTAGTGATTTGATACCAAGCAATAGAATACTCTTTGATTGATAGCAAATGACGGGCAGTGTTTGCCTGCACGAGTTGTAGTCTGATATTGAGATTGACCTAGATGATTGATACCAAGCAATACTATACTCTCTTGCTGATAGAACTTGAAGGGCAGTGTTTACCTACCATTGTAGGCCGGTAATAAAATTCATGAGATTTATTCTGATTAGCTGATTTGTACCAATACTTAAGTGTTAGCGTTTTTCCCTTGGTTTTATTTCATTGTTAAAGAGTAGATCATATGAAAATCCCTGGTGTCAAATGCCATAATACTGGCCTCTATCAGAGGTTGTGAGCAGGATTTTGCGGACAGATTTTGGAGTCGAAGGGGTATTAATTCGTATGCCTGAATGCATTTGAAAAAACAATTTCAGTTTTAAAGAGCAGGGCAAAGGCTTCTTTCTTTCCCTATCGACTTTTTATCGATTTTTTTTTTTCATTTTCCCCCCGCTTTATTCCTGGTTCTTTTTTACGACTACATTCCTCAATGAATCGCTTTGGTGGACGAGAAACACGTTTTACACCGTCCGCCATCTTATTTTCGGTCATTAGTGAGCATGCGCACCAGAACTGAATTGTGTTATTGTCACCAATATCAAATGTTATGTCAATATATGGAATTATTTTCATATGATTTTAATTCGATTGTAAGTTTTACTTTCCTGTTATTACTCTGGATATAACTATCATACATACTGCTTACCTGAGCAGCATAAATGATTCCAATAATACCACAAATAGGACAGCAACAGAGGGTGGCGATGACAGCAGCGGCCATGTGACTGCTAATCTGGTTTGGAGGCTGAAAATGAAAGAAGATTTTTTCGTTACTCCTCGAATGAACCCATTACACGCACCCTTTTTTATTGTTATGCAATTAATATAATGTTGCCTTTATATAAACCATTACACGCATCCTTTTTTATTGTTATGCAATTAATATAATGTTGCCTTTATATAAACCATTAAACGCATCCTTTTGTTATGCAATCAATAATGTTGCCTTTATATAAACCATTACGCGCATCCTTTTTTATTGTTATGCAATTAATATAATGTTGCCTTTATATAAACCATTACACGCATCCTTTTGTTATGCAATCAATAATGTTGCCTTTATATAAACCATCTCGAGTTGAAAAAAAACTGATTTAAAAAATAACTCAGTAATAGTAATAATATTAATAATTAAAATAATACTTATAATAATAACAACAATATTAATAATGATAAGAAATAATGTTTATAATAATGTTGATATTAATAATGCTATTAATAATACTATTTATAATAATATTAATAATGATAATAATAATATTGGTGATGTGGTGGTGATGATGAGGATGCTGCTGATGATGATGATTATAATTATAATAGTAATAATATAATAATGATGATGATGATAATGATGATAACAATAATACACTGACAATTTTAATTATCAAACCCACTTACAGTCATAGTGATCACAGTTTGTTCTTGATAACCCGGCTGCTGTTGTACTGGATACCCAAGCTGATGTGCTGGGTAACCTGGCTGTGTCTGGATTGGGTAAACTTGTTGCTGTTGTACTGGGTAACCCATGTGCTGCCGTGTTGAATAACCTGTCTGTGCCTGCATTGGGTAACCTGGTTGCTGTTGCCAAGCAATAGATTGTCCTGTTAAGGCTTTTGGAGTCTGGGTTTGGTAATTCATGGGTGGTTGTGCCTGAGTTTCTGGAGGCTGATCACTTAGGGGTTCTTGTTTTTGGTCCATCGTGCTGATCAGTTAATCAATTCTAAACCCCCCCAAAAAATTTTAATGTCAAAAATTCAAAATTTTACATACAGGGGATTCACGGGTGCTGTAGCAGTGAGAGCGCTCGCCTTTCACCAATGGGAACTGGGTTTGATTCCTGGACTCAGTGTCATAAAATTGTGAGTAAATTACATTATTCAACTAGACAATCAAAACAAGCTTAGACCTCATCACTGTGAAACTAATATCAAATAATTTACTGTAGTTTTCCAGAACCCTTAATTCTTGAATTCTTAACCAAAAAAACACATCTCAGAGAAAGACTCTTCATCCTTATTCAAAAAAAGAAAAAAGAAAAAAAAAAAAGAAAAAACAATTTCAAAAACCATCTTATACTAATGATGAAAAGGTAAATTATCCGACGAAGGACTAGCGTCCGAAACGTCAGTAAGTTTTTTCATCTTTTTCACGGTGTATAATTTACCTTTTCACTACTACTGTTTCATTCGAGTTTGACCAAAGACAAATCCTATCAATTGAGAGTCCTAGGCCTCATGGTTACCTCAAGTCATCAGACTTTTGAAAATTGTACCTCTTTTTGCTGTATAAAAGGCATAAATTCTAGTACATATAGCAAAATATTACGATAAAGTTTACTCCTTTCTCTTCTTTCTTTTAGAAAAATCCTCTTTCTTTTGCGCATGCTCAATGAGAAAAACTTTCCGTCAAAGGTTCTAGGGTGCATCAGGAAGGATCAACAAATTCCCGGATGCGTGTGGACAGCGAAAACGATTCGAATACGCTGCGCGTGGACGCGAAGATTTTCGTATCTACAAAAAATAAAATAATAAGAAATTCCCCTATATGGGGCATTTGAATGGTTAAAAAAAGTCCAAGACGATTCAATTTAGTTTATTTGTTTTAGGCTCAAGCGTTGTAAACATCTTATTGTTCAAATTTTGTTGAGTCATTCTGTTTCAATCGCTATTAAGGTAGTCTCCCTCGCATCCGTTTTTACTGACGACCGACACTAAAAACGGATGTGAGGGAGACTACTATTAAGGAGGCTCTGGGTAGTTTTATTCTTGCACACCTAGCCTCGTCTTGAATGACTCGATCTGCATAATATGCATTGAAAGGTTTTAAGGTGGAACCAAACTAATTCAGAGCGAATGTTGGACAATTTTATTCTCGCTCGCTTCCCAAAACTATTGCGTCAATTTAACTGTATTTTTCATATAATGTGCTTGGATTATCCTAGATTCTAACAGTGTATTTTATTTTAAGATTTTTTAAATGTTTAGCCTATTATGATCGAAAATCAAACAGTGCTATTTTTAGTTTTTGGCTTTTTTTCTCCTCATTCCCAGGTACGATTTTTCTGAAATTTTTAGAATCTTATCACCTAGTACCACTGCAGCCTGTGTATAAATTTGGATGGAAAGTCTTGGGCAGAAAAAAAGTTGTGACGCCGCTTGTAAATTCGATCCAAAATTTGAAGCATAAGAAACATCGCGATTTAGAAACACCACCATTGAATGGATTGCCTTGAAGTTTTCACATACCTATTTCCAAGTATTGCGGATGAGCCTTACGAAAGATCAGCATCATATCTTAAAAACTCATTGAATAAATGTTTTTTTACCAATTGCCTAGCTTTATCTAGATGGTAGTGAAATTTCTACAGCTCGTCCTATCCCAAATTTGGAGAAAACATTTTTTTTACAGTGAGGTGTACCCAAAGAGCTCAACTTGTCGGTCGACAACAACGCTCTCGGTCACCACTTAGCCCAGTGCAAAGGCTTTTAGAATTTTTCCGAGATTTTTTCTTATGTTTTTGATGCCCTCAATTCAAAAGATTTTTCACTTAACGCCGAATTCAAACTTGAATAACTCTTCGCCGGATGTTCCATTTTCACTTGTTTTTCCTTCACTACACGCTACAGCGAAAAAGAACCCAGTGCAATATATTTGCAGGCTAGAAACTGAATTGAGGGCGTCGAAAAAAATAAGAAAAAATCTCGGAAAAATTCTAAAAGCCTTTACACTGGGCTAAGTGGTGTAGCGAGCGTTTGGTTATTGATTTTCGGGTGTTTAAGTTGAACCGTAGAGAAGTTATTAAACTTGGAATTAGGCGAGCGTGTCTGAAGTGGACTTCGCGTGAGTTGAAGTGTCGGATGTCATTTGCGGAACGAACCAAGTTCGGAGTCTTTTTACGAGCATTTTCGACATGTTTATAGCATGCAAATATCTTGCACTGGTTTTTTTTTTCGCTGTAGCGTGTAGTGAAGGAAAAACAAGTGAAAATGGAACATCCGGCGAAGAGTTATTCAAGTTTGAATTCGGCGTTAAGTGAAAAACCTTTGAATTGAGGGCATCAAAAACATAAGAAAAAATCTCGGAAAAATTCTAAAAGCCTTTGCACTGGGCTAAGTGGTGTAGTGATAGTCCGTTGCATGATTTTCTAGGAATTCGGTTGAATCGTACAGAAGTTATTAAAATTTAGATAGTTTATATTTAGATATAACCTTCATTTCATAAACTGAGGTTCCAGCTAGTTAAGAGTAATAAAACGATGAAAAATGAAAATGTCTGAAACGCGTTGCATTTTGACCTTCGCTACAGACCATCCCGCATGTAATATATACAGTATGAGTGACCGTGTTGTATATAGAGAACACGGACACGAATACTGTAGATTGTGTATAAAACGTCTAGGTTAGTTCCTTTGTATTTCAATAACATTTTCAAAATTAAACGGTGAATCTGCCCAAGAAAATCCAAGTTAAAGTTTATGCAAATAAACACGATTCGGTGTCTGATTTACAACATTCTTCACTGTCGTGATTTCTATAGTGTTTTCCTCATTAGAATTAATGAGTTTAATAATATTTAACTTCTAGCTCACTCTTTCATGACAATTCTCGTTTAGAAAATGCACATAAATTTCAAAATATCGATTGACAAAAGAAATGATAAAGATCCTAGCAACTCTGAGAGAAATTCTGAACAAGTATCAGTCTGCGTTACCGTTAATATGAAGCTTTAGAGACTTTACTTCCTGCATGAAATAAGCAAATTCGATCTACGAACGCGCTTTGAAGAAAGCCGTCCCGTGCTAAGAACCGGAATGGAGGTTGAATGACTCTTGGAATTTGGATACTTTTATGATTTAAGTCAGATTTTCTCATAACTTTTATATATCCATAATAATTTTCATTGTACTGTAGCTCTGACGTCACTATCTTTTAAAATGTGTTATAGAAATACTACGCACTTCATTTCCAAGCTCAGACACTACACCAAAATAAAATGCATGCCTTCTTATGCTGACTACTAAAAATAAAGGGTACATGGAAGGTTATCCACGTACGGCTTTCATTTTGCAATTAAGATGATAACGACGCTTTTCTAATTTCTTTAAACGCATGCATTCTTACCTTGAGACCAACTTCTAGCTGTCTCGTTGAAAAAGAATTTTCTTTTAAGTGTATTTTGATTTTAAAGAATGTATGGATAGACATAATAAATAATGAAGAATGAAGCAATTCTGAAGTTTCAAGTTAAAATTTTCGTTCCTTACCGTCAGTTTAAATGAAGGACTTAGATTTGGAAGTATACGTTCAATCACTCGCCACTAAAACTTCGCTTGTAACTTTGGTGACAAAGAAAGACCAACGACACAATTACGTAGGCTAAAACTCAGACTCGGATCGATGGAACTTGGACTTGGACTTCAGGATGGATATTTTCGACGATTTTTTTATTTTAGCAGAGCTCCCGCACGGTAGTACATACGTCCGTACGTCCGTGTGCAAACCACAGTGATCCGGGTAAATTTCGGAAAAAACTAAATACTCGCAAATGCAAAGAAAATATCGCTTTGGGACATATTTAAGGGCAAGAACAACTGAAACAATCTTTTTTTTTGTAGTCAAACATGGATCAAGAAGTAATCTTCAATAATTCTTTTTTATTTTTTTAAATTATTTATTCTTATTTAGGGGTTATATGCACTTTAATGATTTAGATGTGAGAATAGATGTGAGCAACATTTGGTCGATAACCAACGACAATTACTGTATATGCACCTCTTTGATGTGTCTGGCTGCCAGCCAACACTTTGATCCTTGAACTACAGAAGCCTCTAGGGGACATGCGAGATTCGAGTTTTTTAAAATGTGACAAGCGAGTTGATTAAAATGCGACATGCGAGTTGATGGAATTCTTTGCCGCTCGTCAAAACTTACATGTTTGCTTTGATCGTTGTTTGAATGCTAAGTACTGTATTTGTCTTAGACAGCGTATCACTTTACTTGTATGTATCAAGAAGCTTATCAAGTCTATTATATGAGTCTGTATTATTTTTTCTCTTCTAAAAATACAACTTAGAGTAATCTTTTTCATGACACATTACCAAATTATAGTGATTTAGATCTTATCTTCGTGGGACTCGTTTGGCCTGGCTCATTACAATAAAACCCAGCTGACGTTCTGTACTGATTTTAGAGACAGAAAGTCAGTGATGAAGAGTTATTAAAGAAGTAGAAGACAAATAGCTGAATTTGCAGAAGATAATCTCAGTCCTTCCAAATCGATCGAACTTACTTCCATCAATAGTAAACAGCTTTCCCGTTGAAGTAACAGGCCATTTGCAGGACATAATCATGTGACTGTTACTGGATGGCAAAAAGAAAACTCCTCACGTAGTCTTAAGTTGATTAATTTCTTTCTCGATAGCTAATAAAATGAAAACCACCTTATCAAAACTACATACTCGAAAGATACTTCCGAGTTCAAGATACGAACCATTTGAAAACCTTTTTGCCATCCAGCAAATTCTTGAAATAGCTTCACAGAGGGACCTTTTGCTGGTCAAATTCCGTTTCGAAGTGATATGTCAGCGAACAAAGATGAGATTATATGGTAGAGAGTATATGGTATAGAGTATAGAATATTTGAGTATAGAGTATATGATATTTCAGCGATCAGTTTGAATTAGTCTCCCCCGTAGTCTTTGTGTGGTCACGCGACGCTCTCTCCTTATTGGTAGGTAGGGCGTTGCGTGATGACACTAAAAAGACTGCGGAGGGAGACTACTGTTTGGTGTAAACGGTCTTTTACGAATAGATATGAGGGAGTCGTGTTTACTATCATTATCGTTGAAGTGCGACGCGGGAAGTTGGAATTATAAAAAAAAAGGCAGATCTTAGACTGAATTAACGATGTTAAGTTTGCAATACTCTACATTCTTTAATTCAGTCACTCAAAAAAAAAAAAACTCAAAATATTGTGTATTTTTAATTGCATTTTTTGGGGATTGGCGGTCGTTGAAATGATAGTCGGCGAATGAGACATCGCGAGTCGCAATTCAAACAATTATGGTGGTATGGTATTATGGTTATCGTTCTCATCGCCGATATGTTATAAGTAAAGGATCTGGGTACAGAACAGGGTATCCATTATCGCATTACCGGAACAGGTTATGATTTTCAGCGATCTTGCTCTGGAACAGGGTCAGGGTGGTTGCTCATCGTATTAAGATTTAAAAAATTTTATTGTCATTTAAAGAATCTTAAAACTCATATATTTATAATAGCTTTTGCTTTGAAAATGAATTTAGCGCTAAGAACAGACTTGTATGAGCGCTTTGCAAAATTTTCTATTATTATTCTTATTGTTATTATCATTATTATTATTATTATTAGTATTATTATTATTATTATTGTCATTATTATTATCATTATTATTGTTATTACTTAATAATAAAAATAATATTAGTATTAATATTATTATCATTATCATTGTTATTATTATTATTATCATTTAATTTTTTTTATATTATCATTTATGATTATATATTGATTTTCATTATTGATAAGTTATGGGCGGCCGACACCACCAAAAAAATATCGTTTGTCGATTGGTCTAGCTATCGATGTCAAATGTGGTATAGCTAACTATCAATCGGTCTAGCTTAATGTTGAATGGAATAGCTATAACTGTCAACCGGTCTAGCTATCGATGCCGAATGGAATAGCTTACTATCGATCGGTCTAGCTTGATGTTGAATGGAATAGCTCTAAACTGTCAACCGGTCTAGCTATCGATGTCAAATGGAATAGCTTACTATCGATCGGTCTAGCTTAATGTTGAATGGAATAGCTTACTATCGATCGGTCTAGCTATCGATGTCAAATGGAATAGCTTACTATCGATCGGTTTAGCTTATCGACAAACGATGTATTTTTGGTGGTGTCGGCCGTCCATAATAAGTAAGAATTTTGAAATTAATAAAATAAGAAACGATACAGACAGTAATTCACCACATTATCATATTATTATGGTGAACGTTATTGATAAAATCTCACTAAATGTATCAACATCATTGCGGGCTTAGCCTAGGCAATGTTTACTAAGTATATTATATAGTATTTACATCATTTTTTAAAAGTAATAAATAAAAATAAAATTTTCATTAATCTATAAAATGGGTATGATACAAAACAGAAAACAGAATTAAAGCTAAATTATACTAAAAGTTCTCAATTGAGTATATAGTACATGAAGCTAAGATCAACTTTGAGTTCTTCAAAACTAAAATGAGTCTCTCTTAGAGCTACAAACACATGAAACGTTTAACAATTTCACAATTCTGTGAAATAATCCATTTAGAAAAGTTATACAAATTCATATTACAGATTATGAGGTACACCCAGGTGATCTCGTTTTAACAGCCCATCAAAAACCAACCAGCCAGAGAATAAACTCTGAATCTTTGCTTTCCTATCTATCTAAATTAATTCTAACTCTAATTGAAACAACTACCTATGGGTCAATTGGTGCGTGTGGTCTTTTAAATTGTTTGATGAAAGTATCGTGGAATAATACCCCTATGTTCGACGATGAACAACTGGAACCAGGAAAGCCTGAGCACAACTAATACTAACGATTTCCTTTGAGCGCGTTCCCCGACATCACCTGGTTCGTATTCAGTAAAACTTTAAGAGAAAAAACAAAGTTGGCTATAGGGTCGATACAATGTTTGTTGTCTCATTTGCATCTGACTTGCAGCATCTATAATAACTGCTATTTGTTGGATTCTTGTGGACATTGCCTCTTAATTGGAAAATAAACTGGTTAGAGGGTTATCGCATGTATCTAGTTTTACAGAGTATAGGATTCCAAATGCAGATGATGAATATTAGGTCCTGTTTATATCCTAGTTCTTAGTAGCTTCGTTTTTTTTTCCCTTCTTCTTCTTCTTTTTTTTTTTTTTTGCCTGGCTTTCTAACTTTAAAATGACTTAACTTGTTACTGGAGTTTATTCAGCAAATGTTGCATGGCGCAGTAGACAGAGTAAACAATTGTGAAGTCAACGTAGCATGTAAAGTATGTACAGGCAATATATCTATAGTTTTCCTTCCTTCCTTCCTTCCTTCCATCCATCCAACCAAAAGATAATAATACCATTGTATGTTATCTACATATAGTTAAAATATAAATAGACTTATCCAAGTTTAAGGAGGCATAGGATCTTAGCTTCTGACTATAATAATAATGGTAATGATGATAATAATGATGATGATGATAATGATGATAATGATGATAATGATGATAATGATGATAATGATGATAATGATGATGATGATGATGATGATGAATGATGATAATGAGATAATGATGATAATGATGATAATGATGATAATGATGATAATGATGATAATGATGATAATGATGATAATGATGATAATGATGATAATGATGATAATGATGATAATGATGATAATGATGATAATGATGATAATGATGATAATGATGATAATGATGATAATGATGATAATGATGATAATGATAATAATGATGATAATGATGATAATGATGATAATGATGATAATGATGATGATGATGATAATGATGATAATGATGATAATGATGATAATGATGATAATGATGATAATGATGATAATGATGACTCTCAACATTGCATGACACTCCAGCAACACACTTTGATTGATTGCTTGATTGCGAGAAATATACATAGAAAAGTAAACTTAACGAAATGTTTGAGTGATTTTAAATTTTTTATTCATATTTCCTGTTTTATAAATGACTGTATTTAGTCTTCAGTTGCACTTGATGCTAAAAAGAGTTTCGTTGCACTGTGGGGAAAAGAACAGTAAATGTTAATTGGTTTGCTTGTTGTATACACTCAATTGAAGAATCGTTGTCGGGTTCAGAAACATAGAACATAGAAGCTAAGACCGAAAATGTGTGTTAGGTCATGTTAAATTAAAGTGTACTGTCTGCTGTGCTGTGCTGTGCTGTGCTGTGCTGTGCTGTGCTGTGCTGTGCTGTGCTGTGCTGTGCTGTGCTGTGCTGTGCTGTGCTGTGCTGTGCTGTGCTGTGCTGTGCTGTGCTGTGCTGTGCTGTGCTGTGCTGTGCTGTGCTGTGCTGTGCTGTGCTGTGCTGTGCTGTGCTGTGCTGTGCTGTGCTGTGCTGTGCTGTGCTGTGCTGTGCTGTGCTGTGCTGTGCTGTGCTGTGCTGTGCTGTGCTGTGCTGTGCTGTGCTGTGCTGTGCTGTGCTGTGCTGTGCTGTGCTGTGCTGTGCTGTGCTGTGCTGTGCTGTGCTGTGCTGTGCTGTGCTGTGCTGTGCTGAGTTGGTTCCATTGCATTCATACCTCATCTACAACCATATAGTTCCATCCTCATCGCGATATGGTTGTGCATGGTTTTGGTCGTACCTTGATGTACCTTGAGACAATGAAAGGAATAAAGGCATGCTTGACCACTACCACTACCACTACCAGTCCCTTCCAGAACAGTTCAAATATTGTTTTAAAATCTAATTTAGACAATTTTGAAATATGACAATAAAATGCTCACGGCACTTGATGTAGCACAGCATGTTTTGGATAAATGAGAACTTGCAGAAGCCGTTTTTCTTGATGTACAGACAACTGGCGTTGCTCAATAGGTCTTTGACTACAGCAACACGTTTTTCAAGAGCAGCATCATTATCTTTAAAAAGAAAGAGAGAAAAAAAGGAATAAAATTAAGGAAAAGGGAAAAACTTTCTTGTGTGAATCTATCGTATTTAACTTCAACGGCTGGCTTCTGAAGAAGGCTGAATTTCACTTGATGTAGAAATAGAAAGATTGCAAGAAAGTACTTCATCCTATTTTTCCTTGGCTTCACGCGTACACTTAATTTTCTTCTTCAACGGCAAAGATTCACTGGGCGATAATCGCAAAATGAGGATCACTAATAAAGCCAAAGTAAAAGAGGAAAAACTAACCGAATTAATCTGACATTTAAGGGAATTTCAATTGTCTATAATATAGACATGCAGAGATGTTTTGAAAACAGTTTTTGACAATTATGGTGTAAGAAATTTTTAAAAAGAGATTTTGTAACTCCGTTATGCTTTGGATACAATTGAATATCATTGAGTTTATTGATATTCCTCTGCTGTTCTTAAAAAAAACAATAGCTATACAGAATAGCTGAAAGTCCTAAGAATACTGCATTTTTTATAAAATAAAATCTTTTTGAAAACCTTTTAGAGTTGTAGGACAGTCCGTCTAGACACTCTAGAAACTTGTTTTAACAAGTATGTTATATAAACAAGCTACAACTTTATTCTAAGTAGTAGAGTTATTGTGATTAAACTGCATTGTACGGTAAGGTGTCGGTAAGTCGTCGACCATCCACTTGATTACCTACATCTTACGATTACGTTGTCAACCACTTACCGACACCTTACTGTTACATTATCGACCGCTTACCGCTACGTTATCGACCAATTGCCGACACTTTACCGGTATCTTACTGACAGTTGATGCTATTCAAAAAACAATAAATTAATAGAATAGAATAGGAAAAAGAAATCAATAATGACGTTTATTCAGGTTATTCATTCCCAAAGACTGAAGCTGCTATACTTGGAAGAAATCAGTGTGAAAAAAAAAGTTTCTATTTCTGTCAACTATTTCGACGTTAAAGGCAACAATATTAAAAAAAAAAAAATTTTATTACTCATATAGTGCATAAATTCATTAAAATATATATAACTAATGCGCTTTACAATCTTTAGATCATTAACTATACTAAAACTATGGCTAAAATCATGTAGTCCTATTTATTATATTTACAGATAGAAAATTTAAAAAAACCGTCACTAAATGAACTAAATTTACCAAAACTCACAGTTACTCCGATCTCAGAATTTAATATTAAAGATAGGCATGCCTAAAAAGATACGTTTTAAATTCTAGTAATTTTATCCTCAGCCCTAAGGCTTGGAGGCAAATTAAGCGTTCCATATAATTGAGGCAGCCATTGAAAGGCTCTATCTCCAGTGGTCTTGGCCGATTTTATTGCAAGACGAAAACAAGTATTCTAGAACGTTCGATGTTGTGCAGGTATCCATGGTAACCGTAATTCAAAACATGACACCCAAACTAGATTCCTCGCAAGAGCCCTGTAACTGATCAATGACAGTTGACAATTCTGAAAGCCTTAATTTCAAACTTTTTCAGGGGACCAGCCTCCAAACTCTGAGGAACTCCTGTCTTTGATGTTGAATCGAACCTCCCTCTACTCAAGTCCCTGATCACATCCCCAGGATCGTACAAAGAAATGCCTTACTTTGATCAAGCCGTTTCTTCTGGTCACGTGACTATTAACCACAAAAGCATGATAAAAACTGGACGGGACTAGTTGGCCTATATATTCACAACTGGTGTGCTACAGGTAACCCAATATTGAGAAATGTCAGCGTGTCACCACACCGAATCCTTCAATTTTGTCATTACTTATAAATAACACTGTTCAAGAAAAGACAAAGACTAGATTGAGGAGATTGAAAAATTTTTTTATTGAATTTCATGTAAATAGTTGAATCAAATGTACAGACGCAGTCAATTAGAAAAACCACAGGACGCCCAAACTCACAAAAAGTTGTTATTGGTGATCCTGTGTTGAAGTGCCTATTCAAATGAAGAACATAAATACACCAGATCGGCTAACTCTATGCTACTGGCAATTTCTATCCAAACAAAAACGTTTGAATTACATGTTGTGTCGAAATACAAAATACAACGAATCTTGGGGCCTTTTTACGAGCAGTGAGAGTAACTCTAGTCCTACCAAGCTCGGGTTTATAAGGAAATAATATAAGAGAGGTGACCCTAGTGGTATGGCTAAGCCGTACGGTAGACGTCGTTAGCAACATCAACAATGAACAAAATGGTCAAATCACTAGATTCACGCAGTCTGAAATCTTTTAAGCCAATGAGAAGTTTCTCTACAAAGATAGATCACTGCAATTCGATAAGAATTTTTTTCGTTAAAAGTTAAAAACTGCTGCGCATTTCTTCCGTGCCCTGGAGTCTGTAATTAATGGTTTTCATGCATAGTCAGCCGATTTGGTCTCTGACCGGAACAAGAAAAGCAAGCCTTCAAAAATGTCAACTTCAAAGTGCATGAACGCTTTTTTCTCCCAAACCATACATACATATATACATACATACTCCGTAATCCAGAATATTTCTCTGCTGACTGGAAAACATTCCCATAAGCCATTTCGAGGTTGTGGGTAAAAACTGGGTCTATTTGGTATTGCAGTGCATTGTGGGCCTGTTTCAGAAGACATATTTCCAAGATGGCGTTCATTTCGTCCCACAATGCACTGAGACGCCAACTAATCCTCCCAGTTTCATCTTTTTCTCATCCTAAAAATGGTTAAGAGTTATAATTGAGCTCAACATATTGCTACAACGTGTTGCACTACAGTATTTTATTCATTGAGTTGGTTTTGTGTAAATGATGAATCGAACTGAATTGCTCATTATAAATGCGAAGTCAACATGTAGTTATGTAGCCGGGTTAATGACTATATATTGACGGCCTCGCACTTTTATAATGAAGGTTATAACAAAATCTAAAGCTTTTTGAAAAACAAAGAAAGCCGTGTCAATAAACAGTTCGCGGCTCTGGAGCGCTCGAAGCGTAATGTTTTCCCATTTAAGACCAAGTGTCATTCTCCGTTGAGAATAATATTCTTTGTTTGAGTTGTATCCATATCATCTGTCTTCTGTTGTGAAACCGAGCGTAAACCTTAAACAAAGAACTGATACTCTAGGGAATGACAGGTGGTCTGAAATGGGAAAACATTACGTCAGAGCCGAGGAGGCCTATTGATAAATGATCCCCGATATTCACTTTGCCTTCTGCGAATAATTGTTAAAAATTTCATATTTTAGTTATAAACTCCAATGTAACTCGATTTATAAGGAGTCAATAAAATATATTGTCTTGTCGAAAAATGGAGTTTTACTTTATTAACACTTGATTCAATCAATGTATCATATTGTGTATAAGATGCCAAATAAAATGTCAATTACTTACACACTATTACTAGTGCAGTTTTCGTATGACTGTGAAAAATTCACGGCGCGAACACGGCCATGCCACGGCAAGGGATACGCGTGAAATAAATCAGCCTATTAAAATTCTGGAAAGTATCACGGCTTTTCACAGTCATACGAAAACTGCACTATGACTTACTTACACACGACCACAACAGCAACGCTGTAAAACTTAACGTTTCTAAATAAATATTGTTTTCTAGTATTATTATTATTACTTATCACAAAAATGAGATTGAGGGGGAAGGGGGTGGGTATATCATACTTTAAATCACTATGAACTTGCAACAGAAATCCTTCGATCCCCCCCCCCCCCCCCCAACCCGGACAGTAAATAATGACCTGTCCCTATACCTTTTGTATATTATATGTAACTATCGTCATCTCCGTCATTTACTGGCTTTCAAACAAGTTATCCGTAGGCCAGAAGAATCCACTGATCTTTGCTGTAAATATATTTCTTAATTTAATATTGAGTATTGAGTACTGAGTATTGATTATTTGATATTTGATATTTCTATTGCGCATGATCCATTTGAAGATGCATGCTCGCATACAAAATGAAGAATATTTTAGCAATGAAAAATATTTTTGTCTTTCAATATATTTCAAGCCAATCCAGTTGATCCGAAATGGTGACGTAGAAATGACGTCACTAAAAAATTGAGGGGTCATAAAGCCTGTGAAATAAGCGTGGAGCGAGATGACGTTTTACCCCCGTCTCTAGACCATAATAGTTTTTAAAATTCTTTCATATTAAAATTTTTGATTCCTTAGAGAATACAAGAACGATAGTCATAATTAAAGAGCAAAAACAGTGTGAAAAGGATTATGGTCTAGAGACGGGGATAAAACGTCATCTCGCTTCAGGCTTATTGACCAGCGAAAAATGAATATATGCCCGCCATTTCAATTGAAAACAAAATCAAAATCACTAATTAAAAGCGCTTATTAGCAGCACTGCTTCTTGTTTGGCGGCCTAGAATTCTTTTTTTTTTTTCAAGAGAAAAAGGGGCACATTAGTTTTGCAAATTTCTTATTGATTAGTTTACGTTTTTTTTCTCATATCAGCTGGATCTTAGATCATTGCACAGATCGAGAGAAAAGTCTTTTCCTTTTTAAAATTTCCGTATACGGTCTGTTCTTTCTAATAACCAATCTCCATGGTAACCACTGTTGCCTCGAAACCCTGACCATAGTTGTCAAAATCGCTTTTTGTATACCCGCATTCGCGTTCGCGCCTTTTCTGCCTCGTCGTTGGCATCACAGACTGCCATCCGTCGCGTTTCGGGCAGACCATTTGCATCTAACGATGGAACATGAAGTTGGACTCCCTGTGTTCTTGGCATTGTGTTGCTGTCTGTTGATTGGCTCCCTGGAGCGCTGCGGGGTCGCTGTGGTCTCGACGGCTGCGATTCTGAATTACTTGGAGAGCTATCTGTTGAACATACCGAGCCGTTTCGATGATGGCTGTCATCAGTCTGACAATAGAATACAAAACATTAGAATTAAACAGGGCGCCCAAGATGGGATTTAAGGGGGAAGTACATGACTTCAAATAGAGGAGGAGATAAGCAATATATTTCACTAGTTCCTCTTAAGATTTTCTACTTATTTTACACTTAAAATCAGAAAGACGAATATTTTTAAAGAACACCACTATGATGACGTAATTGCCGAGTCTCATATCGTGGAAGAACTGGGTCGAGAAAAGACAACCGTGAAAACGATGCCAATAATATATCTTTCATTGACACTATTTCCCAGGAAGTTTAAGATTATTTGGTTTAAATCGTGTGGCATTTGTCGAGCTCACATTAAATGTGTCAGTTTACTGAATCCAAGCGTTTCTTGCTTCGTTTCTTCCTTACTTTCATTGTTCTTTTCTTTCCTTCTTTCGCTTCGCATATTCAATAGCAAAAAAACTTCTCTCGACATGTAGGCATTCTACTATTTAACTATTCTAGACACTAAACAATTAATCGAAAATAATATATTTCGAGGGACAGATGTCAACTTAAAATTTAACTTTTTACCCAGATGTAATATTAACGACGCAATTTCTCGACATTTCTCGTGACATTTCCTGGGTTTTGTCAGCTTTTTATTAATTAATTCCTCTTAAAAACCAATCACCCCTGCCTTGAATTATATCATTATTAGAGTACTTGTAGTTTTGAAACACATATGTATATCCTTAGTTTCAATTTGTTATGTAATATCTGTATTCATATATATTTTTGCGTGTATTCGCTTGTGCGTGTTTTTTTATCATCATCATTATTATATTTTGATTTCTTTTGCTTTTCATTTCATTTTTATTTTTGGTAATGCAATTTATTTTTTGTTTTTGTTATATATATACATATATATATATACATGCATGAGAGCTGGCCACAGTATATTATTAAACAGCAACCGTAATGACCACCATCAACAGAAAAATATTAAAACTCTTTTATTTATCATTTTTTTGTGTTGTCGAGGTGGTGCTCTTGTCTGTTCGATTGTTCATTTGTTTCATTTTGCTCCCTTGTTCCTTTTAGTTTTTTCATTTTATTGCCTTTTTGTCTTTTCTTTTCTTTTCTTTTATTCTTTTGCCGCTACTATTTTCTTTTTATTTTCAGTTATTTTGCTGCCTGTTCGTCGTTTTTTATAGACTTTTTTATTTTTTATTTTTTATTTTCATATTAAGCCACGTTATATAATTTGTTATATTGATTACAAACACTCCCTCCCCGTATGGGGCACAGTCCTAGGCGAAGGTCTATATCTGCACTATCACTACTAAGAACGGAAAGGAAGTAATATGTGAAGTGTCACGTGAGATGCGTGTGTAGACATTTTTCTTTTGATTCTGTAGACACCTGAAAGAATCTAGCTAGAAGTAAAGTCTACGAATTGCATTTAAAAATCGAGTCTAGAGTCTTAAATTTAATGAGGAAATCTGAATTGCTCACATCTTATAGTTGCGAAGAATCTCTAATTCTACACACTAATTGAATTTTTACGACACGCAACGTTCAATCACTCCAGTTTCGAGTTCGTCAGTTCTTTGTTGCCCAGCCGATCCGCCTCGACTTTGTTCAGAATATTCATATTGAGCTCCAGTCAAGGCCCGTGGAATTTCAAAGTGTTTGTGCTGTTGAAGCTTGTGCGTTCTTTACTTTCTCGTTGCTATTAATCTGTTAATATTCTTACGCTGTTCGTATTACTCTAGCATTTAGTATTTGTGAATATTTAGACAATGATTCTAGGCTAAGCATGAGAAAATGAGTCTGTAATCAAGGAACACAGCGGTAATTTTGGACTCTAAGACGGTCTATTCACATTTCGAATAGAGGAAAATTAAAACCGAGAACCAGCGGAAAAGAAACCCTCGTGGCAAGGGAGAGAACCACGCAAGAAATATATGGAATATTTGCTCGCGAATAGGATTTTTATACTTCTCCCCCTGTTCGCACTTCATTATGAAAGCATCCTGATTGGGATTCCTGTGGCTGGGTATAAGTCACATTATATTGATCAACCCCCTCTGGGGGGTCTTGTTGTACAGACTCGGCCCATAGCCATTATGATTCAAACTTGTGTATTCTTTTTTTCTGTTCAGTTAATTAGCATCAATTGTTCTCATGAGCTTTGAATAAAAATTAAAATTCGAGAACCATCTTGGTGACGCCATCATGCAAACGGGCTATAATTGATTTGCCATTAAAATTTAACATAAAGCTTTTACACCGCGAAGCATTAAGTTGTGACTCCAACTTAGGAAACATTCACTAACTGCAACTCATTAATATTTTCACAAAAAGGGCGTCTTTTTCCATTTCCTTAAAAAAAATCAACTTTGGATACATCAAAAACCAATTAAAACCCAATAACATTTCGTCCAATGAATTAGAAATTGCGTGTTTTATACTATCTAGATGATAGTTAGCGCCGTCAAGTCGGGTAACAACGATTCTTTGAAATAACTTGAACGGTAATTGAAGGCTGAATGGAATTTTACCTATAGGAGGCGTGTTCGATCACGGGTTGGCAGCCATTAGAGGAGGCACAACAATAAAACACAATTATCCCATTTCAAATTTTCCTGCTTCCTTGCCAGTATGGATGCCGTCACGTTATCATGCAAAATCTTTAAACTAATAAACAAAGGTATTTTGCTTTAATGGTTGGTTTTCTCCATTAACTATTATTTTTTGATTACTTGTCGCTTTTTCCCCTTGATCCGAAGTGATTTATCTATTTAAGGGTGATTGTAAATTTTGGATATTTTTTGTTTTACTAGTATTGTGAACTCTAAAAGACCATTTTGGTTTTAGTTTTTCAAGTTTAAATTGATTTTTTTACTAGTATTGTGAACTCTAAAAGACCATTTTGGTTTTAGTTTTTCAAGTTTAAATTGATTTTTTTACTAGTATTGTGAACTCTAAAAGACCCTTTTTAGGTTTTAGTTCATCGAGTTTAAATTGATTTTTTTACTAGTATTGTGAACTCTAAAAGACCCTTTTTGGTTTTAGTTTTTCAAGTTTAAACAGTCACTACGTTTGGTTTGCCGGCCCATAATAGTCTCCGTGCGTGTCATTTAGCTGTCAAAGTTTTGGGCCTAATCCAATCATATGCCGTTTCCATCATAAGCAATGGGAAAATGTAAAACATTTCACCATGCGGAGTATTTCAAAGAGTTGCGGTGAATCTTCTCTGTGTAGACTATATTATACCTTTTCACATGACGCCATTTTTATGAAAAAAATATATTATTGATTAACCCTACGACAATGCGTATTTTATTCCTAAGTTAGTATTTAGGTCCAAGTCGCCAAGTAAGTAATTGAAAAGTTATCTAAAAGCTTTTGTGATTGTGCGGCAAATCAAGGCAACTTGCCAGTCTCAGCTGCCTGTGAGCATAAGATGAGAAAACTTGTGAGTTTATCTATATAACTAACAGTTGATGCATATACATTTTGTGAAGCAAGCTTCCGATATGTTGTAGCTTCGTGCGCATCTGAGGACATGTTTTTGGTATCAGCTATTATTTAAACTAGGTCCCACAAACAAACAGTGCGTACTTTACAATTTTAAAGATAGAAGTCTGAAATCATCAGTTTTCATTTATTAATTCTCTGATTTAAAGTATTATTTCTTGGATTCGGTAATATTTTTGAAGCACCAAAATATGTAAATTTTGAGTAGATTGGTGACGGCGCACAGGTCAAAGACAAGCCTTGTATCTTTTCGTTTGAATTGAGACTTTCGCATTGTCTTTAAGCTATGACATAAGAGCTAAATACATTTACCATAAATGTCAAAGAGCAGAATAAAGGTTTAAAAAGTATCCTACATTCAACATAGCGCGTACAGTAATGCTCATGTGCCAAAATATTTTACACCAAGTAATCTGTTCTCTGCGATACTCAGTCATTGTTTATATCTATTGTCGGATCTCTCGTTCGTTCGGCGAGACGTTATATGTACATATATGTTTTTCCCCAAAACACTACGATGTTTCAAAGCAAGAACCACTAAAATCTCAAAAAAACTTATTTACGATGTGTTTCGTCCAAGAGAATTTTAAAACAAATGTTTCCGTCGAAATTTGCGTAAACTTTGCAAGGTGAAAGCGTACCGCGAGATCGCTCGTCTGCCAAGACCAAAATTCTTTTCGGCAATGTCACACAATAAATAGATAACGGGCCGAAACATCATCGCTTTCGAAGCGGTATAGGCTTGTTACTAGTATTGTGAACTCAAAAAGACCCTTTTTAGGTTTTAGTTCATCGAGTTTAAATTGATATTTTTACTAGTATTGTGAAGTCTAAAAGACCCTTTTTAAGTTTTAGTTCATCGAGTTTAAATTGATTTTTTTACTAGTATTGTGAACTCTGAAAGACCCTTTTTGGTTTTAGTTGTTCAAGTTAAATTGATTTGTTTTACTAGTATTGTGAAATCTAAAAGACCCTTTTTTTTATAGGTTTTAGTTTTCCAAGTTTAAATTGATTTTTTTACTAGTATTGTGAACTCTAAAAGACCCTTTTTAGGTTTTAGTTTTCCAAGTTTAAATTGATTGTTTTACTAGTATTGTGAACTCTAAAAGACCCTTTTTGGTTTTAGTTCTTCAAGTTTAAATTGATTTATTTTACTAGTATTGTGAACTCTAAAAGACCCTTTTTGGTTTTAGTTCTTCAAGTTTAAATTGATTGTTTTACTAGTATTAAAAAGGTATAACTAGCTAAAACTAGTGTGAGCTGCGTCGGTGTTTCTAATGAAACAGTAATGATGAAAAGGTAAATTATACACCGTGAAAAGATGAAAAAACTTAGTAAGTTTTTTCATCTTTTCACGGTGTATAATTTACCTTTTCATCATTACTGTTTTACTAGTATTGTGAACTCTAAAAGACCCTTTTTGGTTTTAGTTTTTCAAGTTTAAATTGATCCATTGGAAATGATTTAATTTCTTGCAAAACAATATGAATAAATTGAGATATAGTCTCAAATTAGTAAAATAGATAATGGAGCTCCAGTAACCACGACTATGAAAACCAGTTGTTTTATTATGTCTTTCAGTTATATGCTTTTACTAATAACTAAGCTGATCATGGAATCTGTTTTAGTACTGAAAGCCTTTCCATAGACCAAATCAGCTTGGTGGTGAATGCTCTCATTTCAGACCACGTGTCAACCCCTTGAAAATAAAATTGCCTGTTTGAGTTGAATCCATATCCATGTGGTCTTTTTATGTTTAAACGTTAAAAAAAGAAATTTTATGGCGGAAAACATTACAGCGCCAAATTAAATTTGGTTTATCTCCTTGGCTTCCTGGGTCTCATTGCACATTTTCTAAATCTCTTCGGTTGCTTGATATTAATCAGCTAAATGAATCTCATGAATCTATCATTGTCAGCAAACGTCATAATCAAAATACCGATCCTAATGGCTATTCCAAGTAATGTTTATCTCATTCGAAGACGTCAGACTGGATGTCTTTCTGCTTAAGATGGCTTACTACTTTCAGTTGCTGCAGATAGCGCGATACTTTTCTCCTGAGACGCTATATAGTGTTCCAGGTGCGCTAGGATGAAAATTAACACGCACAGGCTTTCTACCTATTAAACGGCTTAATTGTAACACTGTAGCATAGAAATTACAGTAAATAATGAAAATGAGCCATGGCCATTTAATTGACCCATTTCATGATGACGTCACGGTTTGTTTACATTAGCTAAACATTGGAAAAAAATGCCCATAGATTTGTAATATTTGCTCTTTTCGGTCTTTTTCCTCTCTTTCCAGAGCAAAAGATTGTTCTTAAAAGTAAAGTTATAAAACACAAGTAAACAGCGTAAAAAAACATCCTACGAAACCTAAGAAACCATAAGAGGCGAATGTATAGGCGAATGTATAGGCTTTTCAAATCCATTTCTGTTTTTTTGACAGGTTCTGTTTTATTTGAAGGATAGACGATTTTTTAACTTGACCCCGGTTGTGTCATGCATTTTCTCTTGTAAAATACATCCAACAGCGTACATTCAACTCAAAAAGTAAGGTGTTTTTTTTTCAATAGAATTCAATCTAAATCATATAACACAGTCCGTGAATAGGGAAATAAGAGAAAAATATCATATGCCCTTGGCAGGATTTGAACCCACGTCTTCGGTATTCTAGTCCGATGTGTTAACCACTACACTACAAGGACCAACCACGCTGGTAACGCAGCCAGAATATGAAATGTAGGGTATTCGTGAGGATCCCAGAGCTCTGGGATCCTCACGAATACCCTACATATCATATTCTGGCTGCGTTACCAGCGTGGTTGGTCCTTGTAGTGTAGTGGTTAACACATCGGACTAGAATACCGAAGACGTGGGTTCAAATCCTGCCAAGGGCATACGATATTTTTCTCTTATTTCTCTGTTTCATTATATACACACCGAACGCATCATTTCTACTTTACACAGTCCGTGAATAGTCGAATTAACTGAATCCACTTCTGTTTTTTGCTTAGGTAGTCATTACTCTGAGAAAAGATCCAAAAACCATGTTTTTGAGACATACTGTAACAAGACGAACTGGAAGAATCTCAAAAGCTTTTTATTACTCAAGGAAACCACCCTCACCGCTCAACACTCTCACGGCCAACTCTCTCTCCCCCGCAAAGTATCATGGTTAAAGGAAGCCCAAAAAGCATTATTACAATACCAACATTGCACGGTGTGACGTCACGTGAAAAAGCTTTATTATTGGCGAAAGGTAGGAACGTCGTACATGAAACATTATTTCATTCCTACCAATAAATGTATTTGGTGATCCACGTGTTTGTGTCATACATGAAGTACCATACGATTAAAATATCGAGACCATCGCTTGTCATTGGTTAGTTCCATTTAATGGAGGGCCAAATCATTAGAAACATAAGACAGTTCGTAGTTTTGAATCCCGAATTTCTCACCTTTTTTTGCTTAAACATTAATTTGTTCTTAATTAAACAAAAGAAGGTGAGAAATTCTGATTAAAATCGAATACGGATTAAGAAGACCTTAAAGTGCTTAGACACCTAATTCAACATTTCATTTCGGAATTGATTATAAATGAAGTAAAAAGAAAAAAAAATAGGCACTGTAAACTTCGAACTGGCTTATAGTCAAACATCACACGTACCAATGATCTCTTAAAAATGAATTAAATCGCGTAATAACACGTTTAAATTATTTACACTTGTTTAGATACAGAGTCGTAGGTCATATATCAGATATTTTTGAAAGCGGAATATAATTATTTCGTGAAAAGTTTTTCGAAAAAAAAAGTCATTTACACGTAACACTTTCGAATCGTATTCGCCCGTCCACACACCTGGCCAATATCGTTAAAGTTAACTTTACAGTCCATAAGTGCAGTTTATATATATATATTTTTCATTTTGCCAACAAACTAACTAATTGATATACACACCAAATCGAAGTATGACGCCCAATTTGAATAACTATTAATTGTATTGCATTAACTAGCGACTGACTAACCTCTCGTACATAGAGGATATTACACGATGGCGCGAAAATATGAAGTTTATCTTCGTGTGGTGAAAATATTTCACGAGTGAGCGCAGCGAATTTTGATAATATTATATTGACAATTCCACAAAGAAAAACTACGCAAGTTAATCAAAAAAAGGTCCCGGAAAACATCACAAGTGACTTCATCGATATTCTCACGCTAGTGTTCACTAGCCATCATCTAGATATTCTTACTAGTGATTTTATGGAAAATATGTTTTTCAGGTCCCGGATGTACTTTGTACTAAAAATATGAGTGGCGTATTTCCCAGTCAAACACTCATGTCTATATATTTAATGTGAAAATGCTTTAAGGTTTAGTTTCCACGTGAACAATAAAAGCCTCAATAGTTATCAAAATGGTCGCCATATTTCGATTTGTTGTATAAGAAAAAAAATATTTTAAAATGTATTTTAAAATCACAATTAGACTATAAGGCTAATTCTCTATGAGTGGATAGATAGTCGAAGAGGCGCCTAGCGCCGAATCTACTGACTATTTGACTCATAGAAAACAAACGAGAACGAGTAGTCTAATTGCTTTAGCATAAACCTACTAGCTAATATTACAGTATTGAAAACAAAGAATGGCACTGAAAGCTTTACTGTACAAAACGGCGGTCAACAACCGGCCGCACTGTTTTCATTCATCTTTGCGAACTCGACTCGAAGTCTTAACGGGAATAAAAGCTTAAACTTGCTCTATTTCTATAGCTTTCTGTCTTTATTAATACGCTCAAAATTCTCTTTGCAATTAAGCTTTTTTTTACCTATTTTATCAGTTCTTGGGAACATTATTTTAATTAATGAGTGATAAACTGAACGGATTTATTTACAAATGTTTTGTTGTCAAATCATTCAAAGTCGTACCATTTCGCAAAGTCGCTTAAAATTCTTCGCAGTTACAGTGCCTAGCACTTTATTTATTCATGGTTTCGTTTGTTCTTACCGTTTAAAATTCTTCTTGAAAACATGTGAATGAGTTGTCCTTAGTTTTTTTCTTCTATTCTTTGAGTACTGAATCTTTTAAATTGCCATTATTATCTCAGTAGTCAGTTGTTTGTCCGTCGTAAGTTTGCACATGAAAATCTCATTAAAATCTGATCTATTTTTCGTGTTAAAATTGCCATAATTCTTCAGTTATTAAATTATCTGTACTGTCCAAAACCTCCATTTCTATCCTTGATACAGTCTTGTATTTTCTACAATCCATTTTTTAAGTTCTTTTTTCTAGAGAACAAGCAAAGATAGTTTCGACAAAACTTGAGCTAGCATGCATTTGTTTGTTTTTCGCTAGTCGCTATCTAGCTATCACAGGATAGATAGTGAGTACGTTAGCCAATAAGATTGCAGGATTCGTGATAGTATGCAAGTAGGTTTATGCTAATACTCAATAGTTGAATATTAGTGAAGATTAAACTATTACATGTGATTCATGACAAAGTTCATATGGGTTAGAAAAAATGTCAAAACGATATTTTTAATCATTTGTACAATATTGCCTAAAAATCGATATTGTATGCTAAAAGACTACACGTGATGAATAAGAGAAATTAAAGATTATATAATCGAGCTAAACTCGCTGGCTAAAATCTACTTGAAATTTGAATATATATCCCCGAAATGTCTTTAATATCAGCCACCAGGTTTTTAACACGTTTTGTACTTCACTAGATTTTCCCAAGGCAATTTCAGTACTAATGATGATGAGTCGTATTTTCTCCCTCCTTCTTCTTTCCTTCCTTCGCTTTATATATCATTTGCCCGCATTCATACGATTTCTAAGGCTAATCGAAATTTTAAAGGCTTAGGCATTTTGTGAATGATATATGACAAGATTTATGTCAGATTGACACAGCTTTTCTTATTAGTCAAACGAAACTTTTTTCCAGTATTATTTCTTCACAATCTTTATTTTAATCAGAGATTAAAATCTTTGAAATTCGAGTACATTCGAAGGCCCAAAGGAACAAGGCCTAAGTCAGAGAATTTAGTCATAATATTGAATCTATAATCCTTGATATACACGTACAAATGTCGCAAAAAAATTAATATTTTAAGCAAGAGCGATCACTGTGGTGGCTTTTCGCAAGCTAATACAAACAAAAGAGTAAGAAATGACAGATCAAATGAATTCATTTTTTGGAAACGAAACTGCGATAATTTTCTCAAATCAAGGCTATTTGTTTCCTTTTTTTCATAGATAACATCTCGTATCTATCTCTTGTTTTAATCATTTAAGGTACTTTTTCTTACGTAATTTCTTTAGTCGATAATCCAGTAATCTTCAGTCTTCGTGAAAGTATTAAAAAATGATGTTCGATTGAATCCGGCAATTTTTTTTTAAGCTGCTGGGGTTAGCATCCAACATGAACAGATGTCTTCAACCACAAACATTTGGTCCAAAATTTTCTTTGGTAAATTATGGTGCCGATATTTCAAACTGCACGCGAACTGAGGCCCTCAAGGCAATAATAACAACTTAAGTCATTAGGAAACAAGAAATGTTTGGTAGTAAATCTCGTCTAAGTTCGATCCCTATTTTCCCTCAATTGTAGATAATGGCAAGACGTCGTCACTTGAGGTGCCTTCTTTTGTAAAGGAAGTCTTAAGGGCCTAAATACGAAAGAAACCCTCGTAGTAAATAAATCTTTGCAGAGATTTCGTTAAACTTTGAAAAGAATAATTTACTAAAATACAAGGTAATATTCAACAAGAAAACTTAAAATGCCCGGGTTATAATACCAGCTAAATTTCTTAAGCCATTTCTCAGTTTTAACTAAGTATGTAGTATCCGCGATATTGAAACAGTGTTAGCTTGAGTGTTGCTAGCATACATAATTCCATCTTAAAGTCTAATTATAAAAAAAGAACGTATCGAAATTATTTTTTTTTTATTTCTGTATTTATTTTAAAAATCTTCATATCAATGCCCGTGGCAGCTATAGTCCGTCTTCATATAGATTTAAAAGATACACGCTTTGCCTGGATACTTGCAAGACACGACATAAACCGATATAAGTAAAAACTATCAACATACATTGCAACAAACACATGTCTATAAAATCGATATATGTTATTTAAAACTGAATATATGAATACATTTTCTGCAATTCCAGATCCTCAGAAAAAAAACTGATATTTAAAAAATAAGTTCGGGGAAATATGAGGATGTAGTCTTTTGATGAGAGACTTCAGGGCTCGCCGGAGGTTGTCGTTTCTCTCTTTTTAATGAGAAATAATTTCAAGGCTAGAAATTTTATTCTTTTGATCAGCGAGAGACATTTCCTAAAGCATATCGTATAACAGAGGTTGTCTGTTTTCGGTTGAAAGATTAAAAAAGAAAGAAGGAGAATAAAATTATGATAACTTAAAGGCAAATAGTGGGAGCAAGAAAACGATTTTTGGTTTTTCTTCTTTCTATTTCCCCCCTACGAAGTTTGAGAGAAAATAATTACTTTTTTTGTTAGTGTTTTTCCAGTTTGCATCATAACCATTCAGACTATTATTGGTTGAAAATGTATAAAAATAACTCATTCGAAACTGGTCATTATTCATAGTTCTTGAGAGAATATGACATAAATATCATCTCTAAAAAGAAAAAAAGTTAAATTTTAGCGTTTTATTTGGCATGCGATCTTTTCATTAAAGAGTATTAAATATTGATGGAAGAAAAGTTCAAAATTATGTCCCGAGTTTATGTGAACAAATTGTAAGCAAAAATCATAATTTCAATCATATAAGTATTAAGCTTTTTCGCCGTTTTAAAACCAAAATAGGCAGGAAACGTGGACAGAATAAATTGCTCGTAAAATAAAATATTCTTCTTGAAACTGTTATTGATATATTCACGGCTATTTATATTTTATTTGTTTATTCAAAGAAAAACTAGGAAACTTGGTGGGAAATTGAATTTAAACACTAGAATTAAAACTGAAAAACGCCAATGAAAGAAAGCTAAATATGATTTGTAGAACTGAGTAAAAATAAATAAATGAATAAATAAATAAATAAATAAATAAATAAACAAGAAAAAGAAAGAGGAAAAAGGGAAAGAATTACTTAACGTTTCCACTTACTTGCTCGTTGAGTGAGTTCATTGACAAAGCTTTTTCACTGGAATGAGTTGTTTGCAGCGTCGACTGCATTGGTGGACGATTAATCCGAGTAGAATATTCGGTCGTCCTCTTCGTGTTAAAATTCTCTAAACTCGACCTTGTCCCCATTGAAAGACGCTGACTTACTCCACTGCTGCCAAATTTGATATTTTTGCGAAAAATACCTCGTTGATTAAGTGAAAAAAACCAGAATATTTTCAAGCCTTGGCTACTACTGATGAAGGTTTACAGCTTATTGTAGATATGATCCAGCTGTTTGCGTCCCTAGATTAATTAAGAGACAGCCTAGCGAGTTTGTGTGTGCGAACTGCAAAGCGAACGTCAATAGGAACTATTGTCGCACATTCAAATCAAGTTATTTAAATATCTCTCGCCTTCTACGTCATTGACAATAATTCGCCTCCAACCGGGGCACAATCAACGTCGATTAATCGCGATTTGAATCTTTCGATTTTGCTTTAGTTGAGAGTCGTGTTTTGGTCTCGTTCGAATAGGACTTTTCCCGTTCTCTAATGGAGATATGAGCCGATATTTCCGTCAAAGATATCGTTTTATATCTGGTCTTTTGTTTGGACTTTAAAACAACCAAAGCTAAATTTGATATCAAGATTGAAAATGTCCTCAATCCAAAAGTTAATAATATTACTGTAATGCTCGTCTTGATGATTTGCTTTGAAGAACTCGCACTCAGTGTTATTCACATTATCATCATTTTTGCTTTCAAAAGAAAGCATTATTAGATAATATATATTTTCTATCATCTACCGTCTCATCCCTTCCTCATACGAATCCACAGTCTCCACCCCTCCCCTCCCAGGACAAAGTAAAAGTTCTGAAGCATATATTCAGTTAGTATGCTATCGTCTATGTATTACTAATATTATGAAATGAAATAAAATAACTATAATGAAATATAGATATGAAATACAAAACAATAAAATAAATTCCCAGTTATTTCTTTTTTTCTTTCCTTTCCCTTTATCTTTATATTTTTCTATTTCTTTATATCTTTATTTTCATGCGTTCTTTCTGTTCTTTTCTTTTCTTTTCCCGTCTTTAGTGTGGCTTTTGCTTTTGTCAGAGATTTTTGATCATCGTGCCTATACGATAACAAAACCAACTAACCTTGAGCACTATTTTCCATAGGTAAAAAGATGCTGCAGCGCTTAATATTCATTCCTTTTTAGCAAGCTCCTAAATTGACAGATAGTTTAGAACTATTTACTTTACTGCGGTTTGCAATATTTTGCAAACTCAGTCATTTCAACGGCTTGTTGTGAGTCCATGTTTACTCTTACCAGTCATAAATAAAAAAAAGGTATCGACTAATCTTTTTTGATTGACGGCAGGTTAAAACCAATTAAATTTCACGCAAAGCTCCGACAACCGAGTTATTCTTCGTTTGTCGTAATGTTAGATGAATTTAACAAAATAATTGTGAACCAATGAATTCTTTTGTTATATCATCCAACGTGGCAGCCGTGTCTTTTTGCTATTTCACTCCCTTGGGAATGATTGAAAACCAGCAATACCGCAGTAATTGCAAAAAAAAAAAAAAAAAAAAGATCAGTTCTTACAGCTATATTTTTCATAAACATGCGCCATCGGTGCTCTTGAGTTGCACGCTGATATTTGATTTTAAGCTGCCACCAGACAAAAATATGAAAGTTACCGACTGATTAATTAGGTTTGATTGACGGCAACGGAATACAAAATTTCAGTGTGCAACTCATGAGCACCGAGGTCGCATGTTAATGAAAATAGTTGTAAATATGCATAGCTTAGCTTTACCTTTCAATTCCTAGAATACGGCGGCTGGTGGCGCGAGGAGAGAGCACTTCTCGTCTGAGCTTCCTAGATAACCCTAAAATTTACAAAAGCTTTTTGCGAGAAATTAATTTGATTAGCCTAAAACGATACAATTATAGCCCGAGGAGGTTCGTCTTAACGCCCCTTCTTTCATTGCCGCGCTTTATAACTGAAATGAAAAATATATTTTAAAAGCAAGTGTAAATAGTGGGCGGTGCCACTAGAGACACAGACTCTCACCACGTTATATTAACCCTGCGGTCTGTGAACTAATATTTAGGCTGACCAAAAAACCGCGATAAAAAGCCCATTAACTACAAGACTAACAAGGTGTTGTTCCATCCCTCAGGCTTTGCTTATCATTGAATTATCGATTTTTAAAAAGTGCATGAATATAGAGCTGTTAAGTGTGACGTATATCGAACAAAAGACATCTTCCGGGTCCAAATTAAAAATTACTTTAACAGACATTTGTCTGATTCTTCTGTTTCTTAATTCTGATTCTCCTGTTTATACACCTACTTGCAAGAACGGTGGCATACGATATTAGAACATTAGTAATTTATAGAGAAAGGAATACATTAAAAGACAAAGGAAAAAGTTCAGCTTCAGTGATCTTCTTTTGTTTGTTAATATAATTCCTATCCCACTAAATCACTAATGTTCTATTTTCGTATGACAACGTTCTTGCAAGTAGGCGTATATATATTTATTGTTGAAGGTAAATCCTAGAAAGTAGTTATATAGTACATAGCAAGATTGATTATAGCGTTTTTGTGTGTGATTGAACAGGGAAAAGTCACAACTGAAAAGCCCTATAAGGCCAAAATTCGAATTTAGTTTTATATTAATGCACTATTTAAAAAAAACCCGAAACGATATTTCTATGATAAGCATAACCTGCCATATGTCATATTTATTACTCTCAGCATTGATTTATAAATTGAATAAGTGAGCGATAAAATCTTTATTTAAGGCGTCTTTAAGTTATGACGCATGTTACGACGTGAGAGACGTCATATAAGAAAATAAAGTGCCAGATTTATATTATATTTATATTTATATGAAGTAACGAAAAACAATCTTTTTTTAAATCGCATAATTTACGATGGAACAATGATGATGAACCATGATTCCAAAACCCAATAATAATCTAACCTGCAGTTAAATAAAACAACAACAATATCTTTCAGGAGGTGACAAATTTGTAGAGGATTACTGTTGCTATTTATTTCATAAACATGTCAACTCTTTAGCTGCGAGCTGCACGCTGGATTTTTGTTTTAGTTAGTTGTTTTTTTTTGTTTACTGCCGTCAATCAAACCTAAACACTCGGTACGTATATATTTTTGACTGGCAGCGGCGAGACAATTAAAAGTCATCCATTGTAATGTTGTGTTTGAGTTTCAGATATTGCACTACAACTAAGCAATTATTGGATGTCATTATGCGATAAACCGATTCAATAATTGCTTTATCATACATTTTGTATACTGGGAAAAAAATATCATGAACTTTAAATTATAGAGACAATAATTGTGAACGCCATGAACTTTGCGTGAAAAATGCAAAATTCTTAATTTAGAAATATTTCGAAAATTCGTTATAAAATATATTAAAATAAGTTAAGGATTCCTTAAATAATTGTTTTTGTACATAATTCTGGAAATTAATACACACACTGAATGAAAACAAAGCAAGGAAAACCTACAGATAATACATTTATTATGTCGAGTTCACATGATATCAGGGATTGGCTGAGGGCTCTCGACCAATCAGAATTGAGATACTTAGTAAAATGCATAAAAAAGGCCTTATTACTTATCACTGCATATGAGTTCTTTCCTTTCCTTTCCTTTCCTTTCCTTTCCAACCCCCTCCTTATTTCCTCTCCTCTCTTTCCATTTTATTTCAGCGTTATTCAAGTCAATAAAAAAATTAAATAAATAAGTAAATAAATAAAAAATCCAGAGCCTGCGTTGTTCGAAGCCAGCAGGTGTATTTAACAGGAAGTAACAACACACATTTTTAAATTTACCGCCATTGGCATCAAATGTTTTAAAGCGATCGAAGACTATGCTTTTGATCACATTTTCAAGCCTTTAGATTGCACCAGTATCATTAACAGTAACATGTTATATTTGAACCAAGAGATTTTTAAATTCTATATCTGCAAGAAATTCCAGCAAGGTCAGTTGATTGGCAAGTTGAAATCTCGAGGGAATCTTTATCTCTAAAACATAAACAAGTCAAAATATGGCGACTCCATTTGCGAATTCTTTCCGAGCTCCTCCAAAGAATGACGAGTTTATTACCACAAGAATACAAGAGAACCAAGGTGGAACACCAATGGAATTTCTGAGCTCAGATATTCTGGGTTTGAACTTCAAAGTCGTGAGGTATTTTGAAGGGAATACAGAACGAGAAGTTGAACGACACTTCATGAAAGCTTTCTTCTCTTCGATGGCGAGTAACAGCAGACAGACGACAGGTAAAACTACTTTAATTTACCCCGTTAAAGCCTTTAGTTCAAGAAATTAGTATCTTTTGCAGTAGGCTTTTACGTTCTTTATATTTTGAGCTCAAAGACGATTATTATTCATAATGTCTAAACCCAATTGAAGTTCAAAAAAGATACTAGAATAATATGATAATTAACCCTTGAGAATATGTAGTTATTTTTTAGCTTAATTTTTATAGCTTATTTATTAACAATGTTTTATAGTGGTGCAAAATTATAAAGCAATATAGTGCAGGAACAATTGAGCTTCAAAACGAAATTGTACAAGGTTTCTTTCTAAATTTTCACACACGACAATCATGTAAAACAGCGAGGTCGGAAATTATTTTTTTCCGAATTTAATTCCAAGGGCTTTAATTCCAAGCACTACAACTTACCTATATTTTCTATATCTTCAACTAAAACAGCAACTGTCTTGAATAAAATTGCTTGTATCATATTTGGCGGATGATACAGTTGTATTTTGCGTGTTTACATAATTAGTTTTCGATTGAATAATCTGAATAATGATTATATATATATTTGGTTTCCATTTGCTACTTTATTTCGACGCATTAAATACAATTTCAGAAGGCCAAACTAATATTGTATGAGTTGTTAGTAAATAGCATTTGTTATGGATGCATTCAAATGAGATGCAAATGAGACAACAAGCATTGTATCGGCCTGATAGTTTCACTTGTATGGTTCTTAAAACAAAAGAATTTCTCATTGAGGGTTCAACTGTAATAACAGCTATTTAGTAGAATTTAGATTTTTTTTTGACAGAAATAGCGAAGTATTAAACTAAAATCGTTGTCGCACCGAGAGCCTCAAGTTAGTAACAAGCCAAGGCTCTAGAGAACGTCGGTACTTTTTACTAGCTCTTATCGTCGTTTAGCCTGTGAACAAGGATCTCGGCCGGAGAGATACAGTATCTTTGTAATACAAAGTATTTTGTAGTATTTCTAACTGTGGTTGTATGACAAGTAGTTTGAAGGCAGAAAGCAAGGAATTGTCGTGGCTTTGCTACCATTGATTACTGTAAAAAGTGGCACGCTAAATGGCATGGCTCATCAGTCAAAATACGTAGAGAGAACACTGAACACTTTATTAAGCCACTGGGATGACAGATAATTGATTTGAAGCCGAGATCATTGCAGTCCAAGATTTTTTTACACTGCCCACACTATGCGAGGAGGCTCTTAGTAAAACACTGCATACGAGGGCTCTAATAGTCTATTCGTACGGCAGTCAATTTCTTTCTGTAGTTCTCAAGTATGTTAAAAAGAGTTGTTCGAATCTTAACTATCCTATCTTTGTTCAGAAATAGAAAGCGAATAGCTTTTATACACTTATAAACTTACAGCTATGAAATAAGCGCCGGATGACTCGACGTTCACGATCGACTAGCAACCCTTAACTCTTAACACTCTTAAACATAGGATAGTTTTTTTAAATTACCAAATGTTAGCCTGCAGAGCATGCGCAGGCGTTCTTTTGATGGATTTAAAAGGAAGAATCGGGGTTTGGGGCTCCTTAACCACAAGAACGCCTGCTTTGCAGGCTAACCAAAAGTCGACTGCCGTATAATCAAAGATTTACAATATGTTTACGATTTTTATGCCGTAAGAACGGTCACTCGTTTCGATCTCAGCGGCATTTTTAATGTAAAAGCGAACTTTGTGGCAGATACTGGCTTCAAACAAATCCCCCTATCCTCCACGTGGCTTATAAAGCACTTAGCTTCGAAATTATTGCTACAATTGTAAGAAATTGTGTTACTTGGAGTGTTCTTTCTCAGTGGCTTTTCTGCGGCAAATTACGAACTTTGTTCGATGGCAAATGTCGATCGAATTCCTTGCCTTCTGCCTTCAAAACTCTGTTCGTGCATCCAAAATATATTTAGTGTTTGACCATAGTTAGAAAGACTACAAAATACTTTGCATATCAAAGATATCTATCAAAATGTAGTGATCATATCCCTCGAATATTTGTAGTAAATTTCTTAGCACATTATCCGAAGCTCGACCCGATGGACTCGTTTTAATGCTACGTTCATCACGATACCGCTGGTTTGTTTGGGTGGAGTGCTCAACTACGATAAGATCTATTATAATTGGTTTATTCATGGTTCATGCAAGTGGCTACAGCTCTCCACTAATTATCATCTGAAGCAGAATTGCTTGGAGCAATTTGTGACGTCAATAAATGAAAATGAACCATAAATAAACTAATTACAGCTAAAAGTACCGGCGTTCTCTGCAGTCTTGGCTTGTTGTTTGAGCTTAATCTATCCCTCCCTCCTCTTCCTCTCTCCCTCCCTGCATCCAACTATCCATCCGCCCATCCGTCCATCTATTTTAAATATTTATTTGTTATATTTTATTATTCACTTTTTTAATTTTGTATGATATATTTACAGATATTAACTCGAGTTCACTTCCCATGAGGCAACGCAAGCTTCCAGCCTCGTTCTGGCGTCAGGATGTAGGAAATCCATCAGGACCAGACATGGTAAATGATAATAACGTTTTTCATCCTTGTCAGACACAAAATATGCTCATAGATACCCAATACAACAGAAACAACCAAAGTAGCTATATAAAGAACCCCACCATAGGTCAATTCCATGCCAATATAACAGGCACCACCATTGGTCAATCCCATGCCAATATAACAGGCACCACCATTGGTCAATTTCAAGGAGTTCAAACTCAATGCAGATCTTCAAATGCGCCTTTACTTGATTACCCCCCTGCCGTGTCTTCTCATCTCGTTTCGTATTCCAAGCTGCCAATGTCAATCATGAGTGCCCCAAACGTTACCATCACGCATGCGCAAATGGATGTTAGACCAATATGCTCAATCTCAGATGCTTCCGCTGTTAATTATGCTCGTGGGCCCACTACAGGTCACGGGTTCAATCCAAGGTACAATTCTCTGTTGGTTCAGCCTGAAGTTATGCTCCAATTACCTCTCGTCCATGGACAGCAGAGGGCAGCTGGTACCAAAAAAGGTTGAGAACTTTATTACAAAAATCTAGGAAGAATAGAAGAGGGAACTAATTTTGATTGGCTTTGAACATGGGGTTCACCATTTTCGTTGTCTTAAGACGACTGTAGCGTGACCTCCTGGTGCAATAATCCCTGACAGTGATGTGTGCAGATTAATGTGTCACTTAATGTCATTTACTACCGCTGCCTGCAGAATGCCTTGCACACTTTCTTTTGTTCTGTTAATTAGCACCAATTTTCTTACTATTCTCAAGAGGAAATACAAATTTGAATAAGAAAAGAAGAAGAAAATTCGAGGGGCATTTTGGTAGTGGTAGGTAAATGGTCGCATTATGCAAATTGGTTTCGTTTCTAGACAAAATACGTTTATTCATAAGCCATTATCATCAATATGCAAGGCCAAACAACAACTGCCCTCTTGAAAACGCTCTCTCAGCGGGTGACAATGGATTTTAGCAGGCCGCAAATACGTTGCCGCCAAAGATTCAACTCCAAAATTCTCGTACGACAACTTTGGAAAATTGTTTAACATGGCCTAGTATATGATAATGTTAATAATATGACTTTGGTCGAGCATATTCTTCGTTTGTACGTTCATCGACGCCATGTTGGTGCCATTTAACAAAAGAGTTTGTTTATTAGCATCTATTGTTAACGGTACCACAATGGCCGCCATGTCTTTGTCTTTTAGCTCTCTTGGGAATGCTTGCAAACCATCAGTTTTTCATTTGTGGACCTTGCAGCAATTAACATTTGATGTTATTCGCAACAAATAAACAATATGCTCTCAAGAAGTCATGTAATTGTCCTATTCCGAGGTTGAGAAACTACACTGAGCCGAGTTGACATTGCAGTGCATTGTGGGGATATTTTAGGAAACGAAATGCCAATTCCACCCCAGCTTTTTCGTTGACCTTGGTATGTATAATAAGCGGATGTGAATAGAGCTTAATAGTTAACTGTCAATTGGCCAGAAATTAGTAGTTAATTGACAATCGGTTGCACCAAACCACGCCCCTAATAAATTTAAAAAAAATAGTGCATTTCGGTCTATTTGGGGCACAAATATTTATTGGTGGTTTTCACGGCGTCCATGTTGGACTGTGGAACTTTAACAAAAGAATTGTTACAGTAATGATGAAAAGGTAAATCTTTTTCATCTTTTCACGGTGTATATAATTTACCTTTTCATCATTACTGTTTCATTAGAAACACCGACGCAGCTCACACTAGTCTTAGTTAGTTATACCTCAAAAGAATTGTTAATGAATTCTTTTGTTATATCCTCCAACATGGTCTTTTGTTATTTAACTCTCTTGGGAATGGTTGAAAACAATTAATTGTTCACTATGCTTTATGTGGTTATGTGTACCCAAGCTAGACCGGAAAAGAATCTTTAAAGTTTGAAATAAATAAATATATACCCCAAAAATAATTTGTTTTCTAATTCCCACTACATAGAGTGCAAACACTAAAAGCGTTCAATGATTTCATGGGCACTATCTAACACTAAACAGACCCATTGCAGTACACCGGGATGGCAGCTCACTTTGAGGGACATATTCCAATATTCAGAAGATTGAAATACTCTCATTTCGAGTTCGCATTTGCTCAGTCGTCTTAGCCTTGAATGTGTACGAATATATATTTTTCTTTCGTAAGTACGCACTGCGGAACGATACGAGTTGATTAAATTGCAACGGGATTTGGTTGAATAGCTGGCAATAAGACTGAGCAAAGAGAACTCGAAACCGGAGTTTTTTTTATAGTGCTCTATAGCACTAATTAATTAAACAATTGAAAACAACAGCAATAGAGTACAAACACTATAAGTGTGCAACATAAATACTACTAAATACTACTAAATTCTGCTAATCCTATTGTTTTTATTGCTTAATTAGCACTATTTACAACTTAATAGTGCAAAGTGTTGCACACTCATAGCGTATGTACTCTAGTAACAGAAATAGAACAACAGCGATAGTAAGAGTACAAACACTATAAGTGTGCAACATAAATACTACTAAATACTACTAAATTCTGCTAATCCTATCGTTTTATATTGTTCAATTAGCACTATTTACAACTTAATAGTGCAAAGTGTTGCACACTCATAGCGTATGTACTCTAGTAACAGAAAAAGAACAACAGCAATAGTCAGTACAAACACTATAAGTGTGCAACATAAATACTACTAAATACTACTAAATTCTGCTAATCCTATTGTTTTTTATTGTTGAATTAGCACTATTTACTACTAAATACTGCAAAGTGTTGCATACTTTTAGTGTTTGTACTCTATAGTAACAGAAATAGAACTATTGAGTAATATTTAGGTTGCACACTTTCAACGTTTGTACTAGTGTGAAGGCAATTACTATTCAACCTGTAATAGTTAGTTTAATAGACACAAAGAAAACATAGGAATTATAGTGGTTTACTAGAATGAAGACATTTAACTCGTGAAATAAAAAATACTAGGCAACTTGAAACAGTCAGGTAGACACAAAAGAAAACAGTGGAATTAGGGTCTACCAAAAGTGTATTATCAAATATCTATTTCACGGGTTTAATGAATTCACTCAATGTCGTACATCGCTTATAAATTTTGTGATAACTGAAGAGCTTTGGGTGTTTCATCGGGGGATACCTTTATTTGTGGTTGATGCAATCTGGTTTCTTTTTGTAGGAACTGAGTGTGATTCTACTTGCACGTGCAACAAATTGCATGATTAGTAAATAAAGGTCAAAGTAAAACAAAAGAAAAGAGTGGAATTATTTTCTACTAGAGTGCACAACCATAATAGCGGAGCTCCCGCGCGGAGCACCATACCTAAGAAAAAATGGTAAACTATCGAGTTGATTTTTCATGGCTTGGCTGACGTCACTTCCGTCCGTACGTCCGTCCGTCCGTCCGTCCGTCCGTCCGGCGTCCGTCCGGGCGTGTACACAAGCATTCTGATTGGCTGGTTAAATTTTTTTTTGGCGGGAATGTCGACGCGTTGCAACATCCGAGTACACATAAAGGTAAATCCGGCTATTAAACTTTTGTAAAAAACCTCTTACACACGTATAGAAATAGCGAAAGATAACAGCTAAATTTTTTATTCAACCTTATATTTATATTTAATCTATTTACGATGGAACCCCTTTCCGAAATCGATATGTCGAAAGAAAGCTCAGAGGAGAATGAAGCCAAGAAAGAAAGGCCAGAAGTAAAAGAGTTTTTTCGAAAAATGAAAAACTCTGGTGGCGTGAAAATGTAAGGCAAAGAGGAAGGACTCACCAAAGAAAAGCGGCAAGCAGAGAGAGAGATAGAGACCCAAATCCAGACGGGACTTCGATTATAAACAAGGAGAACATGATCGTGAAAGAAAAAGGAATATGAGGCAAAACTTGACGGATGAACAAAGAGAAAATGAACGTGAAATACAAAGGAATTTGAGTCAAAACTTCACGAATGAACAAAGAGAAAATGAGCGTGAAAGACAAAGGAATTTGAAGCAAAACTACTAGCTAAGGCGACTCTCAAATGCACAGAAAAAAATCGCTCTTAAGGACAAGTTATAGACCAAAGAAAATTTAAAAACTTTCATGTATTCAAAGATGGATTAAGAAGTGTTCTCCAAAAAAATCAGGTGTGTTGTTTAGCAAACAATCGTTTATTATTTTTTGACAAGCATTTAATTTTTTCTCGACGAATCGACAAATCAAAGACTTTCCCTCAAAGCTTTTATTATTTCTGTAGATAAGCTTAATTTATTTTAATGTTGGAGTGAATATAACATGAAGAGCATATTACAACAAATATTCATCCTTTATTTAGCTTTGTAAATCTTTAGCAATTAGGTTAACGTTGTAAAACGTTGTTTTTAACCACGAACTGTTTTTCGAACTATGTTTTTCGTTCAAGAAAGATTCGCCTCCTATCGCTGGGTCCCATCTTCAAAACAACGAAGACTTTCATTTAATAATTTTATTTTTACAGATAATTTATTTAAGTATTGAATGAAATATACATTTACACCAAATATTCGACTGTTTATTAAGCTATTCGAGCAAGTCTGATTATAAAAATGAGCTTAAATTTGTGTTGTTGAGAGATGTTGTTGTAGAAAGACCTAGACTTTCACTTTAAAAAGCCGTAAAAAATATTCAAAAACATTTACAAACGCCAATTTACTGACCAAGAAATTCGTCATTTTGCATTGCCTTTTTGCATTGCCTTTATTTTCTATTTTGTCTCAGTTGTTCTTGTCAAGTTTAACTGAATGTAAAACGTCTCGTTCTGTAAAAGACGTAATTATTAAAGTAAGCTTATATATACTTTACTCAAGCAGCAGTAAGGGGGACTCGCGATTACTGCCACAGATTCACGGGTTTAACCCGGGGAATTTTGAACGGGGGTACAGTGGGTATTACCCGCGCGAAGTGTCCTTACTGCTGCTGTGTCGGGTAACGCAAACGGAGGTTAAGATATTTCTTAGATATAGATGGACGCCATCACAAGCATTCAAAACAAAACCGTGCGCAAGCTGCGAACTCAGGTGTTGGACCGCCTGGATGCCGATTTTGCCTTCACAACATTTATGGAGGGAGATACAGACGAGACTATGAACTACGAGAGAGCAGAAAGGATTATAAGAGTGTATAGAATCCCATCGTTTCGGCTACCGTTTTCGGCTACCTTTTTTTGTGTCCCAAAAGATGTCCATTCCAAGAATTGCTATTTCAAAGAGTGTCTCAGAATGTTAACAATAAGGTTAAATCTTTGTTAAGTATGTGTGGAAACTATTTCAAAGAGTGTCTCAGAATGTTAACAATAAGGTTAAATCTTTGTTAAGTATGTGTGGAAGAGTGTATAGAATCCCATCGTTTCGGCAACCTTTTCTATTCCCACACGGGCATTCCTGGTAGACACAAAATAGTATTTTTTTGTGTCCACTGCGCTGGTAGCAAGCACCAGAAATACCCGTAGGGAAGTAGGTGGAGAAAGGGGGTCGCGACACTTGTACTATCTTTGCCGTAGTGCCAAAGTAGCCACGTAGCCTGGTATTCGAATTCCCTGTATTGTCTTTTGCGCTCTGTAGAGACCCTCCAAGATCTCCAAAAGTAGTTGTATTGTTCGTTGTTTTCCCAGCATGTATGTAGCAATACCCGTAGCTATGTACAGATACATTCTATACATAGGGTATGTCCGGTAGCTAGACACAAAAAATATAGGGTATGTCCGGTAGCTAGACACAAAAAATATAGGGTATGTTCCATATCTACAGATATATATGGCTACGCCTAAAATACTATCCGAGGAGGAGATTGCAGGATTGTTGGAAGACAGGAGAAATGGTGTAGGGCTGCAGAAGGTAGCCAAAAAGTACGGCATAGGCATACCAAAGATACGCAGGATAGAGCGAGAGAATGGCGTGGAGGTAGCAATCCCCGAAAGACCACCAACTACAGACTTGCAGAAACATTTCCTGGAGGTGCAGGATTCTTTTGCTATAGTCCTGGACGACTTGCAGAAAGCTAGAGAAGAACTCCAAAATGCAAAGGAGGAATTGCTAGCCAGAATGGACCAAACAGATGTCGAAAAGATAGACGCAGAGGGGGAGTTCGAAGACTTGGAGGACGAAGTGGAGGAAGTATCCACGAAGATGGACTGGCAAATAGCCGGCAATGTGCTATTTGCCGTCTTGGGCATTGGTGCCTTGTTTTGGGCGTGCATGCAACCACCCAAAGTTGTCTACTACAGACATCCCGCAGAGGATACGAAGCCACAGAGAAATTCTAGGATTCCGGAGATGGAGTAGAGACATGTACTAGCCGGTCTTTCTTCTTTGCTTTGATTGTCTTTTCTCTACCTATTTTGCAATACAGAGGCGGCTGCTGCGTCCAGTCTATCTTTTGCTCTTCCAGGAAATGTCCCCAGACTGGCGTAGTAGCATGCTCCACAGTGCAGCCCTCCAAAACGCACTCCGTGCATTTTTCGGAAAGGAACAGTATTGTCCTTTCTTTTTTTCTGTATGTGGTTTTGGCGTACTTCCAGCATTGGTACTCTCCTGGATGCATGTGTAGCGCCTGCGTGCATTCTTTGTTTGGCGGCGCTGGCACTTCTAGCAGCCTGTCTGGATTTCTGGGCATCGAATGGTCTATTTTCCTAGCCAATTCGTAGTACGTGTCCAAACCGGGTCCTTCCGGTGCGAAGACAGTGGCTATGTTGTTTTCCCACTCTAGCAATATTTCTGGGGGTAAGGCTGTGTGTATTTTGTTGTCGGTTTCGAACTTCCCAGCTTGGCAGGCCTCCAGTAGAGCTTCCGTAGCCCACACCAAGCATGTCTCTTTGCCTTTTCGCAATGCTACGCGGTGTCCTCTTGCCGGCCAGACAGCATCTATGTCTCTTGGTACTGCATAGCCTAGTATTTTGTACTCCCCTGGGGGTATCTCTTGCATTCTGTGTACCTTGGCCGGCGGAGAATCGGAGCTGTCGTCTCCAAAGAAGAACTTTCGCAGATTGTTTGTTCTCCTAGCCATTCTTTCTACGACTTTCCTGTATTTCTCCAACTCTTTCTCTATTTTCTTCCTGTCCTCTTCTTTCTGCCGCAGGATAGACTGTCGTTGCTCTGCCAACTCCGCGTGGTATCTTTTCGTGGCTTCGACCCACTCGTCTCCCTCCAAATCGTCTCGAATGTCTTCCATTCTCTGCTGTCGTTTTCTTTTGGATAGGAAGGATATTCTGCGGTCCGTTGGTACTTCCAGGATGCCAAACAGGCTTTTTTCCACTCCTATTCGTTGTGCTTTGTTTGTGCGCCAAACCCACTCTACGTGCTCCGTAGTTGGAAGGAACTCTGCAATCGTAGGAGGATCTTTGTGCACGCGGGTGGGCATGTGCGACTCCGCCAATACGGTTGGGGAGTCTTTGGTGTAGCAGCGCAGCGGAGCTATTTCCACAGGATCCAATGCTTGCACATCTATGCGAAATATGGGGCATTTGCGCAAACCAAACTCTGCTATGGTCCAAAGTACGCATTCTTCCCACTTTTCGTTGCCCCGTACGCGTATGCCAGCTATGCGTCCTGTTCCCAAATGGCAGTACCAAGCTAGGAAGATTTCTTTCGTTTCTTCGCTGCAAATACACAAACATCTGTCCAAATGTTCTGCGAGTGCCAACCACATATTCTTTGGCGGTTGTACTACAAATATATCCTCTAGAGGTTCTATGGTTTCTGCAATGGCATTGGTGTGTTCTTTGGAGAAATCTCTGCCATAGATGGATATTTCCACTCTACTACAACCTCTTTTCTGCACGTCTGGATGTAGGAATGTCCTACGCAAATGGTCGTTGGGGCAATCCACATACTCTGCAAGTTTTGCGCCTACGGGGTTTTGGACCTCTCCAGCTTCGAAGTTGGATACTATTTTGTTGTATATCTTCGTGCGTTTGTTGTTTTCCAACCAAGTACAAACGTGTGCACCCACTTGGTGTTCGTTGTCCAAAATGGTTCCTACGCGCCAACCGCCTCTATGCTGTATTTCGTAGCCCAGCTGTTGTAGTTTGCACACCAAAGCTTTCTTGTCCAATGTACCAGAGAAGTCTTGTGTGTAGTCTACGGAATAGATACCATACCCATGCGCATCTAGCAGCCTGGCGAATTTGGGTATCTTTTCCTCTACTACTTCTATGGACAACTCCGAGGTGTCTACTTTCGCTACAAAGACAGCTGCGTATTCTCCATGCAAACCTTCCCACTTGCGTGCCAACTTGCAAACACGATCTACTATGTTTCCCTTTCTGCAGCTGTGTACTATTTGCACGTGCAAGAAGGCACCAAAGGCGTCTTGGACTGCAGTGGATACTTTGGAGACTATTGTTTTCGCGTTCCTGCATATGCGCCCATACATGTCTTTTTCTGCGACGAAACCATAGACAAACACATCGTCTACAAACGGCGGCAATCCTTCCAAGGGCCGCAAACTCGTAGTTCCTTCGTTTCCACGCAAATAGTCGCATTTGGATATGTCGGGCAGCAGGTTTCCGTCGCAGGCATTGTCCAGCAGCAAATGCGCCAACACTCTACTCCTCGCGCGTATGCCCATCTCTTGCAATGTAGTCGAAATACTATTTTGCTCTTCCATGTCTATATCTAGGGGGCAGAAGGTTTTGTCTACCACGGCAAAGATAGTACAAGTGTCGCGACCCCCTTTCTCCACCTACTTCCCTACGGGTATTTCTGGTGCTTGCTACCAGCGCAGTGGACACAAAAAAATACTATTTTGTGTCTACCAGGAATGCCCGTGTGGGAATAGAAAAGGTTGCCGAAACGATGGGATTCTATACACTCTTCCACACATACTTAACAAAGATTTAACCTTATTGTTAACATTCTGAGACACTCTTTGAAATAGTTTCCACACATACTTAACAAAGATTTAACCTTATTGTTAACATTCTGAGACACTCTTTGAAATAGCAATTCTTGGAATGGACATCTTTTGGGACACAAAAAAAGGTAGCCGAAAACGGTAGCCGAAACGATGGGATTCTATACACTCTTATAATCCTTTCTGCTCTCTCGTAGTTCATAGTCTCGTCTGTATCTCCCTCCATAAATGTTGTGAAGGCAAAATCGGCATCCAGGCGGTCCAACACCTGAGTTCGCAGCTTGCGCACGGTTTTGTTTTGAATGCTTGTGATGGCGTCCATCTATATCTAAGAAATATCTTAACCTCCGTTTGCGTTACCCGACACAGCAGCAGTAAGGACACTTCGCGCGGGTAATACCCACTGTACCCCCGTTCATAATTCCCCGGGTTAAACCCGTGAATCTGTGGCAGTAATCGCGAGTCCCCCTTACTGCTGCTGCTCAACCTTAACCAGTTTTCAAGTCTGTTTTTTTGGTCTTGATTTCAACGTCAATGAAAGACATCCGAGGTAAATTTTACTAAATTTGATATTGTATTGGATTATCTGTAGTTATCTTTCGTTTTTTTTTTAAATGAAAGAGATTCAAAGCCTAAAAATGTCGGGTTTTTTGGACAAATTTGTCGAAAAATCTTACAAGAGCAAAACTAGCCCCTGGGGGTGGTGGTGAATTGTGTACAAAATTCCTAAGTGGGAGAGTATATACTCGCGGAAAAAAAAGCAATGTTGTGCATTTCGATTCGATTTCACTGCATGGTTTTTATTATGGGAGAAATGATCTTCAGCTCGAATAAAAAATAATTGAAGATTTTCCCCTATCTTATTTTTACCTTTCAGTTTCATTCAAATTGTTCTCCCTTTGACTTCCGTATCGGGAGCTCCGCTTTTAGGCAGTGCCTAAATATATATATTATCAGTGAAAAAGTTAACTCACGAATTAGTACAAATATGAAGAGTTTTTCACTCGCGTGACAAGGAAGCCGTATTGGTGTACCAAACCTTCTGCAGAGTTTTTGCATAAAAATAAAGTTCACTTCCCTGAAGATAGAACATGTTTTCGTCACACCAAGATGGCCGTTGTGACGTCAAGTGAAAACGCTCTACTGAGGGTCTAATGAACTTACTAATTTGTGCAGAATTAATTTGTGTAATTCCTTACAAAGTTAATTTGTCACGGATGCATGATTTGTACTTTACTATATATTTATTCTAACTATAGGTAAAATCACTTTATGCTCCTTTACCAAGATTGAAATACAAAGAATGAGGACTCCAAGGTGCCAATTAAGCAAATTATTTATTACAAACATAAATTCATGTTTAAATAATGCCAAGACTGCGTGACTGCAGTCATAAATGCCACCAAGGTTCTAGTTGGATTGAAAGCGCGTAATAAATTGCCTTCAAAACCAGCAACTGTGTCATAAACGTTTATCTTAGTTCCTCAAAATGATTTATTCTTCAAGTACCGCTCAAACCTTCGTGTCATAGTTTGGTCATCCAACAAAGATAACGTCTTTGACAGTGTAATACTTTTTCTTGTACATGTGTATCTGGCCAACCGTATCTTGAAAAGGATTTCATTGAATATTATTCAGCTTTTCAAATTCGACAAATTAAAAAATATCCTACATTTTTGTAAGTATTTTTTCCTTATTTCTTAAGCATTTGTATTTCTTTGTTTTCATGTTTATCTAGTGTTTTGAAAGCTGAAAAAGAACACACTTTTTAAGGTTGGTTCCCTGTGTTTTTTTTTTTGTTGTTTTTAATGCGATTTCACGAAAAAATGCCTACTCGTATACGTCATCTCTAGCCAATCAGAGCGGAAAGGTTCAAGGTTTATTTTTATCCACATATTTACATAGCTATTGATGCTAGTAAAAAAGATGAGCTGAGCTACTGGATTTATTATTAAGTGGTTCATTTACATAGCTTTATCTAATGGGAGTTCGGGAGTTAGTGCGGTATTTGTTACAGTGTCTAGCTAGTACTGACGACAGACGTGGCTTTGCTTTAACCCGTGATACAAACATTACTCGTTAATCAGTAAAAGTGAAACAGAAACAAGAATACGACCCCAAAAAAATCTAATGACCACTACTATGTTACTCTAAGTAAGCCCACGGCCTAATATAGACATCATCAAATCTATAAATAAAATCTATCAATAATTTATGGAGTCTGATATAGGTTTTACTTGTTCCGCTGATAGATAATGATGCAACCACGAGACATCAAATCCATAAATATATTTGTCTAACATAATGCATATATCAGCATGCGTGCGTATAAGCTATTCTGAAGTCGAGAGAAAAACTGGGTCGAGTTGCCATTCCAGTGAGTTTTGGGGCTTCTTATTATATATATTATATTGTATATTGTATATATATTGTATGTTATATATTTTTATATGTACATTTTAAAGATAGCGTGTATTTCGTCTCCTAAAACAGCCCAGAGTGCAATGGAAAGCAACTCGACCAAGTCTTTCCTCAACCTCAGAATGGCCAATATGATTCGGACGCTTTTAGAAACACTGAGAACGCGTTAACTAACAAAACATTAGTGCAACTGACTTGCCTGAGCAGCATAATAGCTCACATAACGGGTTAACACTTTGTTCCAGATATATTGAACATGACATGTTTGGCAATTGAATGACAATTAGACCGTGCAAAGCTCTTTTTATGCGCCAATTAACTCAAGTGTTTTTAGCTTTTTTAAATTCTATGACTCATTGCTAAGATATCTTGTTGACTTCAGTGATTGTACTATCTAGCGAAATCCCGACGCTAGAGTCTTGCAGATAAAGGCGTGTGTAGCGTTTTGTCAAAATTTCGCTTGCATCAAGGCAGCTGAAGACTAGACGTCCTTCGAAGATGGACATCCTTCGTTTCCAGGGCTTAGGCCTGGTTTTCGGATTGATCTGTTTCCTGTGTGTTATGCTTCAAACGTCTGTGGCCGTGACTGTCATTCCTACACCTATAGTAAATACAACAGCGGGACCAATAGTTGGGAAAAATGAGACCCTTGTCACTGGAAAATCAGTCTTGAAATACCTTGGTATCCCGTACGCTAAAGCTGCGAGATTTGAGGACCCAACCGACCCGGATAGCTGGAATATGACAAGAAATGCTACAGAGTTCCAAAAGATGTGTCCCCAGCCGTCGATGGATGTCAATTCCCCATTGCAAGGGCTGTCAGACACGAGCGAAGATTGTCTTTTTATCAACGTTTTTGTGCCTGGGCAGAATGCAGAAAATCTGGCAGTGATGGTGTGGATTCATGGAGGTGCTTATGTTGTTGGTGCTGGGGGAATATCATTATTTGATGGAAGTGTTCTAGCCACCGAGGAGGGTGTGATTGTTGTCACGTTCAATTATCGCTTGGGAGCATTTGGCTTCTTGAGTACCGGAAGTGAAGGCGGCTTGAGAGGAAATTATGGGATGCAGGATCAGGTGCAAGCTTTGGAGTGGGTGAAAAATAATATCAGAAGGTAATTTGAATTACAGATGCATTACAGTCCAACTAAGAAAGCCGTGAACATCTAGAATATGTCTGGAATGTTCTGAACAATCCCATGCGACAGTTAATTTCAAATTAATTCATTTTCATTGAGATTTGTAGGTAAAATTATGACTTTGGACGCTTGAAGGACGGAAGAAAATAATTAAGAAGAGAATTTTCATCATAGTTAATGTAGTGTAGAGTGCTCACACTAAATCCGTGAAACAAATAATAATTTGTAGCACTAAATAGTGATAATTAAACAATAGAAAACAAAGGATTCTGTATGAAATAGTACTAATTATTACTATTGAATGTTCACGTTTTTAGTGCGTGCACTTTAATAGTTCGGAAATCTTTACTGTTCTAGGTTTTTGATCGAGTTTATCCATTGTTATATGAAGTTGGCAGTGCACAGAAAATGAAACGTTGCTCAGTTTAATTTTCTACGCAGTATTCGGGAATATAGAAGTTTTTTACCTAAGAAATCGTTCTAAATTAGTTATTATTTGTTGATTAATCCTATATGATTAATAATAATTGATGATTACGATTCATTTTATGATGATTTTGATTTTGTTTATTAATAATGAACTTGCCTATTTTAATGCTTTCTTATTTATCATCTAGTAACTTATTTATAACTGCGCGGAAATATTTATTCGCATGTTTCGTGGTCATCAAATGAAATTTTTCACTTACGCATACATGAAAATAATAAAGAAATGAGTATTTTTAGCCATTCCTTCTTTTGTTCATTGTGCACGGTCGGTATCACACGATGGTTAGTATCACGTGATGGTCAGTATCACGTGATGGTACGTTTCAACCTCGAACGCAATACGAGTTTTAGATTGACTTTTCTTCTCGCCGCAAACGACAAACGTGACCACGTTTTCATAGTTTTCCCGTATTATACTTTACTATTTACAAACCTTCTCACCAAGCGCAAATACTCCTTTGCTTATCTACTACTTGGACTTTTTTTGCGATTCTTTTTCAGTCACTTCAGAATTTTAGTTGTCAACTGACGTTTCACGTTTGCCGTGAACGTAAATCTAAAACTCTCTATTAACTGGATATTTAACCTGTACATGTACAAACACTCAAGAAAACCAGCCTATGAACGTTACACTTTGAATAAATAAGAAGCCGAGAGACCGTGTAAAAAAATGTCTCGATCTTCGAAGCGGGAAGAAAGCTAGCAGTGAAACTGGGGTTTTAGTTGGACACTGAGCTATAAAAGAAAACTTGTGCCACTTAGGCTAGTATTTTGGTAAACATTTCTTGCCGTTACTGAGCGTAAAAATGATGATAGTAAGATTCTTATAAAAGTTTTGTTCATCTTATTACAAAGCTAAGAACACCAAGGGTTATAAGAAACATTTTATATGCAACAACAAACTTTTGATACAAACTGCAGCGCGAGAAAGCTTAAAAAGGTGAAACTATAACTGGTGAAGAATTAAAGTCGATTGTTGTAACATGTAAATGTATTTACCCATAATCCTTGCCGGTCTCAGCTTTGTAGCTTTTCAGAGGACTAACTTTATTAAAGCGAGTATCATGTATATCTCGTAGGTTTGGTGGCAATCCCAATAACGTCACGATATTTGGGGAATCCGCTGGTGGCATGAGCGTGTCCCTTCTGATGTTGTCCCCTATGGCAAAGGGACTTTATAAGAACGTTATTCTACAAAGTGGCGCGGCACCTTCTCTTTTTACAGTATTGCTGGATAAGGAGGCTAACGAAATGGCCGAGTAAGTAGCCTCAAAATAAATTTCTTGAAATTGACCTAAAGGTTTTTAAGAAGGCTGGACATTAGCATGGTAGCAGCCGAGCGAAACTAGTATAGCGTAAAGGAGCGTGAAAATGACACTAGTTTCCAGTCTCCTTTCCGCATCACAATTCGAACAAGACGATGACCAGTAGTTTCACCCCACTAACTATTAAATTGTGTTGCCGAGTCTAGAAATCGAACCCGAGAAGCATGGATGAGATGCGCGAGTGCGCTATTACTACACCGTACTTGATTACCTCACTAGTATATATTTTTTATTTATATTTTTTTCCCGATATCACACAAGAAAAACAGTCAATATGAGTGAGATTCGCAAGGATTATTGATCTTGTATAAACATTCTGCAGGAGGTTTGCCAATGCCCTTGGATGTCCAGCCCTGTCAGACCTCAAAAACTGCGCAACGAAGAAAAACATCTCTAATATTATCACAGCACAGCTGAAAGTTAATTCCACCATACTGCTCGCTCCATTTGCGCCTGTTGTCGATGGAAAATTTTTGAAAGGTAAGGACAAAGTAGTTTCGTTTAGTTCGTTCGTTCTTTAATTCATTATAATTTAACGGTTTTTCTAAGATTCTCCGCTCAAGATTCTCAGCGAAGGTAGCTATGAAGACCAAGGCAGTGTGATGATTGGCGTGACACGAGACGAAGGCTCAGTAGGAACTATTTACATACCAGGTTAGTATGATTCAGTTTAAGTTTTCACACCACCATGCTGCTTAGATCAGCCTCGAGGTTGTTTCAAGGTTCAATCTGTGAGTTAGCCGTGCCCTGTCTTAGATCAGCCCAGATGTTGTTCAGGGTTCAATCTGTGAGTTAGCCATGCCCTGATTAGATCAGCCTCGAGGTTGTTTCAGGGTTTAATCTGTTAGTTAGCTATGCCCTGACTTAGATCAATAGAGGTTGTTTGTTAACTGTGCCCTGAGTCGGTCTAGAGGTTCTTAATTCAGATGGCCAAAAATATATTATCATTAACCAGATCTGCTTATGAAAACATGTGAGTTAGCAATGCGCTTACATTGATCAGCCAGAGCCGAGTTATTTTTGTTTTCCCCCACTAGGATTTGAAATATATATATAAGGTTTTCCTAACTAATATTTCAGGATTGTTAGATGCCATTCCTGGTATTGACAAAGGTCTAAACTACTCAGATTTTCTGGAGAAAATCAATACAACCACGTGGGTGCGCGGTCAAAACAAGGAAGTATTAAAGAGCATCTTTCAAGAGTATACTAACTGGGCAGACACCAATAACAAAAAGGCCAACAGACAGGGCTATGTGGATGCGTTTGCTGATGCTTTGTTTAAGGCGCCTGCCATTTCATCTGCACAGTTATTTAGCAAGAAGGGCATGAAAACATATTTTTACCAGGTACGTGGATACTCAGATATTTGGATGTTAATCTAATGGCATGGTACACACCAGAGCAAGGTGTGCCCGGTGGTATAGGGTGGATAGCGCTATCCGACCGATAACTCCTTAGTAAATGCTGTTATCCAATAAATTTGTCCACTGGATAAGATTTATCCTTCGCATAGCGCAATCCACCATTCGTACAACTGGGCCCAACTGCATTATCTTTTCATCATAGGTTCACATTATTTTTTGTTTTTTAAGCTCGGAAAAGGATATTTAACCTCCACCCAAGAGAAGCAGAGCATATATCGCGCGATCTTTAACGTCACCGGATGTAATGCTTACGTCCTGTCAAAACACAGCACAGCACAGCACAGCACAGCACAGCACAGCACAGCACAGCACAGCACAGCACAGCACAGCACAGCACAGCACAGCACAGCACAGCACAGCACAGCACAGCACAGCACAGCACAGCACAGCACAGCACAGCACAGCACAGCACAGCACAGCACAGCACAGCACAGCACAGCACAGCACAGCACAGCACAGCACAGCACAGCACAGCACAGCAAAACAAGACAAAACAAAACAAAAGGAAAAGGGTAATGCATTTGTAATAATCATTTTTTTAGTTAGAATACAGCTCGGACGTGGACGTGAATGGCGTACCCATCCCAGAGTGGAGGAGAGTTTATCATGCAGCGGATATTCAGTACGTCTTTGGTCTTCCATTATTGAACGTATCGAAACTAAGGAATGAAAACGACACTGATGTGAAGTTTAGCAGGACAATAATGGGGTATTGGGCTGCTTTTGCTAAAACTGGGTAAGGAATAACAATCAAAGTATAAAGATTTATTGGTGTGTAGATAAGCAAAGAACTATTGGGCTAGCTGTGTTATAGCTGGAAATAGTATTCAATATTGAACAGGACAATCTTGGGGTATTGGGCTACTGTTGCTAAAAATAAATAAGAATAATCATCACAAAGACGTATTGGTTTGTAGATGAACAAAGGAATTGGGTTACCTGTGTTATAGCTTGAACGAACTGAGTCCTTGTAATTCATCGGCAAATAGCAATAGATTCATAATAAAATATTTTGTCAAACGTTGGCCAGAGAAACAAAAAGCTTACCTGGTGTTCAAAATTAAACCAGAGAAAAATATTAACATCAGAAATATGTATGTCATCATGAGAAGAGAATTATTTTGTTTTCCGTCCGGCAGAATACTCTAGTTCCGAGTTCTCTTTGCTTAGTCTTAGTCTCGTTGTGCACTATAATATTCAGCTATTCAACCAAAATCTGTGGCATATTCTGATCAACTCGTATTGTTCCGCGGTGCGTAAATTCCTTACTATACAATGGAGTTTAATGAAAGAAAACGAAAGAACACGTTTGTACACTCGAGACTAAGACAGAGCAAAGCAGAGGTCGAAATGAGAGTATTAATCTATGCAAATCAAGTACCAAAATTATTTACTGGTGTGTTTAAAGAGTAAATCGAAGAAAGAAAAACCAATTTCAAGCCCATTTATATGCCAACAGTTTAGCAGTATGGTTGCAGTAGTATTATTGTATGAGGAATTTTCTTTTCGGAGATCGATATAAACATTTGAAATATCAATATGCAAATGAGATGACGTTTACTGTTCCGTCTAAGTTTTATATAAGTTTTATATCTTAGATTGCGCTTTTCTTTTGAACAGAACCCCCGACCAATCCTCGGGTGAGAATGCAGTCAAATGGCCTCTTTACACGACAGCCAATCAGCAGTACCTGTCCCTGAAGCCTACACCGGAAGCAAAGTCAAATCTGCTGGCCGCTAGAATGAATTTCTGGAACAGCTACTTGGGTACCTTGAAATCTGAGGAAAAAAAGCCTTGTCCAAAGGACTTGACTCAAGAACTGGACGAGAAAGGTATGAGGTAGATATAACTCTATAGAACATGGGGGAGGGGGGTGATTCCGGTGTAAATGTATCGGGTAGGCTAGTCGTATCTCGTAGGGATAAAAATCAGCGATTTCATATCTTTTAGGGTGTGAAAATTAAACTTAGGATTTTGGCATCTCTTTTAGGGTATCTTTCATCTCTTAGGGGTACAAATCGTCCAACTACGCCCTTTTAAACGAACGCAATTCCGGCATCTTGTAGTTTATTTTTGACATTTTCCGGCGAGCATACCCGATACCCCATTTCAGACCACGTGTTAATCTCTTGAGAATATGATTCTTTGTTAAAGCTGTATCCATATTTATTTGCCATTTCATGCGCAAACATTAAACGGAGTAATGACACGTGGTCTGAAATGACCGAAAGCATTACACCCAAGGTAAAATGGCCGATTTACTTGACGACCAGTGCCCCTAAAAGAACCATAGTTGAATTAAATTGTAACTATCTATGAATTACACCTTCTTTAATGCTATCTAAAAACAGTAATTTTTTCAAGGTTGACACGTGGTCTATAAAATTAGCTATTCTAATTCCAAGGATAAATCATTCTCGTTCCATATGTTTTTCGGTTGTCGTTCCTCCCCGTCAAAGGCTCTGGGAAACCCTACAACCGAAAGCAAGGAATATTGCGACCACCTCCTCACGGCGCATGCTCGAAGTCTTTCCAAGACCAAGCCAAGACAAACTTTTGGCTTTGTAGTATCTACGAATGGCGGACAAAAACATTTTTTTGTCTTCCCGCTACCTTCGATCATCCAATCAAACATTAGATCTATTGTTCTTCTATAAAGCCAATCAAATGGCGAGAATTTGTAGGGTTTCCCAGAGCCTCTGACGGGGAGGAATGACAACGGAGGAGTTATCTGGGAACGAGAATAAGGATAAAGGAAAAAGACTGGCATTGCAGTGCAATTTGCGATTGTTTCAAAGGACGAAGTAGACGCAAACTTGTAGATGTGTCCCCTTAAACAGTCCCACAATGCACTGCAATCCCAACTCGACCCAGTGTTTTCCTAAACCTCAGAATGGCTAGTTAACCGGAAAGCGGTTTACATAACGTGCTTCCATTCCTTTTTGATTTTTATAGAAAAGTACGTACTTGGTCTGGCGATTGCTGTAGGAGTGCTGGGACTGTTGGTGATAATACTGATAATCGTCGTTATCTGGATGAAAAGGAAATCCAAATCCGCTAACATATCTTGAAAACAGTAGGCGGTCAGCTACAATGCTTACGTCAACTCTACTTTTTAAAACAATTTAAAGTAATTTATAATGTTTAAGGTTATTTTTCGTAACATAAAAAATAATATGATTCTAATATTCTAATAACTCTACTTATTAAAACAATTTTAAGTGCTAATAATGTTAAAGGTATTTTTTTGTAACATAAAAAATAATATGATTCTAATATTCTAATAACTCTACTTATTAAGACAATTTTAATTGCTAATAATGTTAAAGGTATTTTTTTGTAATATTAAAAATATTGTGATAATAATATTAATATGATGATTGTGTTAATTATAGTAACAATACAATAATAATGTTTATAAAAATAATTTATCATTTGTCACTAGCTAGAAAGCTAGCTAGATTTTCTACTGCGGGGGATGTATCAACCTAGGGAGAGATGTTTGTGAAAAAATATGAACTAAAAGTCGCTTCTTAAGACGTTTACTTTTGAGTTTGAGGTTTTCAACCAATCACAACACCCAAAAACAAAAGAAAGAAAAGACCTCAAATTTGTCATTTTCCCCACATAGAATTTCTGTCGTATTGAAGCACAGAAGATTTAAAGGAAGTTTGTCAGTAGTTTTCCTCCATGTTTCGTATTTCGACCAATAAGATTGGTTTAAACAATACTACAATTATCGCCATTCTACATTCCATGCCGTTGAGTGCTATCGTTCTTATCTGCATCGTTACTTAACCAAGTATGTCGTTTTGATTTTCAGTAAACACTCAATTGAAGAATCGTTGTCGGGTTTAGAAACATAGAACAAAGAAGCTGAGACCGAAATGTTGCAACCCCCAAAACCCACCACTAGATCCGCTACTGAGAATCTAGTGCAGAATCTAGTGTAGAATCTAGTGCAGAATCTAGTGTAGAATCTAGTGTAGAATCTAGTGTAGAACCTAGTGTAGAATCTAGTGTAGAATCTAGTGCAGAATCTAGTGTAGAATCTAGTGTAGAATCTAGTGTAGAATCTAGTGTAGAACCTAGTGTAGAATCTAGTGTAGAATCTAGTGTAGAATCTAGTGTAGAACCTAGTGTAGAATCTAGTGTAGAATCTGGTGTAGAATCTAGTGTAGAATCTAGTGTAGAATCTAGTGCAGAGGTGCAGAATCTAGTGTAAAATCTAGTGTAGAATCTAGTGTAGAATCTAGTGTAGAATCTAGTGTAGAATCTAGTGTAGAATCTAGTGTAGAATCTAGTGTAGAATCTAGTGCAGAGGTGCAGAATCTAGTGTAAAATCTAGTGTAGAATCTAGTGTAGAATCTAGTGTAGAATCTAGTGTAGAATCTAGTGCAGAATCTAGTGTAGAATCTAGTGCAGAATCTAGTGTAGAATCTAGTGCAGAATCTAATGTAGAACCTAGTGTAGAATCTAGTGTAGAATCTAGTGTAGAATCTAGTGTAGAATCTAGTGTAGAATCTAGTGTAGAATCTAGTGCAGAATCTAGTGCAGAATCCAGCCAACTAAAAAATAGATATGGCTGACCACCCCTCCCACTACTGAACCTCACGGCACCTCACCTATAGAATAGGTATGACGTCACCTCTGTAAGGACATTGAGGGGGAGGGGGGGGGGGGGGTTGATCTACGATCCACCCTGATCCACGATCCACTTGATAAAGAACTCTCATTTCATATCTACTTACACAAACATTTGAAGTTAACTGTTTATTCATCATATCTACTTCGGTTTTTCAATTTAATTGCTTTTTAAGCCAGTGGAAAGATTTTGGGATTCTTGATAACTCTATAGGACCCCCCATTAAGAACTAAGCTAAGTTAAGACTAAACTAACACTTGTTCATCGAAAAGTTTGACTGGACGGATATACATCTTATATCGAAAAAAGTTGTGGATTTTCACTATTAGATTTCTGTCAGTTTTTTTTTCTAATTAAATAATGACCTTTTTTTTTTTTTTTTTTTGCTTTAAAACTTGTTTTTAATATGAAACTTAAAATCACTTTCAGGATTACCAAGGTGATAAAATATGCAAAAGAGTGTATAGAATACTACGAAAGCATTTGAGCCAAGCTCCTCTTAGTGGAAGACGCGGTATTATTTAGTCAAACGCTTTTGCGATAACTTCAACCTCTAAATAGAGGACACTTTATACTTCACCGATGGCCGCACATTTATTAGAATTTGCATTCAATAAAACTCAATAATTCTGTATGAATTTTCATTATCTTGTGTAGTCACGAAAGGCACCTGTCATAGGAATGTTTACCGACAGCTGTCACGAATATATCGTTGGATTATGTATCGAGGATATTGCTGAAGGTTTCTTTGTACCAGTTATTTTTTGACACAGACTTCTAGTATTAAATTAAATCAACCACTATTTCTCCCAAAAAGAAATTTCCAATTCTTTACCAAACAGTAAATACTGAATCAATATAGGTCTTTACGTCAACAAATAGGCGGACCGTGCAGAGCTATTTGTGCACTAATTGTAAACCAATTTTCTCAAGGGTTCTCAAGCTATTATAATTCTATGACTCACAGTTGCCATATCTAGTTTTACTTCAGATATCGTGAAGGTAACTGGAGAATAAACACGGAGTCCGCGTTTGTCAGGAATAAGAGTGTGAAGTGGATCGAATAGAGTTTAGAAACTTTTTGGCAATATTTGTTAGTCTAGTATTTTAGATCATCACCATTAGCCGTTAATTCAAGATGTATATCCTTCGCTCCCAGGCTTTGAGCATGATTTTCGGATGGATTTGTTTCCTGTGTGTTATTCTTCAAGCTTCTGGGGCCGTGGCTTCCATCCTTTTGCCTCTAGTGAATACAACAGCGGGACCAATAGTTGGAAAAAATGAGACCCTTGTAAATGGAAAATCAGTCTTGAAATACCTTGGTATCCCTTACGCTAAAGCTGCGAGATTTGAGGACCCCACCGACCCGGATAGCTGGAATATGACAAGAAATGCTACAGAATTTGGAAAGCGATGTCCACAGCCATCACTAAACATCTCTTCACCGCTATCGTACTTGCCAGAAATGAGTGAAGACTGTCTCTTTATTAACATTTTTGCACCAGGCAAAAAAACTGAAAATTCGAGTTTGGGTTTGTCTGTAATGGTCTGGGTTCATGGAGGAGCGTACGTATTTGGTACCGCGGGATCAGCAATGTACGATGGCAGTGTTTTAGCCAGCGAGGAAGACGTGATAGTTGTGACGTTTAACTATCGTTTGGGGGCACTAGGGCTATTGAGCACTGGAAGAGACAGTAACTTGAAGGGAAATTATGGGATGTTGGATCAGGTTTTCGCATTGCGATGGGTGAATAATAATATTAGAAGGTACGTAGCATTGGTGTATTTATTGAGACAAGTATTGAGTGCATATTATTTATAATTCATGACTTGAGCACCTATTAGACACAAGTCAGTGAGCGTCACTTTGCAACAGGGGTATTGTTTTTCTTATATATCCAAAAAAGTGTAGAGAACCAAGAAAACTAACGTTACAAAATGCAAACTTAAACTTCAAAGGAAAGAAAAAAGAACAGATTGACACCTAAATCATATGTTAAAAAAGAATTTATTATACAAGTTTTGAAATTTTTTTTGTTTCATTTCATATATTTTGTTTTGTTTTGTTTTGTTTTGTTATTTAATTTTTTTATTTTGGTTTGTCATAATACTGTTTTTAATGGCTTTCTTCAGTTCATCTGTTAATCACTTGATCTCACATCATTCTTATTTATTTCTTGTTACTCACTGAATTTAAATTAACCCGCAACTGATTATGCAAACCGCTTCTTGACTGACATATACAGCTATAAATTTATCAAAAAAAATTTAATTTCCTGCATACGAAATAGTGTATAGCAAATATCAATTCATGGTTTATCAAGCCTCTATTATCAAAGGAATATAATTTATAGTAACAAGTGAGGTGTATGTTAATCCATCGAAGGAAAGTACGACCAAGAACTTGTTTTTTTTTTCTTTTTTGTTTCTTATAGTTTTGGTGGCGATTCGAGTAAGATCACGATATTTGGGGAGTCCGCTGGTGGGATGAGCGTGTCTCTTCTGATGTTGTCCCCTCTGACTAAGGGACTATATAAGAACGTAATTCTGCAGAGCGGCGCAGCACCGGCTCTTTATACAGCACTACTGAATAATGAACCGAAGGAAAGGGCCAAGTAAGTAACCACAATGGTCAATGGAAGTTGTAGGGGATCACTAATTGACCTCTAAAAGAACTATTCATATTTCTCGATATTGCGGTAAATATCTCGTGGGGGGATGTTGTGACGTATAACCTTCGTCTGGGGCTACTAGGACTTTTGAGCACTGGAAGAGACAGTAACTTGAAGGAAAAAATGGGATGTTGGAACAGGTTGTCGCATTGACGTAGGTGAATGGTATTATTAGAAGCACTGGCTTATTTATTGAGACAAGTACTGAGTGCATATTATTTATAATTCATAACTTGAGCACCTATTAGACACAAGTCAGTGAGCGTCACTTTACAATACAGAATATATATATATTCTTTTGTACTCGGAGTTACAGTGAACATGTCTCGTCTTTAATCCAATCTTTACTATATACCTATTAGACACAAGTCAGTGAGCGTCAGTTTACAATACAGAATATACATATATTCTTTTGTATATATTTTTTTCTTTTCTTCCTTTTTTTTAATACAAAAAATTGTAAGAACAAAGAAAACTAACATTACACAATACAATTGAATACATAAAATTCAAAGAAGCAGATTGACCCCTAAACCGTCTGTAAAAAGATTAAATTTATTTTATTTATTTTTTATTAAGTTTTTTTTTTTTTTTTTTTTTGGGTTGGTGGTTCGGTGGGTTGGTGGTTCGGTGGGTTGGTGGTTCGGTGGGTTGGTGGTTCGGTGGGTTGGTGGTTCGGTGGGTTGGTGGTTCGGTGGGTTGGTGGTTCGGTGGTTCTTTTCCATTGACTGTATTTTTCCTCCAGGATGTTTGCTGATGCCCTTGGATGTCCAGAACTTTCAGACCTCAAAAATTGTGCCATGAAGAAAAATATCTCTGAAATCATCACAGCACAGCTAAAAGTTAATTCTACTTTGCTGCTCGCCCCATTTGCTCCCGTTGTCGATGGGAACTTTTTAAAAGGTAAGACAATATTAAACTTTTCTCCTTGGACGCTCCGTCAGTCGGTTGTTCTGCTTATTTATTAGTGCGTGGTTAGATGGATGGTTCATTTATAAATCAGTCAGTCAAAATGGTTGGTAAGCTATTTGAAAAGTGACTATTCAGATCACAGGCTAGCTGGTTGGTCGGTCTATCCGATGGTTAATTGGTTGGTTATGGCAAATTGATTAAAACGTATTATGGCTTATTGTGTACAAATAAAACAATCTGTTGCATTTGTTCGAGCGGTCGGCTAATAAGCAATAGCGCAGCGCACGGATTCTAAAAATAGCTCAAAGATTCGGACAAACATTGCATTCTGTTTAACCGCTATAAGGATTGTACGAACCGATTTTGTTATTTTTACTTAAAGTTACAATAATAACCCATGTAAACTAAGATCACCTGCGATCGGCTGTGAAAATTATCTGCTGAAAGTAAACTTGTAAGTTTGTTTGTCCGAATTCGTTTTCATGACGTCACAACTGCGCTGCGCTATTAGTCTTCGGGCCCGAAAGGGCTAAAGACTTATAAATGTATACATGCAAACAATTTTGAATTAAAGCTAAACTCAATGTTTTGATTTCAGTCAAAGCTGACACTTTTTCGATATTAGCAGGCTATAACTTACAAAGTCTAGTAGTATTTAGCTCATCTAATCAGAACACAGTAATGATGAAAAGGTAAATTATACAACGTGAAATGATGAAAAAACGTACTGACGTTTCGGACGCTAGTCCTTCTTCGGTGTGAAAGAGAAAGAGGTGTTAGAAGGGAGTGTATATATGATAGAATAAGACAAAAGAAACCAATGAGAACAAGGTAGGCAAGGAAACAAAAACAGACAATCAAAAGACAAACGAAAGGGTTAGTTGAAAGCAAAGCGTTCATTAATCCCGTTGGGATTAAGAGTGCCCAATAGGTGAATAGGCCGCATTTCTTTGGTCTTGCGACAATCATTGTTGCCGTTACAAAGAAAGACCCAAAGAAGTGCACATTAGAAGTGCTACAAACAAAATGGTCAGTGATTTTAACAATGGATTTAGGACCGACAACAAAAGTGTGAGAAGTTTTGTGAGGACAAGTGTAACAAAGTTTACGAGAACAGCAAAAAATACCAGGTTCTTTGTTAAGAACTTCCTTGACCAAGACAGAACGCAGCATTGATGATGGGCCAGTTGTTGCATTGAACTAAAATTAATATTTTTTTGAAATGAATTGCAATCAATTGAATCCGATGATATTTGTTCATGTAGATTCTCCCCTCGATGTTCTTCAAAAGGGTAACTTTTTCTACGACAAGGAAGGCAGCGTGATGATTGGTGTGATGCGAGATGAGGGCACAAGGGCAACAGGCTACTTACCGGGTCAGTATCAATATTTGGTCTTCCTTTTCTTATGCAACTTAATTGGGTTGAATTGTTGGCTTTTTTTGTTTAGTAGCACAATAAGTGATAAAAGTAAAGTATGAACTTTTGCAATGGAAAGGGGGATATTTGGCGCCCTTTTCTTTACTTTACTTTTCTTTTCTTTATTATTTTGAAGGGGAAGGCGTTTCTTCCTTGCTTTCTTTTCTGACGTTATGTCTTCATAAGTTTCTGTCTTTCATTCAGTTTCAATCAATAATTAATTTTATCTTTCATTCAGGAGTGCAAGTCGCCATTACAAATATTAACCAAGGTCTGCAGCACTCGGAATTTGTGAGAAGAGTCAAGTCAATTAACTGGGTGCGCGACCAAAATGAAGAAATATCCAAGAGTATTATACAACAGTACACGAACTGGCCCAACACAAGTGATTTGAATGCCAATCGACAGGGATTTCTAAATGCAAATGCAGATGCTGCATACAAGGCGCCCGCGATTTTATCTGCACAGATGTTTGATAAAAAGGGCATGCGCACGTTTTTCTATCAGGTGAGTGGAGTGGATAGCTTTGGAATAGTTTGCTACAATATCATCATCATTAAACAACTCGGCAAAATTTTCGCCACCCTTTTAACTCACAATAGAACCCTGAAACAACCTCTGGGCTGATCTAAGTCAGGGCATGTCTAACTCACGAATAGAACCCTGAAACAACCTCTGGGCTGATCTAAGTCAGGGCATGTCTAACTCACGGATAGAACCCTGAAACAACCTCTGGGCTGATCTAAGTCAGGGCATGGCTAACTCACAGATCAAAAACAATCTCTGGGCTGATCTAAGTCAGGGCATGGCTAACTCACAGATCAAACCCTGAAACAACCTCTGAACTGATCTATGTTAGGACATGGTAACTCACGGATCGAACCTTATAGAACCACATCTTGGCTGATCCAAGTCAGGGCACTAGTAACTCAAGGATGAAATTGAAATTTGAATTTGAATTTTTTTTGGGACCACTGAATGAAAGGAGGGACCTGATTAGGTCTGGCTACTCAGTTGTGATGCCGAGTACAGGAATCGAACACAAGACACCTTATAGGCGAGTGCACTAGCGCAGCGACACTCGACACACGACAGTTTTGATTATCGCTACTGACGAATAGTGACGTCATATTTTGTCACCTTATAATCGTTTGCTATAGACCGTTTTCTCAAGGTTGCGTGCGCATCCAAATTTAAGGGACATGACGGGCCACGATACAGAACAGGAGCTTTATAATGAGAATTATCATACATTTCTATGATATTTTTTGATAAGAATTCATAACAATGATTATTCTCCTCTTTAAATATAAAACTAGTTTCTCAATTCTATTAACTTTGCGTTTTTCAATTTTGTGGCCTGTCAATTTGGATGCGCACGCAACGTTGAGAAGCGGTCTATAGAAATACAAAATAAGATATAACACTTCGAGGTTAGGTCTCCATTAGCTTTCTATAATTGGTTTAGTTTATCACCGTTTAGTTTGACTACAGTACTGATGAGAATAAGACCATCCCAGAGTGGAGAAGAGTGTTCCATGGGGCCGATATCCAGTATGTGTTTGCAGATCCTGTACTGAAACATCCCAACGACTTCAACAATACTGACGTGCAGTTTAGCAAGCTGGTTATGAAGTATTGGGCTACCTTTGCCAAGACTGGGTAAGAGAGCAAAAGAGTCTCATTAATTAAAACCCATCCCCATCCCCATCCCCATCCCCATCATGCACATCCACGACAACGATCTTCATTAAGCTTTGTAATAATGAATTGCATTAAAATATACAGATAGATAATGAACCCTTCTCAAATTTATCGTGGCCTACATAAAATGCAAAAGAAAAATAAAGACTTTTTTCTCGAAAGAATATGTGCATTTCTTTCATTATTTCCATATTACCTTCGCATTCAAGATAAATGTGAAGAGAACGGTTCATTGCATCCCTTATCTCCACCCACATCCCAACTTGCATCGCCATGATTAACCTCGTTATACTCGTCGATGCTTAACAATTTCCGAAACATCATAACCCTCACTCTCCTCCTCCATTTCTCATCCATCAGTCGGTTCTCATCTCAATCATCAGTCGGCCCTCATTCTCATTCTCATTTTTTAAACAGAAACCCCAACCCAACTTCAGGTCAGAATGCAGTCCAATGGCCTCGTTACACAACAGCCAATCAGCAGTATCTGTCCCTGACGCCTACACCGGTAGCCAAGTCAAATCTGCTGGCCGCTAGAATGAATTTCTGGAACAACTATTTGGGTATGTTGAAATCTCAGGAAAAGAAGCCTTGTCCAAAGGACTTGACTCAAGAACTAGACGAAAAAGGTATGAAGTGGATACCGTTTCATAGTAACATATCCATGATGATGTTAGTAAGATAATAATGATGTGATTCATGCAAGTCATAAAGATTTTACACCATCAAGTGATGGTAACCATAAAAGGAGGCACGACAATAGAGTTTCGTTTTTTCTCATTTAAATCAGATTACAACAGATTCAATGCTCCTGCATCCTGTCATGGCTGCCATCGTGCTATCGTGTAAAGTCTACATACATATTTATATATAATGATGTTATCTTACGAGGGGGATTTCATGAGAGCCAGGTTCTCCAAATTTACTTGTTCACACAAGAATACCTTTAGCCGGAGTATAACGTTATTCGGCATTTGCAAGGCCTTTCATCCTTTCATGGCCTCGCGCTGAAACATGGGACTGTTTTATCGGAAACACTTTTTACAGGTTATAGTTTTTGAATCGAGACACATTTACTTTAGTTAAAACTCTGTTTGTCAATAGAGTTTGCTAAGCTTTGCGCCATATTAAAAAAAGAAAAGCCGGCATCTCCTACAACGACGTCTGGATTTAGTGTCCGTTCCGTTTCTGCGCAATCTCGGAAAGGCGAATAGAAATAACAGGAAGGCATTTGTTTTGATATCACGTTGTTATAATTGTTTTGGCATTTTTGTTTTTTTCCCCCAGAAAAGTACGTACTTGGTCTGGCGATTGCTGTAGGAGTGCTGGGACTGTTGGCGATAATACTGATCATCGTCGTTATCTGTATGAAAAGGAAATCCAAATCCGTTAACATATCTTGAGAACAGAAAACGGTAGTCAGCGTGTAATAGTTAAATACGGACACAATGGAATTATTGTCTTCTGGTTAATAATTAGACTACGAGGTCAAGTTTTCTATGAATCAACTATTTGACTCATAGAAAACGAGAGCGAGTAGTCTAATTGTTTTAGCATGAACCTACTTGCTAATGTTATTTAGTATTGAAAACAAAGAATGGCACGGAAAACTTTACTTAACAAATCGACGCGCGGTCAACCGGCGGCACCAGTTTTCATTCATATTTGCGCACTATCTAAACATAAACCTTAATAAACCTTCAAATAACGATGTCATCGCCAAAGGTAATAGGCAATAGGTCATTTCGACTTGTAAATGGCTTCGTTGAATACAAAGAACATCAAATCAGTCTCAGCACACAGGTCCATACTCTTGACGAAAATCAAGAAGAAACACAAGTCATTCCAGCAACATTCCAGCTATACTTGGATCTTGGAATGACTTATCTCTTATCGCTCTTCGCCTATTGCGTATTGCCTATCGCCTTTGGCGATAACAACGTTTTTTGAATTAGGTGTATAAGCTTAAACTTCTAGTAGTGCTCTATTTGTATAGCCTTTTGTCTCTATCTTTAGAGGTCAAAACTATTTTTTCAAATATTTTACAACTTTTTATCTGTTCTTGGGAACTTTTCTAATTGAATGAGTGATAAACTGAACGGATTTTTTCATAAATAATTAGTTGTCACATCATTTAAAGCCGTGCCATTTTCAAACTTCGCTTAAGGTGGAACCAAACTAATTCAGAGCGAAATTTTGGGCAATTTTATTCTCGCTCTCCTCGCAAAACTATAACATCATTTTGACTGTATTTCTTATATAATGTACTTTAGTTATCCTATATTCTAACAGTATATGTATTTTATTTTAAGATTATTTAAATGTTTAGCCTATTACGGCCGAAAATCAAACAGTGCTATTTTTAGTTTTTTGCTTTTTTCTCCTCATCCCCAGGTACTATTTTTTTGAAAGTTTCAGAATATTATCATCTAGTACTATTGCAGCCTGTGTATAAATTTGGATGGAAAGTCTTGGGAAGAAAAGCCGCTTGAAAATTCGATCCAAAATTTGAAGCAGATGGAACATCGCGCTGCAGAAACATTGCCATTGGATGGATTAACTTGAAATTTTCACATTGTAGGATTGAAGTATTGCGGATGAGCCTTAAAATCAGCATTAAAAAATCAGCATAAAATCTTATAAACTCGCTCATCGCATAAGTGTTTTTTTTACTAATTGTCGCTGTAAACCTCAAAAATGAGAGTTTTGCTAGATATCAATTTTTTGCGTTTTCTTCACAACAGCTCCAAATGTTTTCTTTACATTACTTACATCGATAGACCAGAGCTTTATCTAGATGGTAGTGACTTTCTACAGCTCGTCCTATCCAAATTTTGGAGAAAACAATTTTTAAAGCGAGGTGTTCCTAAAGAGCACACCTTGTTTTGCCTGTTCTTACCGTTTAAAATTCTTCTTGAATACATGTGAATAAGCTGTCTTTTAGATTTCTTCAGTTTTTGTGTGTGTGTTTTTTTTTGTTTTTTTGTTTTTTGTTGTTTAATTAATTAATTAATTATTTTTTTTGTTGAGGAAATCAGTTTAAAATAACATCTTTATTTCAGTAGTTGTTTTGCTCATGAAAATCTCAATGAAATCTGACGGCTGCGTATGTAAATTGTCAAAATTATTCAGGGATTTTTTAATCTGTACTGCCCAAAACCTACATTCCTTTCTTTGAAATAGTCTTGTCTTTTCTACAATCGATTTTTAAAGAATTTTTTAGAGAACAAGCAGAGATTTCGTCGAAACTTGGGCATGCTACTCGCTATCTATCACACGATAGATAGTGAATACGTTAGCCAATCAGATTACAGGATTCATGATAGTGTGCTAGTAGGTTTATGCTAATGTGTATTACTCTAATATATATTTCACTTATATTCTCCACTTTCACATTCCCATAATCCTTTGCGTCTTTGGGGGTTAACCAGAGGGGAAAAAAACACTTATTTTGCTGAAAGCTGATCAGACAATGTTGGCAATACGTTGTTTGATTGATATCCAAAAATAAAACGAAGGAGTAAAAAAAAAAAAAAAAAACAGAAAAAGATAGAAGCTTTAAGACGTTGAAGGTAAATTATAAACATTAGAAAGTCAGTTTAGATTTGAAAATGAAACGTCAGTTGACCAGTAAAAAATTCTTTTAAATTGCTGAAAAAGAATCGCAAAAAAAGTCCAAGTAGTAAAAAAACAAAAGAATATTTGCGCTTGGTGAGAAGGTTTGTAAAAGATGAAGTAAAATACAGGAAAACTATGAAAACGTGCTCACCTTTGCCGTTTGCGGGGAGGAAAAAAGTCAATCTAAAACTCTCAAATTATTGGTAAGTCAATACATTTTCTGTAAGACCAAACTCTTGATGATCTGTACGCGCAAAAATAACTTGGAATAAACTGATAATCAGTATTGTACAGATAAACGCATTCAATTAAGAAACCTTTCAATTTGTTTTTTGATTGGTTACCCGCCAAAGATGCAAGGCATGACCTGGATGTGAATGTACAGAATAGCAAAAAAATAAAACATGGTAAAGGTAAACCTCACAAAAAACAAGGTTATAGTTGTCTCAGTTAAAACATAGATAGATAACAAAGGCTTCTAGAAACGAGTGAGAAACTAAATGATGCGCTTGCGCTTGTTATTTTTTATTATCGCAATGAAAAACACGTTGGTTTTATTATTTGTAAAAATAACTAAGCATGCGCAAATGAAACAAAACTCAATTATAGTACGCCTCCTTTTTGCAGAAAATTCTTAAATAAATGTGAAAGATGTAGGAATATGTGCAGTCATATTCATACTCTTCTTCTTTCTTCCTCCTCTCCCCATACCCCCAACGTCTTTTTGTCCTTGCCACAGGAAGCCCAAGGAGACTATTTCATAGATCGCGTAATTATGTAGATATTACTTTAAGGCGTTTATTAATGTTTTCTTTATATGCCCAAAAAAAAAAACCCTGAAGTTAAGGTTAGTGCTTTAAAGACCTACCAAATTCTACTCACACGTGATGCTGGCTGCTTCAGAAATTGCACCCGATACCCCAAGGGTGAGAAGCGAGTGTGTTAGCGCTAAAACGAACCTTGGCTATTCACTTGGTTTCCCAAGTGGACAAATATGTATGTTTTTATATTATTAGTATGTTTCTGTACGTAGGTTTGAAAATAAAAATCACAGGTATCCCAAACACAACAACTACTTGCTTTTGAAGTGATAATAGAACATTTTCTTATTTTTATTATGACGCTGAGTTTCTAGACTACATCCACATTTACTCAGCCTCGTTTCAGCTTCAGAACATTTGGTGGGAGGGTGTGACAACGTTCAAATGTCTCCTGTCTTCTGAATGCGCGCGCGTCTGTTTAGGATATTGAAGGCGTGGAGGCGTCTAGCTGTTCAGGATTCAACAAGAACCCTGCATGGGAGGAAGTATGACGGATGAAAACTAATAGAGCCATGACTGGGGTCAGGAAGAATATATCCTTTTATTATAGAATGACAAGAGATTTCTACTGGATGGCAAGCCAATTTGGACTTCCTTTCGAATATGTTTTGTTGGATTAATTACTATTGTCCTTTTCAAAACGTTTTCAAAAATGCTTTTTCCCCTTATAAGATACTTTCGATTTCAAGCCGCTAGGCAGTTTAATATTTGTTTGCCATTCGCCAACAGCGCAGTGCGTTTTCCAAGGGACGTTGATCTGAATTGATTTGTTACCAAAGTCAGATATCAGCATCGACTGGTTGTTGGAAAAGGCCTCCTGTAACTGGTCTGGTCTGATTTACACTTAAAAGAATTCAGTAAAGCTCCGGCTTTGTTTCAAATTAAAAAATCGCTGTCAAATAATAGTGTTTTCTGAACCTTTATTATATGACCTTTTTATAAAACGATATATAGTTTTATGGGGTTTCGTTTAAAGTAATGCGAAGAGAGAGTCTTAAACAAAACCTTCCCCTGGAGGTCTCCAGTAACCTTAAGGTCTCAAATAATATAAAAGATATATAATTCAATTTATGAATCGTTCACAGTGTTTTATTTGCAACGAATCATTCATTCGATGCAAAACAAGTCGTTTTAGTTTTTTTTTCTTGTTAATTTACGGTTGTTTGTTTCTACTATCAAACACAACTATTGGAGGTTAGTACTATACAGAGTCAAATATTTTAGTTTTCTTGTTAAGCAGATGATGACGATGATCAGTATTATCACCAGCATTCCCAGCATTCCTACAGCAATCCCCAGACCAAGAACGGCCTTTTCTGTGGAAAGAGGAAAAGGAAAGCAGGAAAAGGAAATTAAAAAAGAGCGAAAAGAAAGAAAAGAAATAACATGGTCATTCATGCATGCATTTCTACGTCTATTCCTTCCTTCCTTCCTTCCTTCCTTCCTTCCTTCCTTCCTTCCTTCCTTCCTTCCTTCCTTCCTTCCTTCCATCTTTCCTGCCTTTCCTCCTTCATTTGTTCGTTAGTTGTTAGTTTGCTCCTTCATTCTTCCTTATTCTATTTACTTTCCTCTCTCCAACCCTCGCCTTCTAGCTCCCGCCTTTTCTCTCTTTTTTCCTCTTGTTTCCTCTACTTATAATACATTATTAAAGGACTCTTAAAAAAGATTTTGTTGGTACCTTTCTCCTCCAGCGGTTCTTTGGTCCCGTCCTTTGGACAAGGCTTCTTTTCCTCAGATTTCATGATACCCAAGTAGCTGTTCCAAAAATTCATTCTAGCGGCCAGCAGGTTTGACTTGACTTCCGGTGTAGGCTTCAGAGACAGATACTGCTGATTGGCTGTCGTGTAACGAGGCCATAAGACTGCATTCTGACCTGAAGATGGGTTGGGGTTTCTGTTTAAAATTGAGAATGAGGGTTGACTGATGATTGATAATAAGGAGAAGAAGGAGAAATGGAGGAGACGGTAATAAGGGGGTATGAGAATGAGGAAAAAATATGGTAAAAAGAGGTATGGGTTATGCGGATGGTGTGGGTTTGGTTGAAACGTTTTCCCATTTCAGACGACTACTATTATCATTCTCTTAACAATAAAATTATTTGTTTGGTCTGAGTCTTGTCCATATTCGTGTATCTTACCATGCGCAAACACTAAGCAAAGAAATTATACTCTAGGGAATGACACATTCTCTCAAATGTTAAACATATGCCAAGGAAAAGAGGTCGATTTGACCGACTCTATTTCTTACCCGGTCTTGGCAAAGGTAGCCCAATACTTCATAACCAACTTGCTAAACTGCACGTCAGTATTATTGAGGTCTTTGGGATACTTCAACAAGGGATGTCCAAACACATAGGGAATATCAGCAGCGTGAGGAACCCTTCTCCACTCAGGGACGGTTTTGTTTTCAAAGTCTAGTTCCGCGCTGTAGTCCATCTATAAGATAACGTGCGTCAATCGATGTTTAGGACGGTTTTTCTTTACAATCGTGGTTAACCTTACAGCACGTACACATGCACGGTACAGTATTTTGTCTTATGAATTGAGAGCGTAGTCAGCAGTTTATCAAAAGTGCCCATTCAGGTTATAGAAATATGATTTACCTTTATTCTGTTGAAAGTCTTGTTCCGATAAGTCGAAAAAAGTTCATATGTCAAAATCGCTTCCAAAAAAATTGTTCGTTTATAGAAGCAATGAGGAAAATTTGTCTACTTCTGGAGAATTTTCCAGAACTTTTAGGTGTCTTTTAATGAGAGTGCTTGAGAAAAGTGTATGTCACTTTTTCGTCGCTTACCGTCTACAGCTAATACAGGATATTATCTTCTTACCTGATAGAAATAAGTACGCATGCCCATTTTGTCATACAGCTGTGCAGATAAAATGGCGGGCGCCTTAAATATAGCATCGGCGTTCGCGTCCATAAAACCCTGC